>CM075331.1:17429683-18679683 GCA_037788925.1 Mytilus galloprovincialis | reverse complement strand
AATTAATTGATTGAAAGTATTAAAATATAAAGGAAGAAAAACAGCATTTTCCTTTTGAAAATTTTAAAATGACAAGCACACATTTCGTGCTTACATTATCTTGTCAAGTATTTAACATACATATTTCAGTTTTCCCAAACTCTAAAATTCAATTTCAATTTCTAATAAGGAGATTAAAAAAAACAAGGAAGATCGTACTAAATGAATCAGATAAATATTGTTTATTTTCAGAATTAGAATTATTAACTGATATAAAGGTACAGATGTTTAAAACAATGTGTGGCATATCTCGTTTTGTATGTACATGAATATGTGTCCAAGTGTTTACAAATAATATAAAGTATTCAACGAACTGGTTACTTAGTAGTTTATTATATAAATTAAGGACATTAGTGGCTATCATCTTTTTACAAAATTTCTCTTCAAATAAGATATATAGTTCTATGATCTTTTCAATGATATTGACGCTAAACTTAGCTACTTCAAATATTCCGCTTTGAGCGTTCCTGGTGAATGTAAATGATTATAGGTTACAAGAGCGCAATTATTTGTTTACATTTTACCCAAGATGGTATTCAGAATAGAATCCTATACGGCCTCTGATTGGTTGATACAGGATTGGAATCCCCCTATATATTTTTTCAGTTGTAATACAACACTGGCATTTCTAGTAACAGGAACTGCTACCCGTTTTTCCCTAGTTTGTGTAGTCTTCGAGAAAAAAAAAATACGGAACACTAGTGATACCCTATGGAAAATGCATTACGAATAATTGCGCTCTTGTAACCAATAAGCTGAAGTAAAAATTTAAAACACGATCTTGACTTTTGACCTCTCCTTATGTCCATGAACGACCTCAAATCAGAAGACCCTTAGTTACTATCGATTATTGTTTACAAGTTACAATTAACTATTTTATTTTAAAGTCTGCAGACGACACTAGTCACCATTATAAGCAGTTGCTTTTCAAATGCTATTATGAGATAAAAAAGATCTCATCAAAACCAGTAGTGAAGTAGCATTCAACAGACCAGTAAAAATGACAATAACTTACATGATTCTTAAACAGTGATATTTTCATGTATTTATACATTTGCGGGTTAAAATTTAATTATAAGTGCAAATTTCTTGTTGGAATATTTGATAACACAAATGGGTTGCCAAAACATTGGTAAGTTTCATGAGGAATGAAGGAGGCAATGTGTTTCGAAGTTTCTACTGTTTTAATATTCAATTTTAATCATCATGAATTTTCTAACCTGCAATTCCCGTGTAACCAGCTACCTCAAGCTTATATTCTGACCTTTCGTTCTTAACAACAAAAGTATTGTAGATGGCATATCGGTGGTTATTATCAAAGTCCCACATATCTATCCTCAATTTATAATAGCCCTGTTGAGTTAGTTTGCTCAAATACTCATTGCCTGTAGAATAAGAGCACAATTCATCATCTTATTACTACATTTGTATTCCCGAAAGTGATTACAAATTCAACAGAGTATATGTTTATACATCATAAATCAATAATATTTCCTGTATGCTAGATAACGACAATAGTTATCAAATGTACCAGGATTATAATTTAGTACGCCAGAACGTGCATATATAGCTACATCATTCTCTAATTTTTATTAAAAAAAACTAAGATGCTAAATATGTCGATAAACAATCAATAATCTGTAAGCATTGTTTATATGTATCACAAATTCATAACAATATCTACTAATTATAACTTTTATATCCCAATGATCCCGTCAAGAATTTAGATGTATACTTACCCAGCCAGAAATCTCCTTTTAGATTTCCAAAGCCTTCCTTGTACGCCTCCCAATCTCTGTAAAATCCAACGTAACCATTTTTTCTTTGTTGAATCACCTGTGGAAGAATAACCTCATTGTTTCTCAATAATACTTAATATTACATACCAACGACATCATGTCAAAAATGAATGACGTTCAGACGTTAGGTAAAACAAAAGATGTCTGACAAGTGCTTTGGTAAATGATTGGGATTTCTGTTGACTTTTTGCATTGCATATTAAATTTTCTAATTGTATGCCACATACTTAATATTGCTTGATTGTATTAAACTTGTTTTGGATGACTTAATACATTCTGATGAAATCCCTTGTTTAACTGTATATACTTTTCATGACAAGAAATATCTAACGGGTTTATATATCATTGTTATTATGACTAAACACTTTTGGCCTCTTTAATTTTATCAAATGACACGCAAATAAACGTCTTAATTTTAAGGCGTCAGTGTTTGTGTCTTTTTCCGCAAATAGATCACGCCTGATTCTGTAAGAAAACAAATATCAATAAAGTATCTAAATATTTGTTCTAAAATGTTAAAAGGTAATTTGCGACCGAGCTGAGCTATTAATATCTATTATACAAACCGTCCAACCACCTCCGTAGCTCCTCATATTACAGTAAACATAAAATCCGGAAGATCTATCAGGATAAACTGTATAGACCCCACTTTTGTATTTTTTCTTCTTCAAATCCCCACAATCGGAAGGTTTGAATCCCATATCTAAATTATAAAAGCAGATAATAATAAAGAATACTCTTACTCTAAAATATGTCACATTTATATGCTTATATTAAAAAAGTGCATTGTGATATTTTTTCATCAGCTGCTAATTTGAAACTAGTTGTTTAAAGGTTCAGTATCAACTGTTCCCATATTTGGCATTCATCGTTTACGTTACAAAAATCCCAATGTGTATCAAAATTGGCAATAATAATCTTTGTTTGTACTGTTTAAAAAATGTGCCCGTTTATTCGATCTGCCAAATTCAATGGCTGTCAAAGCAGGGATTTATACATGTTTTTGCCATAAAACAGTTAAGGTCAATGTCAAGATTAACCTACTAGCTATTTGGACCAAAACTGAAAGAAAACCTCTTTATATGAGATATATTTGGCTTGAAATGATATTTTTCCCATTTCTGTTAGATTTTGTCAATTATCTTTCAAACTTTAAAAGAAATAAAACCATGAAGTTTTTCTTCAAACTACTAGAAGACAAATGCCTTAAATTTTTTAAAACTGTAGTTGACTTGTTGTTCTTAAATTAAATTTTTTACTAATTTTCGGCGGGTTTTGGCTGTAATAGTAAAACTGTCATATTGTATCGAATAGTTGCGTCCGTACTCCGTGCGTTATCAAACATGACCTTTGTATCTGTAATGTGCCATTTAACCGACGTCATCAGTGGCTGTTCTAATGATGATGATTTACTGTGCTATGTATGTTAACTATTCGACGGTAGTGGTAGCTGATTTTAGGAGAAAAAATGTTGAGAAAACGAATAAATTAGACATTTATCAAATTTTGGGACAAATTCGAATTATGTATTCCTAATTTTACAGTAAACTACTTTCTTTTTGTGAAACAATTATCAATAGTTATCCAAATTAAAAATTGGTAAAATTGAAACAAATAAAAAAAATACACTAAACAATTTTGTTTTAAACCTGTACATTATATATCAAAACAGAACAGCGAACACATGAACAACACTGTGCATCTTATAAAGTACTAGTTACACTAAAGAACGAATTATGCCGACTAGACAAATCTAAATTTTATAAAAATATTCAAGTTTCCGAGATTTGTTATATCATTGATATGTCTTTTGGAATACACGCCCTCAAAAACACCCAATTAGAATAATAAGAATTAGAAACCAATAAACTGCGACAATCAAGTTATATCTCTACAGGGAGACAAACAGTTCACTAATGTGGCATTCTGTACCATAAACAATTTCATAGACTTTGAGCTCTTATGGTAAAGAAAGCAAAACGACGGTCTAGAATGCAGACATATCATATTTGTCGAACAATAGGATAAAATATTAAAATCATCATTTCGGGCTTTTTTATAGCTTACTTTGTGGTATGGGTCTTACTTATTGTTGAAGGTTGTACGGTGGCATGCAGCTCTTAACTTTTACGTAAGTTGGTCTCTGGTGAACAGTTGTCTTACTGGCAATGATACATTTGTACTACATCCTCTTATTTCTAAAAGGTAAGGTTTTCTACATTGAATCGTCATCTTAGAAGATTAAATCGTCCTAATGAATCTTTAAACCATGTTTTAACTATCAGAGATAAACACAAAATACACCCACCCCCCAAAAAGCTGATAAAAGCTACAAAATTTAAAAGATTTGAAAAGAATATCAAATAAAAAAAGGGGGAAAAATTGTCAAACCCGGAATAAGATTCTTCTACCGGTCTATTTCTAATTTTAACAATCACAGAATGTAAATAAATATAGAAATAATTCTAACCATAGCGAATGTTGACATGAATTCAATGGCACTTTCATTTTAACTTGTTAGCAATATCAGTACATGAAAAAAACAACAGGCATGAAAAGGCATTTCAAAGGATTGAAATGTATAATGCATAATGTTCAGGTCAGTTCGCGAATGTTTGAATAGTCAAAAATATACTATATAAATTCAATCATCAAGAAACCATTTTATATTGTTGAAGATATCAAAGACGACGGTTGAATAACTAAAAGAAACGTTAAATCATGCGTTTATCTTTCAGACTAGTGGCCTATAACATCAATAAAATTTTAATAGAATATTGTATAAGAAAATGTCGTGCCAATTTCCTTTCAATCTCAGCACATTACCTTCACAGGGACACGAAGTGCACTCACTAGTTGTTTCTGTTATAAGTGTAGCAACTTTATCTGCTATTTTCTTGACACATTTCTCTACAATAAATATTGACGATATCTTATTTATAATTTCAAAAATTATACATGTCGATGTAATTTTTCAATAAAATATTAACACTGCCGAAGCTTAAATGATCATTCAAATTTACATTGTGAACATTTTGAACATGTAGTGATTCTTTTCTTTTGCTTCTGACTTACTTGGGAGTGACAGATATTAAAAGTATTCAAAAACTGTTTTATTGTACCAGGCATCTTCATCGTGAACCTGTACGAAAGAATGCGCATAGTACTTCATTGGAAATATTGCTTTATATGTTTATGTTATGCATGTCTTACCTTTGTTTATTTTATGGCCATGGTTCTGAGCAAAAACAAGTAGCAAAACAGTTAACAGTAGTTCCCTATAGCTATCCATGGTATTTCGATATACATTCCAGAGAAGAACAAAAACAGATTGAATGTGTTTCCTTGCTATTTTGACTACATCTGTCGACGTATCATCTATACTGTTGAAAGGTTTCCTGCGTGATGCATGAAATAAGAGTGGCTTTACCATTAAATCGACTAAATTCAATAATGTCAACATGCTTATTCAGCTAATTTTAGGTGCAGTATTTTTTCAAACATATTTCAATAATTATTTGCAATTGTTTATAACATTATCTTATTTGTTTTTAAGTTGTTATCTATTTCCTAGATCAAATTTCTTATTTAAATCCACAAAAACTTAAAGAAAACATCTGCATTAAAAATCAAATATTTCCTGACCCAGGAATAAAAGCTTAAACAGGAATAATCACAAGCACTTTTTTTTAAAATAAGTTCGATAAGTCAGCAAGACACATTGTAAACACAAGTATGCTATACTTTCTGTGCACATACCATGTGTTTCTGGACAAATAAGGTTCACGCGATATAAAAGGTTTGTAAAGTCAAATCATTTTGTAGCATCATATCTAAGGGTACCTTCACAGAACAGCCAAAACAGCATCGGTCGTCTTTGCTTTAATGAGTTGCAACCTTATATTTATAACAATAGCAAAATTGAATAAACTGGAAATTTCAGAATGAAATAGACCTTTCATTGTCATAGTTTTACTTATTTTCACACATAACACGATTTCCTATCACAGTTATTGCTCTTAGTCCAAAAGGCATTACTATGAGGACTTATCAATCACAGTTTTACAACATAATTAAACATCCGGTGAACGCCAATTTAATATATACTCCGGACGATAACATGCAAATCTGATATTTATTTTAACCCTTCTCTGTTTTCGACCTGCATGTGAGCCAAAGTTTTGACGTTCTAGCAATTGTTCAAATAACAGATCCATCAAACTTTGAGACGACCAGTTATTTTTCCTACTGCTAACTGCTGTTTGCTTAGTAACAAATACCAATTAAAAAAACTCTTTAGTTTAACAAGTTCTCTGATCGAACCAAAAAACTTCTACATTCGAGACTAGCACGCTATTACGATACAAGTTGACGTCTCACAAAGCTTTAAATTCAATAAATTGCTAACACAGATATTTCAGTGTGTTCGCTGTACTTAATTTCGATACTATAATGCAGATCATGAATATTGAATGAGTCACTGTACATCTGTATAAGTGGCAAAATGTTAGGATCGACATATTAAATATAGTATAAAAAATAAACAATATATAACGTCACTATTAAACATTCAATGAATTCCCAAAATGAGAATGGATCCCCTTGTAAAAATCATGAACGAAGTATAACCAAACCCTCCTCATAAATCTATTATTTAGGTAAATGAAGTGACCGAAACAAGATTTTCAAATGTAATATGCTCTAAAGTTGTAATATAAATATAACAATAAACATAGGATTTGGTTCAAATTAATAGTATCTTTAAAAAGATACCTGGTAAAATAAACTATTGTTGAATACTTCATATCTGTAACTCCCATGTCAGTTAGAAGCACAAGAAAAGAATCACTACACGTTTGAATGAACATTCACTCATGCAATATTAACATATTATTACATGGCAACTTCTATATCAGGTATGGTATCTTCTTTCCTAGGTTCAATATTAGCACACGTGCCAATGCCTCGATGGCTGATTTTGACGACGGCTGATAATTCATCTGATATATAAAAAAAAAAAAATGACATGTCAAAATATATTTTATCATATGCTGCAATAATCGACAGTTTAATATATTGATCTTTTTGAAAGGTTTTCAAGTAGAAGTTTGAAAAGTGAAAAGATTTCAGACGATTGACACCAATTGTAATACATTAGATAAGAAATCTTCCTAGCGTACATTTGTTTGCCTCAACAGAGGAGAAAAACAGTACAACATGTTTTTTATTGACGATAACAAAAATCAAAAAAATCATTATGAACACGTGAATCACTCGCAAAGACAATTGTTTTTTCATATTATTAAATGCGTATAAGACATTTCCATTGAATATGTAATTCTAGTATACTGATGTACTTGTAATGTTTATTTCACACCTTGATCTTTTCCTAAATATTGACACAGATGGACTACTTCACACTATCTATGATGAACGGGACGATTTCAACATCCCAATTATCAATTTCCCATTTCTCAGCCTCTTTGTATGTTGTTTACATATCTCAGTTGATACGTTATGCTCGTACATGTTCACACTATACGGTCTTCATATACAGGAGTGTGCTCCTAACGCAGAACTGCTCCAACAAAGACACGAGGAGGACAGATTAAAAATGACACTCCGTAAATTTTACGGACACCGTCATGAATTAGTTGATCCATACGATGTGTCTTGTTTCAAACTAACTAAGGACATTTTTACCACGTGTTAGATTGTGGTTTGTCTGATCTTTAAATTACTGAACGTGACTTATTCCCGATTGTGACTGTTTTTGCTGAGAGTGAATCTCGTTGCCATATGACTTTTCACGGTACTTTTTTATCTAAAATTCAAATTTTTAGTTTTGATGTTATATTTGTTATTCTCATCGTCTGTTGTTAAATGTCTTATCGTTTGTATATATAGATCTTATTTTTTCCTGTTGTATTCGTGTGTTTTGGTTAAGTTATTTAATCACCCAGTTCATTTTTTATATTTCATACGATATATTTGGTTAACAGTTTGATTTAAAAAAAACACTGACATAGCTTGATAATAAAATTAATTATCTAATTCCTACCACAATTTTATTTTAATTAGTATTGTAATTTTCATTTTTATCAATAAACGTAATATCAGTATAACAAACATAATCTTGAAATCTATCATAATTCTAACCAATTTCTGGGAAATTTTTAGAAATTTAAATGTGACGTCACTTTGTGCGTTGATGTCTTTGACTAACTCGGCTGTGACTTTTTATCTGCTGGTTTAGGTTGTATAATGTATTCGTTTTTATTCTGTAGTTAGTCACAACTTCGGTGTTATCATGTATATCTATTACTAGTATATAGTCCTTTTTATAAATTTACTGTTTGCAAAAGAATGAATTATTATAAATAATAAGGATGTTCTTATCCGTGGCAGAAAGCATTAGCCGTATTATGCACAACTTTTTGGAACTTTTGGTCCTCAATGCTCTTCAACTTTGTACTTGTTTTGGCTTGCGAACTTTTTTATCTGCGCGTCACTGGTTAGTCCTGTGTGGACGAAACGCGTGTCTGGCGTTTTAAATTATAAACATGGTACCTTTTGATAACTATTATCCGTGTGTTTCTCTGTCCTATATGTTCTCCCATTTATGTGTATTGTAGTCCTGTATTTGTAATATTGTCATTTTAATGTTATATTAAACATTGCCATAAAAGCGGGAGGTTTAGCTAGCCACAAAACCAGGTTCAACCCACCATTTTTTTTTCTAAAAATGTCCTGTTCCAAGTCGGGAATATGGCCATTGTTTTATTAAAGTTCGTTTCTGTGTTTGTTACATTTTAGTGTTGTGTTTCTGTTGTGTCGTAGTTCTCCTTTTATATTTGATGTGTTTCCCTTAGTTTTACTTTGTAACCCGAATTTGTTTTTTTCTCAATCGATCTGTGAATTTCGAACAGCGGTATATTACTGTTGCCTTTATTTATAGATTTGATACAAGTAATTGTTTTTGCAGCGATGTTTAGGACATTACATGTATTGTTTGATGAAAAGACATTTATTGAGAATTGATCAGATTGTTAATTATGTTGAATAAATGGAAATGGTCACTGTGCCTGTTAGTATCAGAAATAATTTTTATAGATATATACAACATAAGTCAATTTAGAACAGAAAATAAGGGGTAGAGTTTTACAAGAAAATTACACCAAGTTAAGCACATACATATATAATGTTAGTTTGAACATCGTGAACTAAGAACATAACTATAGTTTTCAACGTCTTCATCATTTGTTCTCTACTGGAGAGTTGTCGCATTTTCCAAACAAAATCGCATTCAACATGCATTTATGAATAAATGTAAAGAAGTTACTGTATTTTGTTTGTAAGAGTAAACTTCCGAAATGCTAGGGAAAAAGCCTTCATATCCGTCAGTTAATATATAATTTTTCTGAAAATCAACAACCCCCTTTTTTTTAAATAGTTTAAAAGATTTGAACTTCTTAACGGTATTAAATTTATTGCTGTTGTGAACAACCCTAAAGAATGAGAATTGGCATGTATATAAAGATCGACAGATGGTTTTTAGTTGTTAGTTGTTTTAATTAAAGTTTATCAAAAGTTTGTCATCTTTTGTTTACTGGAGCATTTCTAGGTTAATCGATTGTCGGCACTAAAGATTTGAGATTTAATCATATTAACAGGTCCTTGTAAAGGGTATAATTGTTTCAGCAATTATAAATTTTATCAAGATATCGGTAAAAACTTCTTCATCATAGTTCAGTAGGATTTTAAGATTGACATATGTTTAATTAACTGTTTAGAAAATCTTTAGATATTTAGACAGACCTAATTATCTCGATTCATAAGAAGCATGTAAATACTAGAAGTCATTCATCAATATGCTGTCCAAAGATTTTCTATTTTTGAGAATCGTTTGAATGTTTCAACCTTTATATGCAGGAAGTATTAGAAAATCATTCAAATTGACTACGACAACTTAACAAAACGTAAACAGTAATTATACCATTCTAGAATCAACACTTCTTAAATCGATCGCTTAAATGGACTAATCAAATCATATTCGATTATTGGTTCCTTGATGTGCTTGAATCTATTTAATTTTGAAGTTGCTTATTTGCCAAGTTCTATTACACAATGTCTAAAACATACCCTTGGCTTTTGCAATATTGTTATTTGTCGCCACTTGGAATCAAACTCCCTCTTTTATATCTATTATATGCAACCGATATCAAACATTGACGAAACCTCGTTGCACCAATCAATTGAAATGTAATTACTATATTTTAGAGTATATCAGAATGATACTGGTGATCCTGGTGAGGATTGCAGTTTTATATAGTAACGATAAATAGTGATTTATATTTCATTCAATGAAGTAAGTATGTGTTTGTACAAATTTACATCGCAAGGTAACAGTCATCTGTACTATTGTTTGTCTGTTTGTCTTTTTATTTTTAGCCATGTCGTTGTCCGTTTATTTTCTATCTATGAGTTTGACGCTGCCTCTAGTATCTTTCTTTACTCTTTTGTTAAAGTATGTTCTTACAGATAACTGTTGAAAATTGACAAAGAACCGTAAAAGGACAAATACAGTAAATATTTGTAGAGCTCGCTGTGTGTTAAAAGATGCTTGTATATTGCAATTGGAAGTTGGTAGTCTCGAGGTTCAGACGAAATTTATAATTAACATAAGAAAAGGTTGACTCTTTGTTTTACATGTGTTTCTCTTTTTCCTTTGTTTTCTTTTTTCACATTTTAGTTGTTATTCCGGTCAACTGGTTTTGAAAAAACAAACAGAACCTTGTCCTTGTTTCTTTTTTTAGTATTTGCTATCAAAAGTTTATCAACTATTTAGAAATCAGGGTTTGCGGTTGACAGCCATGTTGTGAGACGTGCGGAAAAATTGCTCTTGGTAAATTGTTTGTATCTGCCTAATATTTAACATTTCAATTAAATAGAGTAATACATAGAGCGTAATATTCATATAGGATTACCTGAACGAGGTGACTTTCATTTAATTTTCTCCTGAACTAACCAGTCTTTAATCGGCAATTCCCGCCTCTGCCTGTTTTAAACAATAACAATGGCTGACTATCAGTGCAAAGATTTTGCCGACATTGGGAAATGTTTCCAGAAACTACATGTTTATATCAATACTGAAGCGGAGAAACTAGAAGTAAAACAAGAACAGATCGATGATAGGGTTAAAGTACTTGGAAACAAGGCCGCGTTTGTCAATGGTGAGCTTCGTGATATTCATGATATTAACTCCAAAATCCCTAACTTAGAGTCACTAATTGCCGAGGAGGCAAATGAACGTCTTAAATTGGAAATATGGGGAAGGAAATGGAATTTGATTATCCTTGGGCTCGAGGGAAAAGTCGGTGAATCCCCTAATGTCACCGAAAACATCGTCCGAATATGGTTGCATAATAATTAAAAGGGGCTTGGGTTTACTGCTCCGCAGGTGAAAAGTATACTATTTACAGCAGTATATAGATTGTCGAATGGTCCTGAAAAGAAACGCAATATAATCCTTAGGCTATCAAACTTGATAGATAGGGAAGATATCCTTAGTGCTGCCACAAAACTGCCTAGGGGTGCGGATACAGTGTGGTACCGGACCTCCCACCCTCACTTGCAATTCGTCGCGGTGAACTCCTGGCAGAGAGAAGCAAGATGTCCAATGAGGAAAAAAGAAAATTCATACTTGTATACTTGAACGATCCACCTTTCGTCCAACTTGTAAAGAAAAGATCATAAACATTACGTATAGAGATCGTTTTGAAAATCGAATAATTATCGCTTACAAGCTTTATTGGAACATTGAAATAAAAGTGATGCTACTTTTTCTCTTTTTTTCACCGTTAGTTACTTTTTTTGTTAGTTTGTTTATATATTTATTTTAAATGTACTTTTTCTCTTTTCTCAGTTTTGTATTGCGCCAGGCAAAATTTTATGTAACACTATTTGTGTTTTTCGTGAGTTCTCCTCTCAGTATTAACTTTTCTTAACGTAAATAGTGGGTGTGGCATAGTTGTACATTTCACATTCCGGAAGGATCAGGAAGGCAATTTTATCATTCTAAGTATGACTATTCAAGATTATCGACTCTCTCTTGTTGCAATATATGGTCCCAATGGGGACTCTCCAACTTTTTTTGAAAATATAAAAGGTCAAGTATCTGGTATAAAAATAATAGCTCCATAATTATGGCTGGAGACTGGAATGTGGTGCAAGATGAGGTGATAAGTTACCTCAAATTATAGTGCTAAAAACAATATAAGAGCACATGATAAAATTTTAGATATGATAGAGTCCCTAGACCTTGTTGATATATGGCGAGCATTAAATCCGGATACAAAAAGATTTACATGGGGTGGACCTGGGCTTAAGCAAAGCCGTTTGGATTACTTTTTGATTTCATCTGATCTTGAACCATTTGTAAAAAATGTAGACATGGATATAAGTTACAGGTCTGATCATTCTCCAGTGTACCTGACCTTACAGTTTTACAATCAAATTAAAAGTAAAGGCACATGGAAGTTTAACAGTAGCTTACTACATGATATGGTCTATGTAACTGAAATAAAACATTGCATTAGGGAAACTATCAAATCAATACTCTCTGCCTCGGAATGATCTAGAAACAGAACTATCAGTAAACCCACACATGTTTTGTGAACTCTTAAAATGTATGATAAGCGGGAAAACAATATCATATGCCAGTTATATACAAAAGAAAAACACAAAAACTGAAAATGATTTAGAACTCAAGTTAGCTAAACTACTTGAAAATTATGAAATAGTTCCCTCAGAATTATTAAATTCATAAATTAAAATTTTAGAAGATGACCTTGTTCAACACAGAGAGAGAATAGTAACAGGTATTATGGCAAGAGCAAAGGCAAGATGGGTAGCAGAAGGTGAAAAATGTACTAACTATTTTTGTAATCTTGATAAAAGAAATTATAATGAAAAGATAATTCCAAAATTAATGAAGGATAATGGAGAGGAAATTTTTAATCAAAGTAAAATTTTAGAAGAACAAAAATCATTTTATGAAAAATTGTACTCCTCAAAAAATCCTATTATTCACCAAGTACATAAAAATCTATTTTTTTTATGAAAATAATCCTTTTATCCGCAAACTTTCTGATGAACAGAGGTTACAGGCAGAGGGTAATTTGAATGCTAATGAATGCTTAAAAACATTGCAATAATGAAAAATGGTTAATCTGCAGGGATGGATGGATTTACAACAGAATGTTATAAATTCTTTTGGATAGACCTCCATGAGTTTATTATAAACTCTTTTCATTATAGCTAAGAAACTGGATCCTTTTTCGGTTAGTCAGAAACAAGGAGTAATAACATGCATTCCAAAAGAGGGTAAATCAAAATTTCAATTAAAAAACTTGAGACCTATCACTTTATTAAATATTGATACAAAAATTGCATCAGCTGCATTAGCAAATAGAATATAACCATTTCTTGGGGATATAATTAGTGAAACACAGCAAGGTTTCATGAAGGAAAGGTATATTGGAGAATGTCCCAGGCTTTTTTTTTTTGACATTATGGAAAAGGCAGAAGATGATAATCTACCAGGTCTTTTACTTTTACTAGACTTTGAGAAAGCTTTTGATACACTTGAGTGGTCATTTATAGACTTGGCTTTGTCTTTTTTAGGATTTGGTCCTATTTTTTGTCGATGGGTCAAGACTTTATATTCAGAATCTCAGAGCTGTATTATAAATAATGGACATTGCTCTCAATTTTTTAATAAAGGTCCGGGTGTTAGACAAGGTGATCCTCTATCTCCATATCTCTTTATATTATCTTTAGAACTTATGAGTGCTGCACTTAAAAATAATCCAGATATAAATGGTATGAAAATGAATTATTCTGAGTATCTAATAAGCCAGTATGCAGATGACTCATGTCTCTTATTAGACGAGCATGAGCAATCTTTAGAAAAATGTTTATATACTTTAGAAAACTTTTCTGAGTGTGCGGGACTTGGGGCTAATTTTGATAAAACTGAAGCCATATGGATTGGGTCAAAGATTCACTCAAGGGATAAACTAACAACTAAGAAATTTGAACTGGAATTATTCAGGAAAATTTAAACTTTTAGGAATAAAATTTGATCTGTTCAGTGAAAATAAAACGCTTGTAAATTTTGTAGAAAAAAATTTTTAAAAATACAGAGCTTACCAAATTCCTGGGTTTATAGAGATTTAACATATATGGGAAAGATCACTGTCAATAAATCACTAGCTTTACCTATTCTAATTGAATCATTGACAGTTTTGCCAAACCCGCCTGATGATAAAATAAAAGAAATTCAAAATATTTGTTTTTAGTTTCTTGTGGTCAGGAAAACCAGACAAGATTAAAAGAAAAGTTATGATAGGGTTATTTGAAAATGGGGGTTGAAAATGTCAGATATAAGATCTTTTTGTTATTCATTAAAAATGACAAGGGAGAACAAACTTTTAGACCCCCTGAATACCTCCACATGGAAAACATTCACTTGTATTTTTGTCCATCTGATGAGTTAAGCCTTTTTCAACTGATTTTTATAGTTCGTTCTTATGTTGAACTGTTATACCATTGTCCCAGGTTAGGGGGAGGGTTGGGATCCTGCTGACATGTTTAACCCCGCCTCATTATTTATGTAAGTGCCTGTCCCAAATCAGGAGCCTGTAATTCAGTGGTTGTCGTTTGTTTATGTGTGACATATTTGTTTTTCGTTCATTTTTTTTTTACATAAATAAGGCCGTTAGTTTTCTCGTTTGAATTGTTTTACATTATCTTATCGGGGCCTTTTATTGCTGACTATGCGGTATGGGCTTTGCTAATTGTTGAAGGCCGTACGGTGACCTATAGTTGTTAATGTCTGTGTCATTTTGGTCTTTTGTGGATAGTTGTCTCATTTGCAATCATACCACATCTTCCTTTTTATATTGTTAATAGATCAATACAACAGATTAGGAGCAGACAAAACATGGTTGATGACCCTTGATGGTATCCAAAAGATTTCTTCAAATTTTGATAATTTCTGGAAAGATATTTTACTAAACTGGAATATCCTAAGCACTGTCACTAATGGCACTGCTCAAGGGATCATGAAACAATCCATATGGCAAAACAAGAGTTTGAAAATTAATAATAAGACTGTCTTTTACCAGAGGTGGGTTGAATCAGGAGTTTTCTTTGTAGATGATTTACTTGATGAAAACAGTATTTTTTTTTTTACTTAAAAAGAATTCTGCGAAAAATATAATCTTAATATTAATTTCTTGGAATACCATTCTTTGCTTCATATGATACCAAATGACTGGAAAGATCTAATCACTACTTCAGAGAAAATTATGCACATATCTAACGATAAATTTGAATTTATAAAAAACTATAAAAAGTCATGTCAGTTCTTTTATAAAAAATTCTTGTCAAGTATACAGAACGTCCTACAAAACAAGAAGACAAAATGTGTAAGGAACTAGGCACTCATATAGAAAATTGGGATTTCATTTATAGTTTACCCTTTTGTTGCACTGAAAACAACAAATTAAGTATGTTCCAGTTTTTACATAGAACTCTCGTTACAAATGCATTATTGCAGAAATATAGGTTAAAAGAAACTAACTTATGTAGTTTCTGTAATGAAACTAAAGAAACTGTAGGTCACCTTTTCTGGGAATGTACCCTAGTTAGAAATTTGTGGTAAGAAATTGCAGCACTTTTTCTAGTTGAAAATAATTTAACTTTAATACTTAATGTGGAAAATATTGTTCTTGGGTCAGAATCTTGAGATGTTTCCCTAAACTTATTCGCTATTCTGGTTAAATATTACATTTATACATGTCGCTTTAATACTTCATTACCGACTCTTACAGGTGTCATAGCTATGATTAAAAATTCCTCACGAATAGAAAAAATATCTACCTCCTTTTACACATCCCCTAAAGCAAGAGAGACATTTGATAGTAAATGGGAATTAATTATAAACTTAGTTCACATGTAAGGAGAGATCTTTCTATTTTGTACTTACTTAAGCCATTATAATAATTCATGTAGAATTAATAATATGTTGATGCACATCACAACTGGACAGTGATTTGTGTGCATCTTAAAAGTACTACCTATGTTTATTGATATTGTTATATATATATATATATATATATATATATATATATTGATATACTTGTTTTTGTTTGATTGTATCTAAATTATCTCCCCTTGACTTAGGTTGACATTTATCATGTGATTCTGTCCAACATGTCATGTCTGACCCTGATCTCTGGTGGCCTCTCCTGGTTCCTCTCATGTTCAACATCATTGTATAGGCAGTGATGCATGTGGCTTGGCTAGAGGAGAAGGCTTATGCCATCAGTTAACCTTAGCAGCATATTCAGGCATTCTTATCCAGAGTGATAAATGATGTGTATGATTGAGTAAAAAATTTATAACAATTAACATATCTAACTTTTTAATTTTAGACTGTTATTGAAAAAGTTAATATCAATACACGTATTATTAATTATCTATATATTTATGTATCACAATGATTGGTGTATTTTCAGATGAAATAAAAATAAATTACAAAAAAGAACTATTTAGAAATCATTGCTGATATAAAATCTTTATTCAATTCATATTATTTTCACAAATTTATGAATTGTGATTGTAAATCAAATGAGGCTTAAATTCAGTTTTTTCTTGAAATGAAAATTTATTTCTGTATTTGATATTTTTCAAATTAATTGTTTCTCAATTACGAATATAAATATCTGAATCATTATATTTCAAAGACAATTTGTTATTAGTGTGCTGCTGTGTTATCACAATGAATGCAAGTCTGTACAATTTTGGTTTTAACACTAAGTAAAATAAAGGCAACAGTATTATACCGCTCTTCACGCAAACTCGATTTTTGGTAAATAAAGGCAACAGTAGTATACCGCTGTTCGAGATTCATAAATCGATAGAGAAAAACAAACCCGGGTTGCAAACTAAAACTGAGGTAAACGTATCAAATATAAGAGAACTACGACACAACAGAAACACAACACCAAAATGTAACACACACAGAAACGAACTATAGTGTACCAATGGCAATTTTCCTGACTTGGCACAGGGCAATTATAGCAAAACCTGACAATAACGAGACTCTCTAAAAATAAATGAACTTTATTTACACTTAAAATCTTCTTATGATATATTTATAGGTCGAATACTATACTCATAATCTTCTATAAATTTAGTGCTGTGATGTGTGGCATTGTTAATCATTTCTTGTAGTTAAAAGGTCACCAACGCACCCTCAGCCTCCATAATTAAGATTTTCCATGAAACTAATCGTGGGCACAGAAATCAGTACCAAACTTCTGCAATACAAAATCTTGACAGACAGCTTTTCAGTAGGGAAATAGATTTACAGATAGGAAGAGTTATACATATATGAAGGAGAAATCCTGCAAGACTTCAAACTGTTGTAAGCAGATTAAAGATTAACTTGACATACATAATTACTATTGGATGAGTCAGATGCATTCTGACATATCAGTGTATATCCTCTTGTGGGTTTTTTGTTTTGTCAAGAAGCAATTTATACCACATCTTATATTTTTTCAGACAGACTTTAATGGCTCTAGCCACATAAACATGATTGTTTTGCATGTATAAATGTTTGTTGGTTAAGGTTAAAAAAGTATCATTTTAATTCCTGAGGTCTTTTTCAATTGATAATTGAATACTTAGTCTTTAGTTTTCTATGTTGTGTCCTGTGTACTATCATTTGTCTGTTTGTCTTTTTCGTTTTAGCATGGCGATGTCAGTTTTTTTTTCGATCTATGAGTTTAAATGTCCCTCTGATATCGTTCGTCCCTCTTTTATGACAATACCACTGAATCAACAAGTTAGCTTGTCTTTCCGTGAATTACACTTGGTAATGGTCGCCGATTTCATTTTTAATTGTATTTGGTATGAATCTGAATAACTATGTCTCCGTCTTGGGTGGAATTCTGAGAAAGTGCTTAAAGTGCTTGTTCTTAGTTGAAACACATTTACTTATAGTGGATAGGGAATCACGTTATTACAACTTACATTAATCTCTTTCAACTTTGCCGGTGCTAGTGCTTCCTCATAGCGGCATTAGCCTGCTATTTTTCGAAATCTACAAGGCTGTCATTTACGTGCAAGAGACATTGCTCTCTAAACACGGGAAACCATTTATTGTCCCCCTCCGACGGATTATTTACATTTCTTAAGACCACACTTGCAAATGGCGTCAAGGGAAAGGTGACTATTCAGTCCCAGAGATATTTCTTCCTGGAACAGGGATCGAACCAGGAACCATTATGTTTGTAGTCCGATGCGCCAACTTCTTCACCATGGCTCTGCTTGTTCTTAGTGGTTATTTAAGATTTTATGTCGTTTTGTTGGATCGATGTTGTGTGTCGTCACTTTAACAACTATTACATTTTAGTCTTAATCAGTTATGATGAAAAGATAACGAAAACTTCGTTATGACGAGTTTCTCTCTAGTTTAATGAAGTATGATCAGAACTATATATTGTGTTATATTTAAAGTTCATCATTAAAACTTTATTGATAATATTTCGTCGAGCACGAATATTCTTGTCATATCTTCAATAATAGCAGAATGCTCTCCGGTTTGAAGCATTTGGCATATTTTACTCAGGTTTCCTACTTAATTCAATAACCCAAAATAGCTATAGAAGACGTGTAAAAACAAAATAGTTCCATTCACGGTATCATGCTACTAAGGTTACTGAACTCTTTGTGACAGAATTAAACCTTGTAGACATTTGCTGTTTGTATTGGTACTTTTTAAATCCTGCAGTATGTATTTTTGGCTCTATAAGCCTACTTGTGGAAGATTTTTCCAAAAACACACCCTAGTCACTGTAATCAGTACCGAACGTCTGCATTATAACATCTTATTGACAAACAGGTTTTCAGTTGGGAAAAGATTTGCAACTTAATGAGGACAATTTTATAAAAATATGAGGAAGAAATCCTGCAAGACTTCAAATTGTTGAAAGCAGATTAAAGATTAACTTGACATACATGATAACCAACTGGATGAGTGGTATGCACTCAGACATAAAGGTTTTTTCGTTGTATTTTGGTCTCTGGCGGATCATTGTGTCATTGACAATCATACCACATCCCATTATCTTAAGTACAGATTTTTTGTAAACAGTGCATTACATAATTTAAAGTAGAACCGAGGGAAACCCATGACCTATAAGCAGGAAACAACGGAACAACGATACAATGAACTCCAACAAATGCAAATCCAACATACATTGGAATGGATTGATAATAACTGCCATATTCCTGACTTGGTACAGACAATTTTATGAAAAACATGTTGATTGAACCTGGTTGTATGGCTAGTCAAACATCCTGCTTATAAGGCAATGTTAAAATACCGCCAGAAATACAACACTAAGAGACAGGTAATTTAGATATCCTTTAAATTGTTTGAAAATTTATATACTTTAAGTCGGTATGTACGCTTAATCTTCCGATTACTATGTCTTCGTTGATACAGTACAAACAAAATAAAGAACACTCAGTACAGAGAAATACATAAATAAAACAACAAAGCGTTTGATAAACTTAGAATTTTGGTGAGGAAATAAGGTTTCTGGAATTTCTGATAAGAAATGCTTTCAAGAAATTTATTTGAAATTGAATGAAAAATATATTGAAAATATAAAGGATTTAAGACGCATTTTCAAGAAGTTTTGAAAAATGAAAAATCAAAAGAGAGTTATTGTAGACAGAACAGTACAGGATCAGTTATAGGATTCAATAAATTCTAAAATTTAAAAGTAAAGTACCATAAAAGTTGAATACATAAAACGACACTGTTGCATTTATTTAGTTATGTAATTGGTCGTTTGATTGAAGTTAACTTAACACCGCTTTAGCGCATCGGCTTATGTCGATGTACAATAATTTGGAGACTAACACAACTGCAGTCATAACATGTTGTTTTTTTGTAATTTTACATTAAAAAATAAATGTAATAATATTTGTTAAAGGTCCTGGACTCCATCTTAATCAATGCTATATTGTCTCATTGCATAGTTTTCAATGCTCGTTAAAACATAAACACATCGCAAAACAATTGTTACAATTAAATAAGTTTGTATTTAAATATTCGGTCTAGCAGTTCTATAGATTGTTTTTAAACAAAGCAACTGATTTTTTTCTCTTTTAACAAAGTATACAACATAATTAGAAGACAATTTGATAACCGTGTTTGACCTATAATGGAATGTGAAATCACAAAAAATACTGAACTCCGAGGAGAATTCAAAACGAAAACTCCCTTATCAAATGACAAAATCAAAAGCTTAAACACATCAAATAAAACGAATGGATAACAACTGACTTTGTATAGGCATTTTCTTATGTAGAAAATGGTTGATTGAATCTGGTTTTATAGCGCTAAACCTCTCAATTGTACAAGAGACGTATATATTTTCTTTTACAAATTGATACTTGGATTGAGAGTTGTCTCATTTGCACTCATGCCACATCTTATATCAATTATCTAGGGTTACATCATCAAATTGTCATTTATTTCGAAATACAAATTTTATAAATACCTGTTCAAGCACATTTAATTATTTCAGACTTTTTTTCGAATTTGAAAGGAACTAGAAATTACGATACAGTCATTAATATGATCACCAAGGCTGTTTTTGACATTTAGATAACGCTTCTTACTCTTTAACTAAGCTATAACGATTCATATGGCTTATTTATAGTTAATTAAAAATCCCTATGTGTAATTAATTAAAAATCATCATTTGCACTTTTAAATTAATTTGATAAGCTTTCGAATAAACGAAGACAATGATATTCCAATTTAGATATCATTTAAATTGTTTGAAAACTGATATATTCTAAGTCGGTATGCAAACTTAATCTTCCAATTGCTATGTCTTCGTTGATACAGTACAAAACAAATCTGAACGTTGATGATTTCTGAAGAAATGTTTTAGTAGGAATCCAGTACTTGTCTAACTCAAGTTATTAAATTCACATAAAAGAGTCAAAGTTAATTTTTCAATAATATGCAAAATTTAAAATTAGCATTTTATAAATTATTTATAAACTATACAGCTTAATTTAGAGGCACTATATGAATGTAAGTATTGCAAAGGCTTACAGCACTGTATTGGCTTTATGAAGGATTTACCCCCTCCCTCGTAAAGAATATCAAAATTGATATCTGATGAAAATTTTAAGTTTATAACTTTAACACCACCTATTCAGGTTTTTTATACCAGATCATGAAATAGTTGAAATCTCTTTTCTCCTGAATTTTGTGTTAAGCAAAAGGCAAAATTTCTGTATTTTTCTGTATTCTTTTGATTTTGTTCCTATATTGTATTTTCGGCAGAATTGTTAAATGTCCTTCGCAATGACAAAATCAATTTTATTTTATCGAACTTTACCACACACTTCCTGATTTGTAGACGTTGTTTTCTTTTCGTATTTTTTTTACGACTTTTTGACTTTGTATTGTCAGTTCTCTTCGACTTATGAATTTTAATGTTCTTTTTGGTATCTTCTTTTTTGTTATCGTTGATATGTAACTTTTCTTTTTTTTCAAATTTAATTTTTTATTTTCATTTTTATGACGAAAATAATATGTTGGTCCCATGTTTTTAAATTTACATATTATTTACCGATATGCATGTGTTTGTAGCGACGTGTCGGGTTACATCTTAGATATCAGACTACACATTGTGTACGCTGCAAACGGACCCTATCAGTGACGTTTGAATACAAAACGTTAAAAAGGCTTAATAAAGTACGGAGTTGGAGAGCATTGAGAACCCTAAATTTCAAAACGTTTTGCCATTACACCTTAGGTAATCTATCTCTAATCAATTGGTCTGCCTTTTATGTGGAGCAGGATCTGCTCATCCTGCTTGAGCACATGATACACAGCTACTTTTGCATAGGTACTATTTCTGTACTAAAAATCTGTAGTACTTGAAATTTACTTTTAACATTCAGTACTATTTTGTTACTTTAAAATTATTGTAATATTTAGGTACCTGTATTTTACAGTACTTAATTTGTACTTGAAATTTAGGTACTACAGATTTTTGGTTACTACTGTTACATTTTCAGCATTTTGAAATTTTTTCTATTTCAAATCTCTTAAAATTATGATTTTCAAACCCGGAATATTGTATTATTTCTGTACCGAAATATTTAGTACAAATCAAGTACTGTAAAATACAAGTACCTAAATATTACAATAATTCTAAAGTAAAGAAATAGTACTAAATATTGAAAGTAAATTTCCAGTACTACATATTTTTAGTACACAAATAGTACCTATGCAAAAGTAGCTGTGTAGCAGTTCGAGGTCTTTTGTTGGGATTCTTGTTGCTTAGGTTTCTATATTGTGCTGTGTTTTGTGTACTATTGATTGTCTATAAGTCTTTTTCCTTTAAGCTATGCCGTTGTCAATTTATTTTCAACTTACGTATTTGAATGTATTTTAATGTCTCTCTGGGATCTTGCCATATCTTTTAGCATCTGATTAACTTTTGGCAGTATAATCGACGACGGTGATATAATCTGGACATTTCTCCTTACGTCGCAAGCTAAGATAAACTAAACTTAAGACTTCTTGCTAAATTGAGATGGTATTTTCAGGAATGAATAGACATGTGGTTTTTCGTGACTGTCCGGTTTCTATGATGATATTACTCATGAAGCAAACAAAATAATGGGAGGTTTGGTATGGCACAAAACCATGTTCAACACACCATTTTATTTTAAAATGCCCTGTACCAAGTCAGGGAAATGGCCATTGTTATATTAGAGTTCGTTTCTGTGTGTGTTACATTTAAATGTTTTGTTTCTGTTGTGTCGAAGTTCTCTTATATTTGATGCGTTTCCCTCAGTTTTAGTTTGTAACCCGAATTTGTGTTTTTCTCTATCGATTTATGAATTTCGAACAGCGGTATACTACTGTTGCCTTTATTTATGTGTTTTGTTTTGATAGACTTTTAAATCAATTTTTTTTTAATGAAATTTCGTTTAATCTCTATCAGTATTTCTTCGATGATATATTCAATAGAAAAGAATACAAAGCATGCAATTATAAATTGTAAATTATTAATGTTGTACTTCTGAACCAAAATATATAGCAGCCTTTAGTAATTTAAAAAGAATAATATTCTTCTTAAAATTGTATGCAAATCAATTTGCCATTTAGCGTGAGCAAACATCAATAATTCAATCATTACATCTAATTTTAAAAAAATCATAGGTTCCTTGTAAAGTGTGAAGGTGACAGAAAAAGGAATTTACAATGATACCAATGTTGACCTTTCTCTAGCAATTTATTTCTTATATAATATATATGTCATAGCAACGTAACAGTTTATAATAACTTTACACACAAATGTTTGTTTGTTCTGTGCAAGAAAAGAAGATATTTCACAAATGTTTCAAAATTTTCGAATTTTTTCTTCGATTGAGACGATAAAAAGAAAGTCAAGGGCTGTTATGTTTCTTTTTTGTCAATGAATTCAATTTTCAACGTTTATTTGACAGAGCGAGTGGATGATAATATTGAATTTGTCTCCTGGTATTTTTACATTAAAGTATAAATCTTTTATCCAAACAATAATAAGACAAATTCAAGTTGATTTAATCGTCCTACAGTCGTCTTAAAATATGTCAAAAAAAACATTTAAACGTGTCGTTGAGGTCTTGTAGTGTATTCGGACCCATGATAGTTCGAATATCGAACCAGAATGTCAATATATATACAAATGTAGATGTAAAACATAGCCCCCACATAATACGATGTGGTAGAATATTTGAAATATTGGATTAATAAAGAAAAATACTCTGTATTGTTTCATAATCCCTGTACAAAAAGTAAATATGGATCAGAAATGACATTTTTTATAAGCAGCTTTTATTTAATTAATTAACAAAATCATTTGTAATATTTATATTTATACCTTATTATATCCTTATGACTTAATTGATCTTTCAAGCATTACTTTATTTTTTATAATGTGTATCGAATACTGTAGTATGTCATTTCACATATTTCCTCATGAAAAATTAATTACAAAAAAAAAAAGAAGACAAAAAGAATATCAATTTCGTAATTTATTTTACAAACCCCGATTGAAGCAAGATAAGTCAAAGTAATTTAGTCATAAAATAATACAAATGTATTCAAATAAATTCAATGTTTGTTAAAGTCTTATATCTCAAAAAGAACTATATATGAGTAAATGTTTTAAACTAACACAATAAAATGTCCCTGTTTGTTGGTTTTTTTAGTATGAGAACCCATGAAATTATTTTAAAATATTATTACGTAAATTAAGAGGTTCTCCATTGCATCATGAAGAATCAGTGAAGGATTGATTGAAATCCATCCAATGGTTTAGGAGGAGCTGTGGATGGCAAATTTTCCCTACTAGTCATGAAAAGGTAAATCTTGTGTTTTGTATTCTTAAAAAGAAATGTTCTAGATGTGCAGATGTGAATATTCACCCCTCTAAGATATAAAAGGGTAAAGTCAATGTTTTGATAAAAATCATTTGGAATAAAAAGTGAAATAGAAAATGTGCAAAACCATTAGGTAATGACAACGATGTCCATTCTTTGGTTTAAAAGAAAATGGTTCAAACGGATGGACAATCCGATTACTTTTACTATAGACCACTTCGCAGACGTATAATGCTGTTTCAACATCATGATTTAGTTTCTTTATCACAAAATGGTCAATACATTGCATATAATGGGAATTTCAAATAATATAGATACTTTTCATAATAAAAAAAAAGGTAAACATATGCCGTTTAATTGAACTGGAAACTCTTAGAAAATGTTGGCATCCTTATAGTCAAGCCACAGACAGCCAACATGGGGGCTCGGTGGCCGAATGGTCTAAAATTCAATCAAGAGATAAAGAAATCAAACTCATGTATCACTGACTGGTCAACACTGAGGTTGGTAGTTTGAATCACCTACAGTGCAGGTACATCCTTCTATCTTTATTGTGTAGGATTGTCTCTTTCCCTACAGCAGGTCGGTGGTTCCGCCAATGCATAAAAGCTGACCGCCATAAAATAGCACAAAAGTGTTAAAACTGGCGTTTAACACCAATCAATCAATCTACTTTTAGAAGTGATTAAACTGATGTAAAGAAAAGTAAAATTGTGTGAACAAACAGATACTTAGTAATTATATAACAAAACACATCATTTGGAAAAATGTATCATACGCCATTGCTATTACCGCAGTCCCACTAGGCCACGATCGCACTACGATCTGTGAAAATAATGCAAATTTTGATGATCATAGTACGATCGTTCAGATCGCAGTAAGGTCGTCTCACGGTCGTGATGTGGTCTTCAAGATTTTGATAAACGTGGCCAACTTTGTAAATGTTCAAAACAATCGTGGTGCGATCATGGCGAAATCAGGTCGTAGTAGAAGCGTAGTGAGAACGCACTAAGTTCGTAGTAAGATCGCAAAGGTCGCTGTACCATCGTAGCGAGAGCGTAGCGGAAGCGTGATTCTATTCGGAGAGACTGTACTTCGAACTCACAGACGACGTTATTACGACCTCACTACGACCATCACGTTCTCACCGCGACCCAACTACGCTTCCACTACGATTATGCCACGTTTACAACACGCTGTTCAAGACCATAGTACGATTCTAGCACGCCCTTGCCGTCCTCCTCAGGCTCTTCTTACGACCTGACTACGTTCATACTACGACCATCATTCTCATTGTCATTTTCACACAAAGTATACTATATATCTCCAGGTTTTGTTTGTCTATATTTAGTTCTTGTCCATTTTCACTAACGGCTCAACCATGCTTCTCGTTTATATAGACTAGACCGTTGGTTTTCCCGTTAGAATATAATTTTACACGTCTAGTAATTTTTGAGGCCCTTTATAGCTTGCTGTTCGATGTGAACTAAGGCTCCGTGTTGAAGGCCGTACCTTGACCTATAATGGTTTACTTTTATAAATTTTTACTTGGATGGAGAGTTGTCTCATTGGCACTCATACCATATCTTCCTATATATATTGACACATTTGTGTCATCTCTGATATCGTTCACTAAAATATCTTCATTTGAGCTTGATGGACCAGCAAAAGGTTGTAATTTAGGTTGGATTGGTCGGTCCGAAACCTCTGCTTAATCAGGATTCGTTACTATCAGAGCTACCTCTGCCTCTACATCAACCACTACCACCATGCCCACGTGTTCTACAAGATTTTGGTAGCATGACTGTATTGTTTCCGAGAAATCTATGCATTAATCAGAAATAGAAGGAATATAATTGCATTGATATGGAACACGATGTTGACGTTATTCAGCCCCAGTCCCACTAGACCACGATCGCACCACGCTCACCGCGATCTTAAATAAATTCAGATCGTGGTTAGGTCGCGGTATGAGCGGCCTGAAAATATAAATTTCCGTTGCTTTCACGATGCTACTACATCCTCATTACGATTCTACAACGATCCCGCTACGATTATACGACGTTCTCACTGCGCTTATTCTGCGACCTCACTACGCTTATCAAGTCCTTCTATGCTCATCACGTTCTCAGTACGACCATACCACGAGTTAACCGATTGCAACACGATCTTACCACGCTTCTACTGCGATTATAGCACGTTCTTACCACGATTATACTTCGTTCATACCGCGATCGTGGTCTAATGGGACTTGGGCTTAATGTCATAACTTTTTTGACTTGTATTATTTTCAAATTAGTTGTCTTCAATTTATATGAAACCTTATTTGCATATTTGTAAAATCTAATAAACTAAATAATGATGCAAATATTTTGAGAGAGAAAAAAAACATATAAATGTAAAGTGCATACGTATAGTTTATATGTTAAGATAGATATAAAAAAGTAGATGTGGTATGATTGCCAATGAGAGTTCTCATTCTCTTCCTTGATGTCTCCACGTTGTCTCGATTCAGCTTAAATACTAGAGTTAACTTCCATATCAAACATATTAGACAGTAAATACTTTCTACGATTTTAAGCGAGATACTAAAAAGTTCATGTAGTGTCATATTATATCAGTTTTAAACATTCATTTTACTCTGTGATAAAACGACATGTTACATCAATTGTCTAAGTGCTTGATTGTAAAATATTTACTTTAGTCAATGTCTCCTGATCACATAATTCGATTGTGTTTTTTACACTTGATAACCATCATACTTTCACCCTATGCGCAAACCAGTGACTGTGCATCACGTGATTACATACCGCATAGTATAGTTTTGTACTTTTGTATTTCTTCTTTCGAAGATAAGAACAAACGAGTTTATGTTGACAATAATGGTTTTAATGATAGCAAAACTTGTTGTTGCTGCAAAGCTATCATATCTATATATGTAATGATTCTAATGTAATATGATACGTAACGTCACTTATAATTGAATAACGACTGTTTCATGATTTAAAGTTGTTATTAGCAAAATAATAGTAAAATCTCACTCAACGTTTTACGGGATATTTCATTGTTTTAACGTTTTACGAGTATTTCATCTGAACAGAATTTATATATTTGAGAACAGCAACCAACACCTATTGTTTTTTTAATAGTTGTCACTCTTCAAACAGGAATACGGTATCACTAGCCTGTCAACATTAATGTTGTGACTTCAACCCCCACGCGCGACAGGTGTGTTCGGGTCCATTTTATTCAATAATTTACTAGGTTTGCCAATCTTTATAACCGAAGGTTGGTGGTTGGTTCTCTCTGGAGACACATTCCTCCACTTATGAGAGCTGGTCACAATAAAAAGCCAAGTCATTACAACTGAAAGAGCGTGCTGGGTCCGTTATCTGCTATCTGCGAGGTAGGTTTATTGGTAGATGGTTTAACGACTAACTACTTTCGATGATATAAAACAATTCAACGCTGTAGAGTCTATATGGTTGTATATTTATACTACATATAAAGTTTAAGTGTATAATTATGTAGTTTGCTAGAACAAACATTTTCGAGAAGGATAATTTCATGCAAAAGATTTGCATCAAACAATATGTGTTTAGTTAAGTACGTATTAGTTTTTATTTTGTGTGTATTTTTCTTTTTTGTGGTTACAGATATTGAAAACCTAAAAGAACACAAAACGCATATCAGAAAGACTTTTTCAAAAACCATACTAAAAAGGAAACACTTTCGATGTGCTTTAATGATACAGTTTGCTTCATTTTACAAACATCTTTTTGCATGGAAATGCAATTTAACTTTGTTTAATGTATATGCCTACTATGCAAATAAACTCATTATAGATACCAGGATTAAATTTTGTATGGCAACCTGTTTTGCCTTTGAAATCACTAGTTGCATTTTGTATTTAAATTTGCTTGTTAGGATTGAATGTGAACATTTCTTCATTGGATTTATATGTTTCTTGTGTAGTTATTTATTCAATTAAAACGTGTTGTAATGGCGGTTAATTGTAATAAATAAATCCAAATGAGTTCAAACAAAATTTAAAGTTCTTTTTCAACTGCACTTTAATATTGAGTGTCACTTGAGTTGGCTACTTAGCTTTTAAATTCCCCAATTTTTGTTACTACATTGTATACAAATTGAAGCCAAGAATTACACAGCGCAATCTTTATTATTGACATTGTGTAAGAATGCAGTTGATCTTTGGAAGCATATATGCTTATTTCCGTTTAATTTTGATACGATTAATTATAATTTTTATAAACAGTCAACAATATCAATAAGAATATTATTCTTGATATTAAATTATGTGTTTGCCTTTCTTACATTAAATTATTAAATTTGTATAAAATATCTGTCTTTTTATTAAATGACTTTTATTTATGTAATATATGTAATTTATAAAGTCATAGCATCGTTATCAAATACACATGTTTTTTTTTTTCTTTTCTCATAGTGCTGACATAAGACTTATTCTTATCAAATCCAAGTATGCCAGTTTAACTTAGGACAGTGATAAAGATATAATTTTTCATTATCAATTATGAGAAGACTTTTAGCTAACCTCTTCTACACGTCCTTGTTCATGGTGTTGCATTTTTAAGTACATCAATATAAAAATTGTTATAGATTGCACATTCAGAGAGATTATTTGGCTGTAAGACCTTTGTGTCCTGTCCTACTAATTCGTATAGATTTTTCAAGTGATGATCTGGTAATATCAATGAAAAATATTAATGACTTGACAAATGAGAGAAAAGAGTAAAGAACCGAATATAATCCGGTTATTTCTTGGAAGTCATCATTGAGACAAATGGCATTTCTATGAAGTACATGAATTATAGTTGACAATTTGCTTCTTAATTAGAGGGATGGTCAGCCAAAGGTCGTGACGAGGTTTTTTTGCTTAAACATAGATATTTGGGATTGTGTATATCTTTTAAGACATCCAGCTATCTTTAAGATTATTATCTTTAAAGCCATATTTGAGTAGAAGGTGGCAGGTAAAGAAAAAAATGATTATCTAAATATACCATTTAAAAAAGGTCGAAAGATATAAAACCAGTTAATATGCAGATGAAATCTTCATCCTTGCACGAATTTTGATAGGAGAGAAACTTGGTATTGAACAAGAAACAACCAGTAAATAAACTTGAACATTGGGCCTTCTCACTACAATCGTTTTGTCTTTTGATGACTCATATATAAGTATAACTAGTATAAAAATAAGAAGATGTGGTATGACTGCCAATTAGACAACTTTCAATCAGCAACAAAACGACGTAGAAGACACAAGAGGTATGCCTAGTCTTTTTTTATTGGTAACAACAGATATGTCTGTGTTTTTTTATTGCTGCAAGGTTTGAAGCTTTTTTCTTCGAAATCAATCTTATTGAAACACATCTATGTTTTAAGAAAACACAACTATCATTCTTATTGTACAAGTACTATTAATTAGTTTTTCAATGTACAAAATATATACTTATACAGGTTAATTTGGTTTTTTTTTTCGAAACCATTGCTACTATTGAAAAAAATTGGCAACAGAGCTTATACGGGTTACAATCTACATGACGTACAGCAAACAACTGTATTCATTCACACGGTCTTTGTTTAATGTTATTTTTTCAATACGCATGTTCAAATGTGTAAGTGATTTTCTGTACCAAGTCAGGAATAGTTTGTTCCTATAGTTGTTTGCGTTAATCTTAATTGCACTTCGGTGATCCTATTGTTCCTTTAGTTGATTTTCCTTCGGATATGGTTTCTTATCCGGATTTGTTTTAATTTTTCGCAATCGATTTATGACTTTTATTATGAACTGTTGCCTTTATTTTGCAATCGTGTTTCACAATTTTATTTTAGCTAAATCGTGTCGCTTTAACATACCAGTTGCTATATTTATTTGTAAATGTATAAAAATCAGATCGGTATTCGTCCATTTAAACATGAAGCTGTGGTATCCGTCACATATCGTTCGTGGGAAAAATAATTGTATGGTATAACACCAGATAAAGAAGAGAGGTAAGATTATAGTAATGCGATTAATAAACATCAATGAATGAATATTAAGTTACATATAGAATGTATAATATACAGCAACAAACAACAACCACCGAATAACAAGACATGCAAATAAAAAAATGCGGCTTGGTTACCGGCGCGACTGCCTACGCCTACCCCGGGACAGATGTGTATGACAGTTCAATTTAGTACATTATGTAGTACAGAGTCAAACAGTACATTACAAATACCCCATACGAATCCAATCAGTTGCTGCTATAGTACTGAGTTAACGGATCATAATATTCATTGACTGCAAACATTTCTGATCCGTCATTTGTTTCTTTCTTGCAAAAAATATACATCAGTTTTAAAAAAATTTATAAAGAAGAATTCTTAATCTTTAGTACTGGATATATAATTATATATCTAAATTTGGAAAATAAAACCGTGTCTGCAATTACATGTAACCGACGTATCCAATTAATCAAATTGAAAATAAAATAAAATGTAGGTGAAGTATTACAAATTTTGTTAAATGAGTTCGCTGTTTTTAAATCAAATTTCAGTATTGGAAGTGTTTTAAAAGGCGTACTCCTAAACATTGTAATTGGCTTAAAGCGCCATAAAGAATGGATATTTCATGTGTGACGTATCGCTATTTGTAATTTTTAAATTTTAACAATAAAATTACACGTATTTGCTAATGTATAACCAATGATTATTTGTTCATGAAAAATAATATTGAATTAAGAAATGATTCACGGGGCTGGAATTAATATTGATTATACCATTGGTAAGCCCTTTGTGCTACATATTTTACCACGAGCGATAGCGAAGGGTAAAATATCGGCTTAAGAAGCAAATTCGTGATAAAACTAATTCATATTCAAGCTTATTTTATTAATTTTTATTGTAATAGGAGAACGACAGCATTTTTTTTTTTTTTTTTTTTTTTAACTCATAGGTCTTGGTGAAGTTTAACAGTTGCTGTATATCTGGTATTTCGTGACACCGATAGTCAATCCGTCCACAAAATCAGGATTGCGTCTGTCAAACTTTTGAAATCCTGATTTTAATATTATTTGTTAAGTATCGATCCTTATCCAAAGACATCGTGAAAGGAAAACTTGAAATGGTTCCAATAACAATATTCAACGTCACTGCACAAAATTCGCATTTCGACTAATATTGTTTTTTTAGAAATGAAAGAAGGAAGACAACATATTTCCAAACTTTCACCAAAGAAAAACCTTAAAGAGCTGACAGAACGAAACTGGATAAAACGTTTGTCCAAATCTGGTAAAGGAACTAGAGTTTCTAGCTATGTAAATATTACTGCAAATTTCCTAAAAACAATAGCCGTTGTCATGGCGAAACAAAATAATGACTTACTGGAAAAGACATACTTTCAGAAACCAGTGGTTGAGCAGTAGATGTAGAGAACTAGCGGTAATAATAAAATAGTAAACGGTACCCATTTTAAACGACATATGCACATTCCGACAAACAAAATATCTTTATGAATGCACGAAAAAAAAATTTAAACGTTATACAAAAGTTGGAGAGATGGTATTAACAAACAGGACAAAGCATGCAGTCAAACATGAAAAAGGAAAAGAGCAATTAAAATATTTTCATGATGAAAGTAGTAAAAAGTAAAATAAACTAAAATGCCGAACTTTAGGAAAATTCAAAATGAAAATTCCCTTAACAAATGACAAAGTCAAAAACCCAAACACATCATACGAATTGAATACAACTAGGAAGGAAATATCCATGGGGACTGCATAACATGTGTAAAAAGCAGAGGCATCGACTCTAGGATAAAATACCCGTTAGGCCTTAAGGACTGACTTCTAAATAGCAGAGGTATCAACTATAGAATAAAATTCAATTAGGGACTGACATATAAATAGTAGAGGTTTCGACTCTAGGATAGAAATTGATGGACATTGCTGAATAATTTCAAAACACACGACCATAAATAAATGTCGTAGAGCGGAAGGTAAACAAGATAAACGAAAATGAAAGCTATGTACATACATTTATACCTGTATGTTTCTAAAATTATTATCCGTGTTTTCATGTTACAGTCGAAGTATTGAGTTACTGAAATACCACTTGTTACTTACATTCATCTAGAAGAGTTGTCAACCAGGGGTATATATACAGTAAATCGTAAGCAACTTTAGTATATTAAAGATGCATTCCGACAAATAGTATCTATCTAGGAATGCCCAAGATCAAAGTATTTCCAAAATCTAATACTATGTCAAAGAGTTGATAGTACTGAACAGGACAAAGTTATACACCAAAAACACATTTCGACAAATAAAGTCTCTTCCGTGATGTATATGACCCCCCAAAAAATCTCAAATTAAAACACGAGCGTTAAAGAGCTGACATTTATATGCATAGCTCTTGTTCCTTATTGACTTCAGATTTCTTGTACCAATATCTGTATTTTCAGGTCGTTACCGAAGTATTGAGTTATTGAACTGTTAATAAATTTGGGTACTTACAGCCCATCATCAAGGTATTAATCCAGTGTAATAGTATAACGTTAAACGGTTCCAACCTTTCTGCATTAAAAACGAATTTCTAAAACAAATGTTTGTTTATAGATCCACAAGATCAAAAGAATTCCAAAACAAAAACCCTAATACAAACTTTATAGAGCTGATAGTACCAAACAGGGAGATACATGTAAGGTATAGCCAAAATCCATAAAGTTTTCAGATCTTTGCACGTATCTTTGCATCTATCCTAAAACAATATCAGTATTAATATGTCGAACTTAGAATTCCTGCATCAGAGATTGCGACCAAGTGGCGATGATATCAACGTTAAATGGTTCCCATTAACCGTGCAAAATGCGAATTTTGACAAACAATATCTGTTCAGGGAGACACGAGGAATGTGGTTAGAATATTACCAAAAGTTAAACTTGGAAAAAAGGAACAACTGTTATGCAAATACAACTGTTCACTTCCTATGTCAAATTTATAGGGAAATAAATTGTCAATTCCAGTTGACCTGCCACATAATATCCGTATTGTGAAGAAAAATATTGTCTTAGAACTTTCTATACCAAACACAAGTTACAAGTTTAATCGATAATATCTTTATATAATACAGTATTTTTTTTTTTTTATTTTATGTAACAGCAGCGGTCATCTTCGTTCAGTACTTATATAACATTTGAACGGAAACTAAGAACAATTTTCCACAAATTAAATCCAATATCCTTCCTTATCTTAGAAAAAACTGTGCCAATTAAAGTTTCACCAGTTTGTTCTTTTTAAAATACCGATGATAAGTCAATGAATCCTCAAATTATGATGTTGCTGCAAATTTGTGGTATTTGTTTCCTTGTTGTCAAAACCTATTACATTATTTTTATGTATTTCAAATGTACTTAATGTTAGTTATCATGGTTAAATATATATTTTAATCAAGTGTGGTGTGCTTCAAGGTGGGTTAATGATATGTGTTATTTTAACAGTAGGTTGTACGGAATGTTGTTTATATGTACATCTAAATTGTGTTGATCTTCTGAGGTAGCTTACTGATATGTATTATCTTTATAGTAGATGCGATGCAAAACTTTAGATAAATTGTAATAAATAAAAAGTTTGAATTCTATTTTTCTTTTTTATTAGTAAATATGTGTACCTTTATTTCTTTTCTAAGATGAGATGGGTTGCGGGTTTTCCAGATGTATTTGTATATATATATAAATTAAGATTTACACAATGGAAATTAGGTTCATTGTCCTATATTTTCTCCCATTTATTTGTATTGTAGTCCTGTCCTGTAATGTTGTCATTTAAATGTTATAATTAACATTGTCATTAAAGCGGGAGGAATGGCCTACCACAAAACTAGGTTCAACCCATCATTTTTTTCTTAAAATGCCCTGTACCAAGTCAGGAAAATGGCCATTATTATATTATAGTTCGTTTCTAGGTGTGTTACATTTTAATGTTGTGTTTCTGTTGTGTCGTAGAACTCTTATATTTAACACGTTTCTCTCAGTTTTAGTTTGTAACCCGGATTTGTTTTGTTTTTTTTTTTCTCTCTCGATTTATGAATTACGAACAGCGGTATACTACTGTTGCCTTTATTCATAAAAGACTTCACAGAAAACTCAGCAAAATGATCATCCACGTAAACTTCTCAGTTGAAATAAAGGTGAAGCAAATTATACTCAACTAGTTGCACCCTCCGTGTTTCTCATAGTAGGTTAACATTCAGTGACGGTTCTTTTTAATGATGTCACATTCAAGGAAAATAGGACTGGATAGTGGTTACGACAGTAAGAATATATCTGTGGTAATTTGTGACACAGATATTCCATAACAGTCAATCAATTCAAATTTGCCTCTGTTAAACTGTCAAACAGGTCACCGAGGGTATCAACAGCCCAGTAGTCAGCACTTCGTTGACATGAATATCAATTATGTGGTCATTTTTATAAATTTCCTGTTTACAAAACTTTGAATTTTTCGAAAAACTAAGGATTTCCTTGTCCCAAGACTAGATTACCTTAGCCGTATTTGGCACAACTTTTCGGAATTTTGAATCCTCAATGCTCTTCAACTTTGTACTTGTTTGGCATTATAACTATTTTGATATGAGCGTCACGGATGAGTCTTATGTAGACAACACGCGCGTCTGGCGTACTAAATTATAATCCTGGTACTTTTGATAAATATTTACACCACCGGGTTGATGCCACTGCTGGTGGACGTTTCGTCCCCGAGGGTATCACCAGCCCAGTAGTCAGCGCTTCGGTGTTGACATGAATATCAATTATGTGGTCATTTTTTATAAATTCACTGTTTACAAAACTTTGAATTTTTCGAAAAACTAAGGATTTTCTTGTCCCAGGAATAGATTACCTTAGCCGTATTTGGCATAACTTTTTGGAATTTTGGATCCTCAATGCTCTTCAACTTTGTACTTGGTTGGCATAATAACTATTTTGATATGAGCGTCACTGATGAGTCTTATGTAAAAAAAAAAAAAACGCGCGTCTGGCGTACTAAATTATAATCCTGGTATTTTTTATTACAACTTATTGAAATTTTAACATTTCAGTATTGTATGTTGTGCTTTTTTATTCAATGATTTTATTGTCGTTTCAACCGGCCTCAGTCTCGCCTATCCTTGGTCCGGAAAAATAATTTTTATTTCATATTTTCAAATCCGATTAACTTAGTTTAAGGGTTACATAAATTTATTTTTTTTCTCCTGTTTTATGAATTTTGTTATAGTGGAAGACGAGGGCAACTTACCAATCTTCTATTATATGATGCATAGTCACGTGTTGTGATTTATTAACGTAATGAGCAGAAAAATCAAAGCGGATGTCACTTATGAAGCAAGACCCGCTCGCATTTACTTCTGTAATATTTCAATTCACCCCTAAAAAATGTAATCACAAAGATACTGAACTCCTAGAAAAATTCAAAAAGGAAAGTTCCTAATCAAATGGCAAAATCAAAAGCTCAAACACATCAAACGAAACGATAACAACTGTCATATTCCTTACTTGATACAGCTTTGGTCGCGTTACTTGATCCCAAAATTGTATGTGTATTATTAAGTGAAATGTTGTTTTTTCTTTTTTCTCATAGTGTTTTATTGTTTCCCTACTTGTTGATTGTAATATTTCTTTCTATCTTTTCTCATGTTTATATAAATTTAAAGTTATATATGATTCTCGATTTAACAAATGTCTGCCTTTTACAAATAAAAACGGTTAACAAATATAGTGACGATACCTTTTTCACGTTTAACCATGTTTATTAAAGTACCTTTTTATAAAGGAAACAGGTTAACTTATAAACTAAGTAACTACAGTTTTAGACAACATCGTAAAGACACCTTTAAGAAAACTACCATACATTTAAAGTATATGATACTATTTTCAATTTGCATGATATACTGAAATTACCTATCTACTTTGAGTTCGGCACAAAATATCATTGATTTTAGGAACCATATACATTAAGGAACGGCGAAAGAAACCAAAGGGAAGTTCAAATTCATTAGTCGAAAACAAACTGACAACGTCATAGCAGAAAAGAAGAAAACGAAAAGACAAACCCCAGTTATAATAAACCATAGAAAACGTAAGACTGATCGACATTAACCTTTAGAATAAAAAGGCGGGGGGTAAATTTATGTGCACCGACTTTGATTTTTTTCGTGAAGCTAGCTTTCCTTTTATTCATTGTGAAAATGCCTTGCTGTTAGCTATTATTTGTAAAAAGCAAAAAATGAAAGTTAACCTTCAACAATTTAATAAACGAAGCCATGTCAGTTTCGTGAAACTTGTGTTAAATCGGCAGAATTTAAAGAATATATTATAAGTCTAATCTAGGATGACACCAAGCGCATACATGGCTTCACTGTTAAATGAATTTTATAATTAATTATTTTACGTTTTAGCAAACAATAGATATAAGCCTTCAAAGGCGAAAATAAATAAATTTAAACGTATGTTTGGGTTATGGAAGGTACTTTAAAGTACAGTTCAACATGTTATGCTATGATAAACCTGGATAGCAAAATAAGAGAAACAAAATACTAATGTATAAGCACTGAGTTGAGGATAAATAAAATGATCTTTTCCGAATTTTGATTAACACTACATCCTGTATTCAATACATTTTTAGAGTATGTCATAATTTCTGAAAAGTCAACGACTCCTTATTCTTAACGATAAATAATTACACCAAAACATTTGTTTTTATGAAACCATATCAACAGTAACCACATGATTGCTAAAGGTACTAAACAGTATGTATGATCGATTGATTAGTAGTACAGAAACAAAGTACTTACAGTTAAATACAACATCGTACAAACACCTTACAAGAAAACTTACATATGATATTAATTTTAATTTGCATGATAGAGTTGTCTGGAATAACCTAATTACGTTTCGTTTTCAAAATAATTATTTCAGAAACCGTATACATAAAGGGAAGACAAAATATACCAAAGAGGCGTTCAAACTCATTAGTCGAAAACAAACTAACAACGTCATGGCAAAAAAAGAATAAGACCAAAAGTCAAACACAGCATATCAAATACCACATTGAAAACTTAAGAATGAGCGATACTAACTTTTAAAAAAAGGCGGGTGTAACATTATGAGTTCCGGAAATGACTTTGACGTGATTCCATATTTCTTGATATTTCTTTTGAGAATGCCTTGCTCTTAGCTATTCTTTGCATAAGAAAAAAATTAAACTTAAATTTAACCTTCATCAAATCAATAAATGAAGCCTATCTTATTTTGGTGAAACTTGTGTTCAATCAGCAGAATTCAACAAATATTTAACTGTCGTATCTGGAAAGGCATAAAACATATACATGGCTTCACTATAAAATGAATTTTATAATGAATTATCTAACATTTTAGCACACAATAGACATAAGTCTTTGGAGAAGAAAACAATTAAACTTAAGGAGGTAGACCTAGGTTAAGGGAAATAACTCTTAAAATCATCAGTACGTTTGTGTCAACCATTTTCAAAAATATATTCTAAGCTTCTAGGTTACATAGATTATTTTCAATCTGTTTCAGGTGAATGCTTAAAATACATTGATGAACTAGACTTTTACAAACGCTTAACTGATTTAAAGAGTTATCTCCCTGAACCAAGGTCTACCACCTTAAACGTTTGTTTGGGTTATATAAGGTACGTTAAGGGCATACGATACAGTTTTGATCCCGTATTTAAAATTTGATAAAAGTTTGCATGAAGGCTATTTTTGACCTGATTAAATCAACTATGTAATAAAAAATATACCTGCATGTGCTACTTTTTGAGCAAATTGATGTATAAATTTCAGATATTTCCTGAAAATACGGATTTGTGGACGTATTTTTCCTTTCGATAGAAATACATAACTTTTTTGTTTTAAAAGATAAACACGATCTGTTTTTGTTAAATTATTTGTAATTTATGTGTTTTATAGATATTGCATAAAATTGTACATTTTATTATTACAAATAACTCAAATTTATCAAATGATCATGAATGTAGGAAAAAAACCACCATGTTTACTGTACATTAATCAAATTTTAAAAAAAATGCACTATTTACGTTTTCATGAAAACTAGTACACATAGCCTTCTGACGCAATCAAACCAAATGTTATTTTAAAAAAGAGGGGTCCATGAACTCGTTTTCATGTTAAATCAGTTTGAATGATAATAATCAGCCGAAAACTGCATCTTTTGATAAGTCACCGTTTGACGTCGCGAAAATAACAGTTAATGTATGCAACGTCACTACTTCCCCTGTAACTGTATCGTATGCCCTTCAAGTGCAATTTAACGTTTTCTGAAGTAACAAACCAGAATAGGTAAATGAGAGAAACAAAGTATTAACACTGAGTTGAGAGAAAATGAAATGATCATTTCTGAATTATGTAAAAAAAAAAGTCATCAAAGATACCAGAATTGAAACTTTATATTTACGATAGACGAGCGTTTTGTCTCCAAAAGACTCACCAGTGACGCTCGAATAAATAAATGTTAAAAAGGCCAAAAAAAAGTACGAAGTTCAAGAGCATTGAGGACCAAAAAATCCTAAAAGTTTTGAAAAATACAGCTAAGGTAGTTTACACTGCATCCTCTATTAAATACATTTTGATAGTATGTCATAATTTCTGAAAGGTCAGTGACTCCTTATTCTAAACGATATAAGATGAACATTTGTTTTAAGGAAACCATATACAGATTACCACATGATTGCTTAAAGGAAAATAAGGTATATATGATAGATAATGTTTAGTACAGTAACAGGATATTATATTGCCAATCGGATAACATTTCTATGGTGTCCTTTGAGTTTTTATATGCTGGTGGATTGCTGTCCCATTGTTGTATACCTCATTCAATGTATTCATTCTTAGTCTCATATTATTGTATTGGATATCTAAACAACAAACATAGTTTTACAAGCTTCTTTGTATTTTGGTTTGTTGTATGATGCTCATTAGACAAAGCTCATTCTACCAGAGGTAAAAATGTTGATCTCAAGTGATTAATCACTCCTTTAAACAGAAAACTCTTTCTTTGTTGAAATTCTGAAGAGTTTTGTGTCATTGAATTTATGAATTCATTACCACGCATTTACTAAAAATCTTTTTTTTTACTCCAGGCAAAGCAACATACAAATAATAACAATACCATTTGAAAATAATTGAATGAATAATGTTGACATTTAAACGAACTGGCAACAACACGTTGAACCAAAATGACACCCCATTGTTACCATTAAAGTTAATAATAAGAATTTTCAATTAAATGTTCATACATGGAACCGATGCTGAATACTCCTAAAGATTTAACTAAAACTTATCGGTTTTTTTTACGAAAATTCTGGTAAAACACCGTGATGAAATGAGCAAGGGTAGCTACAAATGTATACTCAATATATTGATGCAAAGAAATTAAAAAAGTGAATAAGCAGGAATCTAAAAAATCTATTAAAAAGTTAGTAAAACTTTTAATTGCAAATGTTTTACATCAATATTTCGTTCACGTAATGTCACTGAACGATTTATCCATATCTGAATAGTTGTCCTCCGGTGTTGTCGTCTGATTGAGATTTTCCACTGTTTCCGGAAATGCGCACTGAAGCTGGGATATAACCTAATGGCTGCCAGAATACTTTTCGCTTACTAATTATTGGCAGACGTGCTCCGGAATCCATGTCATTTTCAAAAATCTTTTGTACATAACTGTCTTGTAATGCAGATCTTTGTGCATTTTTAGTGTCTAAATACTTGAGAATTTTAGCTAAAACATTTTCTTTTCTAGAATCGTCTGACACAGTGTCGACAGCTTTATATTGTGGATAATATTCGTCGTCAGAAAGGACGGTATCGTCAATTTCAAATGACAATGTCAATGATATGACTAAAGCACACAATACTCCACATATATACCACACGGACGTTGACATCTGAAATAGAAAAAAATGTAATAGTTACGAAAACATATAACAAAGTATTTATCTTCAAATGCCTTTTTTATAACAATGCAGAGAGATTTAAAGTGCTACCGCGAAAGATTACATTTGCCTATGTGAAATGTACAACTAAAAACAAGTTTTCCATTTACTAGAGATTGTTCCGTCATATATTTTTCTGTTTTAACAAAGGAATTAATGAATTTGACTTAGATTAATGTTTGTTTACAAGAATATACAAAAACACAAATCAAGAAATGGTTGCTTTCCTTCATTTATTTTTTTCATTGAATTAACTTTAACGTATAATTTCGCAGTCGGATGATATCGACCTTATATATATATTTTTGTGCGACTTTACCCAGTATTTAAAAAGATAATCTAGGAAGATTTTGCAATTTTACAAATCAATTATGGGTCAATAGTTATCAAAGGTACCAGGATTATAATTTAGTACGCCTGTCAAATGTTGTTGGTCACATCGAGTTTTTGCAATCCAAAGCCTACAATTATAATTATTCATGTTATATAAACGTGCTATTCTATGTGAACTGTTAGTGTGCATTACATGAGAATATCATGTATTGAAATCAAAGTGGTAAGGATTTGAATATACAGTGTGTATGTCACTGATGTCAGCAATTAATTATATAGGGCCATAATTTTTAAATGAACTTTTATATAATGTTTTTATTAGATATCTTTCGATTTAGAAAAGCTAATGAAAATGAAAAAAACAATTGCACAACGTTATTGTCTTCCTTGAAATGTAATTATTTCTTCGACACTATGACAAGGAAGAGCTAAGTGATTATGATTCAGGTCAAGTTCAAATAACGGATTTAACAAGATATCAAATTCACATCTAACAACAAAATACGCTAAGTAGTTGGAAACATGAACAAAACTCGTTCATCTAAAGCAATATGTCCGGTTGTATGTAACTATGTCTTACAATGTTCCACAATCAAGAAACCGGATACAGACTCGAAATTTGAGCACGCATATCATTCTAAACGTATGAATGTAACTTCCGGTACATGGAATCAATAGGCATTCTGATGAAACTACATCTCCGTTCTAATGCGTGTTACCACTGAATACCGGATACTTAAACGTGAAACCGAATGTTTTTGAAAAATTCCTGTCAAAGACAATATTATTCATTGCTATTGAGTGCATAATGTCAGTATAAATTTTCAAACTGACATTATGATAGTACTATTGAATGCCATTACTTGCTTAAGAAAACAATCAAGTATTAAAGACAATTTGTAGGATAATGAATAAAGTAAACACATAAATATTTATTATATCTACGAATATCTCTTTTCCAAATAGGTATCGGATGGTTATTAAAATGTAAATGCATTACATATGCACAGTGTTGTATAAGAAACACTGAATTTCGGAATATAGTATTGCAGCATTACTGCAATTTATAAGTTAACAATATACAGCAATTTTGCTTTGCAATTATATTAAGATTTAAATAACAATTTCCAGTTACCATTTACCATCAAGGGATAGCAAACACATATGAACATATACTTAGGACGTTAAAGTAGATTATTTCTTCCATGAAACATTTGTGAAGTACCTGTATGCGATTGGTTTTGATAATTTCCATAGAAGATGTTTTATGGCCAGTAAATGAAATTTTATTATTTAGGTCGGCATAGAAAGCAACATTGGTTGAACTTCATACAAAAACTTTCTGTATGGGCATAAAACACTCCAAATGCAAGCATATACAAATAAGAGGACGTAGTAAGAATGTCATAATACAACTCTCTACCAGAGATCATAAACAAAGATGTTTATATGGCATGAAAGTAAACAACATTGACAATCATGCCACATCTTCTTTTTTATAACACAATTTGAAGATCAACAAATGAGTGTATGTATTTTTTGTTTTATTTATGTTTGATTCAAAAAACACAAAATAATAATAATCTGGTACATCAACGTTGTATCCGTTTTAAGCCTTACACTGCCATCGGATGATGTATCCTTTCATATTCTTTATTTAAAAGACAGCGATTATAGATAACCTTGAATAATCTTCAAGATTAAAAGAAGAAGTCTACATTTTCTTCTGAAATTATGCATTTAGAAAAATAAGTTAATAAATAAACTCATCATAGATACCAGGACTGATTTTTGACATATTACGCTAGACGCGCGTTTCGTCTACAAAAGACTCATCAGTGACGCTCGAATCCAACAAAGTTAAAAAGGCAAAATAAAGTAGGAAGTGGAAGAGCATTGAGGACAAAAATTCCTAAAGGTTTTGCCTAATCCAGCTAAGGTAATCTATTCCTGAGGTAGAAAAGCATCCTTATTTGCAGTAGTACAAATGACGATTGTATTTGTATCTTTTATAGGTATCTGTTGTTCAGTTCAGTGTTAAATATCGCGTCGAGGCGTGATTCATAAAAGCAGACCGGAAATAATTATGGTATCAGAACACTTCGACCGGCATAATTCTGCAGAATGTCTCAGTTATAGGGCTTTTGTTTATCAGAAAGAAAGCATTTAAATGCTCGATCTATCTAAAAAAAAAAGCATACTCGCAGTAACTTATCATCTTTGGTCAGATAATTCTATATTATAATACTTATGGTATGAGATAATTGTGTTTGAGTGTGTGTAGGAAGGTATAGGATGTCTTTTGAAATTAATATGATATTTTAACTGTTTTTTATTTTATTCCTTTTATGCGTTCGTTTAATCAAAGATGTAATTGTTGTTAAATTAATTATTTTTAATGATGCAAATCGATTTAGTTTGAATGCGAAAAGAGAACAGATATTTGTTTATGGTGTATAGTGAATGATGTATCGTGTGTGGGACTAGGTGTCAACGTAAGGTCAAGAACCGTTCATTTTTATATATTTTATAAATTATAATTATTCTGATATATGATAGTCACATTTAAAGAGGTGGGGTTTAATTGCTTTTTTTTTCAATCTAAAATTTGATATTCTTCATTAATATCAAATATTAACTAAAGTCTCTTGCTTTTGATATTCATTGTTTTAGAAAATTATGGATTGCGAATTCTGTCTGTTACTGCACCTTAGTAATGGTTAATCAAACAATCACTTCAAACGTAGAAGATTCGGTATATTCGATTTACACAATATTTTAAACATTGGTTATGTACTGAAACAAAACGTTCTAGAACTCATGTTCACCAACGGATTAATTATTGAAATGCGTAAATTAATTACTAAAATGCGTTAGGTACAGTGTAGCTATATTAATAACATTATCTTGTCTGTGGTTTGTATTAGGGCTTATAATAGTCTCTTCAGTTTCCAGTTACGCACTTACGCCTATTAAAGCAATGAATAAAATCTGATTTCACAGTAAGATTCATGTATTTTAGCTATCGCTATTATAAGTGAACTATTTTCCAATTTTTTAGACGTCTAAATCGTATGCAGTTGAAAAATCCTATGGATTTTGTCGTGAGTTATGATTGTCGATATAATGTCCATCCAGTGAGAAGAAAGGACGTTTAGTTGTCTGATTAGCTGCGTTAAAATATGTGCAGAATTTGTTTACTGCAGTGCTTAAATGTTCGTCGTAAGGGCAATCTAACGAACCTTTAAAGATTACCATAAATCGTTTGTTTGTTCAGTATAGTAATGAAAAAAAAACATGTTTGAATACGAATTTATTATCTACAAAACAATGAATATAATAAACAAAGGGCTTTTGTCACAGCGTGCACTGCCTAACAGTGGGATCGAATTCATATTTGCAATTTAATTGTGAGAGAAACTTCGCAAACTCCATTGTTTAAACAATACTGGAAAAGTTCGAACTTGTTTATTCTTAAGAAGCATGAAAAAGACTCAGCACACAGTCAAAAAAGAAATGTTGAATGTTAGAAGATTGGAAGACAAGGTAAATGTTACTGCAAAGTGGTAAATAGATTGAAAACGATAAAAAATAAACCCTTATGTGTCGCCTCCTGATAAATACGATGTATTTCTTTTTTTCTCTAAATGTGGTCTTTGATAACATTATGTTGCTTGTTTATCGTTAATGTTAAACACAAATTACACCCGAATACAATATTGGTTAATTAGTTGCCCAATAAATATACATCGGTTACAAGCAGCAAGCTGTTTTTATTGTTGTATTGTTTATTTTGCAAATAATGATGCAATAACAGGCACACTCGGTTGTAAGCCGTCAATTTAGTTTTAATGTTATATTTGTTATTATCATCGGATTTTATCTAATGCTTAGTTCGTTTCTGTGTGTGTTACATTTTAATGTTGTGCTGTTGTTCTCCTCTTATATTAAATGCGTTTCCCTCAATTTTAGTTTGTAACCCGGATTTGTTTTTTTCTATCGATTTATGAGTTTCGAACAGCGGTATACTGCTGTTGCCTTAATTTACGATCATAGATGCAAATAAAGGGTTCTTTTTCATGTTTTTTCAGTTAAATATTAAGTATTTTTATGAAAAGATTCTGTCTTCGTTTTTAGTTGTCTTCAATGTTCCTTCGAACAATCAAAGTTAAAAATTAGAAGAATGATCAGAAAAATGGTTTTTTTTTTAAATACCAAACCCCAAGGTAGATTCAAAAATAAGGAAGTAGATTATAAAAACTGACAAAATAAAACGTAAAACTTTATCAACCAATTGAACGAATTGGAAACATCCGTCATATTCTTGACTTGATATAGATATTTTTAAATGAAATGGTAATTTTAACCCAGTTTTATAGCAAGCTAAGCCTCCCACTTATAGTAAAGTTGTTTGTATGTCCTTTATAAAGACACAATTGGCTCGCCAACCCAAACACACACAATACGTTAATGTGACAATAATTGGGATCAATCCGTCGACACAGTACTAGTGTAAACATACATGACAGACATACAACACAACTGGTTTAAAGTTTCAAGCAAAATACAAAAGGCATAATAGTTTGTATCTATATTGTTTCGATCAAAACTAATGTTAATCCAGTAAGATATTTCAACAGAAAGACAGATTGTTCATAATTTTTAAATACTGGGTCAGATCACAGTGTCTGTTTATGATGATACATATTCGCCGTTTACAATGAAAACAAAACCTATGAGTGACATGCGTCCGTTGATTAACATTATTCAAACCACAATATTTGAACGTTAAGGGCATACGATACAGTTACAAGGGATGTAATGACGTTGCTAACGTAAAATGTTATTTTTCGCGACGTCAAACTATAACATATCGGGAAAAAATGCATTTTTAGACTGATTTTTATCGTTCAAACTGATTTAATTTGAAAACGAGTGCATGGACCCCTATTTTTTAAAACGACATTTTGTTTCATTTTACAGGGAGATTATGTGGACCAAATTTTATAAAACTGTAAATAGTGCAATTTTTTTAATTTTGATAAATATACAGCAAAAAATTACGTTTTTTTCTCAATTCATGACCATTTGATAAATATGACTTATTTTTCAATAAAAAAAATGCATAATTTTTTAGGATACTTGTAAAATACAGAAATAACAAATTATTTAACAAAAAAACAATTTGTGTTTATCTTTTAAAACAAAAAAGTTATGGATTTCTTTCGAAAGGGAAAATACGGCCAGAAATCCGAATTTTTAGCAAATATACAAAATTTCGACCTCATTTAACTCAAAAAGTAGCAGATGAAGGTATATTTTTCCTAACATATTTGATTTAATCAGGCAAAAATTAGCCTATACAGAAATTTTCATCACACTGTAAATACAGGATCAAAACTGTATCGTATGCCCTTAATGATGTCAATAATAGTTGAAGGAGTATATTATTAAAGTGGACCAGCTAAATTTTAGCCAAATCTATCAAAAAGCATCTTTGCCTGAGGGAGTTAAAACCATAGTTTCTTGAAAATTTATAAAATTCAAAACGGACAATTTAAAAAAGAATGTGGGACTATGGTAAAGTGTTCTGTTTACAAGGTTAACATTTTATATCATTGTTCCCGTTCTATATAGGAAGTACACCACTAATTCATGGTCCCATTGCTTTCTATGTTAAATTCCTCCATTTCAAGCAGGCACACCTCTTTCATTTTAAGTTCAAATAAAGTGGCAATCATTGCATGTCAAAGCAACACTTTATGGTGTCTAGTACTGAAAAAATCAACATACCTTTAATGGCATATAAGAAAGAACTGGTTCCCAGAACTTCGGATGTACCAAAACAGGTACTTCAGATCGGACAAACAGACTAAATGTACCCTCTTTTTAAAATTTGGTGCATTTTTTTTTTTAATATTCAAAATTAAAAGTCCAAAAGTGTTCTACAATGATCACCTGTCCTTCATCTTTCATTTGATGCCAAAAATACCTAAATATTCTACATATTTTGAAAGTTACACTCATGCGTAGGAACTATTTTGTGTTATATATGTACTACTTTCTGGTATGTGCTTTCTGGCCGGGCCCGAATTAGTGGTGTTACACCTATACATTTCGTGGTTCCATATTTTTTTCTGTCATTTATAGTCAAAAGTGCAGTCATTTTGTTGAAAAAACCCAAATTGCAAACTAATTTTTCAAGTGAAACCGTAAGGAAACTTTTTGCAGTTAACAATTGATTTGCATATAAACTCATCATAGATACTTGGACTAAATTTTGTACATACGCCAGACGCGCGTTTAGTCTACAAAAGACTCATCAGTGACGCTCGAATCCAAAACAGTTAACAAGGACAAATAAAGTACGAAATACAAGATTATTGAGGACCAAAATTCCTAAACGTTATGCCAAATCCAGCTAAGGTAATCTATTCCTGAGGTAGAAAAGCCTTATAATTTAAAAATTTAAAATTTTGTAAACAGTTAATTTATAAATATAACAATATCAATGATAATTCATGTCAGCACAAAAGAGCTGACTACTGGGCTAGTGATACCTTCGTGGAAATAAATCTCCACTAGCAGTGGCATCGACCCAGTGGTAGTAAATAAACTCATCATAGATACCAGGACTACATTTTGTACATACGCCAGACGCGTGTTTCGTCTACAAAAGATTCTTCATTGACGCTCGAATCAAAAACAGTTAAAAAGGCCAAATAAAGTACGAAATTAAAGAGCATTGAGGACCAAAATTCCTAAAAGTTTTGCCAAATCCAGCTAATATAATATATTTATAAAATACATGTGAATAAAAATATACTTCAATTTTGGCACAGCTGTTTACAAGTATTCCTTGTTTCATTGAAATGCTGCGACCGACACAAGGAAATGCCTTACTTAATTGATTAAAAACAGCTAACAAAAAATAGAAGTCAATGGGTTACACTTATCAACGATTATTGAACCAACGAACCAAAAAACTTTAATAGCAATGTAAAGCTTTTTATAGAGGTCGGTCATTTAAAGACGTATCAACCGTATCGTGTACGTTGACGTATACGCATCTGCAGATTTACCAATAAACATTATGTGATCCTGAGCTTTAATTTCAATAATGCAGACGGGCAACTGATTACTTTGTAATGCTAGTTTTTATTTGTGTAGCTGATTTAATTGTTGGAAAACAAGGGCGAAAGATACCAGAGGGACAGAGAGAAAACGTATGATAGTCTTAAGCTCGGGATCACATAATATGTTTTTGTATATCTGCAGATGTGTATACGTCAACGTATATGATACGATTGATACGTTTTTAAACGACCGACCTCTTATAAGAACATGATGATATTTATTTATGAAAAATATTTTATCAATACTATTTTCAAAATCAATTAAAGTACAATATAGACATGAACAAACATGGAAAATGACACAGACATTTGCAACCTATTACAAAACTAAAACTCGTTCAAGTAAAAAGCAAGGATAGTTACCTAAAGTTAAGATCGATGAGTTAAAAGACATGTTCAATTAAAGAGAGATCTCTTTATAAATATAATCCGAAAATGTCTTTTCATAGTGATCATTCACTATAAATTATAGTATTATTCTATCACTGACTAAAACAGCAGACAATACCACGGAAACGCCTATAGACAAACGGAAATATTAGCATTAAACATTTCGCGGTATTGAAATTACTCTGCGATTTTTTTCCTCCCTTCGGGACTTCCTCGTCAAGAAATCTAAATAGCAAATGAAAAAATATATACAAACAATAATTTAATGGAATCCTTATTACCCGACGCTGTCAAATCAAAACTTATGTTTCTGCAAATAAATATATAGGCAGACAAAAATAATTGACTTAATTTTCTTATTGTGACATTAGTGGTTTTATGTCAGTATAAATCTGAGGATTTTTGTGTTCTATGTTTTCTGTTTTACATAAAAAAAAAAAAACACTCCCAAAATGGATGCTCCTTTATCAATTAAATTCATTTATTTTATTTTTTTTTTTTATTTTACTGACTAAATTTTCTACAATGGTAAGGTTTAACCCATTGCTGATAATGATTTAAACCGTTTGTCACATATGTACACTAAGGTTAAAATAAGGTAACTTAATTTATCGCATCCAGGAGTAAAACCCTTGTTTTGATTGCCCCTCGTTTAACTGTGTATGATGTATAAATACATAGTCACATCTGGTCGGAATGGGGAAGTTTGATCCCATGCATAACGTCCTCTACACTTTTTAACCTCTCGGAAATGCCCGTTTATTACATATACAATGCAATGAGTTATCAAAGGTACCAGGATTATAATTTAGTACGCCAGACGCGCGTTTCGTCTACAAAAGACTCATCAGTGACGCTCAATTCAAAATATTTATAAAGCTAAACAAGTATAAAGTTGAAGAGCATTGAGGATCCAAAATTCCGAAAAGTTGTGCCAAATACGGCTAAGGTAATCTATACCTTGGATAAGAAAATCGTTATTACATATATAATGCAAACCGTTTAGTCCGAAATGTATAAATCAAACATACTGTGTTTCCAAAAACAGTTTTAATTTCCAGCTATTTTGTTACATTTCTTGTTTTTTTTTTCAAATTGTTCTCAAAAATCATTATAATTATGAAAAAATAAACATCGCTATTCATTTATATATATATAAACATCGGATGTCTTTTTGGACAAATAACGTCAACTTATGGTATTCATGAATCTTCAGGCATGACACACCATTTACAAACGATGACCCACTATTATGAAGTACCTTTAAAGTACACCGTTCTTAATTCTATTTTTGAAAAGTTGCTTTTTAGATGCCAGTGGGTTTTTCTTTGTTTAATTATATATCTGTTTCTGTATGTAAAATAAATATCTTCACATATATAGATTTTTATATATAGGCACAAAGGAAAAAGTATTTAGGAACAAAGAAAACAGTATTGTTTAGGTTTAGGTACTTGTTTGTCTATTAAAAACGTGGTTGCTTAATACAAGTAAGAAAGAAGAGTTTCCAGCCTGGCTTTTAGTCTTTAACGAATAACGATAGTCTGCAAGTTTACAACACGTGCTTTTATAATGATTTTATTTTAATTTACTTCAAAGACATCAATTGTTTCCTTGAAGATATTGTGTTAAAAAATGTATATTTCTATAGCAAAATTCACGTACAGTTTGAAAACAAACAAGTTTTATCGAGCCTGCGACCATTTTGCCCCAAGGTGAGACAAATCTATCCTACCTAAAATTTGTTCAGTGAATTGTCATTTATTTGAGTTTAACTCACTGGTAAAAAATCTAAAATGTGTCAAATGCTTCTATATATTCAAGTAAAAGTCTACTATCATATACTTAAATTATTGTTTATCAAATTTTTCATATTCACCCCAATGTTGTATATATCCGTAGACAATAAATAGCTATAATTTTAATCATAATTATGGTTTTCATTTACGAGTCCTTCTTGTGCATTTTTTTCTGTAAATATTACAAATTTGCAGAAAACTTTCGATATTACGGTTTGGGAAATTCTTCAAATGTTTATCACTTTATCACGGCCGACACTCGGCTAACCGAGAGTTTGGTCGGTTAATCTATATTGAGTATGCGGCTATATCGGCGGTTGGTCTGTTAATCGGGTTGGCTAAAGTCTGTTAATCAGGTGTTATCGAGAAAATCATTGCAAGGTCAGTATGTTTCATTGTATAACTTTTTAATTATATTTATATCATAAAAACTATTCATGTCTGACAAAACGATTTGGAGTACTGAATCCAGTGGTGTAATTATTTTTTTTCTAGCTTCAATAAACGATCTATAAAATGAAAAGGCGAGTTACTCATCAGTAAATTTATACACATTTTACACACACAAAATGTACACAAAAATGACAAGTTGGTTGAGTTTACTTGCATGCAATATTTTGAACATCGAAAAAAGACCGGCATTATGTTTGTTTACCATATTAACATCAATATGTAAAAAATCTACACGAAAAACTGTATTTTGGTGACATAAATCAATTTTTGATAAAATTGTGGTCTGTTAATGGGTCGGATGTATAAAACTCGGTCTGTTAATTGGTCTGTTAAGAGTTATGAATGACATTACAAGCATAATTTAATTGCTATATGGGGTGTTATCTGAATAAAGGGATAGACTCAAGATTAGTGGCTAGAATATATGGAAACAACACATGAACAATGAAACATAAGTTTAGACAATGGAATCTGAAAATTGATAGAAATGGTTTCAAAAAGTGTAATATCAAAGTAATATTAATTTCAAAAGACAATACATACCGGAAATAAACTCCTCATAGATACCAGGATTGAAATTTTATATTTACGCCTTATATTTACGCCAGACACGCGTTTCGTCTACGAAAAACTCATTAGTGACGAAAAAAATGTTTAAAAGGCCAAATAAAATACGAAGTTGAAAAGCATTGAGGAAACACAACTAATACCGGCGTCACACATCAGCGTATAGCACTGGCGTGTTCAAAATCATTTACGCTGCCAATACGCTAGTAATTTTGGATGCATTTAACCTGTCAATCATATGTGTAATGCTTCATACAAATTTCCTGGGATTGTAGCGTTCATCAAGCGTATTTACTTTCCTTCATTGGCTAGAGGAATAGGGGGAGGGTTGATATCTCATAAACATGTTTATCCCCGCCGCAATTTTGCGCCTGTCCCAAGTCAGGAGCCTCTGGCCTTTGTTAGTCTTGTGTGATCTAGTATACATATTTTTTAAGGGGCCAGCTGAAGGATGCCTACGGGTGCGGGAGTTTCTCTCTACATTGAAGACCCATTGGTGGCCTTGGCCTGCTCTATGGTCGGGTTGTTGTCGCTTTGAAACATTCCCCATTTCCTTTCTCAATTTTAACTTTGTATTTCGACGTACTACAAACTTATGCAACGCGCTTTGAACGATTGCTAAGCGTTCCTATGGCATGCAACTAACGTATATATATACCGACTTTGTCAATTTTCTCTGTACGTTTGGTGGACGCCGGTCTATACGCCAATGTGTGACGCCGGCATAAGGTAATCTATTCCTGAGGTAGAAAAGCCTTAGTATTGTAAAGAAAACGCATGGAATTTAACCAGCTGCATTGAAACACATGACAGATTCATAGATGTTACAGACTTTGAACAGACAAAAAAAAAATAAGGCTGAGGCTGATTGATAACTTGGCGTAAATAATAAATTCGTGCGAATTCGAGCGGCCAATCAGTCCATATAACGCTATATTGAAGTGACACACCCTTCAATGAAATGCAAAGAAATAAAATTAAAATAAAAGTTCTCTTTCTATAAGGATGCTGTTGCACCGTATTGTAATTTTTTCGTCACAAGTACATCTCATTTTTTTCAATGTGAAAATATGAACTAAAGGTAGTAAGACTATTGTCGTGGCTAAATAACTCTTAACTGACACGATTTAAATTATCCAACCCATTAACAGACTGTATTCCCCTAATATTCATTAAAATGTGGTATTACTCAACTTATATAATAATTATGAAATATTTATCAATGACAATTATTTTTTTAGAACCAAAGTACTATTTTGTGTCCTATAAATCATATATAAAAATATTTTTTAGCCTTTTATCCAAAATATTGCTATGCGTACAAGCATAAAAACCACATACTTGCGAGACGCCTTTTCGTTTTACTTAAAACTGCGCAGGCTATGCATTTTTTTTACTGGTGGAAAATGTTCTATGATAGATATCATTTTGTCAGACACTTTTCTTTTTTTGATGTGGTTCTCATAATATGGCAAAAATCTGTATATTTAACAGAGTTTAACATTAAATTGTGAGTTTTACTCTTAACAGACGTATAACCAACCCGATTAACAGACCAACCGCCGATATAGCCGCATACTCAATATGGATTAACCGACCAAACTCTCGGTTAGCCGAGTGTCGGCCGTGTTTATAACTTGTTACGAAATACGACAACATATTGTTAAAACCTAACAGTGCACATAATTGGCTGTGAAAATTTATATTTTTAGTAAAGATTGAATGACTTTAGAATTAAGTCCTTGTGTGAAACAAATCAAGGGTCCACTTTGGCATACAGCGATATTTATCCTTAGAACATGAAATAAATAAACCTTTAATAAAATCTTGTATAATTTGACATTGACTTGTACATTAGAATTGTCGAGATTTTGATCATTTGCTCTAACATTATGAAATATAAAGTATTGCTAAATATCTCATATTGACAACGTTCTAAATATTAATGTGTCTGCGTCGAAGATAAATGGCTGACTAAGATTTCAAATTTACGTTTATATTAGTAATTAATTTTATACTAGTATTAATGACAATTGCAACGACGTATTCGAGTATGAAGGATGAGCAAAGAAGAACGATTTGCTGAATATTTACCGTCCATACTGAATGAATGCTGTCAAACATTTGAAGTAAACGTTTATATTAGTGATTAATGTAATACTAGTATTAATGACCATTTCAGCGATTTCAGAGTATGAAGGATGAGTACTGAAAAAGGATTTGCTGAATATTTACAGTCCTTACTTAATGAATGCTGACCAACATTTGCAGTAAACGTTTATATTAGTAATTAATTTTATACCAGTATGAATGATCATTGTAACTACGTATTCAAATACTTTCAGAGTATAAGTGTTGAGTACAGAAGAGCGATTTGCTGAATATTTACCGTCCATAGTGAATGAGTGCAGACCTACATTTGAAATAAACGTTTATATTAGAATTAGTGATTAATTTTAAAAACTTGTAAATGATCATTGCAGCGGCGTATTCGAATACTTCCAGAGTATGAGGAACGGTAATAAAAGAACAATTTATGAAAAATTTACCGTCCATGTGGGATAAATGTTGACCATGAGTTTTTTTTTTTTACCAACAATGAATTTTGTACAAATTTATTTTAACTGATTATTTAAATACTTCACGAGTATTGGGGACCGAAATCCCAAACGATTTGATGAATAGTTACCATTAATGTGCGAATTCTGATCAATATCTGTCATTAACCCATATATAAGTAATTAGTTGTATATGCATTGTATCTACTTATTGCTTATTGTATTCGTGTACCCCAAGAGTAATGGGGGCGGAAGATGATATAGACTAATTTGCAGACATGCTGGATAGCTACTCTAAATGATTGGAACACTTGTGTGTTGCATTGAGACAATTATATTAATATTGTACATGATATTCTCTCTTTGTATGTATTTCTAATAAAACTATGCCCAAAATGCATAACAATAAGTCTAATGTAATTTTATTTTTATATCAAAAATAGTAGGTACACAGTCAGAATATACATATATAAGTAAAAGTGTTAATTATTTTCAAAAACTTTGTTTTCTGTTGTATTAGAAATCAACAGGCTTGAAGAAGAGTTAGGTGATATTCTCTTTTCAGTGTAAATTTCATTTGTTTAAACTCGGAACTTACGCATTGTGTTTAAAAGAGACAAGTTGATTAAGTTTCTTGAAGAAAATGAGGACAATGAGGTACTTAAATCTTATCCTAAGAAACATTTTAGTTTTTATACATGTATGATCGTGCATTTCATAAAAATTCAATTTTCGAACTGATCCAAACTATTAAGAAGACTTAAGCAACCTTACGTACTATGAACAGAGTGATAAGTAATAAATCATTATCAGACACTAAAAACACGTTTATGATATATATGTTAGCGACAATAAGTGAAATTAGGCATTAAGCTTAAATCCTAGGCAATAAGCTAACGACAAGGCAGTAAGTCAATTGCCTAAATGATGTTAGGCATTAGTCTTAAATCCTAGGATTTAAGCTTAAATCCTGAAAAATGTGTGCAGGCATTAAGCTTAATGCCTAAAATGTAAATGCAAGTAAATAAAAGACATGTATTCATTTAAATTAAAATACATGTGTTACATAATAACATTATGATAACTGTGGCCTGTTTATCGACACTGTCCTAAGATTATTCCTATAAGATATTCTTAGGACAGAAAATATGATATGGTTAGGATCGACTTACGACATTTCTCAGCATGCTGCACATCGAAGCTATCTGAGGATTATATTAGCTGGGATGTCCTAAGTATTGGCGTAATAGGAAAATAGCAAACGAAAAAAATGAAATATTGTATCAAATTCAACCAAAAACTTTAATTTATAAACCGATTAATTATTAGAAAATAATTAGTTAAAAATGAAAGGTTAAAAATAATTTTTATTTTATAATTGTAGATCTAAGCTCTTTGAAACAAAATATAAGTAAAAAAATATAACTACGTTTTATATTAGAATTGAACAAAATAATTGTAAATAGTAAAAAATAAATATTTAATAGGTAAAATCATTTTATGCTTTGGGGGACCTGAATTCGAAGCGTTACGGTTTCATATTTCAAATTTCATAGTAAAATCTTGTGCATCTTTCATATAAATACTTCAACTATTTTATTTTATTACTACAAATAACATACGTTTGAAAATGAGCAGAAGAAAAAAAAATCAAATTTCACCGATTTTAACGATGCAAAAGTACAGGGCCCAGTGTCATCCTAAATATAAAAAAGAAGATGTGGTATGATTGCCAATATGACAAATCCCCATGAGAGACCAGAAATAAATTCATTAATAAAATATGTTATTTATATTAAAATGCATCAAATAATAATTTAGAAATATAAAAACTTGATAGAAATTTGTGTTAAAAAATCATTTTGTTATCACAAATTGTGGAACTATTAACAAAGACAATTTACTTATCCAATAAAAAAAATGAAAAATGGTGTGATAAAAAAAATCATATCTTAATTTTGACCAGTTCCAACTAGCTCGAATAATGCAGTGTACAAATTTTCAAATAAATATTATTATAATTATTCTATAGAATCTCCCCCTTTTTCAATTGGATACAATTACTTTTTTTAAGTCTTTTTGATACTTAGTAATACCACACAAACATGAAAAAAGTATGAGTTAATTCTGTTTTTCAACTGCTAAAATTACTACATAAACCTAAATTTGAAGATCTTTCAAATGAATGTATATTTATAAGAGTAGAATTAGAAATATAATTAAAAAACGACTCTATAACAAGAATAAATCACCCAATATGCATAAATTCCAGAGTTTACTTATTGCCTAAAATTATGTTCGGCAATAGGATGAATAATCATCATCAGATTTCAGGCAATAAGCTTAATGCATAACTTAATGCCTAGGCGTTAGCTTATTGACTAGGATTTAAGCTTAATGCCTAATTTTACTTATTGCCGCTAACATATATACTAACCATTTGAAAAAATGTTTATCTGTATTTATCATATATTTAGTACAAAATACAGCAATTTTGTCCATCTAATAAAGGTACTTTTTTCCAGTCTGTGTCACCTACCCTGTATCGCATACCCCGTATCGCATGGCTAACCCCGTATCGTATATCCCGAATCGCATAGCAAAACCCGTATCGCATACCTGGTGTGACGTCATAATTAAAATGACGTCAACGTTTGATCTATGGCGTCCAGTATTTCATGGTATGGAGAAAAATGAATTCCCCCAAAAAATAAGATGTAAAAATATCTGAAGTTATATAACGGTTTATTTGGTTATTATTTTCATGAAGTTTGTTTTCATTACCTGATAGATTAAACACTAATACAAAATTTTCACGATTTTAATTTAGTTACAATAGATAGCAAACTTTTCAAGAAATATTTTTCATGCTGTTCAGACAATAAAAATTATTATGAATAATATAATCGCCAAAAAAATATATAAAACTTTAAACATTTCTACATCTTATGATATGTATTTGATAAATATTAATTATAGTTGAAATAAAAGGACAGTGTCGTTTGTGGTACATTTTAATACATGGTTTAACGTATATTGAGAATGTAATAAGGTTTGACATGAATATTATTAATGAGGTCATTTTATTAAATTTCCTGTTTACAAAACTTTGAATAACTAAGGATTTTCTTGTCCCAGGAATAGATTACCTTAGCCGTATTTGGCACCACTTTTTTGACTTTTGGATACTCAATGCTCTTCAACTTTGTACTTGTTTGGCTTTATAAATATTTTGATATGAGCGTCACTAATAGTGAGTCTTATGTAGACGAAACGCGCGTCTGGCGTACTAAATTATAATCCTGGTACCTTTGATAACTATTATAGGGGACATTACGATTTGTATATTGAACAAATAAGGAAGTCTATATAAAAAAACAAGTCAGCTGGAAAAATACAGGAAAATCATAATGTTCTTTTCTCTCTTATTATTTTAGACGATTAAAAAAAGGATATCCCAAGAATCTGATTGTATCAAAATATATGATAAACAGATTATTACATGACAAAATCCGTAGCGCATGCTGTATCACCACTCGACCAATATCAGCCCTCGGGACCTTATGCCCTAGGGACTGATATTGGTTTCTCGTGGTGATACAGCATGCGATACGGGTTTAACCATGTATTATTCTATAATCATTTAGTTGTTTCTTTGAGAATGCTATAAATAGTTGTATGAAATATTTGTGCAATGTCGTAAAATATAACATTTATTTGTTTGAGCTTTAGAAACAGGACGCGTAGCTTTTCTCTTGTTTCAGAGCGAGTACGAATACATTTTATATTTCCAATAATGTACATATATTGTTTGTAGCCTATTATTTATACCTGGTACTTTCAGATTTAGTTTTTTAAAAGCAAATTGTTTTCTCAGTTGTTTTTTTTTTTTAAACAAATCGACATAATGTACACGGAACACGTAGAGAATGCCAAAAAAATCAAACAAGAAATATTCATATTTCCGCTTGCTCAGCATATTGTACAGTAAATTAGAGACTTTATTTGAATCAGTACAAATAAAGCAAAATTAATGCTGGATATGTTATTTGTACGATAGTTTGCTGATGCAAGATACTTATTTTATTGAGTTGAATCGGTACTACAAGAGTATTTAATAAAACGTATTTGTGTTTATTAAATGTTATATATTAACGACAAATTAGGTAATACGGCTTATAGCTTTACTGCACTTAAATTATCTAGCAAGAATAAAGTACAGAATTAAAGATTTTGTCAAGTTGTAACATAAAAATAACAATCATCTGTAATACTAATAACATGTCATAAACTTCTACGGGAATGATATAGTAATCATTTCGTCCGTCCCTCAAAAGTTGTATGCAACTGTCATACAAGTGACAGGATTGGCTAGCTATAACACCATGTTTAATCCACCTTTTTTCATCACAAAATTGGTGTACCAAGTCAGAAACATTACAGTTGTTATTCATTCGTTTGATGTGTTTTGAGCTTATGGTTTTACCATTTTATTATGAACATTCCGCTTTGTTTATACAAATAATATCATCTGTTTGTTCTATCAATCATTCCCAGCTTGAATTTTCCTCGTAGTCGGTATTTTTGTTAGCTTACTTTTTACTCTCCACATAGTGTACCAATAATAATTCATCGTGGACAGATTGGGTGTTTAAAAGTTTGGATGTTTAATAACCTTAGCTTGAAAGTTTAGCACAAAAAACATCAGAACACCTCTTTTGAAGGGAAAAGTTATAAACAAAGCTAAAAATTTCATGCAATAGGTTAATTTCACAAATCTTGAGTACCACTTTAAGTTAGTGTGGATATCTTTCATTATAGAAATAAGCAACATGTACAAATAATAATACATGTACCAATCATATTACTAGTATTTAAAAACAAAATGGATGAAATAGTGACAATATCTCTTCAGTTTCAATAAAGCGAACTTTTAGTTCACGACAACATGTTATAGAGATACAAGATAACAGGAAACAGTTATCTTTTCCTTGAGTTTCATTATCTTATATCTATTATGTACGCGTGTCGTGCCCTAAGATAGGCAATTCGTATCAATTTTTAACTAATTGCTCTCCTTTTTTAATCAAATACTTTTGGCTACAGAAAGCGGTACATCTGTCCTTTAAAGACGTTAAATGTCATTTTCTAATGCCACCTAGGATGTGTTTTAAGATGAGATACATTTATAATTACAACCTCGAGATAGTAATAATAGTACAAACGTAATGTTAGAACAATATATTGAAAGAATATTAATAGCTTCAATAAATAGTCATGTCAATTGCATTACAATGAGAATTGAAAACTTCAAAGTTTTGTATGTTTGAAGCTGAAAGCTCAAGGAAATATGTTTTAATGTTTAATTTTGTTTATACTATTAGTAAAACATTAACCTCAGGGAAAATAAGAAATTATTTTTAGCTAAAACTGTCACTTACAAGTACAAAACGCGGGCGTAAAAGCAAACCATTTTCATTTTTTTTATATTTCAGATAATTTCGGAACACATCTGCTTTTGATCAACTCAAACAGAAGGTTACTACTCATTTGTCTGCCTTGAAATGATGAAATTGAATTTTAGAAGTGTCGCCTCGTATTATTGTCGCAACTGCTTTTATAATTACGTCATGTTTTGTTACCGGATATGGCAAGAAAATATTATTGATCTTTCAGAAGTATCAATTATTAAAATAAACTCATCATCGATACCAGGATTATCATTTAAGTTGCCAGACGCGCTTCTCGTCTTCAAAAGGCTCATCAGTGACGCTCTAATAAAAAAAAGTTTAAGAGGGTCAATAAAAGTACGAAGTTTGAGAACAGTTAGGGCCCTTTTTGGAATTTTTGTTATAAACTAAATGAAGTGATATTATAGACGCCTATGCGTCTTAGCATCAAATTAAAAATCACCAAAAAAATAATCCGTTTCAATCCTCCAATGTATTCATTTTTTATCCTCTCTTAGCAAACGAAATATCATTGTCATATATAAATTACTATTAATAAGTTATAATTAGTTTTAGGTATTACAGTAATTTTCTATTCCTTCATTTTTTTAATGTACTAATAAAGATTGTGACTTAATTCATACTGTGGGAGAAGAAGTAATTGCTAGAAACTCTCTCGTGACACTTTTGTCATATAAATGTAAAATAACTACGCTGAAGAAAAAATGTCATTAAACATTATAATAAAATTTTGAATTGCTGAATCTCACGTCGAAAGGGAGAAATGCCAAGTGGTCATTTAGACTTCTCAAATCTCACGTCGAATGGGAAAATGCCAAGAGATAATTTAGACTTTTCAAATGTTAAGTTTTAAGTAAGAAATGTCAAAAAAGGAATTAATACATGAAAAAAAATGGGATACATGTCTATATCAGTCTTTCGTAGAATTCTGTCATTGGATGGAGATTTGAATGATAGCAACTATATATCTTCGTACATCCTTAAAAAGAGCACAACCCATACATTAAAGCAAGCTTAATTATGTATGTAGATTCTCATAAAGATAATCTCTATCACTTTACGCTTCCAAATTAAATACTGAGTACCATATAATACCCAGAAAACACCAAGGTGATTTTAATTGACCAATATTTAATACGATTAAAATACAGCACAGAAATTGAAAACTTTGCTTGTATTATCAACGTGTTACTAGGCAGCTTGAAGAGAATATGTTTTCTTTTTTTCATTTAGAGATTATCCTACTTCTAAATTATTGCAGAAACAATCTTAATAAATAACAATCAGAATTATCTACATAATAAAGAAATGTAATTTGATTCCTAAAACCATACATTATTTTATATAGAAAAAGTTTGAATAATTATATTAAGAAAAAGAAAACTTTTTATGAAAATTTGTTCAACGCACAATATTGCAAATAGAAGTAGTCTGGATTAAAGTTTCAAACTGGATTAAAGTCACCGTGCTATCAACCACGGTGGGTATGGTTGTCCTGCGAGAGAACGTACTGTGCTGGTGATTTGGTCCTGTCAGGTGCTAGTGGGTCCTGATTCTGTGCTGGTGGGTTTGTTTACATTGTATCAGAACGGCAATAAAACGACTGTTTTGTTGCTTAATTTTTCTCTGATGCGTCATAAGTACTATGCAAAGTATATTACAACAATATCATATTGCAAAAGTCGTATAAGTTCGTTAAACGGAATTGTCCTGACGCTGTGCTGGTGATAAGAAAAACGGTCCTGGTACTGTGCTCCAATGTCCTGGTTCTGTGCCTTTATATTTTAGTTAAAAGAAGCATATATTCAAGATCATTGCTGCTGCATTGTTATTGACCAATTAACTGTTGTCTGCTTTCTTGAAATTGACATTGTTGTGAATCTGTTTACTGTTATTATGAGAGAAAAAATACACCTATTTTTTTTTTATTTTTTTTTAAATTAACTGTAATTTTATTTATTGGCCTGTTGATGGAACCCTTCTTGCCCCTTTTAAGATAAGAAAATATGTTAACGATTTTCGGGATTACGATCATTTTGCAAGATTACCAAAATACGTTGTAATTTATACAATACTTATATAATGCAGATAATGTGGTATGTTTGTTGTCAATGGAAAAATGTCCATAAGAAACCAAAGAAAGTATGTGTTAACAAGCATACGTCATCGTACGACCTTCAACAATAACCGATAAAATAAAAATGTAAAAGGTTTTGCATAAAAATGGAGAGCAAAAATATAGAACAAAGGACTTACTGAGCGTTTGAATCATATGTCTTTAGCAGCTTTAAACATATTTGTTTGTGAACGATTGAGTGCTGACTATAAGAATGACAATAGTATTGCGGGTTTGCTTGTTTTGGTTTTTTTTTCGGGGAGTGCACATTTTAGAAAATTCAGATCAGATAACGAAACTGGGTCCAGCAACATTTATAAGCAATTAAAGATTTTGACCCTCACAGTTTCCATTCACCACAAATATTCTCGTTACAACGAATCATTTAAATACAAAAATACGAGTTGCAGCCTTTAGTTATCTATTTTAAAATGATTGTATACGGATAAAGTTATGAAAGGCAGCAGGGTCACCTGGGTGAGGAGTCCATGTCATCTGAAATAAATGCTAAGCATATATTTAGATAGCGACAGATAACCATGACATTAAAAAACTCTCTTCTTTTCGATTTTTTTCGAACAAATTGACACATAAAATGAATTATATAGTATTGTGGAATTTTTAACTTGTGTTCAATTCATTGGTTACACCTTTTACTAGAATAACAATCCTGTCAAGTATGAGCTGGGTAAAATATTTCAGAAAAGAAGATGGAAATGTGAAAGTTTCGGTGCGTCAGGTGCAACAGCATACGAACAGCTAACATGCCTCGTCAGGGTGGAAGCTAAAAAGTCCACGAAAATTTTATTTAAAACCTTTATTCGTTCCAACAAAGTTAATGATATTTTGTTGAGGATTTAACCATCTACGACAACAAGATTTTTTTTTTTTAGAATTTACAGCTCTTCTATAAATACATGCAAAGCAAACCTTGATTAAATTGCTTGCTATGATTGTTTGGATGGTTGTAAACGACAGGTAAGTAGTATGTTTACTATATACTAGAATTTGTTTGGACAATAAACATTAATTTCAATTCCTGTCAGTTTGTATTTGTCCAATCAAATCCCAGTATGTATTGAAACTCCGCCTACATGGTTTATCTATTAGTTGAAAATGCGGCTTTGAACTAGCTTTCAGTACCTGTGAGCATTTGTTGTTGAATAATGTGTGTCTTTGTGTTATTATTTTTGTGATAAATTGTTGTGTTGCTACACCACTGTAACAATGAAGGAGGAAATGGGGAGGGGGGGTTGAGTAAGTGGGGAGGGGTATGCGGAGCGCTAACAAACATGTCTATGCAGCATGGGCTTTGATCATTGTTGAAGCATCAATGTAAGGGGCATTTAATATCTTAATAAAACTATTTTTATTTCAGATAGTAGATATTGTTATCTGATATTGGACGAAAGAGGTTGCCCTGTTATGTAATTGTGTAATATTAGTAACGATCATTTGAAAACACATATTAAGCAGCCAAATGGATGCACAAGAGCTAAAATAGGAGTCATAGATCCTATTGACAATAATTATCTGCCCAATTTTATTGATTTTGTAACATTTGTTTCAAATATGAGCAACTTCTTATCCAAAATCACCAGCACCGTATCAGGACCCACCAGCACAATGACAGGACCCACCAGCACAGTATCAGGACATGAATAAATTGAAAAAATGCTAAATTTTAATAAATTTCAATGTTTTTTCACAAAATAGTTTTGTCGTGTGGATTGCGGTATAGAAAGCGGACTCTATGAACATTTTTGTTTTATTTTTTCAGTTCGAGATTTTCTGAAAATGAGCATTTTTGTGTTACGCTTACTGAAACAGTTTAGAGGGTCAACTTTTTAATGCTTTACATATGAACCCATAAGAAACAAAATTGAAAAATCTCTACTGTTTTCTTCTATTTTTTATGAGTGAAAACGTCAAAAATCATCATTTTCGTCTTTGTTTACATTTTTCCATTGATCACCAGCACCCGTCAGGACCGAATCACCAGCACAGAACTTCTCTCGCAGGACAACCATACCCACCGTGTCAACGTTAAAATATTAATTGATTGTGCTAGCTTGTTTTCCTATGTAGATTGTCATAAAGATAATCTATCTCTTTATGCTTTCAAATTAAGAACTGGATACCATATAATACTCACAGGACATTGAATAACCAAATCCATTGTAAATTTGAAGAAAATCAGTGATACAAGGAATTATAAACAATAAACGTCAAATTCCTTCTTTTTTATCCTTTACGAGTGTACTGGATAAGGAATTTAATGCATAGACTTTGTTCTTTTTCAAATTTCTGAGAGACAGCATTTCCTTTGTGTTTTAAGGTGCACCTCCATATTTCATGTAATGCATGCATACTCTGTTCAATTCTCCAAACATTACAAAATAGTTGACTCTTATCATACTTCTGCCTTGAGAAAAGTCAATAAAACATGTACTACCGTGTAGACCAGGAAATCTGTATGATTCAATGAAACATAAAGTAAGTCAAGCGGAAGTAAGTTCTAAAGATATATATTCTTTTTGTTGTTTCATAGTAATTCCCTGTGTGTCTTGCAATTGTATGTTATCATTAAATATATAATTCATTTTAAGGTACGGTAGAATAAAGAACGCAGTTCATATGTTATCAGTCGTAGGTAGTTAGAAGACAATTGCAATATTTTTCAAGTAGAAAAGCTATTTACCAGAGTACCATGAAACATACACGAATATTAAATAATTTCATAAAATTAAGTTCGAATAGATTCATAAAAGTCATTTTCTTTATCGCGTCATGGAAAATCTAAATTTCCTAGTTTCGTAACTTAATGATTATTTACCTTTTTGTTGATTCAATTCTTAACCTATGGAGATTTTATAAAAAAAAATCCACAGCATTTCAACTTGTACTCTCATATTTTGCAATTAGATGTTTTATAGGAAGAGGATTATTGCATGATATTGCAGTTTGAAAAGTTTGTAATTTACAGGCCACAGAAAGAAGTCATAAACCTTAAACACATATTGATTTTGTCAAAAAGTTCTGTACGAGGCATAAGTTTCTCAGATGTCAGAATCCATGAATTCTAATTTTAAAAATGTGTTAACAACTCCTTATCTTCTTTTCTCCATAAGTAGGAAATCTTCATTCCAGTGATAAATTGTTTTTGCGTTGAATATATTATTTATTATCAAGACTAACAGCATATTTTCAAATCAAATCCGAAACAGTGGTTTATCCATACTCAGCAATTTAGTTAATACTAAGTACTCAATCATTGGAATTGACAGAAAGCAAATGGTAAAAGAAAAAAAGAATATCCAGTCGGCCTTCTGTTTCACTAATGGATTATCCAGATTGTACAAAATGGTAAATTGAAAGAGACATTCTGTTCATCCTTAAAACAATGTGAATCAGAAAATTGATAAAATGCATTAATCAAATTTTTTTTTAACATGTTAATTAGACATACATTCATCACCGTTGATTTTTTATAATGGCACAAGCACAAAAAGGCTGTTTTTGTTTTATTTAATATCAAATGATGACAAGTATTTAGTATGACATTATTTCAAATTTTGTTTGATTTTATCTGACTTTATGGTTTGAAATTTAATCAAATTACAGTCATAAGATGGATCATATATTTATTGCCTATTGTATTTGACAATTCCATTTGAAATGGTAACTCTTAGATTGAAAAGAACTGTAGATTTCATTCTTATAAATTGAGCTGCTTGTAGGTCAAGTGATATAATCGTTTTTAGCGCAATATTTTAAGTTTTTAGAACCATTGGGTCAATGACACCCCTGGGTGTTTCGTTTCATAATGGGTTGATTCTTTTCGCGTTTGATTTTGTCAGCTATCATAAAACCTCCCACCTCCCCATTTTTTAAATTGCTTTGGAGTTCTGTAATTTTGTTATACTTTTATGTATTAAAAACATTTGTTCAAATGGCATTTATCATCGTCGTTCTATTTTTAGAATCGAATATTTAATTTCATTCATTAATTGAATTTATGTTCTTAGATGTCGTGCTGGTCATTGCAGACTTTAACATCTTCTTTTATTTACTTCTTCTTTGTACAATTCTTCTTATGCTCAATGTTTCATTGTAATATAGACAACAGTAGTTTAACTGCCCCGCCCCCATACTGCAATATTTTCATCATTTTATGCCAAACTGATACCTTTATTGTTCAAATTTTAGGTAGAAAAATAAGTTTTTAACCTTTATTTTGAAACAGTTTAAAATATCTAAGAATAACTTACAATTATATGCTAACAATAACAAGAATTGTTCCCACCTCTTCTCAATATAGGAATAATTTGAACGAATTTAATCATTGATGAATATTTCTTCTTAAATGTCATTCTATTTTCCTTTTTTTTTCCCTTATTTTACCTCAGGCTAAGTGAATGTATAAAATATTTCTATATATGGTAGTATCTTTCCAGCTTTTTTTGCTTTTAGTCTCTGTATGATTTCACAAATTAAGATACTGGAACTATTTAAAAGTATTATATAACGATTCTCCACTTTGTCTTATAATTTTTCAATTTGTCTTGGTCAATTTAAACGTTTGGTATTGTATACAACATGACTGTTTCTTTTCTTTTTATTCTGAACTTCCTAGTAACTAATTATTATTCCCTTTTCGTCAGAACTTTGATATTAACCAAAAAGTACTCTAAAAGTTGAAAAACAAGAACATTATATTAGGTTAAAAGTAATTTTGCAACTGTTTGTCTTCTTGTTAAATGAGTGCTAAGATATCTATTTACAGTCAATCAATCAAGTTTCTGAAAATTGAAAAGACTAAACAGATCTGCAATGACCGAAAGCGAAGTGTATACATTGTACTGAATTGACTGAAGTCAACATATCTGAACAGTACTAAATTGTCCACAGCAGATATGTCGGAGAATTGTTTATAAATAAAGGCAACAGTAGTATACCGCTGTTCAAACTCATAAATCCATGGACAAAAAACAAAATCGGGGTAACAAACCAAAACTGAGGGAAACGCATAAATATAAGAGGAGAACAACGACACAACACTACAGTGTAACACACACAGAACGGACCAAGCATCAGACAAAATCCCACGAGAATAACAAATATAATATAAAATGTTACTAATGAAATTTATAGTTTAGTCTTTTGAGCAGGTTTATTTCGGAATAGCAGTTTATAATTATCAATCCTTTTTTTTAATTTTGGCGAGTGTATGATGTTCCCTGCAGACATAATGCGTATACCTTTAATTTGTCACAATCAAACCCTCCTAACTTTATTTTCTTTATGACTAAAGTAGCACCGACTATATACTGACGGATTTTAAAAATGCAACACACATGTTGGTGGTTATTTTACCAAATCATGATTGATCAGTATATAAATACTTTATCGAAGTTAGATCTGTACAAAAGTGACGCATCTCCATGTTGACGAGCAATAAAAACCTTAATCAGGCCATACCAATATTTCAGGGAGAAATACGTGAACATGCTGTTGCCAGTCAATTTCATGTCAGAAACTCGTTTTGCTGTATTTTCAACTACGGGACAGGCAGAAGTGATTTGTTGATGACCATGACTAGATCAACATGTAATGACACCGCCACATGAATTATTGTACAAAGATATAGAAAATCAAAAAAAATCTCTTATCTTTAACGATAGAGGTAGCAGCATTTTTGGAGGATATTTAGTGTATTTGTGATCAAAAGTCTTCAATTCAAACTTTTCTTTAAAGAAATAAGTAGAAACATCGTATTCCTTCACGTCTTACTAAAAAACAAATGTTTCGCAAAAAAGACAAAGATAGTTTGATAGAGTTGTGTTTAAAAAAAATGTATAGTAAGATGACTGTGTATGTTTATACTATAAGGTTCATTCAGAAAGTTAATACTATTAAAGGATTGTTTAAGTAATCACTCCAAGTCAACCTTATAACTGTTAACACTAAATATCTTACATGGAATTTGAAGGCAAACCACGTGTTAGGACTGACAATCCCTTTAATATGAGAAGATATGAACATAAAGCCATGTAAATATTTGTTTCCTGACAAAATATATAATTAGGTATCTCATGGTAGGAAATTTCCGTTCGAACCGAAGTCGGTGTAAATGGAGTTCATTAGATGGTCAGCAATTGAAGTAGCTGTATTGTGAAATGACAAATGAATTTCATTGTTCGGAAATGACGTTATGGAAATCTATGAAAAAATTATTTATTAAAAAACATCAAACAGAAGATATAATAATTAGTATTAGAATGTCCAAAAACCTCAGCGTGTATTGATATCAATGATCAGAAACAATAACTCATAAACATAAAGTTCATTAGTACAATAAGCACCAAAACAGGATAAGATGCTTCCTTTTATGATGATACATTTTCATTAAATATATTTCATAAAATTATAACCGAATTAAACGTTTTACGAGTCATTAAGATCAAAGATAAATCGTATTAGTGATTAAAGCAAATGCAAAGAAAGTTCGTTGCAAATCGTTGTAGACAAATGTTAAACGTGGTAAGACAAATGATCTCAAAATTCACAAGGAAGCTATTAATCAGAAATATAATTCTGAAGATCATGCATGGCGTTCTTGACATTTGTACTGTATTCCTGTCACGTAGTGTTTTCATTTTAGCGATATGTTCTTTAATTGCCATATAAGCTAGAGGTTTGACAAGTCATAAAATCAGAAATATGGTAGTTGTTATCAAATAGTCGGTTTCTATGTAATTTGGCGATATTTTTAGGTTGCAGTTCTGTGGTTCTGTTGTTAAGTTGAATTCCTCTTATAGTTGATGTGTATCGCTCGGTTGTAGTTTGTAACCTGGATTTGTTTTGTCTTAATTGATTCATGACGTTCCAACAGCGCTATACTACTGCTGCCTTTATTTGCATACTAGCATTTTGTTATTGCTTAAAAATAGTAGTTTTTTTTTTTTTTTTGGGGGGGGGGGGGGTTCTTCCTTATTGGGGTTTTCAGAAGGCAAAACAAGTAAAAAATCATTTATTTGATATTTGATGCAGTTCCCAAACAACATTATATTCAGATGTATTAAGCATGAAATTGAATGTTGAATAAATAATCTGGCACAAAAATTACAAAAGGAATTTCTATGTGCACTCCCAAAACGAAATATCAGCAAACTGTATTTAAAGATAAAAAGTCGGTCTCTTATCTTATTTGTTATTATTATCAATGATTACTTCCTTATCATTTATTTAATTTTTACTTAGGTCCTCTTTGGACAAGCATCTTTTTCCAGGCGGTGTTGGAATTTATAATGTTAATGGGTATATTATTAATGGAATCTGTGCAATGTTTAACTAAAAAAAATGACCAGTATTAAAAATGCACATTTAATAAAAGGCTTATTACTTCGGGGTTTTTTTTCAGCAAATTTCAGAAGAATATAGTTAGTTGATGTAGCGACTATTGAAGTGTATTGAAGTGTCTTAGATGTTGATGTCCTGAATGGATATAATTTTACAATGTCAAGATAATTAATTTTTTATGACATATTAATTTTTAGATCACTGTGCTACTATAAAGTTTTAACACCTCAACCGTTGTCACCGATCGTGCTTAATGATGATAATCCAATAGTAAGAATCGTTCTACTCTCAACAGAATGCTGAATAGTAAAATAAATATGGGGTAGTTTCACGGTTGCAAAATATCAAGTCCATGCCTTTCGAACTTTAATTTGAAAACAATAGAATACCTTTCGATGGAAATTTAAATAAAATAATCGAAAACTTGCAAGGTAATTGTTAGTTTCTTAATGTTTCGGTCATAATAAATTCAAAACACATCATCAGGACATTTTATGTAATCCATGATGAATTTAATCATTCAAATTAAACTTATCATAGATACCAGGATTGAATTTTGTATTAACGCGCGTGTTTCGTCTACAATAGACTCATCAGTGACGATCGAATCAAAAAATGTTAAAAAGACCAAATAAAGTACGAAGTTGAAGACATTTGAGGACCAAAATTCCTAAAAACAAAATTGCAAAATATAGCTAAGGTAATCTTTGTTTGACGTCAAACCCTTTTGGTGTCTGTATTCAATGGCATACGCGACGAGAACGCAACGAAAAGGTCCAGTTACAAATCCATTTTAGGACATAGTATATCTTTGAATAGCCTGTATAGAAAGTTTCAACAAAATTGAAATTAAAACCATCGCAGAGAACATCGATAGGATGATGCATTAATCGGATGATTGATGTGATAATCGAGTGTCATTAACACAAAGACTCATTGTCTTCTAAACCAATGGTAAATTATAGCATTCTAGAAAATTATAAAGTTCTAGAATGTTTTGGAAAAAAACATTCGTTTGACATTGCAAGTAAAATTTAATAATCTTATCAGAGAAGGGGTGGAGCTTTAATACATGTGTACAATATATAGGGGAGATAATAGTGAGTTTCAGATGTAGTGAAGTACTATAAAATTGTACCCTTATATATTTGTTGAATCAAATTTGAATCCCTGAAAACGAGATAGGATTTATTAAATCAATTTGAAATCTTTAATTATTAATAATGAACAGAGTTCAAGAGTTTAAAATGCTAATTTCTTTGAAATCAACGTAAGACAACAATAAAACCACTTGAAAAATAAAATAAACCATTGATGATCTAGCATATTTACCTGACAATATCGGGATGTAGGTATTTAGTCGGATCTTAACATGCACTTGTGATTTGTTTAAAACCGGTATTGAAAAACAAACAAATGTCGAAATGTTCAGGACTTAATTAAATCTGTATTTTGATAAGATGATGCAAGCATAGGATTTTTATTGCGTCTTACACTTTGAGAAGCAAATAATCTTTAACTACTCTTTTAAAATATTGTGTAAAAACGTTACTTATGAGCTATGAAAGTCAAGTGGCTCGAGCATTTTTCTGAGGAAAATTTAAAAAATCTCAAAGAAATATTTTTTACAGTAAGTTAGCTTTCATTAGTCTTCACTATCCTATAGATTAACAACTTTTGGTTATATTTACAATTTTGAATCTTCATTCAAGGTAGAGCACGAATGCACAGTTAATTAATTATATTGATGTGCCATGTGCATGCAAGAGTGACATTCCTTTGTATTAAGTGCCGATTCGAAAAAACTTATGCGAGTATTGTCTCCCTTGAACAGGTTCATTATTTTATAATTAAGTATAGGTTTCTGATATAATTTTTGATAATTACAAATTGTATCAATTCAATATATTTCAGTTTTTGTTAATGATGTATCAAAACATTGATGTACGAATATAATTTCATAAATTTGAAACGTTTAAAATGATTACATACCAATATAAAGAACCGTTCATCATTTTTGAAAAAAAAACTATAAATGAATGTCGAATTATTTATCTCCCCTTTATGATAAATTGATTGGGAAATTAACTAGAGTTATCTATTATTAATCACACAGACAGACTAGCAAGCAATTTTTAATTGTAGCTTATTTGACGTTAAAACAATTTTTCATTATAACCGAATGTTACTTTATACAAATATAAGGACTTTTTTTAGCTAAATCAACAAATTTTATTAGATATCATGAATTTTTATTACAATAGATTAATATGAAAATTGATCTAAAGAATACATGCACTTTGTTTTTTTTTTTATAAAAGGAAGGTCATATGTGTTGCATTTCTGTAAATACTTGACATTGATCATGTAAATACCAGCATGCAGAAAGATTTATTAAATAGTTGTTACCTAATATATTATTATCCGGTTTGTATCTGAATGTTTGTAAATAACACTTTCACTCGCTGCAATCTTTCTAGTTCAAATTGTCGAAGTATTGTAAATTGTTTCTTTTATTCAGCAAAAAGTCTTTATCATAAGCAGTACAATGTTGAGGCAACGATTTGTGTTATACAAACGCTATCAGTTATAAATTTACTTTTTAACTACACATATAATCTCTTTTCTGGATTAACCTGGATTTGTAATGCATTTATATCTAAACGTTGAGACAGACAAGGTAACAAGGGCTTGTATCTTGAGGTCTATATATAAAGATATATATAAAAAAAGCAATTATATTTTAAACTGTTATGACAATATCATTGATTGTAGTGGTATTTCATCGCCTAATTATATTAATTCTAAATTCTTGATTAACGGTTCTAAATCGTAATATACCAGGGGTCGCTTTAAAAAAAAGTAAGAATATATAATCGCAATTTATATAATTACATATCTATGGGCTGTTTCACCAAAACTTCGGCAAAAGGAAAAATAGTATAAGTTGATATGATATCTCTGCCTAGATATGTATGTTAGTGTATGTATACTGACTGAACATGTCCTATCATAACGACCTATTTGCACTTAATAAATGATGCATTGCCATATGGCAGTTAATGGACTGGTCGATGGTTATATCACGAAAGGTTGAATGACCAAATCGAAGCTGAAACCAAACGTTCCATAAAGCGTAATTTGGATTTAAAGTTAAAGCTTTTAAACTCATATATACCACCACGGATTTTATTTTATAGCGAGAATGCAAAATATAGTTGTAAGTCATTTTCAGCTACCAGTGTTAGTGTTGAATTTAAAACGTCAAAAACTTCAAAATTCGAAAATGAAAATGCTCTTAATGATTGCATTAAAATATAACAAAATATTCCATTAGCTTAAAATACTATATAGTTTTTATGCCATACAACTCAAAAAATATCTTTTGTTTAAAACGTTCTCTGTAAATAGACATGACGTCAAAGTCAAATTCAGTAATTGACCAGTTGTCCAATATACGATATATGGACAGGATAATGCTCAAAATACAAAATGACAGCAATGTTTATGCTTGATAAAAGATTCTGTCATATTGGACCATTCAAATACCTTTATTATCCTTGAATCAGGTAAAACATATAGGTGCGTATTTTCTGTAAATATACAAATATCAGACAAAGCTAGAAGCAATTGTTCCCATTTGACATTCTTACTTGTAGATTGCTTTGATGTTACAATATTGCAGGTGTTTTCAAAGATATCTTTGTTGTAAATTAAAACATTGACTAGGGAGTAGTTATATGTGCAAAGAAAACCACCACATAAAGATTTTTAATTGAATTAGGCGTTTGTCATATCTATGTTTTATATGTTCAATATCGTATATAGTAGAAACATTTTGGTTTCTAAAAAGGTAAGGCCTTTTGAAATCATATGCTAAAATATAAGAGTTGATGAAGTTGAACATAGTGGTAAAAAATAACGACAAGAAGACAAACAATCTTTAGTATACATTAAAAGTGTTTAGCCATTGCGTTTCCAGTTTATTTTCGATCTACGAGTTTGAATGTCCATCATGATCTGATACCTTTTGCCCCTCTTTTTTAAAGAAAAATAATAATTTTGCAACATGAATGTTGTTCTTCATTAGAAACCAGGGGGGATAACTCGGTTGGTTTGGCAGTTTTTACACATGCTGTTACTCTGAAAAAGGTAATGTCCATAGAAATTCTAGCAATACATTGGAGGTCAAGAAGTGGCATAAAAGTATTCATCATACATATTAGGATTGAAATTTTGTATTTGCGACAGACTCGCGTTTCAACTACAAAAGACTCATGATCGATTAAAAAAAGGTAAAGAAACCAAATAAAGTACGAAGTTGAAAAGCATTTAGGAACCAAAAATTCCTAACAGTTTTGCCAAATAAAACAATTGTGATTAATTATTTGTCGAAACGTACTCGACACAAGGACAGAAATATGCAAACCTTTTTTTTTTTAATAAATACGAATTAACAATAACCTTTTCAGTTTTCTTGCCTTTCCTTAAATTGATATTAGTACACTTCTTATGTCAACAGCTGATTTTTTTATATGATGTTTAATGGAAAATGTTCAATGATTGTGAATAACGATATATTTTATGAGGCTATAGAATACTAACTGTATATTGGTCGACATATGGAGACAGAAAGTAGTGTTGATAACGGACAATTATTCGGTAATTTGTTTTATCGGAGGTTAATAGTTTGTGGATAAAATTATGTGCAGTATTTAATTGAAAAGCTGTAGACCATAAAACAACAAAATATAGTTGACCAGAAACATTTAGTAGTGGATGGCTGTATACTTTTTATCGTTATCTGGAAATGATTTGCGAAATTAAATCAATAAAACTGTAGAATCACTCTAAAATATGCCAAATATCTATAGGCAAGCTATAACAATGAAATAACAGTTATCAAAGGTACCAGGATTATAATTTAGTACGCCAGACGCGCGTTTCGTCTACATAAGACTCACCAGTGACGCTCATATCAAAATATTTATAAAGCCAAACAAGTACAAAGTTGAAGAGCATTAAGGATCCGAAATTCAAAAACATTGTGCCAAATACGGCTAAGGTAATCTATGCATGGGATAAGGAAATCCTTAGTTTTTCGAAAATTTCAAAGTTGTGTAAACAGGAAATTTATAAAAATTACCACATTATTGATATTCATGTCAATCCAAAGTGTTAACTACTAGGCTGATGAGACCCTCAGGTACATCATTTTTTGCGTATATCTGAAGGTATATGTATAATAAAATTAACATGAACATATAATAAACAATCGAAATCACATGAGATCTATGAAATAATGCGATCAAAGCTATTATTGCAAAGTGGGCTATGCCTTCTAAGTATGCAAACCTATTATGCAATCAGTCACATATTAATAAATTACTTTTGGAAAACATAGTGTATCAATTAGTTGAAAATTTTACTAATAGTTCAACTCTTACACTAATATCACAGATTTCAGCACTGAAGGGTGCGCAGATTCATGTTCAACCCGTAAAATTATTTATATACCTGCCTCAAGCTAGTAATTCAGTGGATGTTGTTGTTTGTTTTCTCTTCTGTTATTGCTTTAAAAATAAATCAGGTTGGCAGTTAGTCATTCGGATGTTAACTTTTCGGTTTGTGTTTTGCTCTTTGTTGAAGGTCACGCAGTGATTGTATAGTTGTTGACATCCTTGTACTTTGTTTAATTGTATAGTAATTACTGTTTGATAAAACAATAACAGCAATAAGGACAAACCTATTTACATCTTGTATAACTTCAGTTTACTACAGAAACTACTTATATTTTATGATACTTCTAATTGCAATAGCAAAGATATCTTATTGCAAGTTTTAATAGTTTGAAACTAGGTCAATTTTTTATATTTTGGTTTCCATTAGATATTCATTAATCTAAAAAAGATGACTTGAATTTTAAACTTTAATTTTATGTTGGAATTTAAACTTCTAAATTTTTATTATATGTATAGACAAACAAAACAAATACTAAATATATCAAACTAAATTGAATGGACTTGTTATTTTATACAACACCAATGGTTTATGTTTTCCAGCAAATATTTAGCACATAAAACAAGCTTATATAGTGAAACTACTATAAAAGGCTCACAAGACATTACAAAAAAAATTGAACAAAGAGACAGATGAGTACATTAACAAGTCATTCCTAAAATTAACGAAATGTCAGATGAACAGCCTTTCTGTTACTTTTAATCTTTATTGTTGAGTGAAATTCTTAGTGAATTGACTACTTTGCTGTTATCAGAATGTTCTAGATGGCCTCTAGTGTAGACGGTTCCTTTAATTTTAATGCGACACTGTTTGTTACATTCATTTTGATTGGACAAAGTTACAAATATTAAAGGATTAGTGTCGCCAGGATTAGTGGTAAAAAAAAGCAACGATGATTAATGGTAAAGAAATGCATTATTGGTATCTTGTTCTCATAGTTATTAAAAACAAGTCACAAACATTGAAGTGCAAACTAAGAGATAATACATTTACATGCCATTCTAAATTTTACTAAATATGATGGGCGGGTAACAGATTTGTTTATGCTTCTATCCTTAACACCTGTTCTGAGGTTTTACCAGTTGTCTGCTTTGATTCAAGATTTATTACTATGGTTTTTCTTGTTTACTTGTTTATTTTGTTGGATACACTCCCTGTTGATTTCACGAGGAAGTCCAGGCAGTTAAGTTCGTATTGTGTGTTCATTTGAGATATAAAAATCAAGCCGTAATAAGTGTCAGATTAATAAGAGTTCATAATTCAAATAATTTCACAACCTACTCTATCCTAGTTAATCAATTAGATAACAGTTAATGAAGTAATCATTTAACAATCAAGTGTATATCATCGTTTTTCTTCTTTTTCGTCGCACGAAAGTAGATATGTTTTTATAATCTGTTTAACATTATATAATACCAATAAAGGAAACAAACACTTTTCCAATTAATTTAAAGTGCAATTTAATTGATATTCCGATATAGAAATTAGATACTTAGAGAAAACCTATATTTTTCAAATTCAATTTTAAACTTTCCAATTTCAATATCAGTTTCCGTATCTTTCAGCATATGTGGTTTTAAAACACGTTTCAGTTAGTTAAACATTACTATGTCTTACGATCAGGCAATTATTTTATTATATGTTTTATGTAATACCCATAGTTCTATCTACAGACTTGATGCGTGAGTAAGAGCATTCGATACTTAGAACATTTAGACGACAAGACCATGGTGTAAGAATTTGATTCCGTTTAACTTACACTATATGTCGATAAAATAAAATTGAGAATGGAAATGGGGAATGTGCCAAAGAGACAACAACCCGACCATAGAGCAGACAACAACATATTTAACAACTAAAGGTATTTAATTTACCAGATGTCTGGAAAGTGACAGTTATACAGATAACGTAAGATACTTAAACTGAACCTTTTTTACTTCATCTTTCGTTATGTCAGGATAATAAGAAAACTTATAACATAATTACTAATAAAAAAGCATTATCGTTATATCTAACACTACCCAAGAAACATTATATGAATGCTCGAAACTCAGGCGAGGGCATTATCAATGCAATTGCAGACCAAAGGGCAGATAATTTGTCTATATGAAATAGCTGCAAAAAGTAAAATGAAAAAAATACTAAACTCGGAGATAACATTAAAACGGAGTCTCTATTCAAATGGCAAAATCAAAAGCTGCAAACACAATAAACGAATGGATAGCTACTGTTAAACTGCACGCAACCATAGGACAACGTACGACCAAAACAAAGAGGAGCAAATAAAAAAAAACGTGTCAGACAAGGATAACAGGCTTGTAATTGTGTAAGCCACATTTGCGTTACATCTACAGAAGACTCACCAGTGACGCTCGTAATATAAAAATATAAGGACAAAGCAAATACGAATTAAAGAGCATTGATGACTCAAAATACCGAACGGTTATGCCAAAAAAAGACAAGGTTATCTACTCATGTGTTATCTACTAATATATTGTGGTGCATTCCGGACTTTTCAAATCCCTGTAATCCATTTATTTAATGCATTATTTTCAGCTAAAAAGAAAAAACATGACAAAAGGATAAATATTTCAGACGAAAAACTCAACGACCCAATTTAGTACGAAACAGTATAATGCAGTCATCTACAACAACTGAATTTCAGGCTACTGACTTCAAACACATGAATAATGTGGCTGGATTAAATATATCAATGTGTATAAGAGAATTTGTATATAACTGCAGGACATTATACAATGAGAAACAAAACAATACTACAGTATATCTATAAAATTATTATTCTTAGGCCTTTCTGTTTGTCTACGATCATTATCAAATAATTCATCCATTTTTAGTGTTTCCCTCAGTTTTTGCTTATAACCTTGATTTGTATTTTAAATCGATACATGATAAAAAGTAAAATCACAAAAAAAACTGAACTTCGATATTTGAAGATCAGTACATAACTCTTGCCTTCATGTAAATCACAATATAAAATGTATCCTAAAATAGGATTTTTAGCAAAGTAACGTTATAACTTCTTCAACACCTGACGATACATTTCCAGTTTAATTTTCAAAGATTAAAAACAAATTGGCGATTTCTGTTGCAGTTGCTCGCAATGAAGTTCAACAAAATCTTTTTAAAAAGTAAATCGATATGTATATACATTTGTTAATATCAAAATGAGAACCAGTTTTGTTTCTTGACGACTGCCTTGTCATATGTGTGCTAAAAATACTATATTTCCGCATTAAAAAAACTAAGTTTTCTACGTTTCAAAATTAATCTTTCATGTTATGTATATATTAATTTTAAAATTTGGGAGCATTATTTTTTTCTACGTTTCAATATAAAAGAATACATAGGTTTCAAAAGAAGTGAGAATTGGATATCGCTTGATATTTTCTTGAGTTCTTTCATTTTAATGTAACATGCTGTTAGCCTTTGGCAAGTTTATTGTTTGTATAGGAATTTAATAACGATATATACAAGTGATATTTAGATCTTACGAGTTGTTGAACCTATCTCTTTAATGGTAAAAATTATCTTTGTCCGAGTGAATATTAGCGATGTCGCAAGTTTCACTAACGTCCTTGAGAATATTGTGTCCAGAATTTGACAATTATCATGCTTTTGTACGCTTCAGAATGAACAAAATATGATGTGTTGAAACATATGAGTGTTTAGTAATTTTTGGAAGAAATCACTCTATGCTTGCTTGTAGAAAATGTTCATCATTGGCGTTACGAATAGTCTCAAGTAATGTCACAACTTTGTAACAAGCGTCACAATAGGCCAACCAAATGTTGTTCGCTTATTAAATTGAGGCTCCGTTTATTGTAAACACTATTATCTCTGCATGTGGGAAATCGATAAGTAACAAGATGCCGTGACTGCATCAACACAGAATGGTATGTATTACCTTTTGTTTTAGTGAACTAATATCAGATGTTTATCTGACATTAACGTTGTAATTTATATTTGATTTGCTGCTCAAAACACTTAACTGTTTTAGCTAGAGCATAAAACAAAACAAAACAAATATCAAAATGATCAAATAAACCGATTAAAAGATATCGTCCAGTGCACAATATTTATATCATATCATTAATACTGAGTAGTTATACTATAAAGTGATTAGGTTATACTTATTCAAACACTGTAAACTTAATCAAATAAAAATTGAAGCATATTTTAATGTAAATTTGTCAAATAGATATGCTCTTCGATTTTGTACTATACACGGTGTTTGTTTAGAAATTATTGTATTATAATAAATTGGATTTGTCAATTTTATATGAATTATATTAGACGTTAATTTCCTCCTACAAACAAATCATTCTGTCATATAATATATATATTGGTGACCTTTTAAGGTGGTACCTACCACTACAGGGAGATAACTCTGTCAATCAGCTAAAAGTTTTAATCACGCTGTATTGTTAAAGAAATATTAAGCTTCTCAATGATTAAAATTAGTGTTGTCAAACTGCTATATATCCAATAAAAGAAAGTGATTGGTTCAAATGTTTTGAAATTTTAGTTTTAAAGGGTCAAAGTTAATATTTTGTCAAAATTTTATGAAAATTAAACTTCCCAAATTATTTTTAGTCAAGGTGTTGGGTACAAACTTAAACTAGCTAGGAATAATTAATTTTAATTGAAGTTCAATCATTGCCGATTAATTTTGTTAGCATATTATTTAGAAGTGTTTGTTTCAATATGATCATTCTAAGCAGCCTAGAGATTGGTTGAACCTTTAAATATAATTTTAATGTCTAATTTGACGATGCGTTTGTAAATACACGCATGTGTCGAAAGATTGTTCATTGACATCTAATCAAAAGCGATGAACAATTCACTTTGAAACTTGTGTACTAATATGTTTGTACCTTTTCGACCATATAAAGTAACTTGTCACAAAGAATGACAGCACATTAGAACACAAATCTCCGTGAGACAATTGGTTATTGCTGGTACTGCCAAGGGTTCAGAAGGTATTTTCTGATATTCTTAACATTTATACTATACAGCCAAACATAGTTGAAGAAGAGTTTCGTAATAAATTCAGGAAATGCACTACTCGTTTTCAAAAAAATTTAAGACACATATTAAGAAAAAAAATGCGGAAGATTGAATGAAAAGAGTTTGTTTATTATAGTAACAAAAGCGGCTAGTGTTTATATACACATCGTGTTTGACGTCTTATCAAAAGAATAAGGTATCGACAGTTCTCTTTGTGAATGTAAATATTTATTTTGTACCTGAGGAGGAAATAGTTGAAAATTCTTTCAATTTATCAAACGGATTAAGTCAAAAGTCAATATCTCAGCGTTATTTTTTTTTTTCTAAAGGATAGACGAAATAACCTCTCATTCCTGACAAAAATAGTCGACATATTTTTTCAAATGAAGTACTTTTTATTTGAAAGAAAAAATGAAATGATTCAGCTGATTGTTAAACATCTGATAGACACCAAGTAAGGCACGCATTTATTGCTTGACTTGTAGACTAAAACGCACAGTATCACTTAAGCCCTGGTCACAACAGATCGTACGATTTTTTGTCGTGGAAGATCTATAAAATCGTGGCACTGTCGTGCAAAATGTCAAAAAAAAAATGTCCAAGTAAACGACGTTTTTCGTATTAGTTTATATTATCATTGTTCAGCGAATTTAAACCAAGATGCTACCGACAAGAAAAAATAATGGATAATATTTTGCTCTTGTTGGAGTCCGGTAAGGCGCATTTTCAGCAGGGCAAAACGTAATCGTTCTAGTGGAATAGCCATCCACTTTAAACGGCAGACGATATGTTTTCCTAACATTCATTCCCGCCGAATTGTAGTCTTTTAAATAAAACGAAAATATGTTGCACGACGAACGTTCCACTGTCGTACGACAGACAATCAATGTTGTGCGAGCATCGTACGAAATTTGGTATTCGTGAAACAATCGTGCGACTGTATCATGAATGTATTGTGACAGTCATGAGATTGTCGTACGACAGTCGTACGGTTTTGTTTTTTTTTTTTTCTTAAAATGGTTTATGTTGATACCCACGACAATGTGTTTATCGCACGACAGTCGCACGATTGTGGTAAGACACCCTCACGACAGCCACAAGACAGTGACACGACAAAAAATCGTAGAGCAAAAAAGGTGCATGTCCAATTTTCGTCCCACGACACACAACAGCCCCACGGTGTTCAAAATATGGTGCGACTGTTGTCCGACGATCACAGATTTGACCAAATTTCCTGTCTTGGCGCTGTATAGATGTGTTGTGGGTTCGTTGTGACCAGGAATTTAGTGGAGATTTGTGGTAAGCATCCGATTTATAAGACAGCTAGCGGAATATAACTTAAACACTATATAGAAACAAGATTACAGTCGTCGATCTCTCTAAATTTGAAGAGTTCTGTATGATTTTTCCAGGAAAAGGTCAGCTCAAACCGTTAATGACAATATATTTCAAAAACGTGTAAAGATTAATGCAATTTAATTTCTGTTTGAATACTGTTATACTTTCGTATACCGTCCGCTTTTTGTACTTGTATTGAACTAGAATGTAGTTCACAATCCCTGCAGGTGTATGATTATTTCACATTGTATCTGCAACATCCCCTCTTTTTTTATCTCTGTTCCATTACAGTTTTCAATATTGTATTTTCCGTATACATATTGTATTGCTATACATTTTCTTATAGTGTTTTTATCTTTAAAGTTTTTAATTTTCATATTAATGATCGTTTAGTATCTTCATTCTGCTTTTTATCAGGTGCGTTATGTTCGAACAAATCTTTTAAAAATTTTAATTTTACGTTTACATGTATAAAGAAAGAAAATCATTCGATTACAAAATGCCTAAAATGAGATTTGTTTTCATGTTCATTCTTTTATTGAGTAACATAGCAGAGACATAATTTTCATTTTAATCATTCTGCGTTATTTTACTTTTATGGTTACCATTTAACGATTGACCACTTCGGAACAATATCTGGCTGACGTCGATGAGTATTGATGTGGTTGCATTACTTCCGATGAAGTCATCGGCCTTTCCATCGTTTGATAACCTCCGTCGACATACAGTTTATGAAGTTAATATACCATTAATGTGGAATATCTTTACTTTCAGATTTAACATGTTTTTCAAACACGATGCCGATAACGACCCTATGAGAAGAGTTCAAGTTAAAACGGATGTCATATATGATTAACACGAACATCTCATGAAAGAAACTTATATCAACAAAGGCAAAGTCATTGAACCATGCAGTAAAACATTTCCTAAAGACAAGAAAGTATTAAGAAAAAGCAAGAATTTTCATTTAAAAGTGGAATTTTATGATATTCTCCTCCATGCTATTCTGACATTGCTCCATTAACAAAGGAAACAAGTACTGCCCACTTTACTCTCAAGTCTTGTAGTTGTATGTTGATGAAGCCGCTCTCTTGTGGCAAAACAAAACGGATACAGCAGGAAGATGTCATACATAGTGGCTATTGAAAACAATGACCTCATACAAATAGGATATTAATTAACAGCGTATCAGGTCATGTGCATGGTCCGCTGAACACCAATCTTTATAGTGCATTCATTTAACACTTCATCAGCTGAGTTCCAACAAAATATATTTTTATATGAATAAAGTGTATAACATCTGTATTGATTTTATTCTATTCAACGAATATAGGATCAGTAACATAAAACATATTAATAAATTTATATTATAAATATATATTTGCAAAACACTCATAAGTGTCCATATTCAACTTGTGACCACCACAACGAAACCTGTCCATTTAATGTTAATGAGGTGTCCTTATATACACAAACTGCATAAATTCCTTCATCTAAAATATGCACGATTATTTTCCACGTTTTAACACGTCCTATTTATTAACTTTTAAAAACACGTCATAACTTTTACCTCAAAATTAAAGCATGTAACGTCATTAACGTTTTCTGTATCTGGTGGTAGGTTGGTTTATACTACAACATTTACTGAACTACAAATTCGTCTTAACAGTTAATTTTTCATTTTATGTAACTTTTTGAAACTTCAGGGAATCCAGTATAAAAAAGATATTTATCGACCTTGGAATACTAGTATTTCTAACATGTTTCAATGTATCCAGCAAATCAATTTGGTTATAAACATTTGAACAAGGACACTGACAATCGTTATGAATGTTAGAAAGTTTTCTTGTGGATAAATCCTACCATGAATGTAATAATTGTCATGTTCAGAAGTTCAGAAGTTGTAATTCGGATAGACAAGGGTTAAAGACGTAACACACTGTACACAATGAATGGTGGGATAATGGGAATTCCAAATAAATATTCAGATAGGAAAAGTTGCATAATACACATTTATGTTTAACAAGTTTTATGTATTTGCTGATCATTCCTAAACGTCCTTTTAAGTGACATAATTGCAAGCTTTGTGTAAGATGCTCAACTGCTAGATTGACATGCTCACACTTTTTTTTGAGTTCGTTGAAGTATCAACTTCAATTTTTCATTGGCATTAAGCTGCGATAAATGTTTACAAAACTTCACTTACAAAGTAAAAAACGTTTATTCCTGTTGCTAATAGAGCAACGAATTTTGTTTAGTATTATTTTATAACAATTTTGGAAAAATCAAAGATTTGTCTTGATATGTTTTCAGACCAGCTTCTACATGTTAAGATTTTTATACATACGTACACGATCGGTCGTTTAAAAAAAGTAACATTAGAAAGTCATTGACAGAACACTTGTCAGCCTCAAACACCAACGATACGTGTTACGGCATACGAGGCTTACATTGTGTTATAAGATAAAAGCTATATTGTATAGCATAGTTAGCAAAGTGGTCTATGTCACTAAAAGCAATGCAGGATAAAATAACCATTACTTAATTTTGTTGCAGATACATTCTCAGCTTCAGCTTTTTCAAACGACTATAAGACTTCAATTCATTTTTTGTTTTTAAATGATCTTAACTCGAGATACATAGATTGTATCTGTTTGTGAAAAAGAACAATTGCGTTATTAATTTTTGCAGGTACTGACATATCGTCAACGATAAAAGATCTTCTAACAAGTAGGTAGATCACATTTTAACTAGTGGAGTAAGAAAACACGTTTGTTTAGTTAGATGGAATAAGCTATGAACGAGCATTTGTTTTTTGCTCACAAACAGGTTCACCCTGACACATTCTTTTTGTACCTGTCCAAAGTCAGGGCCATACAATCTGTGGTCGTAAATGGCTGCCGTTTGACATATTTGTTGATTGTTTCGTTTGATATAAGGCCAATGGTTTTTATCATTAGTATTTTATTTACAATTAATCGTGTAGGGTCTTTTTTAGTTTACTATACAGTCTTGGTCACTTCAGTGTTTCTGTTGTTACGTTGTTTTCCTCTTAAAGTTGTACTTCCCTTGGTTGTTAGTTTGTAAACCGGATTTATTTTTACTCAATTGTTTTATGACTTTTGAACAGCGGTATACTACTGTTGCCTTTCTCAATTATAATTATTGAAGACCTTATGCTGACCTATATCTTATAACATCCACGTCATTTGGTCCCTAGTGGATACTTGCCGAATAGGAATTAATTAAAAAAAAACATTATTTTTATATTAAGATCCATCCTATATAAAAATATCGTTTTTTCCGTTTTTTCCGTTTTTTTTTTTGTTTTTTTTTTTGTATAATTAAGAACAAGTAATCAGTTTCAAAATGTATGTTTTCTCGGACGTTTACGTAATGATATTCTTCTTATTTTTTATTTTTTTTTTGGCTTATTGCGTGGTGAAACAGACAAATAAAGCTCTTTCCGTCGAGATGTGGACATCTCTGTCGAATTTTGTTTAACTGTGCTGACGAATCAATTGGATTGGTGCAACATATTAATCAACTTGCTTACGTAGGAATATGCAGAGGGTGTTATGGCGGGATTGCCATTCAGATCAAACAAAACAATTAGGAAATAGTAAAATCACAAAAATCCTGAACTCCAAGAAAAATTCAAAATGGAAAGTCCCTTTTCAAATGGCAAAATCAAATGGTAAAACACATCATACGAATGGACAACAACTGTCATATTCCTGACTTGGTACAGTCGTTTTCCAATGTAGAAAATGGTGGATTGAACCTGGGTTTATAGCGATAAACCTCTCCCTTGTATGACAATCGCATAAAATTCCCGGCTTTCAATTTAGTGGGCCAGACGTGCGTTCGTCTACATTAAATACGTAAGGTGCATAGCATCCAACGACATATACTGTATAAAAAAAATATGCATTGAGATCAACGGGAAATAAACGGAGTTATATGTAACTTCTTTAAATTATAACTTACTAATACAGCCATTATTCTGAATATAATTATCCAAAACGGCAAAAAAGACAAACAGTTGATATTTCCAGCGTCACTGGTGATTCTTTTGTAGTCGAAACGTGCGTCTGTCGCAAATATGAAATTTCAATCCTGGTATCTAAGATGAGTTTATCCAATATCATATATTCTTGATATGTGAAAAGAGTGTCATTTTCTTCAAAGTTGATGAACAAATGTCATGACTGATGCCCACTTTTGTGTCGAGACAATTTCATTACTACCTGGCCAAAAACTACTATTCTAATTATTGTTTTGACAGATAATATAGAAACAAATCCAAGTCAAATACTAGTAAGCTAAAATACCATGTTGGAATAAAATGAGGTAAAATCTTTACTGCTGAATTAGACCATTTATTCCAATGCGAAGATATGCATATGAACGTTTAATCAGATATTCTCAATTTTTATTTCCAATAATTACAATTTGATGGTACATTTCAAAATCACAATTATCATTTGGGTGACATGTACTTTTAATGGAGGTCATTGGTTTTTTTTCAACTTCTGTATTAGTTAATTCATTTGATATTCCCTAATAAATGATGTCATTTTAAATACAGAGGATTATCAATGAAAAAAATAATTTCACAAAGGCTTTATTTTCTATTTTCAGAGCATCATTTTATCAAATTGCTCTCTCTTATGAAATTTAATCTAAATATGATTGGACTTGCAATTATCCGCATGTAGCACAAAGAAAGAGTTTAGTATAAAACAAATGTTTAATTGATCTATATTCATTCAAATTCTAAGCAAATATACATTTACTTTCCTCAAACTGATCTCCAAGTCAAAATAGTAACTAAATCTACCAGTTGATACAATTTTGTCTCGATAAGTAAGCAATGTAAAATTATAATACATTTGTACATAGAAGGCTTTTATTTATTTATCTAGATGTAGTGTTTGTGTCACGTCACATGTAAGATATTGAATGATAATTTGTGTATATATTTACAGAGGACAAACATAAAAAGTCAAATGCAATCAGATACAACAATGTTCCTTCCCTTACAAGGAAAATCATTTATTTTCTTTAGATTTCAAAGGTCAACAATGATATCTAGTATAACATTTCTAAATTCAATCCAACCATATACTAAGTAACCTGATGGCACACATCGCGTCAACCTTTCCTTTTGGTTCGTTATTTTAACTTATATTTGAGTGATGTAAACGTTTCGCGAATGTCAATCAGATATATATGTTAAATTCATATTTTTGTCGGACAAGGTTACAATGTGATGTTTTCTTGTAACGCAGATATTTTTTTACCAAACCCAAAAGATCGCCCATTTTGTACCATAGTATATTCTATTTCATTTTTCATGGTTTGTCAATATTTGTTAAAACTTTAAATTATTAGCATCAATGTAAGTCTTTTTCATTCGCGTCATTTTTATATACGCATTTTAATGTGAAAAGTTTGAAATTCCTAGGCAATGGAAGTACATCAGGGATTTCATCGTGCAGATTTTAAAATTCTAAGATACACATAGTCCTGACACAGAAACTTCTCCAATTGAGAAGAAAACCACTGATATCGATCCTTTATGATAAGTTCGGCCAAAATCACGAATGTGTTGCCCGCTACGATGTGCGTGCCTTAACTCAAAAATGATACATTTTGTGTTTTTATATCTATTGATACTAGAACGATCGTTTGAATTCAAAATGTTCCGATGAATTTTTGTTCCTTATATTCCCATTTAACTGAAACCAGAACCGCCAACAGATGATTCATGCAAAACAGAAGAAGTTTCCAATGTTGACGCACCGTTTTCGTATCGTTTTGAGTTTTTCGATTTTCAACATTTTCTTCTTACCATTTTTGTATATAAAAAAATAGTAAGTTACTACATTGGAAATCAGTGAATTAGTGTTTTCACTTATTTTTCATTGATAACTGTTATCATCTAACTTCTCCTTGATAAGGATTGCTGTCAGATTAAACAGTAAGAATGATGAATACATATAAAAAATTGAATTGGATTTGTATACATCATTTTAACTGCTCCCGTCTAGTAGCTTTGTCAGTTGATAACTATAATTTATCACAAATAATCGCTATCGTTTCTTCAGAACGGTCGGACCTTGGGCAATTTTCTTTCATGTATAGCCTTTTAATTCCAACTGCCGCTTTAGGCTAAGAATCAGATTAACTTCTACGAGATTCTGAAATTAGATTTGAATCTTTCAAATCTAAAAGTAATTGTTTTTCTCTATTATAATATTAGATTGAATCATAACAGTGTCAAATGTATATTCCGTTTTGAAGGCAGTACACCTTGTAATTTGAAGTATCCGAATATTTATTTATTATCAATTTTTTAATCGTTTTCTGCTCTTTGAACTAGTGTCTACTTTGTTTAATTCTTTTGGACTGGTTAATATCATAAACATTTCACAAATAATGACATCATTTCATTCGAATATACAGGCACACATTCATATTTTAGACTTGTATTTGAAAAGACCATTTCCTCTTACCAAACTATAGCCTGACAATAATGAAAAGATCTCACAATATCCCACTCTTCTAATAAGTGTATTCAAAGTAATAAGAGTTACTTGAAGAAAAACAAACTTTTTCTGAATTAAACTTTTCTCATAATTCCTTTTCCTTTTTATGAAATAATATCTAAGTTTTAATTATGCAATCAGTGTATGTTTTATTGGTGAATTAATTCTTCTTTTAAATAAATCAAATTTGTTTACCCGATTTAAACCTTAAAGTTCATCAAGAGGTTTTCATTTGTACGTTCAACATCTTTACATTTTGTACTTTAAGTTCTCATTTTAATTTTTGATCAGACATCTTTTAAATAGTATTTTTTTCATTTTTTGTCTTACTTTATTTAAACTTAACTTTACTTGCAATGTTAATCAACTTTTTATTATTTGTCAAATAGTAGTGGATTTGTTCATCATGTTCATACAGTCATTCATTGAAATTTATAGTCTTCAATCTTCCTTAATTCCGGAATATTTTTATCTGTTTTCATGAAATACATTAAGTCAAGTTTTGATATAAGAGTAAATAAACAAATTAAAGGGAAAAACACGGAAACAAATTACATACCTCAATTTAACTTTCTATTACTTCCCAAAGATAATTTAGTCCTTGTTATCTCTCTTCTTTTGTTCTGCAGTGAAGTTTGTCCATCAATGTGATGTTTTAAAACTTGTGTCCTCCCTCCCACGGTACACCTCTTAACAGGTGGGATCATCCAATGATTGCTGTCGACGTTTGAACAATGGCGTGTTAAACACAATCAGATATTGTATTTCTCTTTAGCTACTTACTGTTGATTACCAGAATCGATCTCGATAGAAATTTGTCAAACCAATGGATTTATAGATAATACTAGTTAAGGTAAAAGTCAAATATTTAAGTTTAATTAATGAGGTTTCTCTAAATTGACGGATTAATTATGGGAAATAAACACGTGTGAAAGATGCTAAATAAAGCCTTAAGATAATACTACTATTACAATATTATGTGCGGTATGCTACAGTGTTAATACTATTGAAAATGATTTTTATCATGGTGATTTATTTGATTATAGCTATACAGAACAAGGAATACATTGTCCTGGACATGTGAGAATGGTAGCTTGTTGTATCGTGTTTTTCGTCAATATGATTCTTACTTATTTTTTCATAATTCATCAAAAACGTATTTCAATTTTCTGTGAAGGTTTAACCAAGTATTTATATATCAATTGTCCTACTTTAAAATTGTTTTGTGATGAGGGAAATGTTAGATTAAATCGAGTTTTATAGCTATCTAAGCCTCTCACTTGTTTGATAGTCGCTTAAAATTACATTATAATGAAATAGTTTACCTATGTTCATATATTAAGAAGATTCAAATCAATGTAACGTAAAAAAAAAAACTAAGAAACACAACGTACATGTATCATAAAAGGTGCACGACTGGGCACGTCAAGAGTTTAAGCGTCTCCAGTTATGTACATGTTTGTATCACTATCCATACGAATTAACAAACAGTCAAAATGTCATAATCGGGAAAGTTGAAGATCAGACCTCCATTCTGATATCTAAAGATCCACGAGAACATGTATCTATTTGGTTTTGACTCGGTCACTCCGTATCGTATGGATCGGTTTACAATTCGTTAAAATGGCCGTTGGTTTTCTCGTTTGATTTTTTCCCATTTTGTTATATTGGATATTTTAAAAGCGTTTATGGTATTGGTTTTCGTAAATGGTGAAAACCGATCAGTGGTCTTTAGTTGCTAACATCCACGTACAACTGGTGGATAGTTGTTTTTTATTATCAATTATACCACATCACCGTGTTCTAAACCTCTATGTTAGAAAAATGAGATATTTATGAAGGTATACAGGCTATATTGCTGCTTTAAATATCCGTAACAACTTGTATATGAGAAGATATGAACAAATGTTGATATAAAAAAATCCAAAAAAAACACGTTTAATAATTTCTTGCGTCCGAAGCGCTTTTCTTGATTTACCTTCATCAAGAACGCTCAAATCAAAACATTTGAAATCCGACGATGTATAAGTACCGAAACCGTTTAAAGAGCTATATGTCAAATATACCTAAAATAAATAGCCAAATTCATTAATAACACTTCATTCAACGTACCACATTTTGTTTTTTATAAATCACGTGATCTACAAGAAAGTATACATTTCACTTTGGTCTTTTAAAAATGCCCGAAGTAAAAAAAGATTAAAATATTGTTTTAAGTCCGTCGTAAGTGTTTTTTTTTTTTTTTTTTATTTATCCCCTCCATACCATGTTGACATATATTCAGTTATATTGAATTAGAGCCAATATTATTCAATTTAAGCTCAAGATTTGGAACCCATTTTAGCTAAAAGTGGGACGAAAGATACCAGAAGGAGAGTCAAACTCATAAATAGAAAATAAACTGGACAACGCCATTGCTAAAAATAAAAAGACAAACAGAGAAATAATAATACAGAAGACACAACATAGAAAACTAAAGACTAAGCAACACGAACCCCAGCAAAACCTTTGGGTGATCTCAGGTGCTCCGTAAGGGTAAGCAATTCCTGCTAAATGATCGAAGAACAGGCAAGCGTAAACAAATATTCCTTTTTCTATAACTATATATATACATAAGTACTCTGGTATGTATTTTAATGTAACACCTGTATAACTTGAAATCCCGCCCAGTTGTTGGCGTAGTTCGTGTTGCTAAGTGTTTAGTTTTTTTATGTTGTGTTTTGTGTTCTATTGTTTTCTGTTTTTTATTTTGTTTTTTTTTTTTCTGTTTTCAAAAAATGGCGTTTTTTATGTATGAGTTTGAATGTTCCTCTGGTATCTCTCGGCCCTTTTTGATGGCAATGTTTGCCCCTTGCAGCAGTGCCTTTTGTGTTGAGTTTGAAAAAAGCAACCTATAACGAATAAATTACTGATATGTCGGTGCTACAATTGGCCTACAGAAATACAGTTGAACCGAATAATCAATCTCTAAACTGTCTATTAATAGTTTTTTTATTTATTTTAGAGTTCTTGATGGAGATATTTCAAGAAAAGCACTTCGAACGAAATGTTTAAAGTGTTACACGTATTAATTAAAACTATCAATCCCTGGCGGTATCATTAGCTTAGTAGGAAGTGTATATGTAATGATATCTATAGCTTACTTACTAAGATAATTTTACTGGTGATCCATAGATGATCATCTAAAACTAATATTTTAGGAATATTTTAAAACTACTGTGGATATTATGAAACCATTTATTGAAAAACTGTTTTATTGATGCTGAAATAGTTATAAATGGTGCCCGATGGAAATGAAGTGTCAATATTACAGGAGTATTAGGTAAAACGGTAGTGTACTGATGCGTCTTTAGAAGAACCTTTTTTTAAATTTAATTATGATAAATGGACTTCTTAGTTAATCAGAATTCCAATAAAGATATATACTAAATTGTTGTAAAAAAAAACCTACACAAATGTATCTTATAACTAACATAATTTTCCGAACCACTTGGGGTAACGTTATGTAAGCTCTGTCTAGAAAATGTTGGCAGTATAAAAAATAGGATTTTTATCTTAGAGATGACTCTCTAGTGATGATTTATTTCAGGATTGCTTAACTGTCCTTTACTCAAAAGAATCAAAACGTCACATTGTCAATTATTTTGAAGTACCTCATATTCACTAAGGACATATCAAAACATATCGTGTATTACAGGTATATTAAATGTTTTCTACATTACCTACATTTCATCATGTACGTGATAAACTTCGATATGATTAACATTAGACAAAGTTGACATAGATGAAATCAAGACAGTACATAAGCATTGACTGAGCTGATGATACCCACGGATACTTTTTTCTGGAATAAATGCCATATCGACAAAATGCTAGAAATTGAAGATTATATTTCATAAATGATATGCGGCCGAAGCGCTTTCCTTGATTGAATAATGTAAGAACTGTAAGTAACCTTGAACATTTTAAATTTGGTACAATAAATTGACAAATCGTTTTACAATAGCCTTAACGTGACAAAAAAAATGGAGGAATTTATCATACTTCTTTTTGAACTAGAGTTATATCTTGCATGGATCCCTACTTCTGCACATTTCTCAAAATGCTGCAAATACTATGAAATTTAGAGAACAGATTTCATCGGGTAGAGCTACTCATATTCATTTTAGAATAAAAATTACAATTTTCCCGGTATTTTGTAAATACTTCATGCTTTTCAACTCTTTGACCGATGAATATAGACGAAAAAATTTGAAAAGGGCTTATTCGACAAGTTGACTAAAAAAAGCTATCACATTACTGAAAATAATCTGGTTACAATATACAGTAAAAATAGCCAGAATATTAAGATCAGCTAGCAAAAACGTTTTATTTCAAATATCAAAATACTTCTACCTTCGGTTTATCCCTAAGATGAAAATAGATCTGAAGTATCTAAAATCAAAAGAAAGGTTAACCCATATAACATAGAAGATGTTTGATTAATTTCAGCACAAAAACAGCATCCTCAAAGTCAAAATCACCTTTTACAAAATACCCTGCTGACCAATTTACCATTCTCGAGAAATTCAATATATGATTGATATCAATTCAAAAAATAATGCAATTTTCCTACATTTCTATCTTTTAAATCCCCAAGTAACAAATCAAATATGCAGTTTAATCATTCGATACCTTCACAAAAGTCATTGTAACGTCATAACATTCAAATGAACAATTGAATGTGGAAAGCAATAAAGTTAAACAACTAGCTGATCGAAGGCACACAATGTATATTCCTATATTCAATGCTCATCATGAAACGTTTTAATCAATCTATCAAATCTCCACACCCTTTTCGTCTCTGGCATAAATGGCATTAAACATATTTGCCACAACGTTTTAAATGTTTTGGATTTCTAGTGCTTTTCGTCGTGTTATATTGCTGCTTTAAATATCCAAAATGCTCGACAACAACTTGTATATGAGAAGATATGAACAGATGTTGATATAAAAAATTCCAAAAAAAACACGTTTAATAATTTCTTGCGTCCGAAGCGCTTTTCTGGAGTTACCTTCATCAGGAACGCTCAAAGCCAAACATTTGAAATCCGAAGATGTTCAAGTACCGAAACCGTTGAAGAGCTATATGTCAAATATACCTAAAATAAATAGCCAAATTCATCAATAACACTTCTGTCAACGTACCAGATTTTTTTTATAAATCATGTGATCTACAAGAAATTATACATTTCACTTTGGTCTCTTTAAAATGCCGGAAGTCAAAAAAAAAAAATTAAATCTTCTTGTAAGTCCGTCGTAAGTTCTTTGATTTAATCTACCACCTCCCTTTCATGTTGACATACATGTACATGTATATTCAGTTAAATTGCATTATAGCCATAATTATTCAATTTAAGCTCAAGATTTGGAACCCATTTTAGCTAAAAGTGGGACGAAAGATACCAGAAGGAGAGTCAAACTCATTTATAGAAAATAAACTGACAACGCCTTGGCTAAAAATAAAAAGACAAACGGACAAATAATAATACAGAAGACACAACATAAAAAACTAAAGACTAAGCGATACGAACCCCGACAAAAACTTTGGGTGATCTCAGGTGCTCGGGAAGGGTAAGCAGATCCTGCTAAATGATCGGAGAACATTCAAACGTAAACAAATATTCCTTTTTCTACAAGTTATATAATTTCTATAAGTATATATATACATTAGTACTATGATATTCTTTTAATGTAAAACCAGTATAACTTGAAATCACGCCCAGTTGTTGGCGTAGTTCGTGTTGCTTAGTGTTTAGTTTTTTATGTTGTGTTTTGTGTTCTATTGTTTGTCTGTTTTTTTTTATGTTGTTTTTTTTTTTTTCTATTTTTAAGAAATGGCGTTTTTTTCGATTTATGAGTTTGAATGTTCCTCTGGTATCTCTCGTCCCTTTTTGATAGCGATGTTTGCCCCTTGCAGCAGTGACTTTTGTGCTGAGTTTGAAAAACGCAACCTACAACGAATAAATTACTGATATGTCGGTGCTACAATTGGCCTATAGAAATACAGTTGAAACGATTAATCCATCTCTTAATTGTCTATTAATAGTTTTTAATTTATTTTAGCGTTCTTGATGGAGATACTTCAAGAAAAGCACTTCGAACGAAATGTTTTAAGTGTTACACATATTAATTAAAACTATCAATCCCTGGCGGTATCATTAGCTTAGTAGGAAGTGTATATGTAATGACATCTATAGCTTACTTACTAAGATAATTTTACTGGTTATCCATCGGTGATCATTTAAAACTAATATTTAAGGAATATTTCAAAACTACTGTGGATATTATGAAACGATTTATTGAAAAACTGTTTTATTGATGCCGAAATAGTTTTAAATGGTGCACGATGGAAATGAAGTGTCAATATTACAGGAGTATTAGGTAAAACGGTAGTGTACTGATGCGTTTTTTTAAGAACCTTTTTTTTAAATTTATTTATGATAAATGGACCTCTTACTTAATCAGAATTCAAATAAAGATATATACTAAATTGTTGTTAAAATAAACTACAAAAATGTATCTTATAACTAACATAATTGTCCGAACCACTTGGGGTAGCGTTATGTAAGCTCTGTCTAGAAAATGTTGGCAGTATAAAAAATAGGATTTTTATCTTAGAGATGAATCTCTAGTGATGATTTATTTCAGGATTGCTTAACTATCCTTTACTCAAAAGAATCAAAACGTCACATTGTCAATTATTTTGGAGTACCTCATATTCACTAAGGACATATCAAAACATATCGTGTATTACAAATATATTAAATGTTTTCTACATTACCTACATTTTATCATGCATGTGATAAACTTCGATATGATTGACATTAGACAAAGTTGACATAGATGAAATCAAGACAGTACATAAGCATTGACTGAGCTGATGATACCCACGGATACTTTTTTCTGGAATAAATGCCATATCGACAAAATGCTAGAAATTGAAGATTATATTTCATAAATGATATGCGTCCGAAGCGCTTTCCTTCATTTTAGAATAAAATTACAATTTTCCCGGTATTTTGTAAATGCTTTTCAAATCTTTGACCGATGAATATAAACGAAAAAAAATGAAATAGCTTGTTCGACAAGTTGACTAAAAAGAGCTATCACATTACTGAAAATAATCTGGTTACAATATACAGTAGAAATAGCCAAAATATTAAGATCAGCTAGCAGAAACGTTTTGTTTCGAGTATTAAAATACTTCTTCCTTCGGTTTATCCCTAAGATTAAAATAGATCTGACGTATCTAAAAATCAAACGAAAGGTAAACCCATATAACATAGAAGATGTTTGATTAATTTCAGCACAAAAACAGCATCTTCAAAGTCAAAACCACCTTTTACAAAATACCCTGCTGACCAATTTACCATTCTCGAGAAATTCAATATATGATTGATATCAATTCAAAAAATAATGCAATTTTCAAACATTTATGTTTTTTAAATCCCCAAGTAACTGATCAAATATGCAGTTTAATCATTCGATACCTTCACAAAAATCAATGTAACGTCATAACATTTAAATGAACAATTGAATGTTGAAAGCAATAAAGTTAAACAACTTGCTGATAGAAGGCACACAATGATTATTCCTATCTTCAATGCTCATCATGAAACGTTTTAATCAATCTATCAAATCTCCACACCCTTTTCCCCTCTGGCATAAATGGCATTAGACATATTTGCCACAACGTTTTAAATGTTTTGGATTTCTAGTGTTTTTTGTCGTGTTCAGACGAAAAGTGTCGTTGGTGCACTAACGTATAAACACAGGTACAAATAGTATACCGGTGTTCAAAAGTCGTAAACTGATTGAGAGAAAACAAATCCGGTTTACAAACTGAAACCTAGGGGAACGCATCAATTATAAGAGGAAAACAAAGGAACAACATTACAATGAAAAGCAAACAAAACGCAAACATACATAGAAACAACTGCCATATTCCTGACTTGGTACAGGACATTTTAAGAAAAATATGGTTTGTTGAATATGGTTTAGTGGTTAGCCAAACCTCCCGCTTTATGATAATGTAAAAGAATCGCTATAATGACAACAGTACGTCACAGCAATACAGCACAAACATACGCAATATTCATTACAGAGAAACGCACAAACAAATAATAAAATAGTCGACACAGCTTAAAACCCACAAAACAACAACGAACATATTTTTTAACGACAGTCTCCACAGGATATCACAAACAGTAAAGTGCCTACGTACGTAACTAACATGCAAACTTGAATTATATACATTTGTACAATTATTTTCAAAATATTCGTCAAAATAATTTTCATGATTATGATGGTATTGAAAGGCAATTCTACATAACATATTATCAAACCGAAATTGTAACAGAAACATTAAAAAGAAATACATGAATGTTGGATGTACATAATACCAAGATCAGTCGTAAAGCAATGCATGTTCACACTCTGTAAAACAGTCATAGTCGAGAACATCGCATTGAAATCATTGAAAGACAATGTTATAATTATTTGGAGAACAACGATAAGACATAACACATTTTTAAACAGAAACGGTAATAGACACAAAATAATACACAATAAGTACATGCATGTTGGATGTACAAAATATCGAGACACGTCGTTTAAGAATGCAAATTCACACTCGGTTTAAGAGTCATATTCGGGAAAAAGTTACTTTCGGTATTTAGCAAACAGACGACATAGATGTTAAACCACAATCTAAGACGTGGTTAAAATGTCATTGGTTAGTTTAGACACAAACACATCTTATAGATTAACCTATTCGTGATGGTGACCATAAAATTTACAAAGTATCAATTTTGATCTTCTCTCATCATAACTCTGTATATGATATCTGTATAGTGTAAACATCAAAGTGTATCAGACGAGATATGAAAACACCATCAGACGGAGCAGAGGGTGTATTACTGCTGAGAAATAGGAAATTAATAATTGGTAAGTTTACTTTACACGTTTGTCATAGATTTTAGTGTGAAGTCGTCCATATGTGTCAATATTGACAAACGATCGAGGTATAAAGCAGTCCTTCTTGTAGAAGTTGTATCCTTAATTTCAAGTTCACTGGAATATATGAGATGCAAGTACTGATGAAATATGGGTTAATCAGTGAAAGGACATCATCAATATATCTGAAAGTAAAATTAAAGAATTTTGCTAGCTGTTTTTTTCATTGCTTTTTCCTTTTGTCTTTTAGAAGATTCTGAATGAAAGGCTGATACCTTTTGACTGGTTGTCAGCAAAGTCTGTATTTATATTCGGATTGCACACTTCATTTTTAGCATTTATTCGTTAACAATATATTCATACTCATTTGAGATTTTGTTTGTAACTGGCGTCAACATTTTGAAGCCATACGGATTTCATTTTTTGTGGGGAGGAGTATGTTATGCTTTACAAAAAAAAAGCATTTTTATTATATTTAAAATATTTGTAACAATAAAGATATTGTCAAGGAGACAACTATACACCAGAACCAAAATGACGAGCATTTAGCAACAATAGGAACCGTACGGCCTTCAACATATTAAACAATTAGAGGAAAAACACACTATAAAGTCTGCAATTACAGCAGGCCGTGACATGAAAAAATATTTTAAAAACAATTAAAACGCAAACACCCAACAGCGACTTTGTAACAAAACAATAAACAAAAAACAAAACAAAAATATGACAACTACCGAATGTTGACTCCTGCAATAGAACATAAACATTGAAAATATATTTATAAGTACTCGATCACAGACCCTTAACCAGAGACAATGGTGTAGACGCCTTTGTTGTATCTGTATGCATATATTAGATTCCAATTAATCGCTGTTGGTAGTATTGAAATTTTGAATTGTCGACCAATTTGAGAATAATGCATTTGAAATGACGTTGTTTTTTAAAAATGTAATTACTCTGCATGTATTGTGATGGAACATTTATTAAGATGTTTAGTCGGGCGATCCTACCAGTCAAGAAATCCATTATCGCTGTTTGAACATTTTTTTTTTAGTTTTAAAGCGGTTTGAAAATTTAGATAAATTTATAATCAAATTTGTTTTACTACTTTTACTTCTTTCATTATTTTTGTTTAAATAATGTTGATTTTAATACTAAATGAATATGAAAAAGGAGATATATAGTTTGATATAAACTATATAAATGTCATTTTTTATATTACCTAAAAGTTAGAAATACAAAAAATACTTAATCTTAAGATAGTTATTTAGATTTATCAAAAAAAAATTATAGGATCAAATTTTAAACATATCTTTTTGGCTGAAGTGTTTGTTTAATTCTAAATATTAATTACAAGATCTCAAAATGTCTTATAATTTTCAGTTTGCAGTTTCTAATCAAACGTCTTTATCACTGAATCGAATGTTATATACAAATAAAATTGAGAATGGAAATGGGGAATGTGTCAAAGAGACAACAACCCGACCATAGAACAGATTACAGCAGAAGGTCACCAATAGGTCTTCAATGCAGCGTGGAATTCCCGCACCAGGTGGCGTCCTTCAGCTTGCCCCAAACAAGCACATACATTAGCTCAGTGATAGTGAACGCCATACTAAACTCCAAATTATACACAAGAAACTAAAATTAAAAATAATATAAGACTAACAAAGGCCAGAGGTTCATGACTTGGGCCAGGCGCAAAAATGCGGCAGGGTTAAACATTTTTAAGAGATCTCAACTCTCCCCTATACCTCTACCCAATGTAGAAAAGTAAACGCATAACAATACGCACATTAAAATTCAGTTCAAGAGAAGTGCGAGTCTGATGTCAGAAGATGTAACAAAAGAAAATCAACAAAATGACAATAATATATAAATAACAACAGACTTCTAGCAGTTAATTGACCTGCCAGCTCCAGACTTCAATTAAACTGATTGAAAGATTATGTCTTCATCATATAAATATCAGGCACAATACCTCCCGTTAGGGGTTTAGTATCATACCATCATAACATATGAAAAGAACATAACCCATTTCATGCCAACAACTGGGGTTTTTTTTTTTAAAATGTGTTTACTTCCGATGCATAGACTCTATAAGTGAATCAATATTAAAGCCAAAATATGCAATCTTTAATGACCTGACAACAGTATCGTAACTATATGCCTTCTTAATAAGCTTTTTAAAGGTTTTGTTAGCTTTTGAGGTTAATACTGACATTTTTGTGCTTTATAAAGAATATTGCCATAAAAGATCAGATGTGAATTACCTGAACGTATAAAAAGTCTCCATTTTGAGTTATATTTGCGAATGATGTCCTTGTATCGATGATAACATTTAGTAAATTTTTTGACTAGTTTATGATATCGAAAACACACGTTAACCGAATATTCGTATCTGACAGAATTTTGTCATGCGAACACCTGATGTTTTTCGATATATTTATAATGTTTTTTAGAATATGGATTTCTTATTATTCGTTGGATACCAATTTTCGTAATTTCATGGGAACAGTTTAACCACAGGAAAGTAAATATTCAATGAATAACAAATTTTCTGTATGCAGACTTTGTCGAAACCAAAAAAAAAAATAATTAAGCTAGTTTTGTATACTGTCTTAAATTAATTTTGGTAATTCTTTTTGATTCTGGTTTTAACATGTCGAAATGTACTTCTAGTGCAATGTATTATGTCATTTATTTAATTATCATTCCCGTTTTTTTTTTGTGTTCTTGCATTTATGTGTACTGTGTTCCCGTCATGAAATGTTGTCATTTTATCGGTATATTAAACAATGTCATAACGCATGAGGTTTGGGTAGCCACAAAACCAACAATTTGTTCTTAAAATGTCCTGTTCAAAGTCAGCAATATGGCAGTTGTTATATCTAATAGTTGGTTTCTATGTATGTTTTACTGTCGTTTGTTTTTGTTGCACTTCAGTATTCTGTTGTTTTGTTGTTTTCCTCTGATAATTGATGTGTTACCTTCAGTTTTAGTTTGTTACCCGGATTTGTTTTTCTCAATTGATGTGTGACATTTGAACAGCAGTTTACTACTGCTGTCTTTATTTAAGCATTGTTTTTGATATTATTTTATTAACAGAAGTTTTTCCATGAGTATAAATTTGTTTGTTTAATACATTAATACAACAAATAATAATAAATCATTGATGTACAACTTCTTAGTTTACTGGTTATCTCAAAGTTTTATTATTGTTTTCTTTAGAACGATATTGCGGTCACAGGGCAGGATTCACTCTACAAAGGTTATTCCTGTTACACGAGGTTTGATTTGACTGTTTCAAATTTATATTTAAAGGTATCTCCTCATAATCTTTCTAGCGTTATAAGTAAAGGCAACAGTAGTATACCGCTGTTCAAACTCATAAATCCATGGACAAAAAACAAAATCGGGGTAACAAACTAAAACTGAGGGAAACGCATTAAATATAAGAGGAGAACAACGACTCAACACTACAATGTAACACACACAGAAACGGACCAAGCAACAGACAAAATCCCACGAGAATAACAAATATAACATCAAAACCAAATACAAGAATTTGGGATAGACAAGTACCGTGACACGTCTTATCGCAATGTGAATTTACACTCAAAAATAAGAGAAAACAAACGACGCAACGTTAAAATGTAACACATACAGAAACGAACTATAATATAACAATGGCCATATTCCTGACTTGGTACAGGACATTTTTAAAGAAAAAAATGGCGGGTTGAACCTGGTTTTGTGGCATGCCAAACCTCCCCTTTTATAGCCATGTGAAATATAACATTAAGATGACAAATCAACACCACAGGACTACAATATAAATAAATTGGAGAATACAATTGACAAAGAAACACACGAACAACAGCCAACAAAAGGCAACAAGTTGAAAATGTTAATACGCCAGAAGTGCATAAAAGGTTTTTATTTTACTGTCATTTCATCCAGTGTTTGAACTTGACATTTTATAGTGAATTTAAAATTTAGGAAAGTCCCGAACTAGAAAGTCTTCACCATAATTTCATCTTTCCTTGACGTTTACATATCACAACTAATACGTCATGCTCGAGTATGTTTCCATGATATAGACATCTTTAACTGCAGGAAGGGGACACACACGAAGAAGGCGACATTACGATTATTTCGACGTTTTATTGATTTTTTTAACAAAGAACACAGCTTTGACTGATTTATGCCGTAAAAACGAAGTCGATGACCCTACCTTTATTTTACATCATTGTAACGGATATTTATGTATCAACAACATATAGTGTTTTTTTTTTAAATCTATGGAGCAGACTTAGAAATTTGGCGATTTCAAGAAAAGGTTTAGAAGATTTTATGCAGATTTTATGTGCTTTCTATACAAATGTTAACCAATTTTGTAGAAATTCAATCAGTAATAATTTAAATGAAAATTAAAGAGGAAATCCTGGATAATCATAGGTCTGTTCTGTGTTCCTTTGGAATTTCAACCAAAGATGAAGAACTGGATCTGCCATCACTGTATTGGATACCTAAACTACATAAGTGTCCTTACAAACAACGGTATATTGCTGGGTCTTCCAAGTGCTCCACGAAACCTCTTTCTAAATTATTAACATCTATTTTATCAGCAATCAAAGACGGGTTTCAGAGTTATTGTGAAACTGCCTATTCTAGAGGGGGCGTGAATCAGATGTGGATACTTAAAAATTCCAACGATCTTTTAGAGTACATACAATCTAACTCTCTTTCATTTTGTAACAGTATTAAAACATTTGACTTTTCTACTCTGTACACTAGTATTCCACATTCCAAACTAAGAGACAAATTGAAAGAGTTGGTATTTCTTTGCTTCGTAAAAAAGAATGGCCAACGTAGATACAAGTATCTTGTCTTGGGGAGGGATAAATCCTACTTTGTAAAGGATCACTCTGATTCGAACAAAAAATTCTCTGAAACTGATATTATCAAGACGCTTGATTTCTTGATTGACAACATATTTGTTACGTTCGGGGGACGTGTTTTTCAACAGACTGTCGGCATTCCAATGGGAACAAACTGTGCCCCTCTACTTGCCGACTTGTTTCTTTATTATTATGAGGCTGACTTCATGCAGGAACTTCTTAGGAAGAAAGATAAGAAGTTAGCAATATCCTTTAACTCTACTTTTCGCTATATAGATTATGTTCTTTCACTAAATAATTCAAAATTTGGTGACTATGTGGAACGCATCTATCCAATCGAGCTAGAGATAAAGGATACTACAGATACAGTTAAGTCGGCCTCATATCTTGACTTACATCTAGAAATTGACAATGAGGGTCGGTTGAAAACAAAACTTTACGACAAAAGAGAGGATTTCAGCTTTCCAATTGTGAATTTTCCATTTCTAAGTAGCAACATTCCAGCAGCACCTGCATACGGGGTATATATCTCCCAATTGATACGATATTCCCGTGCTTGCATTTCCTATCATGATTTTCTTGATAGAGGGTTGCTGCTCACAAGGAAGCTATTAAACCAAGAGTTCCAAATGGTGAAGTTGAAATCATCCCTTCGTAAATTTTACGGACGCCATCGCGAGTTGGTTGACCGTTATGGAATAACCGTTTCACAAATGATATCGGATATGTTCCTTACGTCGTAACTACAATCCCCTTCCTTTCATGAATGTGACCTACCGAATTAGACCATTTACCGGATTTGTTATCACATAAGCAACACGACGGATGCCGCATGTGGAGCAGGATCTGCTTACCCTTTCGGAGCACCTGAGATCACCCCTAGTTTTTTGGTGGGGTTCGTGTTGTTTATTCTTTAGTTTTCTATGTTGTGTCGTGTGTGCTGTTGTTTGTTTGTCTTTTTCATTTTTAGCCATGGCGTTGTCAGTTTGTTTTAGATTTATGAGTGTGACTGTCCCTTTGGTATCTTTCGTCCCTCTTTTAAATGATAAATGAGATAAATGCATTATTTTTTCGAGTTTCAGTTCAGCCAAGGTTGTATGCAAAATTTTACTGAAATCTGTGACATAGACTGAACTAGACCTTAAGCGATATTGTACTAATCCAAATAGTAACGATTTGCTTCGTGTTGTTTCGTTGGGAATGCAATTGTAAAATATTTCCTTTTTATACTCCCATCGTGATTTTATTGACTGATTTGATGTGTCACAACTTACTATTGAAAGTTTCGCATGGAAGTATAAGTTCTTTAGAAAAATATGAATTTTTTTAATTTTTTTAATTTTTTTACATTTTCTTTTTCGTCTGATCTTGCGATTTTGTCCTAGTCCCATTTCTGACATTTGGCTGCGTGTTGTCTTGTTGGAGGGTGCAAGTTCAACGAAAGACGCTTTCTTACAATGTCAAAGTATCAGATTTTGCTCCTTTTGAAGCTCACACGATTCCCTCAGTTTTAGTTTATTCCCTTCATTTGTATAATGCATTTAATGAGATTTAAACATCGGTACTGTTGCATCAAATGTTTTCCTTCAATTATGAATCATTTCAAAGCTGCAGAAGATAATTACATCATTGTGTCTTTCAGTATTTTAGATACAAAAAAGGCAACTTCTATGCGATCACTATGAAGATATGTAGCACAATTGTTTCCATTAATGAAAGAGCATATTGATATAAAGGTATGAGGGTCAAAATACAAGTATTCCTTTGTGTCGTATGTTAAGCTTAAGCCCTATAACTTAAGCATCATGTATTCCTTTAAATTTTTCAAAATAGTCTCGCTGAAAAGATATTTTGCAAATGGTATTTGTAAGGTCATTGGCCAATGATCAAAGACATTTAATAGCACTGAGGGCGTATTCAGATAACTATCTTGGGTGATGACGAAAAGCTTCAAATTTCTAGTACTTCATAGATCTTTATGTTGTTAAATTAATGCATGATATACTACACTATACTATATTTTGCAATCTCCTACTTTGTGTGTGTCCTTTTCCTGCAGTTTACCCCCACAATAGCAGTTAATAATAACTAGCGTAATATTGAAAGAAAGGTTATACCATAAAATTGAAGTGCTTAATTGCTTTTACAAGGGCCTTTCCGTGTGTTACAAAAATTCAAATTAAAAAGTACAATGATTTAAGAACACAAAGGTTGATTAAAATCAATGAATATGTATTGCATTTCGTTTCCATCACTGATGCACGTCAATGTAAAATCCTTTTTAAATTTCATCCTAAAGGACCTGTCTGAAATCAAGAACATATAACACATAGCTGTTTTTATTTCTATCGTTATCATTCGGTATGCCTCTTTAAGATATAGAGCTACTTAGTATGGCCCGGTCAGAAATAACTAACAGGAAAGTAGTTCATATTTTAAACACAATACTCCTTATGCATAACCTCAGAAAGACGAAACAACGCTATTCACTTGTTTTGTGACTAAATACAGTTAAGTAGATATTATATTTTATTACAATTATTACTGTTTTACAGTTGTTTTGCTTTCATGTGGTTAGTTTAAACCTAAAATGTGTATTCTTTTTTAGAACTAGGCGTATTTCTATTTTATATTTCCCAGTTGATCCCTTTTGAAAAAAAAACATATAGCAACACAAAAGGACAACAAAAGAAACTGCAAGTGATTTCAAAACATTAATTTGCTGATAATAGAAGATAACATCTGTATTGCATGGCTTTATTTACATAGTTACATGGTTGATAAAAAGTAAAAACTATGATTACATCGTCTGCTGCGTAAGTACAAACAGTCCATTGATATTCATCCTACATTGTTATATTTTATTGTCAGATTTATAAAAAGATAACAGCAGCTCGATGTGTAATAGAATGTGTGGAAGGTGAATAGCCTTGTGTTTCCGTCAATCCTGAAAGTGACTCCATAGTATTTGTGACGTTTGATAAAAAAAGTTCTTTTATTTTATGATATACACCATATTAAGCAGTGTTGCTTTAGAATTTGTAATCATTGAGCAATTAAAGTGCTAATGTACTTTATATTAGTCTTTTCTGTAAGGAACCCTTAATAATGCAACAAGTATTGGCTTTAGAAGAGTTTATTGAGACAATAAGTCAAGTGGTTTCGACATAAAACGTCGATTATCAATCAATTGTCAGAAAATCTAGAACTTCATATTGTTATAACGGTTTCATAGTGTATAAACAGAATACGTTTTACAAATATGAAGTGAAGCGGAACTAAAAGGAAGTGTAAGTATCTAGGTGTAAACAAGGGTTTAAACTCGACCATTGTTGGCTTCGTTCATTTAATGTGTATGTACATGTATCTACATGGTAACTACATTTAGAAAAAAACCCAGATCTACTGTTTTCTGTATATTCAGTCACCTTATAAACAAAAATAGATGACAAGTATTTTCAAACAATAAAACAAATATATACCATGTCTACTAGATGCGTTTTTGTTAGATGTATTTCTATTTGTATACATCTGATGAGTTCAGCCTTTTTCAACTGATTTGAAGAACCTGTAATTCAGTTATTGTCGTTTGCACTGTTGCTGTGTTACATATTTGTTTTTCGTTCCATTTTTTTACATAAGCAAAACTTTTAGTTTTCACGTTTGAATTGTTTTACATTTGTCATTTCTGGGCCTTTTAAAGCTTAGTATCCGGTGGGGGTTTTTCTCATTTGTGAAGGCCTATGGTGATCTGTAGTTGTTAATTCTGTGTGTCATGTTTAGAGTGTTGTTTTTTTTTCAACAATCATACCATAGCTTCTTTTTTATAATTATGACATGGTACCGGTACACGAAATGATTCACCCAATATTTCTGTAGAGCAGCAGAAAGTATTAGCATATACGTATTACAAATCACACACACATTAAACACGGTGCATGTATATGCATCGCGAGGTATACATATGTTAATCTACAATATCAATCATTAAGATTTCCGATAGAAAAGTGATGGGTGTAAGCATAGGTGTTTCGAAAAGCAGTTGGCGTATATGCATATTTAAAAGAGAAAACGACATCATGACGGTATTTTCACTTACTTTATAGGAAATCGTTTTGAAATTTACCAGAAAGATAATGCTTATCTGTTATATATTTAAATTCGGTGCCTTGTTTATATATCTAATTTTACTATTATTCTTATTTTTGTTGCATTTCATAATAAATTCAGAAGATAATTTCACGGTTTACAAACAAGTTCTTTAATAGTGAACGTGTTAAAACGGTTAATTATACTTGACAATGTTACTGCGAATATTAACTCTAATTGATATTGACTAATTCATAAATTATTGAAATCTAATTTGTTCTCACTTCTATGAATCATTAGGGATAAACAAATGAGGAAAAAGTAGGTGTTTGATGCATATCAACTACGAATATAGGTATTTGTACGATATTTTATCTATATTTAAGGTGCATTGCTTATAGTAAAATCAAAAGATAAAATATAGGGTTTAAAATGGTGTCTTTTGTTCAGTACAAAGTCGGTAATAAGTTGTTTTCAAATAGTCCGTTTCTATGCATGTTGGCGTTTGTTTTTGTATCAGTTCAGTGTTTCTGTCGTTACATTGTTTTCATCTTAGTTGTTGTGTTTCTCTCGTTTTTAGTTTGTTTTCGCTTAACCAATTTATCCCTATTAAACAGCGGTATACTACCGTTGTCTTTATTTGTGCATTATAATGGTATCGGCAGTCATGTTTACTATAGTTGCTGTTCTCAACTCATTTTATAATTTTATAACGTAATTTTAATCCGAACGCATCACCGTGCGTAACGTTTATATTCTTGTAAAGTCAACAACAACGATATTTATATCGATAAAAAACATCCATGTTTGAATGTTCAACACTAACAAAACCTACTTGTTGGACAGTGGTGTACAAATATATCAGAAGTAAATAAAAATAAACGAAAATATTGGTTGAAAAGGGATTAACTCTTAGATTGACACAACAAAACACATCTAATAATCAGACTAAAGACACAAAATACCTTATGTAAAAGAGTACTTAATACAAGGATTTATATAAAAAGTCTTACTATCCTAATCCCTGCTTACAAGTAAAATTACAAAAATACCAAACCGACGAAAATCCAAAACAGAAAGTCTCTAAAGAAATGGCAAAAACGAAAGCTCAAACATATCAAACGAATGTATAATAACCGTCATATTCCTGAAAGATAAGTGTTTTACGAATTTTCTTATCGGGACCATCTACAGCTGAACATACGATACATCATTTTGTTGAAAACCGAAGATAGTTAAAAGCATTAACAACTAATGATTCAGAATATGTCATGTTCAAGAATCAAACTTTAACGTATTACTTTGCACCGTCTTCATAGATCAAATAATTTGTTTATGTTTTTTTTTTTTTTTTTAATTACGGAAACTTTTTCATTCTATTTTATAATTTTAACCATGATTTCTATTACACATTTTTCTTACATTATGTAATCTGAACCTTCTAAAATTTTCATACAAATTTGCTCTCATCTATATAATTATTAAACCATATCCTCGTATAAGTAGATTAATTGGTTATCAGGATTATAATTTGATACGCCAGACGCACGTTTCGTCTAAATAAGACTCATCAGTGACGCCCATATCAAAATAGTTATAGAACCAATTAAGTACAAAGTTGACGAGCATTGAGGATCTAGAATTTCAAAACGTTGTGCCAAATACGGCTAAAGTATTCTATGCCTACGATACAAAAATCCTTAGTCTTTCGAACAATTCAAAGTTTTGTTATCAGGAAATTTATAAAAATTACGTTATAACTGAAGTTCATGTCAACACCGAAGTGCTGACTACTGGACTGGTGATACCCAATGCCAATGGTTCTAAAACATTGGGGGAATACCTCAGTGTCGTCAAGTACAAAAATTATAAGTTCCAATATCATTAGAATTATTTTAAAAGTCAAGAAAAGGGATAAATAAAGGCAACAGTAGTATACCGCGGTTCAAAAATCGTAAATCTATGGACAAAAAACAAAATCGGGGAAAAAACTAAAACTGAGGATAACGCATTAAATATAAGAGGTGAACAACGACACAACAGATAAGTTCTGTAAAATTGTGATGCATTTCAATGATGGTCATTATTTGATATTACAATGTTCGATGATTCAACCAAATCAGATATATATACATTACTATATTTCTGAATACATGTCTCTGACCAATTTAAGTCAATATCAAGATCATGTCGAATTGTTTTGTTTTCAGTAAAATAAGTTAATTGCCAGACGTTCACACGATATCGGCAAATGCGTACTTTGTAGGAAGAAGGCCATAAAGTATTGGTCAGAAAAAAATGTCTTTGTTTTCCGGTTGTTTCAATTTAACTTTGCATCAATATAGATATTAATTTCCTGACATACCAGGAAAACTTCTGATATCAATCATATTCAAACCAGGTTAATTAATACACTTGTTGTTTTGATCTTTTTTATATTCGGATAAAACATAAAAGGCTTCAGTAAATCAACACTTAAATGAACACTTATGAAACCAAAATAAAAAAATGTTTGAGAAAGGTTATCGTATATATTATGTTCAGAGAAAATGTCAGGTGCCATATAGCAGTCATTATTTTTGTATGAAGTATGTCAAAAGTCGTGGGGATTCCCCAAAATAAATGAAATACGGAAGTAATTTGATGCTACAGCAACTATTTCACGCCGACGAAAACAAACAAATAATTAATTAAAACAGTAGTCAGTTTTTATGGCTGGAGGAAACTGGAGTTCGCGGAGAAAATCACCAACTTTTGGTATGAAAGCTAACAATTCTAGTTGATTAAGATTAAAGTCTAGTGCACCCGCACGATCGGGATTTCAAGAAGTTTGAAGGCTTAATGCAAATTAAGCAAGGCAAAATGCTACTTTTCTGATAAAGAAACAAATCACGCATCGAACTAAATGACATAGCCTTTTAAAATTCAGAATGGGAACATCTGTGTTCAACCTCTTCTATATCATGTTTTATAATAGCAACGAAAACAAGAACTACTAGTATGTCAATTAGACCTGCCTTGACACTATAACTGCCCTTGAATTTTTTGTTCGGTTTTGAGATTCCGTATATCGTTCAAGTTGACGGTATCGAAATGGGAACTAACTGTGCACCACTTATTGTTGACCTGTTTTTATCTATTTTGTAAGGAGTTACAGTGTATGACTATAACCAGCAATTCCAATTTGATATAACAATTAATATCACTTTTAGATATTTGGATGATACATTCAATGTTGCTTTCAATAATGATGACTTCAGAATGTACACTAATGAGATTTATCCTGAACTGACTTTAAATGAAGCTAATACTAATAATGTACACTGCCCTTTCCTGAATCTTTATATCAATATCTTTATCGGAAAGCTTAATATCAAAATTTATGATGAGATATGATTTTTATTATCTATTGTTAATTATCCATTTTTAGATGTTGACGTACCTTTGTCGTCATCTTACGGTGCTTATGTATCTCAAATTGTTTGAATCTCTCGTGTATGTAACAATGTATCAGATTTTAGCGAAAGATACCTCTGTATTACTGAAAAATTATTACAACAGGAGTTTCGATATTACAAACTAGTCAAAACATTTACTAAATTTTATTATCGACACAAGGACATCATTTGTAACATAAATCAACATGCACACATCTTCTACATAAGAAAATGCCTGTACCAAGTCAAGAATATGACAGTCATTGTCCATTCTTTTGATGGGTTTGAGCTTTTTATGTTGCCGTTTTTAATTAGGGACTTTCTGTTCAGAATTTCCATCGGCGTTCTGTATTTATCATAAATTTACTTTTTATACGTTCATGTATTTCCAATCCAATCTTTTATGATAATATTCTTTACAAAGTCCAACAATGTCGGCCTTGACATCGAAAATTCAAGCCTTTATCAAACTTATTCCTTATTACGATACTATTTTCATGTCATTAAAGATTTGCATATTTTGGTATTAATACTGATTTACTCATAGGGTCTTTGCATTGGAAATAAACACATGTATCCTCAGACCAGTTATTGGCAGGATATGGGTTATGTTCTTCTCATATATGTTGTTAGAGTATGATATTAAACCCCTTCAGGGAGGGATTGTACTTGATTTTCATTTGATGAAGACATGATATTTTAATAGTTTTAATTGAGGTCTGCAGCTGGCATGCCAGTAACTGCCAGTAGTCCTTTAATAATGTATGTATCATTATCATTTTGTTTATTTTCTTTTGTTACCATTCTAAAATTAGACAGGAAGTTCTATAAAAGTGAGTTTTACTTTGCGTATTGCTGAGTGTTTGCTTTTTCTACATTGGATAGAGTTATGGGGAAGGCGTCCGATCTTAAAAAAAACATGCTAAACCCCGCCACATTGTTGCGCCCGTCCTAAGTTAGTAGCCTTTATATATATATATATTAGATTTGTATGTTTATTTTATTTTAGTTCAATTATATGTTTTAGATTTTGTATACATTTTTGTTTATGAGCCAGCTGCTGCCCACCTCCATTTACAGATTTTCTCGCTGTGTTTAAGACCCATTTATGGTCTTCTTCTGCTGCTTTCTTCTCTTTGGAAGGGTTGTTGCCTCTTTGACATATTCCCCATTTTTAAACTTTAATTGCCAAAATGATCAAAAATAAGAAAATAATTAAATAGTTTAATAGCTTAAAATTTACTTCGTCGGTCATACAAAGTTATAGATAAACAAACAAGCTTAATAAGTATATTCGAAGATTCACTAACAATTTTCGTATAATGTCTTTGTGAGGTACCTTTTCTTTGGAAAAACTAATAAATAAGTTTAAGTTGATAAAATTGAGAAAAAACGGCAAAGCCATATGTCAACGAGACTTCATTTTAGATTGAAAATTGAATTTGAAAACTCATTTCCTGTAATATGCGGACTACTCTTAATATCACAAACAAAAACAGTCAATTAATTTAATACTACGCATTCTCTATTGATCCTTATCTCGGACATAGAGAATATACTTTTATCAGACCATTGTTTCAGTTTAGCTTATAATATGCAGTTGCTCTTAATTGTCTTGTTGCAATAGCATAGTGCAGGACTTGAATCAATTTCGTTAAGTTTGGATTTTCAATGCTCTTCAACTTTGTACTTGTTTGGCTTTATAAATATTTTGATATGAGCGTCACTGATGAGTCTTATCACTACAAACCAGAAAAAGTCTGAAATGGCCTATATCTGTACTAGACTGTATTGATTTTTACTCGACCAGTCTGAATTGTCTGAAATTTACTTGATAATACTCGACTGTAGTCTGAACCATACTTAACAGTCTGAATTTGTACTTGACCAATTCTTAACCATTTTATACGAGTCTGAACCATGCTCAACCTAGTCTGAACCATACTTGACCTAGTCTGAACCGTACTCGACCTAGTCTAAACCATACTCGACCTAGTCTGAACCATACTCGACCAAGTCTTAACCAACCTAGACCTATTCTTTGTATCTTTCAATTGAATTTTAACAATTTAGGAAATATTTTTAATAATAATGAAATTTGAACAAAACTTGCTATTAAAAATGTATTCAATATAGTATTGAAATTAAAATTTCACAATAATCAATCATAATATAACTTCAACACAATATTACATAATAATAAATATCAACTTTAAAATACAAATAAAACAAGCTGATCAAATAATCTCAAAAATGAATTGTGACTAATATTTTCAATATTTATATAAAATTGTATATAACACAACTTAATAAATTTTTTTAAAAAATGAGACCTCAATTGTTTTGTTTTATTAAGGTAGCACAATACAAAGTTTTTTTCACTCCCAATCAGACAACTTTAAACTGACGTAATTCATTTCATCCTTCTTTATATTTTATAAATGAGGTACCAAAAGAAAGAAGAAAGATTAGTCTTTCAAATTGTGATAATTTAATTATGACATAATTATTACATAATTAATTATTATGTAATTAGTCGCTATATTGTGATGTCCACAATTGAATGAATTTAGCGTCTTTGTTTTTCACAGCATCCCAAAATATTTTATAGATTCTTGTACAACACAGCTTGACCTCCAAAACTGTGTCTCAGATTTCAAAAAACATCAATAGAACAAATTGTATAACCAATTGAACTTAGTGGTCTCTAATGAATTGATGTTGCAAACTTCATTGAAGATTTATGAGAGAATGAAATACAATAGGAAAAATCTGAGACACAGTTTTGGAGGTCAAACTGTGTTGTGCAAGAATCTATAGAATTTTTTAGGACGCTATGAAGAACAAAGAAGCTAAATTCATTCAAGTATGGACATCACAGAATGGCAACTAATTACATAACAATTAATTATGTAATAATTATGTCATAATGAAATTATCACAATTTGAAAGATTAATCCTTCTCCTTTCTTTTGGTACCTCATTTATAAAATTTGAAGAAACATGAGTGGAATTACATCAGTTTAAAGATGTCTGATTGGGGATGAAAAATCTTTGTATTGTGCTACCTTAAACCAAGAATTTAATATAATCATGATAATAGAATTTCCATAGCGATCCTTGATAACCTTTTTAAAAAAGGAAATGTGTTCAAAAGTAACAGTAAAAAATTATTTCAATTGATTTAAGTATTTTTTTGTCAAATTAAAGACATGGCATTCATTAAGCACTTTAATATGGTCTAATTGCCTCAGTACATGTGTGTTTTAACTGTAGGTAAAAAGAAAGCCCTATTTTCTTAAATTCGTGTATTACTTATCTTGTATATTCGAAAGGCCTTGTTTTTTAAGTTAAACAGGATGTTGCAAATATGAATAAATGTTATTTAGAATTTAATACCTCTGACCAGGTGTGATCTTATTTATGAGTTTGCCCCAAGCAGAGGTTATATCTTATATTTCACCACTTCTTAGAAAAACAATTTTATTTATTTATTTAATTTTATCCCTTTTTGATATAAATTATATATAATATATTATTTTTTATCCTAAATATAATAAAAGATTTATTTCTAATATAAGGTTAAACAATTTATAAATTTTGTTGGCTGTTGTTATATATGTCAGTTAAAAAGAAATTTATTTTAACAGTTAAAACAGTAGAGGTTATTTGGTCTAGTATGGTTCGAGTTTTGTAAAAGACCTTTGGTTAAGTACGGTTTAGACTAGAAAAATAGGTCGAGTACAGATCAAGAATGGGTTAAGACTGTTTCAGACTGGTCGAGTAATAGTTCAGACTATTGTCAACGGCAAAGATAAGGGTCAAGTACGATTCAGTACAGTCGAGTATGATTCAGACTGGGGTCGAGTAATGTCAAGTAAAAGTCAGACCAATTCAGACTGGTCGAGTAAAAGTCAGTACAGTCGAGTACATATATAGGCCATTACAGACTTTAATGGTTTGTAGTGTATGTAGACGAAACGCGGGTCTGGCGTACTAAATTATAATCCTGGTACCTTTGATAACTATTTGTAAAGATCGGTCACATGGGTCCACCAGATAGTTTATGTGAAAACTTTTTAAAATCATAATATATGGAAGCCCGTTCCTCTCTTAATTTTGAATAACTGAACCCCATCCTTTCAAGATGTGTTGAATTTTTTTGCATTACACTTAATCAATATTAAAAGAGATAATGTATGATAGTATTCCGTCTTCACTTATTTTCCTTTATAATCAGAAGTTTATCAAGCTTGTCTTAGATATTTTATTGAACACACGTCTGGGAAACAACCATATAAATACAATTATAGTGGGATAATTGGTAAGATCAACGGATAACACTTCTCATTCATAATTAAACACAGATTGTTATCACATAGATCACTGCTGAATGTAGAAAATAAATCGGACATATGATTAGTCTGATTTGATTTACTTTCAACAAATATTTGTTTCTTAAGATCCTAAGATTGTCTCGGATGGGATAGAGTTTATGACCTGAAAACCCAATTACAAAATTTCTACTTCAATCATTTCATTGAAGATAAAAGTATTAATTAACATTGTATACACCTTTGTGTCCTGTAATTCTTATTTATTAAGTTGACAATAATAAAATCAGGAATGACGTCATATGACCGGACTATCATTGGCTATTGGTAATTAAAGTTGGAGCGGTCATTTTCTTTACTTAATGTGTACAGTAGATATTGGTCATTATCAATAAATAAATTTATTGTTTTACTCTTCAGAGCTTCGCCCTTATGGATCTGTTAGTAATATAACTGAACAAATATGTTTGAACGTACAGTTCGATAGTGTAGGTATTGGATTTTAAGATGATGACGAACTCGTGAGCAAACTTCTTCTGGAAACAAATATAAGCAGACAAAAACATGAGAGCTGAAAACATAGGTCATCATATGATATTCGAAGGAACAAATCACTGTGCGTATGATAAAACGATTACTTTAGATTGCAATTTCATTGTGTAGATATTGTAGGTGAAGAAGTTAATTTAACGGTAAGGCTGGGTTTTAAGCAAACATCTACCGAAAACAAATCTACAGAAAACATGAGAGAAAACAGTTTTGGAATCAACGAGCATTTCGTTCGACGTATGCTCCAACTGCAATACATTGTATGTTGCACTTTGCAAATACAACAGTTTTAGATGACTCACATTGTGAATATTAACAGAGGTACAACCTACTAGGATATAAACAGTTGTGAATATAAATCAAACAGAGACTATCAAAACTTGCCACAAATATCAAGTTTACCAAATGATAAACAGTTTTAACACTCTACAAAATACAACTATTTATGAGGTTCCTGGCTTCGGACATGCACTTTAACACGTCTTCAGATACTTTAATATATACCGCTCGAATAAAAAAGATTTAAATAGGCCAAATAAAGTATAAAGTTGAAGAGCATCGATGACACAAATATTCCGAATCATTTTGTCAAATACAGTGTATTTAACCCATCAGATTCAATTCTCTAAGACTTCTAATCATTTACTACAGTTTACATTTTTCCGCTAAATACTAAAACGCTAAAGTTTAAGAAAAATCCATTTGTTTATAACCGCATTATTGTTATTATTGCAAAGCAAAAGTACAACTATCTTTGACGTATTTTGTTATGTTTTGAATAAACTAACGGTTCTGGTTTCAATTGAAAAAAGCATAGTACATATATGGACACTTTAAAAATATATATATAAAGTTCTAAAAGAGAAATATCTCCAAGTCATTTAAACTATTCTCCAACAATTAAACGCAAATTCGATTAAAAAAATGGTTAAAAAAACCAAAGGCTATTTAGAACTCTATTGCAACATAGAATATCGTTTATCTTAAATTGCAGGACATAGTCTGTTGTTTTCTGTGGGAAACTTTTCCCGTAGAACATAGTTTTTCTTCACAATTAGATTCTTATATAGTTAATTGTGATGCATTCTTTTTTAAAAATGCCTAAAGTGATAATAAGAATAGCAAAATCTTCTAAATGAGTCAATATCAAAAGTGACACAGTAATTGGATTCGTATTTCTTACCATACTTTTGCGGTTTCAAACAATTATTACAGATACAAATGTAGTAATTCCAAATGACATACCATTGAATGATCATATAAGACACACAAGTTCAACCGAAACCAAAATTTTTTTTAAATGATAAAGGTCGATCTGTTGTAAGAGAGTATTATAATATGAATGAGCTCCAAGGCAAATTTTGAAAAAGTGGAAGTCCATGAAAACAGACCAAATCAAACGCTATCAAGCAACGGAACAAAAGAAAAACAAATGCCATATTCCTGATTTAGAAAAGGCATTGTCAGATTTGGAATTTTTTTATTTGAGAAACGGACGTTTATTTGAGTGCGGTTGTCGATCTGAGTCATTCATACATTGTCAAATATATACATATGTTTTACTTGTCACAAACGCGCGCACGGACTCTTTTTTGTCCTAACACAACTTCTCATACTAACTATAATCGCATTATATCTTCCTGTTATTCTGAAATAATTTGTTTCCATGCAAACTGTTGGCTGGTTTTGCGTTTTTCGGTCGAGCGTACAGAAAAACGTTTTTAAAAATTATATATTTGTAAAATATTGATCGATTTATAAAGTCAAAAATTGATGATACATGTATTAAAAGGCGCAGGAATAATTTATGCACAATGCAACTAAAGATTTCTTTTTCTTTACAACATACTACTACACATGAGACTCATAAAAATTGAACCGACGACCAAGACAACGTTGCCACTCAATGTTACATATACATGTACTACTACCCTTCTCCGAGAACCATGTTTTTTCACAGTTAGCCATTCTTTTAGGAACTGGATAATCAACCATTATCCAAACAATTGCTCTTAAAGACATTGCTTTCTTGACAAAATCCATGATTATTCTTTTATGTCATTGTCACGTTTGTAGACAATTGTGGCACTGTGCGTTTGACGCCGTGCTATTAGTAGAATAACTATCGTGGATATTTAATAAAAGGCGTGGCAAAGATAAACACAACAAAACATTCCAAAGCTTCTAATAGAATCAAATCATTACAAATATGATTTAGCCTCCACCAACACAGTGCATTCTGCCTGAAATCATAACACACTTCCGTAAATATTTTTTTTTTTCAATTATTCCTTTTTTGATGATGATTTTCATTGCTGCTTGTCTTAAACAAGTTTCCTAGTAAAAGTAATAACTATTATCTAAACTATCATAAACCTACATGTAGTATCTTGTTTAAAAGTAAGAACAATTCATTCTACATGTTCGATAGCTTTTTACGGCATTAATGAAACATATCTAGGACTCTTCCAAGGCAATGTCCTTTTTACTTTTTCTATTCAAAAACGCTTATAAGAAACTATCTTATAATGATCATGCTTAGTGTTTATGACATCTACACACTAAATCCGTTGGATGTCAATATGATTAAAGAAATAATTCTGTCATACTGTGCACTCTACTCATTTAAACATTGGTTTGCTTTATATTTGTTAATATCTTTTTTTTTTTAAAAATCTTATTGCTTACTCATATTATAATGAGTAAAAGTACGAAATTGAAGATCACTACAAACTAAACAAATTCCAAATCTGATAGAGATCATCCATTTAATTTGTAGAAATCTTAATAATTTGAATAATTTTATATTTAGCGAACAGAAATTTAAAATAAATAAAGGCAACAGTAGTATACCGCTGTTCAAAACTCATAAATCCATGGACAAAAAACAAAATCGGGGTAACAAACTAAAACCGAGGGAAACGCATTAAATATAAGAGGAGAACAACGACCTAACACTAAAATGTAACACACATAGACAAAATCCCACGAGAATAACAAATATAACATATATATATAACATCAAAACCAAATACATGAATTTGGGATAGACAAGTACCGTGACACGTCTTATCGCAATGTGAATTTACACTCAAAAATAAGAGAAAACAAACGACACAACGTTATAATGTAATACACACAGAAACGAACTATAATATAACAATGGCCATATTCCTGACTTGGTACAGGGCATTTTTAAAGGAAAAAATGGTGGGTTGAACCTGGTTTTGTGGCATGCCAAACCTCGCACTTTTATGGCCATGTGAAATATAACATCAAAATGACAACACAGGACTACAATATAAATAAATTGGAGAACACAATTGACAAAGAATCACACGAACAACAGCAACAAAAGGTAACAAGTTCAAAATTTAAATACGCCAGAAGTGTATTTTGTCCACACAAGACCTACGTGTGACGCCCAGATACAAAAGTTTGAAAGCCGAAACGAGTACAAAGTTGAACAGCATCGAGGACCAAAAAGATCAAAAAGGTTGTGCCAAAAACGGCAAGGGTTTTCTGTTCGTTACCAGAAAATCCCTATAATTTAGAATAATTTATACTTTTGCAAACAGTAAATTTTATGAAATGAATATTCAAAAGATGTACATGATAAAACTGAAGTATTAACTAATTACAGGAAACAACTGAAATATATTTACATTAAATTAAATAAGATATTCTTATGTCAGCACAAAACTGACAATTGCGCAGGTGATGCCAACAAGTAGTAACAACTGAACAAAGGTTGCAAAAACTCATTTACGCACTCCAAACTCATTTTCAATTATTTTTGTGTCTTTGTATATATGTATGCGCAAAACAGTATATAATCTTCAGATAATTAAGGACTACTGAAAACCTAAAGAAGAAGAAGAAAGGTAATTACGATTATTACATCTGTCGCGAGTTTCGTCTGAATACCTCTCACCAGTTTTCGGTTTTCGGGAATTTTAATACAGTTTGATAGCCACATAAATTTATTAGTCGTATAAGAACTAAAAACCGAGTAGTATAAAAGATGTGCCAAGTCGTCTTTATATGAAAATCAAATCAGACATATGACGTTCTAGGTTTGATCGAGAGAGTGGTCGAGGGACAGGTCGAGAGACAGGTCGAGAGAGAGAAATGGGTTAAATAGAATATTCTAATCTTTCAATGTCTTGTTTCTTTTAATTTTAAAGTGCATCGTGCATGTAGAAAAAATTATGGAAACCGTTCTCAATAATTCTTTCAAGGTGTGTGATAAGAAACCGTGTTGTTAAAAGGGACTTTTTGACTGAGAATATTTAAACGAGTTCTACAATTATAAATTCCGAGTTATACAATGCATTTGATAATAAATCTTATATTTTCATAGTAAGGAAACAGGAAACACGTTCTAGAATTATAAATCTTTGAAATATTGTCAAGCTTTCATATTTTTTCTAATGAAATGCACTTCAACAGCTGATTTAGACTTTGATTGTTTTTGCTGGTTAAGACAATATGTCAAATTTCAAATTTAGATTAGTCAGCGTGTTTAATTCAATTTGATAGAAAATCTTTTAAAATTAATAAGACATTTTCGCATATTAAATATTTGAATGAAATTGTTTCTGGATATATGATTCTGTACATAAATAGAAAAAAAAACATTCGACAACTTTATAAAAAATTAAAACTACAAACATACTGAACACCGAAGAAAATTCAAAACGGAAAGTCCCAAATAAAATGGCAAAAGCTTAAACACATCAAACGAATGAAAATGACTATTTTGCAATTTAAATTAATATTCCATTACAGCAATGTGTGAAAAAAAACAAACAGACATACTAAGTAAAAATGTCAAAAATAGAAGTACATCAGTCTACATTGTGTTATGATAATCTTAATCACTATAAAACACACAAAAATGTATAAAAAGAAAAACAAAATGACATACATACAAAGCAAAAATGTAAGACAAGAATAAAAAACATTACCACCAGCATATCTAAACATTGGCGGGATGCAAAAACAAAAATGAAACCACAACAAAAAGGATATTACCAAGAAGTGGACTAAACAGTAAGGGTAATTATCTATAAAGACAAATAAAAGGACATCATAACACGTTAAGATCTCACTTATAATAAGACAGTCATATAGCATTTAATTATATTGACAACTATATGTGAGCGAATCAAAATACATAAAAATTAAGTAAACATGTAAAAAAAAATAAGATACAGCAGTCAACATGGTGTAATAATTTAAAATTCTCTATAAACAAAAATAACTTTTTAAAGAAGATTAACAAAATAGCGTATAGGCATAGTGCATAAGCAAATATGAAGACAAGAATATAACAATGATCATAGCACATTAACACAATGGCGCGATGTATAAAAAGTACAGTATAGAATAGACAAAGAACACTATAAACGTTAGTACAGGTCATCTATAATTATACTTTAAGACCATCATGTATTATGTGTGAAGTTGATACGGAACAAGTTCTAGATATCTGCCTATAAACTGTTTTAGAAAAAAGATCAGACGTTCATTGACATAATCCTGGTTCATGAACTTTCTGCTAAGACATGTCTTGAAGAATATTTAGGAACGAAACAAAAGGTAGATCCCAATGCAATTATATAACATTTTATATCGTGAAACTTGGTTTGTTTGTCATCATAAAAGATTTATTTTGTCATTTTCGGGATTAAAATAAAGAATTAAACCGTTTATTGGTGAAGCAACATTTAATGTTTCCCTCGGAGAAGAAATTCGTGTTTTGTTTTCCTGCATCTGCAGTCTGTATAAAGTTGTAATGTAATACAACAATTATGAAAGACGTTCTCCATATAATACAAATCTATCTTTACATAAGATATATTCTAAAGGGAAGTGATTAAGAGATTAAATATTATGAAATAGAAATGACTTTATGATTCTTTAAAAAGATTCGTAGAAATGATTTTTAATAAAAATGAAAATAAATAATGGTGTTATTAGTAAGAGTTTAAGGATCTTAGGTAAAATTGAATAAATCAAGAATCTAAAATTGATACTATAAGCTGGAAGAGTAATAGTTTAGGATCAAAATAAGTTAAAAATATGGATAGGTCATAGATCTCCTTTTCGGGATATTTGATTTTTAAAATATGGTGGGAAAAGGCTAAATCGGACTTACCTTATAGTTGCATTGGTATTATTTGGGACTCAAATCAAAAGAAAGAAAATCAAGAATCTGCTTCAATTCTGTCAAATGACCTTTTATGAACTATTAAGTCTTATAATAAAAGATAAATAGGTGTTATGGGGCAAAATATTTTACCTTTTATTGTATGAAAAAACACAAATAAGCTCGAACATCTGGCACAAATTCCAAAACATCACCTAGGTAAATCCTTAAAAAGTAATAGTTTAGGTATACATGTGAACTGACGTATCTGTAAAAAAAAAACACAGAATTTGAAACTTAGGCAATTTATGTCGAAGGATAAAGATATAAACAGATTATATTCATTCCAAAATTACCGGAAACATAAAGAAGGATCCATTAATGTTAAGGATTCAATTTGTATTACATACAAGGGGGCTGTATGTAAAAGGAAAAATTCACTGAGATCGTTTGATTGCGGCGCAGGTCTAGTAGTGCTCTAGTGCTAGCACGGTAGCCTCGATTGCATACAAAGCAACTTAATACAATTTAGTATTTATGTTTCCACCAATGAAATTGTATTTAAGTCATTGCTTATACTAAACCAATAACTTTCAGCCATGCTCCTAAACAATTATGAATCTTTTGAGTTTAACAACCAATGTTTCGAGTTTTTGAAGAACTCAAATAAGGCCACACCAATTTAATTTCTTGTTCTACGGATTTTTTGACTCCAAAAAATTGGGGCGAGCGAGCGATTTGAAAATTTTAATAAGAAAATATTTAATTTGAAAATGTTTGAGGCGAAGCTGGAAAAGGACAGGCGAGCGATTATATTTTTTTTTGTAAACATAAAATAGTAAGTTTTGACAATATTAAAACTCAATTTATGACTTGTACTTTGACATTTCTTTAATTAATGAAGTATTTTTTTCCCTGTTTACCATGTTCACCAAGAAATAATTGTATAATTAAATCTGGTCTATGTATTTGTGACTGACAATGGGTCTATTCTCCATCTACATTAAGTCATAATCAGGTTGGGAACAACCCCTTAATGTTATAATGTAAATATCCCTTTTATGAGGGGTCAATATATTAAAGTCATAATATATTTCTTTGTAAAAAACATCTTTTAGTACAAAAGGGCTCATATGTTCCCAAAGAACTATATATCTATCTTGTATTAAATGGTCAAAACATGTCCAAGAATTTTGTAACATTCCTGGACTTAAACCATGTTAACACATTTACTTTATAAACGGTTTATTTAATATTATTCAAAATAAGTTGACCCTCTTTTAGAAAAAATGTTTAAAATATGATGTATTTCTCCTCTTTTAGAGTAAAAAGATCCAAATGTTCAAAGGATTTGTATAGTAGCACTATACAAATCCTTGGTATTTTTATTTTCTTTTCTACAACAGTAAAATTACACGTTGTCTGAGGGAGGGTTGTTTACAACCTGATAATAACAAACACATGTCAAAGTTAGGCCTTTTACACAGGGCTTTGATCCAGACCAAACAGCAAGCTTTAAGGGACCCCACAATTATTGGTGTACACAATTCGAACAGGAAAACCAACTATCTAATGTATATATCAAAACGGGAAAAAAAACAATGAACCACATCTACAAACGATAACTGCTGAACGACAGGCCCCTGAATCAATCAGGACAGGTACATAAACATGCAGCGGCTATGTATAGTTTTGTTTCGCCAGCATACAATATAATTGCAGTTGAAGGCAAAATCTTCAGAAATTCTTTGTACTTTATTCTAACAACGAACATTTTTGATAGGGAATATAAGTAAGGGGGAAAGAAACCAATGTTTTGTTCTGTACAGGTATTTCCGCTGTTATATATTTATATATCGAAGCACTCCCACGTTTCATGCTGAAACAAATATTCTTACAGATATTAACACAGTGTTATGGGTGCTTATAGGTTTAAAATCGTTATAAACAGGTTAGAATGTGATTTAAAAAAACAAATGTTGATATCTTTTTATAATATTTACAAAAAAAACACGGTGCGGGAAATGGACATGATTACATTTCCGGATGCGGGAAGCGGGAATATAAAAAAATTAAAAAATTCTGTTTTGAAAAAAATAGGTGCGGACGGGTCCGTCGAACAAGGAATTAAATTGGTGTGGCCTAAGAAGTTGATTGAAGAAGATATCATTTTAATTATATCACCTGGTAAATAATTCAACACAGATAACAAGACTGACTTTTATATTCTAGTGCTTTTAAATAGACATTTGATATTGTATTGATCTTTACTAGGCTTTGATCTTCTTTCTCAGGGACACAAGCTTTAAATATCAATGCCTACTGCAAGTAAAACCATCGCTTTGGGTTATTTTCATATCTAACCACGTGTACGTGTTCTTCAACTTGAGAAACGTACATGTACAAGCGAGAAAAGAAAGTTTAATGAATTCCAGTGATCTTGTGTATATCAAAACTGATGTTTTATCAGCAAAACTAAAAAAAAAAATTCTGAGGAAATACTTCATCTTAAATTATGAATCGTTATCAATTTTAAAGTTGAAATTAAAAATGTACTAAACATACACATTGGTCATATCAGATTTACACTTAGGATCCCATTATTTAGAGTCATAATTTAAGAAATGAGTTTTTTTTATAATTATTATTTACCAAAATCATAGAACCTATGCATGCATTAATATCAAACTAAATCATATAGGGAAGGGTTTTTTTCTAAATTCTTTATGAATTTATAACGTCCTATTGACTAATAACATGCCATTCAGTGATTTATAATCACAAGCTTTAAAAGTAAACATTCGTGTTTGTTGCTAAAGCTCACCAGATCGTGACATTTATTTAATAATCAACACAGAGCACGTGGCAGTGGCACACGTACAAAACAAGTCAATTGATAGAGCCATGAGGTCTTTTTTTATGCTTTTATTACACACCTTCTCATTTCTTAATCACATTGTTCTTGACAGACTGTAAATTATTTGATGTCTTCAAATTCTTCTTTAAGAATCAGGTATTACTATTCACATTTAAGTTCACGTTCGCATAAATATTCTCTTCATCACGGTTTTCCCCTCCCACATGCACTGATCAACGGACAAAGTTCTAAGCAGAAGTCTCGTAGTTAAGGACAACGTGTCAGGGCAAACATCGGGATGATAACATCAGAATTAAACTAATTTTGCACTGTTATGTTAAACGGACTTATTGCTAGGAAAAGGATTTATTTTTATTGTCAATAATTTGAAATTGTAAACCATGTCACATGCTGCACATTAGATGCATGTACAATTTGTGTTTTGTAGTATACAGAGAGCTTGCTACGCTTATCAACAGTTACACTCAAATTTAATTAACCTGTTTCAACCAGAAATAGTATTTATACAATCCGCACAGCAAAATGGATTCCCCTTAGCAGAGGTCTTTCTGTCTAATCACCGTTGTGTTACTCCAGACCTTTAAGTAATATTTCTCCAATGTCTTTCTGTAAGCTTTAAATGATTGTGTAATTTTTCCTATTTATTTGCAAGGTAAACTACATTATCGCTATTTTAGGCATTTTTCCTTTGATATTTTGGTGATAATTTTTCATATCATGCTACTCGCGTGAGATGGAAAAGTATCGCTAGAAACTAAAGAGGCACGTGGCGTTGCTAATGAAATTGACATGAAATTGACAACGTTGTCATAGGTAAAATAGGATGAACAGATTATCATTGGTCATCTCAACTCGATTGCTTTTCTCGCTTTCGCCATACCGGCTCAAACGAGAAAATCAATCTCATTGAGATGATCAACGATACTCTATAATTACATGGTAAGAAACAGAATAACTATTGAGTTTAGTTCTGGAAAACATGCAATTATTCCAATTCTCATGTGATAAAATTTATTCTGTATACGCATGAACATCATATTCTGTTGTCTCATATGTTCGATCCTAAAATAATGTTTCCATTCAAAAACACAAACTATGAAACGGGCTGCAGAAATATGAACTCATATTTTTAACATTTTCTGTTTTCTTTTATTTTCTGCTGCCTGTGTGATCAAAGGTTTTTATAATTATTATTCTGTCGATAATAAATACGTCATATCCTTCTATTCTTCTAGATTTTTATGTTTCAAGATAGTAACAGCCTAGCTTTGAGATTTATATTGAGACATCGAATCGTGTTGCTACCTCGTTTGTATCATTACGCATAATTTAATTGATAAGAGTATCCCATCTTGAATGATCTGCCTACATTTCGTTTTCGATAGTAGAAATTAACATGAATTATTATATCGCACATTTCCGTTTTCATATTATAAATCTTTACAAAATTGAAAACTGATATTCCAACTTAGGTATCAACGGAAGTTGATACTTTCTTGCCTTCGTCAATGTTGGCCATCTAATTAATATATCTACTTTAACATCTCGTGATCCTCTCAGTAAATTTCAAAAATAGCGTTGGTCAAGAGGAAAGGTCCGGTTGTCATCTTCCGCTAATGTTTACTCAGTAGTGTTTGTCAATGAAGCATTAGAGAACTGTCAGATGAATAACAAACAGATGTTAATCAATACAGGTATAAATACAACCACCGCTCTTATTGTTGTTCATGTAGGAATGTTCCAGCTTTATGACAATGAGAGCTGGTGAATTGGTACAAGCTAAGTCTTTCTTATATCTGAGAGTCTTGCATAACTAACACCGAAACCCATCAGATCGTGACTCTGACAAAGTAGACTAAGAAACAAAATATACTATGATCTTTTAAAAAGTAAGCTCGCTACTGTAAATTTTCTGCTATTTTTAGGGCAAAGATTTCTATAAAAAAAACTTATAATTTTTGATTTTTTTACGTCAAAGGATGATTCTGTGAACAAATTATAGTTAACTCTTTATAAAGACTTATGCTATTTCAAACTGATCCCGATACTAAAACTTTGACAAAAGAACATCAAATACATGTAGAAGTATGAGGTGATCACTGTCAGACGGTTATGTCTAAGATTTTTATTTACTTTATAAACATATGATAAATTGAATGGATAAACATGTGTAACAGTAATTAATAGTTGAGAAGCTTTTTTCAAAAAAAAAAACAGGTTATCAAAATAAGAACAGGGATCAGAAACATGTTTGATCATGTTTATTCCCATCTAATTCGTTATAGCTCTCTCCATAGTAATTATAATATAATTAAGTGGCTGTCGTTGGTTGATGCCGGTCATATTTGATTTTATCAATTCTTGTAATAAATCTGGTCGTATCTCGTTCCGACTTAGTCGAAACGATCACATTCTTGCTTTTAACCATGATTGGTAAATACATTTTTAAAATGTTTAATACAATTTAGCATTTCAGTCGTTCATCAGAAATAATTTAAAGTTATAGAATATAAACTTGTTGAAGCAATATTTGTTTTTAAGTAATTGTAATACATAGCACATTTAAAAAGTTTCATCGTTTATATAAGAAACTAAGTCATTCAATTACACAAGGTCAGTAGGGGATGGTTGACGAGACTTCAAAATGTTTAACCCCGTCACATCCTGTATGTGCCTGTATCAGGTCTTGAACATGTTATTCAGTGGTTGTCGCTGGTTGCTGTGTTATAGTTCTAATATGATTTGCATATTAAGCAATACGTTGGTATGATTGGTGGAGAGGACTTCCGTTAGTTGATCTTGACGTTGGTTATTTTTCGATAAACGACGTTGACCGAACTTCTTTTCGTAACCAATGTAAACAAGATGGCGGCAATAATAACAACGACGTTCACAAAATTTATTTTCATTGCAAGTTAATCGTTAAATAAAATAATACACAACAACATTCGTTTGAATGATAATAAGAGTTTAAGCAGTTTACTTTTTAGCAGATAGCAAATTTCATTGAGTACATTTTTTTTTTTGCGTTAACCAACAAATATATTCATGCACCAGGCCTATTCAATGGCATAAATATACATTTTCCGTGTGATAGAGATAACGAGTGTGGAAAAATATATTCCCTATCTCCAATTTGAAAGAATTATAAGGATTAAATGCCTTTTTAACGGAATTTATTGGTGTATTTACTGGACCAAATCACTCACAAACATATCATAAAAATCATGTGGACTTTTATTTGTTTGTGAGAGAATTGGTCGAGTTTATACACCAATACAATCCTTTAAAAAGGCGTTTAATTCTATAATATATTTGTTTTTTGTTCATTTTTTGTATTTAGTTAGTATTTGTTTGAATTGTTTGATGCTAATCATTTTGGAGTCTTATAGAGATGACTATGCTGTTATAGCCGGGTGAAATGGCAGCCCGGCTAAATGTAAATCAAGAAGGAAGATTTCTCTCCTTAAACTTTTATATCAGCAGTCCGGCAAGACCGAACAACAAACTCCAAACTAAATGTAAAGTAACATACAAACAATAACAATATATATAAGCACAAGCAATTAAAAAGTAAGATCACAAAAATACTGAACTTAGAGGAAAATCAATTCGGAAAGTCCATAATCACATGGCAAAATCAAATAACAAAACGCATCAAAACCGAATGGACAAGAACTGTCATATTCCTGACTTGGTACAGGCATTTTCAAATGTAGAAAACGGTGGATTAAACCTGGTTTTATAGCGCTAACCCTCTCACTTTGATGACAGTCTCATCAAATTCCGTTATATTTACATTGATGCGTAAACTAAACAGATACAATAATTAAAATAGTCAAAATATGGGTACATCAGTCATCATCGTATAACAATTTTAAAAGGAACAATTTAACAGAACACAAAAACATCTATCTACAAACACATTCATTGATTTGAGTGTCTGACGTCAGAAAAATTTTAATACGTCACATAAATTTGTCGTTCAATGTGCATGCAAACAAATTTACATAGGCAATGTTAGCATATAGGGTTAAAAAATCAAAAGTATGTAAGAATAAATATCAGAAATAGACCGAGATTGAAAATAGTCAAAAAGTTATATATAGAATTTATAAGAATCCACAAATAGTTAATTCCACTATCAGTCATCATCGTATAACCATTTTAAAAGGAACAATTCAACAGAAAACAAAAACATCTATCTACAAACACATTCATTGATTTTAGGAAGGATTAAGAAGATTAACAGATGACAAATTAGAAATAACAATAGACTAAAAGAGTAATTAGTGTCCGACACGTATTTGTGAATTGAAATCTAAACTGTCACAGAGAATACATAATGAGATAAATAGAGTAAATGCATTTAAGACCTTTGTCCAAGATTATGACATATAATCTGTGTAAAACACTTATGCCTAAATTTACGACAAAGTCTAGAATAATAAAATAAATGCAAAACCTAAATATACTTTAAAACAATTGAAATACTAAAATGTTGTTTAAAAACTAATTTCATTGCACTGTCCAAATTGTCCGGTCATACTGTATTGGCTTTGCACGTTGTAAAAGGCCGTACGGTGACATATAGTTGTTAATTTTTGTGTGATTTTGGTCTCTTGTGGAGAGTTGTCTCAATTGCAATTATACCACATCTTCTTTTTTTATATATGGGGCAGACATATACATATAGTGGCGGTGTTTTGGGACAGATATGTGAAGAATATTGCGCAGTTCAACAAATTTAAGAATGCTCAACCCTTCTATTAACCTTGGACAGTTGCATTACAGCACAAAATGAGAAAAAAATATAAATTAAAGTAAAATAATTGAAAAGACATCAACTCATCAGATCGATACAAAGCGTAAAAATATCTAAACAAAAACACAGACCGGACACAGTATAGTATCTATACATCCCTAATACGAAAAAAGACAAAAGTACATATCTGAGAATATTCGCACTTAAGCCAGATAGTTGAAAGCCAATAACAAGCAATGAAAAGATGAAACCAAATTTAAGTGGGAAGAATTTGAGACCATTCTTCTATCTTTTTTTCCCTCGTTTTGGCAAATGAAAATATTTTTTTCCAAAATTCTTTAAAGTTACAAAATTAAGGTACAGTATTGGCAACATATCTCAATAACAGATTTAGTAGCACTTTCAATTTATAATATTACAAAGTAATACACAGAATTTAAGCGTTTCTTCCGTTGTTTAGTGCATTGTTGTTAGTCACGTTATTTGATAACATTCAGAGGTACATATGTGATAAGTATGGCTATAAACCAATCATTTATAGCTGTAAAACATGTAAAATTTGAAGTAGAATACACACGTTTTTTGCTCATTATATAAAATATATTTATAATTTGATTATAAAATGTTTCAATTAAAGTATACTAAATTTGGTCAAATTTGAAAACTAAAAACTAACAAATTATCAGAACAGTGCACTATTTAATTTTGTAATTGTTTTGAAGTCTACAGACTGTTTTCAAGTTTGATTTCTATATTTTCATTCGTCAGAAATTAAAAAATATTGTCATTAAATTTTAAACAAAAAGGCTGTTCCGTATTAGTTTGTAACGAGTAGAATGTTTCTTCTTTGGTTAAAATGGATACCAAAAGGGGATTCAATCCCATCATCCTTTCCTAACAATTGAATGTCGTCCTTTCCATCTGGTAAAAGTACGACGACACTGCTTTAGGATACCATGGAATTGTAATCAATTGTTATTCCATGAATCAATTTCAAAATTGATTCGTCTTTGTATTCCCAACTTTTCTGTCCTGTGTCTGTGTAGCATGTGATCATGACAGTGCTGGTATCACAGTTTGTATGGTAAATCTTGTCTTTTGATGTTGTAACATAGTTCCAGTATTGTTCGCCATCGACTTTAACTACTGTAGTGACAGTACCTTCATCAGTTAGTTACAGTACGTAAACAAAATGAAATATCTTTGAATATTAACGAGGCATGTTTGAGAAACAGCTGTATTTACAAAGTGCAACCTGCTATAAGATGATATTGCACGCTAAAAGAGGGACGAAAGATACCAGAGGGACAGTTAAACTCATAAATTGAAAATAAACTGACAACGCCATGGCTAAAAATGAAAAATACAAACAGACAAACAATAGTACACATGACACAACATAGCAAACTAAAGAATAAACAACACGAAAAACTAGGGGTGATCTCAGGTGCTCCGGAAGGGTAAGCAGATCCTGCTCCACATGTGGCATCCGTCGTGTTGCTTATGAGATAACAAATCCGGTAAATAGTCTATAAGTCGGTATGTCACATTTCTGAAAGGGAAGGAGATTGTAGTTACGAAGTAAGGAACATATCCGATATCATTTGTGAAACGGTTATTCCAGAACGGTCAACTAACTCGTGATGGCGTCCGTAAAATTTATTTACGAAGAGATGATTTCAACTTCACCATTTGGAACTCTTGATTTAATAGCTTCCTTATGAGCAACAACCCTCTATCAAGAAAATCAGTTGGTAACGTTCAGTGTGAAATATGCTGTTGCTCTTCAAATATTTTCTATTCTTCCTTAATTTTTTAATGGTATTTCATTTCATGAAAAATAGAATTTATTTATGTCAAAATATGTTATAATTTGTAAGATAACAAATACCTAAATATTTTTTTCTAATTTTGATGTCTGAAGTGAACACAAACTTTGCTGTTTTTCATACTTAGATATATTGAAGATGCTATTATATTATAACATATCTCACCGTAACAAGTTTAATTCTGGTTTTGTTTTCAACCTTTATTGAAAAATTTAAGAAACCATACATAATATATCTAAAACCAGTCAACCTTTTATACGAAATAGACTGAATTACAACATTTAATTCTGTGGACTATGAAGTTTCTATGTGTTCTTGTGTGCCGGCCATGATGGATGTAAGATTTTCGTAAGTACATGTATCATCTATTTAAAAATGGAACAGAGTTCAAATGGTGTTTTCCGAATGACTTGCATGTATTCCCACAAAGAATCCAATATTATGATACATTATCCACCTAAATAGACCAGTTAAAAACTTTTTACCTCAGACAATCTTTTCTGAACGTCCATTTATTGTTTTACCATGCATGGTCAGAAGTTTGTTTGTAAGGAGTCTGTCTGTTTGCGGCATTGTGTTTCGCAATCCTTATTACCAGTTGCATTTTTTGTTTAAGTTTATCTAGATTGTTTATTGTCTCACGAAGCTATTTATAGCTGTCTGAAATCACTGTCGTTTTGTTAGATATTCCCCTAATTCTGTAATTGGTAACGGTACCTAATTTTAAATCTTTACTGACAAAAGGGATCATATTTGGGCATTTTCGAACCTTCTCAATTGTAACTACATAATTTGTTCAATTGTCGTCTGGTAAACGTCCAGTGGCAACTGTAAGGGGCAAATAAAGCACGGTTACTTCATAATGAAACGGTATAATATCCAGTGGCAAATATAACAGGCATAAACAGTATTATCACTTATATCAAAACGGTATAAACGCCCAGTGGCAAATATAACAGCATACACAGGCCGATTATTCTTGCATTGAAACCAAAACAAAGTCTGTAAGTATTAATAGAAGTAAGTAGATACGGCCATATCTTTCTTCAATGAACATTTTCAAAGTACGTTTTACACATTAAGTAAAATAATTTTTAAGTAACATGCAACTCCTCTATAGATGTCACTTGTCAGAGTTGTCTGTTGCTACTTTACCACGGCTTTGTCCATTAAATCACTGTTTTAAATGACAAGGTTCTTGTGTAAAAACCGATATGGATTTCCTCTTTGTTAATTTGTACCGGAAAATTTAATCATGCGTTGCATGTCACACAGCCTGTTTCATTTAGAACGTTCTTTTTTGTTTCTTTTTATTCAGAGTTCATTCTTCTTTTCACTGTCTGTGACAATTTCATTGCCCTTTGTGTCAGTCAAGTGGTCTGTTGTCCTATATATTAAATCTCAATCTTATTTATCTCAAATTAGTCATAATTTTCTTCAAGTATTAGATATTCATATTAATATATTAATTGTAGTCGATTCCTGCAGAATTATAATGTAAAATTAGACCCCGTTTACACTGACAAAAAAGATCGATCTTTACTAAGATCGATGGTCCAGTGTAACGGGTAAGATCGATCTTCGGACTTAAAAAGTCTACCTCTAGAGGTGGTTTTAAAAAGATCGATCTTTTTAAAACCACCTCTAGAGGTAGTTTGATCTTTTGAATCGATCTTTTTTTTTGTGTGTGTGTAAATGCTTTGATCGATTGCGATCGATCTTTTTTTAGGTTTTTATTATTTTTAGATAGGAAAATAAAGGTCAGACCGGTTCCTTTTTATGTTGTAGTGTAAACGCATTGGATTAAATTCGATCTCGATTGATCTTGATTGTGCAATTTAAACGCGAACAGGTCTTTTTAAGATCGATTCAATTTCGTTGCCAGTGTAAAGATCAAATCAAATTCCCACCACTACTCATTCAACATACAATCAAATAGTTATGCAAAATAAACGGTAGCTATACAAACAAACCATATAAATTCAAATTCTACAAAATAATAACGAAATAAAACAAGTAACACTAAAAACGAAAACAACTCTATGACTTTATAACTTGTCATGCATCTGGGGCTCTTATCTAAAATAAGCTTCATTCGGAGGGCTCAAAGCTGAAATTCATGGATGTCTAAGAACCGAAACATTTGAGAATTATATGATCAAACTTTTTTATCACATGAATAATGATATAGGTTAAACCGGGTTGTAGAAAAGTATGATCAAAAGACAATAAAGAGTAAAGTTCGACCAGACAGGAATTTGGAAGCAAGTACCTATTTTTTTTTTTTTTTTTTTTTTAAACATCCATCGTCTTTTGATAGGAAATTCTTGGAAAGAGTATTAATATGTTTATACTTGAAAGCTTGGAGTAGAAAAAAAGGTGTCAAACTGCATGCACTAATTCTAGATATACTCATATATTAGGAATTATGATCTACTGTTGCATTCAAAATTATACACGTAGTATCTTTAATTCCCTATTTTTTTTAATTCAAATTTTGTCTGAAAATGAATGATATTGAGATAAACGTAATTTTTATATTCATTATTTCTGCTATGATTCTATGGTAAATAATAATAAAAAAAAGTCGACGGGCAGACTTTACTGAGAAAATTTATTTCTTCACACCATGTCTGCGCAAGAACTTACAAGTGGTCTATGGTTATTACGAGCGTACCTGGCGATAGTTATTCCAGAAAACTGCTTATTTCATGCGATATTTATAATTCATGTTTGTTTATTGTTTCTTTAATAAAAAAATATAAAGCTAATAATCAACAAGAACTATTTGTTTTCCCGGTTGCAAACGACATCCCTTTATTTATAATAACCATCCAAAGTAAGAGGGGCTGGATGGGTTGTCCTTCATGTTTTTTTTTTTCATTCTTTTTTAACAGGTTATTATTCTCTATTCCTTGTATTTTTTGTTCATTATTCTGTAATGTTGATATTTTTTGTTCATTATTCTTTTTTCTTCATTTTAGTTCTACTTTTCTTTATTCTTATTTTTAGTGTCTATTTTTTTTATACGGATTTCGCCCATTATTCACCATTCTATAAACCCTATCACAAGACCCCTTTAAAAGTTTTTCATCTTACGGATATATACATCGACTACTGCAACCTTACAAAACTTTCATCATTTCCCCTTTTACACCGAATGGGAATTTGCGAAACGTAAAAAAATATATATATTTAGTAATCGTGCTTGTATTTTATTACTAGTATTTTGTCAGTTTTTTTAATCAAAATAAATGCAACCTTAATACACTGAAACGATGTTCAACCTTTTCAGTGAATATTATTTATTATCGGTCAATTTTAATAGGTATTACTTCGCGAGAACCACCAAACTTTGGCAGAAAACCTGCCATATTATATTTTTGTGTAGATTAAGATCTAAATTCTAGCAAACGTTTTAACAAGCGGGGGATGATAGGTTCGAATTCACAACTTCGGAGTTGACAGTAATGCCACCGATTTTGTTTTACCGAAAGTTGAAAATGAAAATATTTAGTTTGCATTTAGTTTGCGTGAACATTAATCTCACTGCTAAACACAAAGAACACACACAGAACTTCTACTTTATCACATATTCATTTGAATGTGCCAGACAATTTAGAACCTAAAATAGTTGTTATAATTTTGCACTAAATATTACATGAAAATACCTTCAGCACAATTCATATCTAAAGAAAGTTATTCTAAAGCCAGAGAAGTAAAGGCCTCGATGATAGCTGCCAAACGACAGAAATTTCTAGCGTTAAAATCAATCAATGTTTCGTTTGGTCAGTTTGTTTACCATGTATAGTTTACTTATATTCCATTATCTATGTATGTATTTAAACTGTCCTCTAAAAGAAACTTTACTTGTTTATATGTCATGTAAATAAATGTTGTCATTTTAACGGTATTTTTAACATTGTCATATAACCGGGAAGTTTGCTAGCCATAACATCAGGTTCAGTCCACCATTTTTACTCAAAAATCCTCCGGTGTTGGTGTTAGTTTTGGTAACGTTAATTTGACGTTATTTTTCATGCATTGTATAAACAACGTCGCACTTTAAGGGCATACGAAACAGTTTTGATCCTGTATTTACAGTTTGATGAAAATTTCCATATAGGCTAGTTTTTGTCTGCTTAATTCAAATATGTAATAAAAAATATACCTTCATGTGCTACTTTTTGAGTTAAATCAGGTCGAAATTTTGTATATTTGCTCAAAATTCGGATTTGTGGCCGTATTTTCTCTTTCGAAAGAAAGCCATAACTTTTTGGTTTTAAAAGATAAACACAAATTGTAATTTTTGTATTTTAATAAGTATCCTAAAAAATTATGCATCTTTTATTCAGAAATAACTCATATCTATCAAATGGTCATGAATTAAGAAAAATTGTATTTTTTTTTTTTGCTGTATATTTATCAAAATTAAAAAAAATCCTCTATTTACAGTTTTATAAAATTTGGTCCACATAATCTCCTTGCAAAATGAAACAAAATGTCGTTTAAAAAATAGGGGTCCATGCACTCGTTTTCAAATTAAATCAGTTTGAATGATAAAAAATAGTCGAAAAATGCATCTTTTCCCGATATGTCATAGTTTGACGTCGCGAAAATAACATTTTACGTTAGCAACGTCATTACCTCCCCTGTAACTGTATCGTATGGCCTTAATAATTCATTTCGTGCAGCTCAATCATACAGCATAATTTATATACGAACGGTCTGCTTGACTTGCTATGAGCCGAAATGCAATTAAAAGCAGCATATATTTCTTAAAGTGCAATTAAATTAAAACAAAGATATAATATTTATTAATATAGTATTCACCTTGGAGCAAAGATATATTTTCTCTTTCTTTTGATTGTAACAGGATTTTTTAAACCATGCACGGTCTTTTCTTTTGCTTTGTTTTATCTGATTTTGATAGTTTCTGAATATTTTTTTTATAAATTGAAGCGTTTATTTTATCACCTGTTTTAAAGGGTTATTATCATTTGTTGAAAGCAAATTCAAAATTCACTACAAAAAAAAATTTAATTTAATCAAATTTGTCAACTGCATAAACAAAAGAAAATTTAATCTCAACTAAGAACAGGAAAACGGATACAGTTATTTTAATTTAGTTTTAATTAGATTCTATAAAAATCTGTTGAGATATTTTATCCAAAAAAAATTATAAAAAAAGTTATGGAATTTTGCATGAGATATTTGCGACGTTAGGCACTACATATCAATTTACGGAACGTAACGTCATAACGTGTAAAAATGCACGATGTGACATTATGACAAGACAAAAGTAGTCGCTGACTGTGTCGTTAATACTTTCGACATGTAGTCGAAAATGGGCTCAAATAAATCCCTGAAATATAAAGAAGTAGGTTCAGTAAGACCCCTTTTTGGCCCCAAAATATAGCAATTTTACAAAATTGTGAAAATGTAATCTTTTAGTTATTTAATGGAAAGTAGAATGCTTCTGCTACACAAATATGGCCTGATTTTGACAATACAATGCACATATATCAGGTACTAACATCATTAAGTCATGCTAAACTACTGAAATCTTCACAATTTTAGCATTTTAGTTAACTTTTAGACAGTTTTCGTCTAAAATGAAAGTGGCCGCATTCGTGTTCATTCATAATATTGAAATGTAAGTTGTATTTGATGATAATACATAACATATATATATATATAAAGGTTGAGGATGAACACGGATGCGGCCACTTTCATTTTTGACAAAAACCATATGAAAAGTGACGATTTTGTGCATATTTGATACATTTTTCATATTTAAGCTTAAATCGGAGACTTTTTAATGACTTAATCAGTTAAAATCTTTCACATAAACTAATTGAATCAATTGAAATAGACACTTAAGTTTTTAAAAAGTGTCCAAAATATTTCGTTAGATGAACCTGAAATTTGAGGCCAAAATCGGCCCTTACCGGACCTACTCCTTTTCATGTTTTATAGTATTTTTTGTGCTAATATTATAGATTCAATTTTTTCCCCTTCCAAGACTGTTTTCTATGACTTATCATACTTGTAACAAAATGTAAAAAACGGCGTTTTGTGACATTTTGACTAGACACAAACAAAACGATCGTGTTTATTTTCTTTTTTAAATTTTCCCTTGAAACTTCTGCATATTTTTTTTCATACACTTAAAAACATCTTTTCGCGTTTAAATAAAATTTCAGATCGTAGAAAAGACTGCAAATGCCTACTGTTTTTTATAAGACACTCAACAAATAAGCCGAAACGTCAAAAAACGGCGAGTGTGACATTTCAACGGATTTAATAAAATGAACAATTTAGGACATAATTTAAACAATATTTACTAAAGGAAGACATAGAAAGTTTTACATTTATTGTATAATTTTGGCACAGGAAGGGTGGATATGTAAATTGTAATTTGAGTCTGCAGCATTTGCTCGAATTTTGAAGAGCTCTTTCTATAATGAGAGATTTGGGTTTTGTGACGGAAATAAAAAATTCAAATAATCGTAAATTCTGCCACGATCTTTTGAAATGTGGCAACATTTTTTTTATTTTTTTGACCTTGTCATAAACGGAATAAAATGATATATTATTTTCGGAATAATCTATTTGAATTACTTTTTAATATCACTCTTATAACGTCTTCTCTATCCATATTTTTTTACTATTTTCGGCTTGACCACAAAACAAAGTGAACTTTTCGTCCTGGTCAGACGCGTCCAGTTAACGATGACGTCATAAATAAAACATACATCATTAACCCCAAAGACTGCTCTTTCTAGGAATTATGATACATTGTTTTTTTTATAAGTTTAAACAATGACACGAATAGCTTCAAATCAACGCTGGTCATATGTTGCTGTGTTACTTGTCCACACGCGCAAAATCAGTGTTATTAGGGATCATTCGAGTTACAAAATGAAAAAAAGAAATGATTTTAAGGCATATTCCATTTCTACTTTTAATTACGCACATTTTGATATATTATACATTTATATAGTTATCAATTCCGAAACTTCGAAAAAATGCAAAAGGCAAACTGCAGGTCCGAGAACACAATTAATTCGTAGTGCCGATTTGTTTTAGAACATAAATGAAAATTTGAAAAATCCCACCTGCGCTTTCTCAATGAAATTTTTACAGTGTGTTGTACTACTTTTGGGACAAATTATATCAAAATTATAGAAAACTTAATCGGCTCTAACTCAAAATATGGACAATTTTATGTTTAGGGTGTCTTGAAATCTTTTGACAGCTTCCGAAGTGCTAATTGTTAACCTTTTCCAGCTGGACCAAATCACTACTTTCCTTTAAAATTCTGGACCCAATTTTTTTTACAGTGTAATTTCACCCCCTACTTCCAATTTGAGGCATAAAACATGGAGAAATAAATTTAGAAGGGTATGAAAAATATTGGCAGGTAACCCACTGTCAACACTAGGGACTATCAAGGGACGACAATTGTGGTATTACCAACACCGTACGCGAAGTACCATAGAAGTCACAAATGTGGCAGTTGTTATCAAATATAGTTCCTTTCTATGTATGTTGCATTGTGAGTGCTTTTGTTGCACTTCAGTGTTTCTATTCTTCCGTTGTTTTCCTCTTATAGTTTGTGTGTTTCCCTATTTTTTAGTTTGTAACACGGATTAGTTTTCTCTCAATAGATTTATGAATTTTGAACAGCGGTATACCACTGTTGCCTTTATTTAAGGCAATAACGGGACAGAAGCAATCGGTATTGGCTATAAGTTGCACACTGAAGAGTTTATGTCATATTGATAATTGATGTTTTCAAAAAATAAATGCAGAGCATTTCATGCGTATAATTGAAGCATCAAAATCTAACAAAATTAAGTATAAGTACTTAACATCTATATAAAAGACACGAAAGCAACCTTTTGATATGCTATCTGGACGAATTTATTACTCATATTTGCGCACATTTAAGAACTGTATACGTACATGTCTAAACATAATAAAGCGTGGGCACTAGAAGTACTCGAACAAATTTACGTCATTGGAAGAAATGTAAGCAATTTTAACAGGGAATCTATATTTGCTTACTTAGAAACCTTACATCTAAGTCACCAGGAAGTATGGCAAGCCGGTTTACTATTTATTCGATTTCAAGATATCTCATATAATATATAAGATATCTTATATAATTTCGAATGTTCCTAGAAGCTAATTCCCATGTGTTGAAAATGAAAATGTTTATAGAAATCAACGATTAATCAACCATATGGTGTGTATAATGTAAAGACAGAACAAAAATTAGAAACACCAGAGAGCCTCATTACTAACTTATTATAAAATATTTTAAAATAATATAGCATCAAAGATTTACAGCATGTAACAATAACAATTATTCTTGAAAAATAAAAGATCCAACAAATAGAATTAGTAAATCTAGCGAAGGCCATCTTTCCTTTGTATTAAAAAACCGGTGTGTTTTAGAATGAAATTGACCAAAACGAAAATACAATGTATAAGTCAGAATGCAATTTAAATCGATATTATAAGACTTAATCAGACCAAAATGACCGTTTCAAACTTAAATCTGGCTACTAGTGCTACCAATTACAAAATACAAGATTAACACAACCCCTTGAGATAAATATTATCATAGAATTAATTGCACATAAGTGAACAGGGGTCGAATTTATGCTTTTTTACGTACTGGCCAGCCGGACCAGTGGAAGGAAAATCATACTGGTCCGGCTCCATATCTACTGGTCATGCTAAAATGACATTCATTTGACAAATGATAGATGTTTATAAAATTTCTTTCATTTACTAGTATTAATATGTATACAACTTTCTGACGTTCCACTTTTGCAATGAAATTAACAAAAGTTATAACTTGCTTGAAATTCTGGTATGTCTGTCCAATATCTAAAAATGAACATGTAAACATTGGAGTTTTTTTTGTAAAATTTTGATAATACGAAATAGCATGACAACTTCCAACATTCTAGCAGCGCCTGCATACGGAATATATATCTCCCAAATGATACGATATTCCCGGGCTAGTATTTCCTATAATGATTTGCTTGATAGAGGGTTGCTGCTCGCAATAACGCTAATAAACCAAGAGTTCCATATGGTGAAGTTGAAATCATCCCTTCATAAATTTTACGGACGCCACCACGAGTTGGTTGACTGTTATGGAATAACCGTTTCACAGATATCGGAGATGTTCCTCATGTCGTAACTACAATATCCTTCCCTTTTCACGAATGTGACCTACAGAATTAGACTGTTTTCCGGACTTGTTATAACATAAGTAACACGACAAGTGCCACATGTGGAGCAGGATCTGATTACCTTTCTAGAGCACCTGAGATCACCCCGTTTTTTTTTTTTTTTTGGTGGGGTTCGTGTTACTTAGTCTTTAGTTTTCTATGTGGTGTCTTGTGAACTATAATTGTCTGTTTGTCTTTTTATTTTTTAGACATGGTGTTGTCAGTTTGTTTTCAATTTTTGAGTTTTACTGTCCCTCTGGTATTTTTCGCCTTTTTTGGAATGAGACAAAGTGCCACGAAACGTTTACAGCAAAATGCATTGAGTGTGTAGGTAACAGTAATATATTTGACTAGCTTGCTTGCTAGCTGGACCGTGAAGTTGTCAGATAAGGTGTAATACCTTCCTTTCGGAGTAGTCTGTCTAGTCCTACAAAAATCCAGATTAGTTACCAGTCGGACTAGTCTACTCTCAATGGAGGGTATTATACCTTACCTAATAATGACTTCACGATTCAGCTAAGCAAACAAGCTAGTCATAGGTATTACCTTTACCTGCACACTCAATGTATTTTGCTGTAGGTGGTTCACTTGGTTTAATTTTTTTATCTTCATCCGACACCAGTCTTGATCATACCAAATATCTTCTAGTACATATTTTGTGTGTAACAGTACATAGATTGATAAATTTGTGCATGTAGTTTTTAAATGATTCCTCATTTACCTTTCTATTAATATTTGAATTTATATCAATATGGCTTTGTACTTCTTAACTTGATGCCTAGAGTTTGTTAATGTTTTACTCAAACTCTGTTTACAAATACAAATAAAAATAACCATAAAATAAAATCGTGTAAGAGTTCAATGACACTAGTTAAAAATATAATCATTTTTTCCCCAAGGGTAATATTTGTTAATATATTTGGATTTTTTGTATTTCAGACACTCTGATAATTAAAACTGTCTTCGTCTTTTATGGTACTGTTTATTATTTTTCATCAAAGTATACTGTTGCAACCACTGGCAGTTAAGTTTACGTTTTGTTTTCTGGCCAACTATGCCTTTGTATTTGATAAATTGAACTGTTGCTGTTATTTTTTTCCCTTCGTGATATTTGATGTTTTTATATTTGCTCAAGTACATTTTCCAAATGTTTTTTTTTTTTAGTTTAAAATTTGTATTATCCTAAAAAAAAAATCACTTGCGCATTTATTTTCATTGAGTGGAATTTTGTAAAGTTGAAGACTTTGTTTCAATGACAGGAAACTATAGCGTTTGCTAATGGCGCAGAAGACATGTCAATTGAAATGACGGGCGTCAATTGAAATGGCGGGATTATTTTCTGTTAAAGATTTGACAATTTCAGTGTGTCGTCCTTTCCAAGCCATTTGCCATGGAAGCATACCATCATTATCCGGAATATCAGGATCCGCCTTATACTCTAAAAGTATGTGAACTATTTCTAAGTGTCCTTCTCTTGAAGCTACGTATAATGCTGAACGGCCATTATTGTCACGTTTGTTAGCGTCAGCGTTTTTGTCAAGTAAAAATTTAACGATATCTGTGTGTCCCGCTTTGCATGCTAAATGTAATGGCGTCTGGCCAGATTTATCTTCTTGTGAAATTCGGAAGTCATGTTTCAGCAAAAGCATCACAGGAGCAATATGACCTGTATAACAAGCTATATGCAATGCTGAGTAACCTTTGGCGTCATGTAAAACATCAGCGTTTCTTTTTCTCTTAAGCAAAATATCGACCACCTCTGCATGTCCCCATGCACAAGCTGTATACAATGGAGATCTTCCAATTTGGTCGCATTGTGTAACGTCGGCATTATTGTCGAGAAGCATTCTAACCACCGATGCATGACCACCTTCACATGCAGTATATAACGGAGAACGTCCACTTCTATCACATTTGGAAATTGAAGCTTTTTGTTGCAACAACAGCTTAACAACGTTCGTATGGCCCCCTTCACATGCAAGATGTAAGGGAGCACGCAGATTATGTTCACACTGGTGAATGTCAAAGTTTTTAGCAAGTAGCTGTTTGACTACACTTGTATGTCCCTGTTGACATGCAATGTGCAGTGCCGAAAATCCATTGTTTGAACACTTATATACATCGAATGATGACTCGAGTAGTGTTTTCACTATTTCTGAATGACCGGCTTTGCATGCAACAAAGAATGGAGATCGACCAGCATTATCGCAAAGAAATCCATCATCTTTTCTTGTGAGTAGTAGCTTCAGTATCCTTAAGTGACCTTCTTGGCACACAATATACAATGGCGTTCGGCCAGACATATCACACTTTGAAGTGTCAACATTTTGAGTCAATAAAGTTTTTACTATTTCGTAATGTCCGCCCTCACATGCTGCAAATAAAGCAGAATGTCCCATACAAGTACTTAGAGACGTGTCTGCACCTCTATCGATGAGCAGTTTGGCAACTGGGGAATAGCCTAACATGGCCGCCACGTGTAGAGCTGATCGGCCAAATTTGTCACAAATGTTAATGTCACATTGAAAATCTAGAAGCATTTCTACGATGTCTACGTGTCCTTCAAATACAGATTCAATTAATGGTAATCGAATACTCCTATAATCATTTTCCTTGTAATTTCGTGCTGATAGTTCTTGTCCTTGCTCTTCAATTTGTCTGAGGAGTTTTTCAACATCACTTTGTCTGGTTTTGAAATAAGCTATGAATTTTGAGCGATAAATATTATAATGTAGTTGTTGATTATGAAAAGCACTGTATGTTATGCCCCTCTTTAAATCTTCTATCAGTCTATCGAAATATGTTTCTTCTTCGTCGGAAGAGATAAATATTACATTTTCATCAGACATAACTGCTTTACCGTTTTGATCTTCGATTGTGTCTTCGTCAGACGAGTAATCTTCTAGATCGTCGAATTTATCTTCTTTAATCGACTCGAAGCGAAATCGGTCACCAATAAACGTACTGTCTGCGTGAGTAATGAAGCATTCTGATAAATGTTGTCCGCAGACGACAGCACCAATATCATATATTTTGTCATGTATCATTCGGTAAGAGTTGTCGGACTTTTTTATGTAAGTTTTCAAAAGCGAATCCAGGTGCTCTTTGAATTCTTTCCTATTAGATTGAGTCCTTAGATCTACAATGCACTCTCTGCAAATGTCTGAAATAACTAAACTAACTTCTTGTGAACTTGACCTTGGTTTTAACCACTCAAATTTAAACCGGTTATTGAATATGATAACCATCACAATGGCACAATATTGAAGCTTATTAAATTGTTGTATGACTTGAAGGTCTTCCCGAATACCGTCAATTGGTTTTGTAAAAAACATTCTTGCATCTACAGTTGGCCTTCTATGGTAAAGTTTACAAAGCAAAGGGAAAAAATCGTACGTTTCAATTAAGTCTTTGATGTAATTGACAGTACTTTTTGGGAAGTACTTGTCTGCGATTAAAATTCTTTCTTTCTGAAGAACTGAAAAATCTGCGGACAAGAGATTGCATTCATTATTGAACAGTTGCTTTAGTCTTCGAAATTGAGGGTCGTTGTAAATTTGTAAACGGCAGGAAGCTAACAGTTTTATAGTTCCTTTAGCTAAGATTTTTTCTATTTGACCTAGATGTGTGTACCACCAATCAACTGTCTGCACATTTACGGTAACTTTTCCACAAATGTCATCTATAACAAAAACCTGGTGCTTTCTCGGGTCACTGTATCGAATAATGTCTGACAGATCTACCACAAAGGGTATTATTTCATATTTTCTTTGTTTGTGCATTTGAAGTGCTACGTGATGAATAAGTGCAGATTTGCCATTGCCTGAACTTCCGGTTACGACAATACAGTTGACTGCTTCTACAAGCTGTTGCACGTGATTTGTAGCTCTGGTGACACAATAACGCTCTTCTTCTAGTTCCCAATCTGTGATGCATTCTTTAAAGTGTTCTAAAATAAGAATTAATTGATTGTTGAATTTTAAAGAAGCAAAACGTGACAGTTTCTGCAATATAAAAATTTGTTAATTGTTCTAACATGTCTTCTTCATAAGACGGAAGCCTGAGTTTAGAATAATATGATATTTGATACAAAATATAGCCCGTGCACTGTCTACATATATTAGTTCAAAGAAAGATGTACCTCACAAGGAAGTGTTTATTAATTGAAAAACTGAAATAAATTCAAGTTTTAAAATAGCTAAAAACTACTCCTTCTTATCGTAGTGTAAACATGGGAAACAATAAGGAGGGGGCCAAATGGGGTTTCCTGAATAGAGATTAATGTAAAGAAATGAGAGAATAAGAGCAAAAACTAAACCTCGTTTGAATCCGTATTAAAGCGAGTTCAGTTTTACTTTAAGCTGAAGATAGGCTGCGACTGTTCAGTTATTGAAAAGAAAAGAATATCTATACTATTAAACGAGAAGACCTCATTTTTGGTGTCGCTTCTCTTCTTTCCACAATAAATTAATCAACACGCCTCTGTGTCTTATAGGTACAGTGCATAGTCGCATTTGTCATCCATTCATATGATTATTCAGATTGAGTTATTTTAGGAGAAAAACGAGAAAAAAGGCATCCGGGTATTGTCCCGTCATTGTACGAAATTTTAAGTCAGATTAGACTTCCGGTTTGCGTTTTTCTGTATACTTTGAACATACATATACTACGAATAAAGTGTATTTTCAGAATTTTATCTGCTATCATTTTCAAGTTTACTATCCACGGCAGTCACAGAGTTTATTAAATAGAGAGGGTCTGTATACTATATCAATGATCACCATGGATCGATTAGTAAACTTAGAATTGAAAGTAAATACGCTTTATTTATATCATTATATAGTAATGAATGTTCATAATATACAGATAAGCGCTAAAATTATTCATGTGAACTTTTGATACTTTTTCTGAAATTCTCCAGTCATTAAATCTTTTACAAAATTCATTGATTACCGAAAAAAAAAGAAGATGTGGTATGATTGCCATGTTGAGACAACTCTCCACAAGAGACCAAAATGACACAGAAATTAACAATTATAGGTTACCGTACGGCCTTCAACAAAGAGCAAAGCCCATACCGCATACTCAGCTTCAAAAGGCTTCGAAATGACAATGTAAAACAATGCAAACGAGAAAACTAGCGGCCTTATTTATGTACAAAAAATGAACGAAAAACAAATATGTAACACATAAACAAACGACAACCACTGAATTACAGGCTCCTTAGGGGTCATCCATAATTGTCAACCATTTTCCAAAGTGTACAAAACGTACACTTGGGGGGAGGGGGTCAAAAAATCAACATTTTTACCGTACGCTTTTTTTTTATTTCCAGAATTTATTTCGTTTCCGTAGGGAAGGTCGATGTATAAAATCGAGAATTGGCTTGGGTGTGTTTCTCTTCTTATTTCTTCTTTATTATTTTCACTTGATGATATTTATTTCGATATCATAATTCCTCAATCCGGATTGAACGATTAAAAGATCAAATCATATGAAAACTAAATCTTTCAAAAATGTAAACTTGTAAAAAAATTTAAATAAAAGTTTGCAAGCATTTCTCAGTACCCCCGATTGTCAATTTCACATGCTTTATTATAGATCCTTATCCTTTCACTCTGTTTAATAAACAAAACTGATGGAAACACTTAATTCTTTGAATGTTTTGATTTTGACAAGACGGCATTTTGTGAAAAGATTTTAAACTGGTCCTTCGATTAATTTCCTTGTAATGTATTCCAAAACAGTAAACCAGTAAACCGAAAGTAAACTTATTTTTCTTAGTATAAGCCTTCTTTAATTAGGAGCACCTCAATATGAAGTTTAACCTTAACCTTAAAAATTATCCAATATATGTACACGTTAGTAACTTACAGTATATGTACATAAACTATAATAGTGCCATGAATGGCATATTTACAGGGACCTTTTAAATAGAAATATAGGCGGAAAATTTAAAAACTTAAAATGTTTTAAAACATTACACTTTTATTGATTGCTGTCTTGAGCTCTGATTCCATCAACAACTGTCAGTCCATACTTTACCAATGCAATATAACCATGCATTTCTCTTTCTTTGATTCTTAGCATAATTTATGTGCCCTTTTGTTAATCTTTTGCATGCTCTAGGTGCCCTTTTTCATTGGAGTTCCCACTGTGTGATAGGAGAAACACTAATCTTTGAACTCTTTATTCTAACAAAACACAAGCATCACAGATTGATGTCATCAAATAAAACAGTCAGTTATGTTTTAGTTTATTTTCAAAGCAAATTTCTATATTAAACTAAAATATAATAAACAGGATCTTCTTTTTATTAAGAATGATTGATTCCTCTCTTGAAATCTGAAAATGGTTGATGTACACTTTTTGAGGGAGGGTGGGGGGTCTGAAAAAGTGTACGTTTTGTACACTTTGGAAAATGGTTGACAATTATGGATGACCCCTTACTTAAATAAATGTTCATAACATACTAAATGTATGTTCATCTTGAAATTGATAGAAAACCAAAAATTGGGAACTTTAGAAATAAAGGTGGAGGGTAAAAAAACATTTTCCTGTCCCCAATAACCTATGACTTATGATACTTTTGCTGAAATTCTCCAGTCATTCTGTAGTTAACAAAATTCTTCCAACAACACTTTACATACTGATACTTTAAACTACGCTCTGAATGCCCGCGATTTCGCGGGTGTGTTCTAGTCATTATTGAAAGTAAAATAATATGAGAGCCACCAAATTCAACCCAATTTCGAGTATACCCAGGGGTTTCATTATCTTTCGTGTTGACCGGTACATTCCTATTTGTAGGTGGTACTTTACAATGTATTCAATGAACATCTTATATAAAAATTCCTGAATTCAGGCGGTACTTATCAGTAGCATAGGAGGGTAAAAGTACCGGGTACCGCCTCTTAATGAATGGCCTGGTATACCTCTCATGCTTGAAGGAATTGAATCTCTCATGGTTTCCACCTCTGACCTCAATCTTTGGTTTTCGGACGACAATTTTTCAACTTGCTTCGACAGATTTACCATTTGTTGTTCTGTTTTATCTGAAAACAAATTAACATATTTATCAAATATATTCAATAAAATTGAGAATGGAAATGGCGAATGTGTCAAAGAGACAACAACCCGACCATAGAAGAGACAAAAGCAGAAGGTCACCAACAGGTCTTCAATGCAGCGAGAAATTCCCGCACCGGGAGGCGTCCTTCAGCTAGCCCCTTAACATATATATATACTAGTTCAGTGATAATGAACGCCATACTAAACTCCAATATACTTTGAATTATATAAAATTATAAAAAATACTGACACAAATTTAATAACCCGTTTTTGCGTAAGGATTCCCGGAAATTCAGTTTTGATTTAACGTCATATAAAAAACCGCAAAAAACACAGGTTACATATAATTAGCTGATAGATAAAGAAGATGCGAAATTATTTCAAAATATAGAAATATGGAGAAGAGGTATGATGCCAATCCGACAACTATCCACCAGAGTTTAAATGACACGGATGTAAGCAAGTATAGATCTTCAACAATGTCTCCTTACCTGAAAACTGTTCAGCAAGTCGCTTTCGTTCTTCCCTGGTGACAACAGTTGTTTCAATGTCTTCAGCAATGCTGAGACATTTATCACCTAGTCTTAATGTGTCTACGAACTGTTGATAAGCCATTTCATCCTTCAACATCAGTATGTCAACTAGTTTTCGGTTTTGTTCTGTTAATGTTGCTTCAGACCGGATGTCGTCATAATCTGTGAAACTGAGTACGTCTTTTGCCAGAAGAAAATCAAACATGCAATGGAACTTCACACTGGCAATCTTTTTATAGTTTTTTTGAAGCCTGACCTTATATTCGGGTACCAGATTTTCTAAGTTTGACTCTGTAAAGATATAAGTTCTTAAAATTAGTCGTTTTCTTTCTTTATAAGAAAGCATAGCACGATATCAACAAACCAAATAACTAGAAGTGTACACAACACGAGTTTGTAGTATAACTGTCATCAGATACGCTTGGGACTAAACGTGTATATTGTCAAATAAGTTCATCGAAATAAACAAAAAACAAAAAAATCTTAGCAGAACAAGCAAAATCTTATATATTAATGGTGAAATATTCTGAATATAGTTGTTTCTAACTCAAAGGTTAAGTTTAATAAACAGCTGCGCCATAAGCGCATGATACGCCCGACGTCTTGTGTGGAAGTTTTATGCAATAATCATAGTTTCTGAGAAAGTTTTTTAAGCAATAACCATATATTGTTTTTTAGGCACGGCGGGACATGTGAAACCTCCAACCCTTTTTTTTTTTTTTTTTTTTTTTTACAAAAAACTGTATATCACTAAAAGAAATTTTGAATCAAAAACAAAAAGTATACAGATCTTTAGATTAATATAACAAAGAAGTGTTAAGCAAAAATCATAAATTATTTTTGAAATACGGCGTGACATGTAAAAAAAACCTCCCCTGTTTAACAAAATACTCAATAACTCAAAAATAAAAATTTTGAATCATCACCTAAAAGTATACAGATCTTTAGATTAAATAACAAAGAAGTGTGTAAAGTTTTAAGCAATAATCATAAATTGTTTTTGAGAAATGGCACATGTAAAAAAACCCTCCCCCTTTTTTACAAAATACTCAATAACTCAAAAATGAAATTTTGAATCATCACCAAAAATTATACAGATCTTAAGATTAATATAACAAAGACATGTGTAAAGTTTTAATCAATAATCCTAAATAGTTTTTGAGATATGGCGTGACATGTAAAAAAAAACCTCCCCCTTTTTTACAAAATACTCAATAACTCAAAAATGAAATTTTGAATCATCACCAACAAGTATACAGATATTAAGATTAATATAACTAAGAAGTCTTTAAAGTTTTAAGCCATAATCAAGAATCGTTTTTGAGATATGGTGCGACATGTGAAAAAAACACACCCCTGTTTTAGTTACAAAGTGCCGTAACTCAAAAAGTTTAAATCTTATTACCACCAAAAAGTATACAGATCATTTGACCATCATAAGAAACAACTATATTAAGTTTCATGAAATTTGGATAAGTCGTTCTCAAGTTACGGTGCGACATGTTTACGCCGGACAGACAGACGGACAGACAGACAGATGGACGGACAGACGGCCGGACAGACGGACGGACACCGGACATTTTGTATACCATAATACGTCCCGTCAAAATTTTGACGGGCGTATAAAAACTGATTAAAATAAGTATGTTCTTTTCCATAACCGACACAAGACCCCCATCAGCCCGAGATGTTAGTCGAGAGATGAGATACCCGGGCCGATATTCAAATGGACGTATAAATGATATTGATCTTTTTATCAAAATATACTGCCCATATGATATACGACTAGGCTATTAGCCCGATCACGTGACGTCACATAAGGGTTAATATGGATTATCAGCCTGGTGTGAATTTATGGCTACTTTACTTCCGCTTATTACAAATACGCAAAAACTATCATAGTAATGCTAATTATATGATAAGGTTAGATTATAATCTTCATTATTGGGGTTCGAACTTTTCTAGTCTTGAAAACTTTTCAAAAGCAACAACAAGAGTACTATAGACTGTGTAAAAGAATGCTTTATATCAATAAATTCTAACCTTCTGGTAAATTCATAGGTGAACTATCAAATTCATCATACGCCATAACATGTCGGTCAATTTGTTCTAGGAGGTTGCTATAATGGCTGTTTTCTCTTAGTAAATCTACGAATACTTCGCATGCTATGTCTCCTCGACTAAGTATCACTTCTAAGAACATTCTGTTCTTCCTGGCAAGGGTAGGCTGAGCATCAATAAAGGCTCTGTCGTCGACGGTCAAGGCACAGTACGACACCATGTCATCTAATATGTCGGCCAAATGGAGGGAATTGATAATTGTCTCTGACATTTCCTTTATCCGGGTTTTATAGTCTATCAAATGACCATCTGCCCTTGCCACTGGAATGACAAAATAATATCATTTGTTTTACGTAAGTATTATAGTTATCGTCGCTGGGCTTCTAAAATGTCGTATATGACTTTTTTGGCTAAAAATACTTTTTGACACCAATGGTCTGGGTGGGAAGAAATCTTTGGTATCACAAAATAGCATACAGTTAGACCAGAGACATATAAATACATGTTTCTGGTTAGACCAATCAAAATGTGTGAAATAAGACATATTACAAAATTGCCAATGTCAGTTGTTTGTAAAGTTTGCTTCCAAAATGTTGTATGAAAACTTGAAAATCGTTGTAGAATGGCTTTGGGAAAAAAATAATTGTACATTTCTTTATTTCTGTAAAAATAATTTAAGTTCTTGGATAATCCAGAAATGTCAACGGTTTTATTTCACTGCTATTTACAAAAATGTTCAAGTTCACATACGACATTTTGGAAGCATGCATTTTGCCAAAATTTTCAAAGCCTAATTGTGAGAAATTTTTTTTTTTGAAAAATTTGTAATTTACAACATTTTAGAAGCCCAGCGACGTTAATATGTTCTTGTGCATATAGATAATTATTATGATCACCGGTGTCAACGTGATGATCGTAACTGCAGTTACGATCATCCCAATATGGCGGACACAGATATAGGGAAATTTTATATGGCTGATTTTTCCACTTTAACAGCTTATTTTTAGATTTGTATTATGTCAAGAAACATCTTTATAAGCATTGCCATTGAAATATTTTTTCGGACCGGATGGAAAAGCAACAAGAAGAACGAAAATCGAGATACAAAAATCACGATGATGATCGTAACTTTTATTTATTTTTATCAACGATGATCGTAACTTTTACTTAAGATGATCGTAACTCTCTGTTCCAACGAAGCATTTTCTGATAAATAAGGACAAATCAAGCTGTCTAGTATGCGAAAAAATGCACATTATCAGCTAATATTGTGATAATAATGAGGAACGATCACTGAGGGGAGGGTAACGTTCTATTGGTAAGTGCACAAATGGTTATGACTTCGCGAGATTTCGTATTGATTTTTTTATCTAGTTCAATATTAAAATGCATTGGGGTTAACAACTTTATATTGATTTCATATGTTTTATATAAATAAGGTATTGGACAGTTCATATTAATGACCAGTTTGTTAAAATTGGAGATTCTTTTTCCTTTTTTTTCCCCTACACTTTATAGGGACAATAGTACCTTTCGAGGATCTGGTATTTTTTGGGGACTTCAGACTTTATAGTTTCTTTTATTAGCAGATTTACGATTTTTAAAGTAGAGGTTGAAAACATAAAGCATTAAGAAGTGTAAATATATCTGTTGAATGAAAAAAAAACCAATGAAACCGCCAATAAAGGGAGCTACTATTTGATTTTTATTTGGGGGAGGGGCCAGGATGAATAATTTTGTCCTGCATTTTTTTATGTTGAAATCTGTAACCTGCGTTTTTATTTTTACTCTATTCGGTCCTGCTTTTTTCATCCTGATTATTTTAACATAAATTGTCATCTTGCCTTTTTGTTTGGCCAAGATGTTCATCCGGCCTTTTTTTACTCAAATCTCCTGTCCTGCCTTTTCGGCCAAATTTCATCCCCCCTTATAAAAATCAAATGGTAGATCCCTTATTGATATGTTTGGCTTAACACAACTTCTTCGACTAACTTTAATAGCACATGTCATATACCGTAGAAATGTAAGGATTTGTAGCTTGAAAAATCTTATTTTTAAATTTGTTATCGTGACTGCTAAATAGGGTGTTCATTGAGTGAAAAAAAAACATTCATAAAATTTGAGTTACGATCATCTTTTTATAAAAACAAGTCAAAGTTACGATCATCTATAGACGAAGTTACGATCATCATCGTGATTTTTTGAATCTCGATTTTCGTTCTTCTGGTTGTTTTTCTATAATTTATGAAAAACACATTCAATGGCAATGCTTATAAAGATTTTTCTTGATATAAAACAAATATGAAAATAAGCTGTTAAAGTGGAAAAATCAGCCTTCTAAAATATCCCTATATTTGTGTCCGCCATATTGGGATGATCGTAATTGCAGTTACGATCATCACGTTGACGCCAGTGATGATTATGTCGGTTAAAAGCTCATTAGAGCTTATGTTTGTCTATGTTTGTTTACCTTGCCGATTCTAAATAAAGCTTATTTATTATTATTTATAAAAAAAAATATGAAACCACATGTAAACCTCCATTCTATAACCTTATAGCCTTCTAAAAACTGAATATTTGACTTGAAGAACCTTTCATTTGAAGGATACGCCAAAAGTGTTACCCACATTCCCCAATATGTTCATCCCTATTGATCAAACCCAGCACCTATAATCTATTACAATAAAATCATAGTCTAGTCTACACCCTCATGGATGTATCAAACCCAGCACCTATAATCTATTACAATAAAATCATAGTCTAATCTACACCCTCGTGGATGTATCAAACCCAGCACCTATAATCTATTACAATAAAATCATAGTCTAATCTACACCCTCATGGATGTATCAAACCCAGCACCTATAATCTATTACAATAAAATCATAGTCTAGTCTACACCCTCGTGGATGTATCAAACCCAGCACCTATAATCTATTACAATAAAATCATAGTCTAGTCTATACCCTCATGGATGTATCAAACCCAGCACCTATAATCTATTACAATAAAATCATAGTCTAATCTACACCCTCATGGATGTATCAAACCCAGCACCTATAATCTATTACAATAAAATCATAGTCTAGTCTATACCCTCATGGATGTATCAAACCCAGCACCTATAATCTATTACAATAAAATCATAGTCTAATCTACACCCTCATGGATGTATCAAACCCAGCAGCACCTATAATCTATTACAATAAAATCATAGTCTAATCTACACCCTCATGGATGTATCAAACCCAGCACCTATAATCTATTACAATAAAATCATAGTCTAATCTACACCCTCATGGATGTATCAAACCCAGCACCTATAATCTATTACAATAAAATCATAGTCTAGTCTACACCCTCATGGATGTATCAAACCCAGCACCTATAATCTATTACAATAAAATCATAGTCTAGTCTACACCCTCATGGATGTATCGGTAGATAATAAACCGAAGGTTGCCGTTAAAACGGATTAAAAGGTCGAAGCTTTAGGTTTCTACCTCGCAGTCATAGAGCAAAAAGCGAAAACTGTTTTTAAAGATATTGCTAGTAATAGGAAGAACAAATCATTAGTTTTCATCATGTTGTTCATGCCGCGCAAATAATACGAACGAACTTAAGACAGTCAGATTTACCCGTCGTCAACCGGTAGCCATCATTTCAAAATCAAATTTTACATAAAAAGTAAACAAATATATGTACAAGCGACAGTTTCTGATTAGCAGAATTCTAAGTATAGAAATAGAACGACTTGCTGCCAGTAGAAATTTGAAATTCCGGGAACAGTGGCGGATCCAGGGGGGGGGGGGGTTCCGGGGGTGCGCACCCCCCCTTTATTTTTGCCGATCAATGCATTTGTATCGGGACATATGTTTTGCACCCCCCCTGCACCCCCCCTTTGCCCTGGGTTAGCACCCCCCTTTCGAAAATTCCTGCATCCGCCCCTGGGGAAGTGAACGGAATTAGTTAGATATAGGAAGATGTGGTGTGAGTGCCAATAAACACTCTCCATTCAAATAACAATTTTTAAAAGTAAACCATTATAGGTCAATGTACGGCCTTCAACACGGAGCCTTGGCTCACACCGAACAACAAGCTATAAAGGGCCCCAAAATTACTAGTTTAAAACCATTCAAACGGGAAAACCAACGGTCTAATCTATATAAAAAAACGAGTAACACGTATAAATTACATAAACAAACGACAACTACTGTACATGATTCCTGACTTAGGACAGGTGCAAACATTTGCAGCGGGATTAAACGTTTTGATGGTACCAAACCTCCCTTTTTCTGAAACAATAGCATAACATTACAACATAGAAAACACACGATAAAATATCAATTGGTAGGCTTGACTCAATCAAAAAATATAAATTAACACACTATGAATAGCACTGTTAATCTCTAATATAGTTGATGAATTATACTAAAATCCCTGCAATATTTGCGGAACATGTCTGACGGCACAGTCAGGTGACATCTGGTACGCTTTTTTACTGCTTTTTCATTAATATGTCATATTATTTCTCATATGCTCAAAAGTGTGTAGAATTTAGAGTAACGATATCTAAAGTTCATAAAACATAACTTAAAGCTGAGATTTACAAGTATATAAAGCTTAGCGTGCAGTATTTAAGTGTCTTTGCATTTATCCCATAAATAAAATCATTACTGTGAACCGAGTCTCCCCCAGACAAATTAGGATATTTTGAGGTCAAAGATGTGTTTTGTCCTGTTGCCTTATATCCGGTTCAATTATGTTTGGTTTTTTTTTCTAAATGAACCGTAAAGTAAATAAGTTCAGTCATATCATGTCTACTTGAACTGTATAAGTTGAACTCTTTTCTTAAATTACAAAAATGTCTCAAAATGGATGTGGCGTACAACACTGTTTTAGAACCAACTATATATACTAAATCAATGATGAGTGCTCCATAAAAAAGAACGTTAAATACATGTAACCTAATTAACAATGAACTTGTATCCCACTCTTGTTTATGTCTAAATAGGTTCCGTCAATCAAAAGAAAAATGGCGAATAACTTCCTTTCCCTGTAAAAAACACGCCCACATTGTCTCGTTCGGAAAACATTGTTGTAGATCATGAATGAAACCCAAATAACAGCCATTGTGCTACGAATGTAAACCCAAACAGCCTCCAGTGTATTAAAAAAAATGAAATTACAAATAAAAAACAAAAGAAAGCTAGAACTATTGTCCAACGTTATACTAATAAAACTTCCGTTCCTCTGTTGTGAACTTCATATGGTTCGGAGGATTTTTTTAATCATGGTAAACCGGGGAAGGATACTATTTTGTTTTGACGAACATTCTTACGTTTTGTTTCTGTTTACACCATTGTCATTGACTATGCTTACAATGGTATAACTGTAGGCATCAAATAAGGTAAAGCTTTTGGTTTGCTTTCAATGTGAAATGTCTCTTGAAAAGAAACAGCAGTTAAAGGAAGATTTGTTTTCGTATAAAGTGTTTATATATTCATAAAAGATTATTCATAACTGAAATTAACAAAAACTCTGTTTGGTCAAAGAGTAGGAGGTCTTGAGTTTAATTTTCGTCTGGCTCAAATCAATGACGTTGTCATTTATGTTTGCTGTACAGAGAAGTGATCGAATTGATGTTTCTTTACCGTCAAAATTAGCTACGTTATCGACAAACTTAATTGAGTAGTGACCGAACTATTGGTACTTTAACGTTAAAAAGATTGACAATGCTGACAAACTTTCATGTGTCGATAATCAAGTTTAATACCGATAATATTGAAAATAATTCTAATAATATGAAACAAAATATGTCCATGCACCATTCCGATTGGGCGAAAAGTAGTCATTTCTTCAAAGTCAGAACAAAAAAACAAAAAAAAGATTTATGGAAGGACGTCTTGATAGTATTATTTCCTTTACAATTTTACCCAAAACTAAACAATTAAAAAGGTGTTGATAGGAATGAAGTCCTTTATTTTTTCGGACTACAATGTGTACCGTATGTGTGATGGATTTGAATTCAATCAATAACTTTGAAATATTTTCTCATATGTATACACAAAAGGGAGGACTGGTATTTGTACTTCTGTTAGAATATGTCTTCGTCCGTTTCACATGCCAAACTTTTTTCTAGTACAGTTTAAACGGGAAAATTTTGTTGAGAATTTTTTTTAATATGACAAAATAACGAGCAAAACTATTTCTTGCAATGGCACACACAGAGAATATTTTTTCAAGTAAAAATCAGTAAAAAAAAATTCTCCAAAATATACCATAGCCAGGACCTGACAGTTTTTAGCAGTGTACAAATGAAAATCGTCCGGAAAACTGCGCTTGCTGTCATTTTGAGGGATCATGCAACATTTCACCTATTACCCATAAACAACATAGGTTCTCAATTACTAAAAAAAAGTTCTAAAAGATAATTTCAAATCAGAGTAAACATAACTACTTAACTTCCTTATATCCAGTCGAATTTGTCTATAGGTTACACAAAGCTGGTTCTTAAAACGTTTGTGTCAGGGAAAACATTTTTCTTTGACTTTTAAAACATGTAGGGGAAACGGATTTCCTAACCATTCACATATAATATTCCGTATTTCTGATTTTTTGTTCGATAACGTAAATTATACGACTTTTTTATGACTACATGAACTTGTGCCGTTTATTTTTGCTGGTCTTTAGGAAGACAATTTACAATTGTGAAGTGAACGGAGGCACTTATACATAACCTTATAATTCTGTTTGGAAACACAAATAAATTCCCAATATATAAATATACATGTATGAATATACGTATTATATGTCGTGTACATGATTGGATTTTGTAGATATAACTACCGCACAGAAAAAGTATCATGGATTTCGAGCTTTCAAAACTTCGACTTAAACAATGAAAACTTACACGTTGGACATGAAATATTTTGTCGATGAAGAAAATTAAATTATGTCACTTCTGAAATAAGTTTGTCGATAACGTAATTATTCTGACGGTAAAGAAACGCGAATTCGATCACTACTCTGTTACGGGCTGTATCTCCTTTGAGCACGTGGAATCTAACAGGATCTCCGTGTATGGGATTTACAGAATAGAGAGTAATGGACAAAGAGTACAGGTTAAAGGATTAAGAATTAAAAAAATAGGTAACAAATATAAAGAATATAGAATAATGGGGTGCTGAACTATAAAACATGGAAAGAAGGGTCAAAAGAAAAAGAAGAAAAGAGAAAAAGATGGTTTTTAAAGAAATGAAGGACCTCTACCCAGATCCCTATTATCAGAATGACAACAAAGGACAAAAGTCAGCATATTGACAGAAAGTGGTAACAAGAAATAATGTGTTGAATTCATCGCTTTGTCCGATGTCTCTTCGACAAAAAAAAATCACATTTTGTCGGTTAGCTTTTCGTGAACTAGTTACTTTAGCAGCTAGCAATCGATTAATAAATTCAGACAGGATGGTGCAGTTACTCAGTTGTTGACCCTCACTGCCCTTCGACTTGATACTTTATCTCGCTGTTTAACATTTTATCTATCTATCCAGCATCACTGACGAGAAGAAACGAGCGTCTGGCGTACAAAATTGTCAGCTTGATATCTTGAATGGTTGTTTAATTTTGTTTTTTCCCATTGTTATGTAACGGTTGACAGACATGAGGACATACCTATTGAGCGTTCTGAAACAGAAAGCAACAGTCAGTTGTAGAGACTGACACATAGCCTTCAACTTTTTCTAATGGTATAATTTCTTTCAATTAGAAATACATGTATATGTTGCTTCCGCATCACGCAGCATGTTCATATCAAACTAAGGAGATTTGACTAGATATGATTGACATAAGACAAGTATGATCTACACCACAGACCAAAGGAGGATAATGTAAACAACAGGAGGTCACTGTAAAGTCTATAACAATTAGCAAAACACATCCTGTATCTGATTTTTAAAGTGAGCTGTAACATGGTCTTTTCATGAAAATATGGGAACCAATTCAAATGGGAAATCCAACAGTTTAATTATAGCTAAAAAAACCATAACCCCTGAATAACAAGCTTCGAAATCGGGGAGTCATTGACAAAGACTTCTGAGAACTAATTTCTATTTGAGACTGACAAATGACCAGATTCGGTTTGGTAAATCATAGGGTCATTCTAGACGACAAATTGTGTGTGAGAAAGAAGGAAATACACAATTTATATCTTTAACAGTTGTGTCTCTTTAAAATATAGATGATCATAGATAAGAAATCGACAAATCTTTGTTTAACTTTGATTTTATTTTACTTGACAAGGTTTATCATGTTATCGTGTATTTCTTATTTAGAGTATCAAACATACATTGACTTGCAAAGGGGAATAATGCAAGGTTGTTTTAATTCTGTTTCAGAGTGACACATTTTTGTAAGGAGAACTCGGAACTTCCGAAGTCAATGCAATACTGATCAGACATGACAAGGTCATTTTCAATAAAACCAGTAGATCATATTGACCTAAATGTTCGGAGCGTCTTTTAAAAGTGATACACCAGTTGAAAACAATTGTATTAAATGCCTCCATTGAAATGGATCGATGGGTCAGATTTAAGAACGTTTGTTGTTGCGAAACAAATCAATAGAATATTTCACTAGGTGAATGTTTTCATAAAAAAAGTCCAAATTATTATATAAAAACTATGCATTTACAAACAAATTTACAGCAAATACCAATATGAGTATGTCTATATTTTCATTTCTAAAGAGTTGAATTGAAAGAAAATAACCTGAGGGTCATATCTATGAGTGGCTACATGTTTTGTAATTTGTCACAAACTTATTGTTTAAAGTTTTAAATTATATGGCAAAACACATTGGAATTAGAATTTGAAATTATAATATGAAGGCAGATTCGCATAATTATAAGTTTTTTTTCTATAGACTAAAGCAATACATAATTTTGTGTCTAGTTTGTGAAATATATTTTTCTATTAATGGTAAAGTTTGTATCAACAATGTTTTCCTACAAGCTGTCATGATAAATATGTTATTCCAAAAACATTTCTTAAAATACTTACTTTTAGCTGTTGAATTTTGAAAATCCGAACAGCATGAGGTTCAATATGTTGAAATCCTTGGCACTAAGGAATTTTAAACAAAACGAGTGTGTACGAGAATAACGGGTAAATAAACAACATATGTGTGGACTTTAACAGGGTCGATATTGGAATATGTGTGTGTCGAATTTAATCACATACAAAGATTAAATGACGTCAATTAAAAATGAGATTCTATTTACGGTTATTCATTTATAGAATCAGAATGATATAATACAGAATTAAGGGGAAATCCCGTATTTACCCTTAATTCCTGTCTCTAACAAATTACGTGTGAAATAATCAAAATATTTTAGAGGATTGTTTTTTTTATCATTTCTCCTACTCATAAACTACGCAAAGATTTGAAAGAGAAAAGTTAATTAGTGAGTGTGTTGTATTATAATTATCTAAACATTATTCAAATTATTAACTGTTCTCATTTCTAAACGCTGCACGTTAAGAACCGTTCTTAAAGGTTGTCACAACTCTTTGGTGGGTCGGTAGATGTACCATGGCCTGGTGCAATGCTAAATTCATCTGCCTATCCAATATACCTTAGCTCATTATCCAGTAGCTTTCTTAAATTTCTCCGATCTTCATCCGAGACGTCCTCTATTACAGCACCTCTCTATTGTATTTATTTATAATGTGTTTCGTCCTAAACATTCAATACAATTCTCATGCCAAAAAATGGTATTTCTGCACCAAAGGGAGATAATTTTGAGCTTTTTCAATGATATATACATTTTAAAAGTTGTCTGGGGCCAAAACGAATTGATTTTTTAGAATGATTTCTGTACCATATGATAAAGTAAAAACTAATTAAGTTATAAATAAAATTAGTTATGAAAAAAAAATATTTAATATTTTTCTGAAATTTTTATACCCTGGAGCCTCCTTAAATGTCATTTGATCTCTATTGGAGAAAAGTCTTATTTGAAATCAGACTGCTTCTTATTTTTATATCAACCCAGCCATATTATGCCTGTCCAATATCAGGAGCTTGTACATAGTTCAGTGTTTGATGTTGGTTCATATCTGTCATTTTTGTTTTTCATAATATTTTGATTTTTTATAAATTAGTCTGGTATATTTGAAGTTTGAATTGATGCTTCGTTTCAAATTTTGTTAGCATTGTCTTTTATAGATTACTATATCATGTATAGGGTATGAGTTTTTTCATTACTAACAGGTTATCATTGGCCTCTAATAAGTAATTACAATGGTTACATCCACTTAATTGAACTCTGATGGATAGTTTTCTCATTTATCATACCACATCTTATTTTAATAAATATTTAATCATTACTCAAGGGCTAAAACTTTTTTTAACAGTGGACTTACCATTTAGGCTTTGTTGACCTTTGTAAATCTATTTTTGTTGATAATTTCTTCTGTTTATAGTTTCCCTTTATCTTTAATATTCTTGCCCTACACATAAAAGGGTAAACAATATCATTTAATGACAAAAATAACTACTAATACATAAAAAGTAGGCAACTGAAAATTGTGCCTCATTTGTATATAACTTCGACTTGATCCTCATTCTTGCTGTTTAATATTATCATTGTTTTATGAAAATGAGGTCTTAGTAAAATTAACCTTGGCAAACAGACATCTTCTTTTTTTATATGACATCTTGCATTCATTCCGTACAACAAGTAGACCTATGCTTATAATATCTGATAAAATGACAAAACCAAGAAAACGTAGCATTGACCAAAGAACCATAAAATGCGGTCATGGTTTTATGAATCTGCCAGAGACATGCACACCCTACAATTGTTACATATCCTACAAATATAATCTACCTGTAACTTTAAGCATAATAATGATAAACAATGCAGTGTTTCAATGACCAATGAAAATGAGGTCACGGTCATATAAAATATGACAGACAGACATGTGCATCTTACAATCATTCCGTTCACTAAATAAAGTGGCCTTATTGCTTACAGTATTCGGAAAATAAACCAAACCACAAAAACTAAACATTTTCATAGTTCCTTATACCCTGCCACATTCATAATATATGTGCCTGTTCCAAGTCAGGAGCCTATAATTCAGTGATGTCCTTTGTGTGTAACATTTAACTGTTTTTCCATTTTTTGTACACAAATCAGGTTGTAAGTTTTCTGGTTTGAATTGTTGTCATTTCTGGACCTTTTATAGCTGACTATGCAGTATAACTGGGAGTACTCTCAGATCTGTTCATTGTGTCTTTTTGTGTAGGGATGTATAAGTACCCGGCCACGTCCACTTGTATTTTTGTCCGTCTGATGAGTTAAGCCTTTTTCAACTGATTTTTATAGTTTATTCTTATGTTGTACTGTTATACCACTGTCGCAGGTTAGGGGGAGGGTTGGGATCCCGCTAGCATGTTTAACCCCGCAACATTATTTATGTATGTGCCTGTCCCAAGTCAGGAGCCTGTAATTCAGTGGTTGCCGTTTGTTTATGTGTTACATATTTGTTTTTCGTTCATTTATTTATATAAATAAGGCCGTTAGTTTTCTCGTTTGAATTGTTTTACATGGTCTTATCGGGGCCTTTTATAGCCGACTATGCGGTATGGGCTTTGCTCATTGTTGAAGGCCGTACGGTGACGTTTAGTTGTTAATGTCTGAGTCATTTTGGTCTCTTGTGGACAGTTGTCTCATTGGCAATCATACCACATCTTCTTTTTTATATTTGTTCATTGTTAAGGCTGTAGGGCGACCTTGAGTTGTTAATTTCTGTTTCATTTGGTCTCTCATGGGGAGTTGTCCAATCATACCCCACCTTCTTTTTTTATATTGGCCTATGTACTATGAAAATAAAGTAAGATGAAACTTCTCAGACAGACATATGCACCTAGTTGACCTTTTGCTAATTTGAAAATAACAAAATAGAGAAACTAGCCAAAAAAAAAACAAAAAGGTAACATTAAGCAATGAACCATAAAAATGAGGTCAAGACTGAATAAAACATGCCAGTCTAACATGTACATCCCTAAAAATTTTCATACAACAAATATACTTGACATGATGCATACAATATTAGAAAACCCGACCAACACACAAAAACTTAACAATAACCACTGAACCATGAAAATGAGGTCAGAGGATAGAAAACCAGATAAATTGACAAAAATCCCTGTGGTAAGACAAAATGTGCCATAATATTAGTCCAAATGATAATGAAGTCTTGCATGGCTATTCTGTTCTGTTCTGGTTTAGAAAATCCCTCCTTCAAAGGAGCACTTCGCACAATGACGAATAAATGTTTATATATATATATATATATACCTAAAAAGACATACTAGGTACGCCTCGTGAGATGAGTGTTGGTTACTGTCAAAGACCCTTACGCTTGCTTGGCAGAAGGTTTTTAATTATGAATACGAGTTCGTAGTCCATGAAGAGCAAAGCAAAGCTTCCTTGTTATGTATTCTACAGTGTAGCAGGCATCCATGCATTTACATTTGCAACCATAAGCACATATAAAGCTACTAGGGTCCAATATAAAGTTAGTGTCAGCTATTTCAACTTTTTTCTTGGACGCCGTCATAGTAAAAAAAATCCTTTCAAGGCGTAATAATTGTTTCTATTACAAAAAGAAGAAACCTAAATCTTACTTGTCAGTTGTTACAGGCTAACAAAAAAGATTTATTTAAAGTTGGTTATACATACAATTCAACGTTAAGCTCTCGAGCTTTTATCCAACATACATATATGACAAGCACAATACATAAAACATTAAGTTCATCACTGAGATAGTAGTCTCAGATAGAGGGAGACGGGGTCAACCAAACCCCTATTCAATCTGAATGTAGGACAGAAAGTCACAGGACAAAAAGTCACGGTCAACAAGTCACAGACAAAAAGTCACAATTCAGTTTAGAGATTATTTTTCTTTGAACAAGAAAACACTTTTTTTTTTATATAAGAAGCAACTTAGTAATTAAAATTTATTCAATAAATATCAATAATAATCAAATAATTGTCATGAAAACAAAATGTCAAAGTGGCTTGGTACTTAAATGGCTTCAATTTGCCAATAAATATGGCCCCATAAATATATCCTTTGCAAGATTAAAATCTAATACATTTCCATTTATCATGTTTATCAAGCTTTATGAGCAATTTCCTTAAATTAAAAATGATTATACTGCAATCAGTTATTTTACCATACAGATAAGCTATACGTATAAACGTTATACGTCAATGACCTCAACTGACCTATAAGCCCCGCCTACTTACAACGTCACGTCACAACCATGACAACGTGTAGTAACAATGGTCAAACTTTTATGAATTTAAACCTGTTATGTCTTCAGATTGGTAATTTATATACCATGTTTATCAAATGTTATTAATTAAAGTCACTTTCCTTTTCTAATTCCTTAAATTGTCAATGCTTACCTCCTAGACTACGCTCATAGGGAAATACTCCAAAATGGTACCCCAAGGGGGAAATTCCTAACACTTTTTTTAATAATATTTGTTTCATATTTTTATTATTTTTTTATTTTTTTATCGATTTCAGTATAAAAACAATATACGTATAGTGTCTAAATATATGAGACGGGTCTAGATCACTCATCTGCTGATATGGCACCTGCTGATTTTGCACCATTAACATGCCAATTTTACCCCTACGTAGAACAACTAAAGTTGCTTCCCTTTGTACACTAACGGGTTGTAAATTAAAAATTAATGTGATGTCACTTTATTAATTAAGTTAAATAACAGCTAGCATTAGTTATGTAAGATTGCAGGAAAGTATGATTTAAATGGTTTGTAAAGTTTGAATTTACTTTTAAGAGTTTTGTCTTTTTTATAGTACATAAAATATTGATTTGGGAAACAATAAATTGTATTAATCTTGCAACGATAATAAACAAGTGAAATGAAATTATTTAAACTAAAAGGAGGAAATAGGTTATTTTTTTCTTAAAATTTTATTGTTTGGACACCACTAAAAGAAGTTTGCCACACAATTAATATAATCTTATCTATGATTTTATAATGAATGCAAAACGATGATTTGAGTAATTTACAAGATGTAAAAAGGGGGAGGATAGTCATTCTAAAATTTGACTTTGTTCACAGTGAACATGATTATCATGATAAATGTAGGGTATCCTTATACTTTCAATGTAATCATTGTGTAAATGTATTTTATAATTTGTATCAATACATACAATCATTATGCATTTTATTCACATATATTTTTATAGAGGAACCTTGATATCACTAGTGTTAATTTGCTTTATCTTTTTTCCTTGTGTTCCAAGATTTGCTTTTTTAATTAGTTATTACTCTTTTTTTTCAATTATTCAACATAAACTGACTCTCAGTTTCGCTGTGGTGTTGTCCCAATACGGGTGGAGACCGGACGCTACGAGAGTCTTCCAATAGATCAAAGAACTTGTTTTGTTTGTGACGATATAATTGAAACGGAGGAGCATGTATTGACTGTATTTCCGTTGTACGACGATCTTAGAGACGAACTGTATAAGATTTTAAACTTTGAAAACGAAAATTTTAGTCTATTGCCGAATTCCTTGAAACTTTCATTTATTTTAGCGAGTGAAAATATTAATGTGATACAAAAATGTGTCAAAACCTGCAAACTTATTTTAGATCGTAGAAGACGTGTTTTTATACCTATAATTGATGTAAATATGTTTTAATATTTAACTTTTGTTTTATAATAGCTTTTTGGAAATTTGTAAATACTATAGTTCCTTTTTAATCCGTCTCTCATAATTCTTTTTAGAATGGCATTAATAATTTTAAGGTTTCCTTTTATATGTGAATTGTGTATGCTGTATTATTGATGGTTGGACGTTAATAAATTATTATTGTATTATTGTATTGTATACCCCCACAACACTAGCAGAAGAAGTATATTTAATTTACACTGATACAGTAATATTAAATTAATTGATTGTGGTTTGTTTTACGTTCAGCATCAAATATTTCATGCATGCTCATGATGATATCAAATCAATAATCATTAATACAACCGGAAGGTCTTTAATCGAAATCAATGTCGACAAATTTGAAATTACACTGGAAAATGAGGGTATATTGGATAGAGAAATTGAAATTTAGCCTTGCAACAGCCCACCTCCAGACCCTGCAAGGAGAAGTTCTTCCAAGGGCTATTAACGTACAGAGAGCCTGGCACTATATCTCATCACGAGACAAAGGATGCAAAATCTCCTATCTGACTAGACGTGGCTGCGTATTTATTCATCCAAAGAACGCCCAACATTCTCAGGGACTTTACTGTCGGCTCAAAGACAAAAGTGATCATATTTCTGCAGTTCCTGAGTCACTTTTGGGGTTTAACACAAATATAATCATTCTTTAAAATATTAAAAGGGATCTTACGGGACTTTACTCTTATATCAGAATAAATTCAAATACAAATACAAATACTTTATTGGCACAAACACAATTACAATAATTGGCAAAGGCCCATATTTCAGTACATTATAACAACATAATTAAAGTTTATTCTGTAGTTAAAATTTTTTTTTTCACATTTCAGTAAAAAGTGATTTTCATCTTCTACCTCACCCGATTTACATACATTACAAACTCGTTCATCGGTGCATGGGTTAACCTAAATGTCGCCCTTTTCAATAGCAAGATTGTGTGCACTTAATCTTATTTTACACAGAGATGACCTTTCTAATTTATTACTTAGAACATCAACATAAGAACTACGCTGACTTGAATTATGAAATTGTTGATAAAGTTTTAGTTTGGATGAATCGTGCATTTTTTATGATTGATCCTGTGTGCACTGATCAATTAATCATTGTTTAATAATTGTTAAACATTGTTTAATATAGACAACTTCCCCCCAGCTAGGTTTGAAAATCCTAGATTGTTTAGAATAGAATACATTTATTTGTGCTCGGGTTCTTTTTTTTTTCAGTTGCCAGAAAAATTTGGATACAAGTGTGTTTTCAGACCTAAACATATGTTAAAAAAACTTAATAAATAAAATGAGATTTTTTTACCACAACGGTAGTGTGCAAAGTTCGGCTCTACAATAAAGCAGCATTAATTGCTTTGCAATGAACACCTAGAATTTCTTTTATGATTTCATATGGATTTTTTCCAAAATGGAATTGTCTCCCCAATTATCAAAAACACCACAAATCTCACTACAATACAGCAATATCGGACTAACTAATGAATCAAATAATTTTTCTAAAAGTTTACAAGGATTATCCAATCAAATTGTTTTCTTAATCCTAAAACATGCTTTCCTAGCTTTCTCCATGGTAAGGATACCGCTAAATTTAAGTTGCCATTACACTTTAACATTATTCCCAAGTAACAATATTAAATTGGGATAAAAGATGACACCATGATGTAGATGTGGTTAAATATTTTCTGCACAAGACATGATGAATATTTTGTAAAATTATACTAAATTCTTTCGGTATTTTTTTGTGAAAGATGGACCATATATACATGTATATAAAGTGTCTCTTTTGGCCCTTTCTTTACTTATAACCTCATCGGCTGATATGACTTCTTCCTATAAACAATTCTGAAAGTGTCTCTATTGATCCTTTCTTTATTTATAACATCACCTGCTGATATGACCCCTTCCTATACACACCACAGAAAGTGTCTCTATTGGTCCTTTCTTTACTTATAACATCACCTGCTGATATGACCCCTTCATATAGACACCATAGAAAGTGTCTCTATTGATCCTTTCTTTACTTATAACATCACCTGCTGATATGACACCTTCGTATAGACACCATAGAAAGTGTCTCTATTGATCCATTGTTTACTTATAACACCACCTGCTGATATGACCCCTGGATATAGACATCATAGAAAGTGTCTCTATTGATCCTTTCTTTGCTTAAAATATCACCTGCTGATATGACCCCTTCCTATAGACATCATAAAAAGTGTCTCTATTGATCCTTTGTTTACTTATGACATCACCTGCTGATATGATCCCTTCCTATAGACATCATAGAAAGTGTCTCTATTAATCTTTTGTTTACTTAGAACATCACCTGCTGATATGGTCCCTCGACATAGACACCATAGAAAGTGTCCCTATTGATCCTTTCTTTACTTATAACATCACCTGCTGATATAACCCCTTCATATAGACATCATAGAAAGTGTCCCTATTGATCCTTTCTTTACTTATAACATCACCTGCTGATATGACACCTTCGTATAGACACCATAGAAAGTGTCTCTATTGATCCATTGTTTACTTATCACATCACCTGCTGATATGACCCCTCGATATATACAGCATAGAAAGTGTCTCTATTGATCTTTTCTTTACTTATAATATCACCTGCTGATATGACCCCTCGATATAGACAACATAGAAAGTGTCTCTATTGATCCTTTCTTTACTTATAACATCACCTGCTGATATGACCCCTTCCTATAGACATCATAGAAAGAGTCTCTATTGATCCTTTCTTTGCTTATAACATCACCTGCTGATATGACCCCTTCCTATAGACATCTTAGAAAGTGTCTCTATTGATCCTTTCTTACTTATAACATCACCTGCTGATATGACCCCTTCCTATAGACTTCATAGAAAGTGTCTCTTTTGATCCTTTATTTACTTATAACATCACCTGCTGATATGACCCCTTCCTATAGCCATTATAGAAAGTGTCTCTATTGATCCTTTCTTTTCTTATAACATCACCTACTCATATGACCCCTTCCTAAAGACATCAGAGAAAGTGTCTCTATTGATCCTTTCTTTACTTATAACATCACCTGCTGATATGATCCCTTCATATAGACACCATAGAAAGTGTCATATAGGTCATCCTTTCTTTGCTTATAACATCACCTGCTGATATCATCTTTCAAAGTGTCTCTATTGATCCTTTCTTTACTTATAACATCACTTGCTGATATGACCCCTTCCTATAGACATCATAGAAAGTGTCTCTATTGATCCTTTCTTTACTTATAACATCACCTGCTGATATGACCCCTTCCTATAGACATTATAGAAAGTGTCTCTATTGATCCTTTCATTTCTTATAACATCACCTGCTGATATGACCCCTTCCTAAAGACATCAGAGAAAGTGTCTCTATTGATCCTTTCTTTACTTATAACATCACCTGCTGCTATGATCCCTTCCTATAGACATCATAGAAAGAGTCTCTATTGATCCTTTCTTTGCTTATAACATCACCTGCTGATATGACACCTTCGTATAGACATTATAGAAAGTGTCTGTATTGATCCTTTCTTTTCTTATAACACCACCTGCTGATATGACCCCTCGATATAGACATCATAGAAAATGTCTCTATTGATCCTTTCTTTGCTTATAACATCACCTGCTGATATGACCCCTTCCTATAGACATCATAGAAAGTGTCTCTATTGATCCTTTCTTTACTTATAACACCACCTGCTGATATGACCCCTTCCTATAGACATTATAAAAAGTGTCTCTATTGATCCTTTCTTTACTTATAACATCACCTGCTGATATGAACACTTCCTGTAGACATCATAGAAAGTGTCCCTATTGATCCTTTCATTACTTATAACATCATCTGCTGATATGACCCCTTCCTATAGACAGCATAGAAAGTGTCTCTATTGATCTTTTCTTTACTTAAAACATCACCTGCTGATATGACCCCTGCCTATAGACATCATAGAAAGTGTCTCTATTGATCCTTTGTTTAGTTATGACATCATCTGCTGATATTACCCCTTCCTAAAGACATTATAGAAAGTGTCTCTATTGATCCTTTCTTTACTTATAACATCACCTGCTGATATGACCCCTTCCTATGGACATCATAGAAAGTGTCTCTATTGATCCTTTCTTTACTTATAACATCACCTGCTGATATGACCCCTTCCTATAGACACCCTAGAAAGTGTCTCTAGTGATCCTTTGTTTACTTATGACATCACCTGCTGATATGACCCCTTCCTATAGACATTATAGAAAGTGTCTCTATTGATCCTTTCTTTACTTATAACATCACCTGCTGATATGACCCCTTCCTATAGACATTATAAAAAGTGTCTGTATTGATCCTTTCTTTACTTATAACACCACCTGCTGATATGACCCCTCGATATAGACATCATAGAAAGTGTCTCTAATGATCCTTTGTTTAGTTATGACATCACCTGCTGATATGACCCCTTCCTATAGACATCATAGAAAGAGTCTCTATTGATCCTTTCTTTACTTATAACATCACCTGCTGATATGACCCCTTCCTATAGACATCATAGAAAGTGTCTCTAGTGATCCTTTCTTTACTTATAACATCACCTGCTGATATGGCCCCTTGCTATAGACATCATAGAAAGTGTCTCTATTGATCCTTTCTTTACTTATAACATCACCTGCTGATATGACCCCTTCCTATAGACATTATAGAAAGTGTCTCTATTGATCCTTTCTTTTCTTATAACACCACCTGCTGATATGACCCCTCGATATAGACATCATAGAAAGTGTCTCTATTGATCCTTTCTTTGCTTATAACATCACCTGCTGATATGACCCCTTCCTATAGACATTATAGAAAGTGTCTCTATCAATCCTTTCTTTTCTTATAACATCACCTGCTGATATGACCCCTTCCTAAAGACATCAAAGAAAGTGTCTCTATTAATCCTTTCTTTACTTATAACATCACCTGCTGATATGACCCCTTCCTATAGACATTATAAAAAGTGTCTCTATTGATCCTTTCTTTTCTTATAACATCACCTGCTGATATGACCCTTTCCTGTAGACATCATAGAAAGTGTCCCTATTGATCCTTTCTTTACTTATAACACCACCTGCTGATATGACCCCTCGATATAGACATCATAGAAAGTGTCTCTATTGATCCTTTGTTTAGTTATGACATCACCTGCTGATATGACCCCTTCCTATAGACATCATAGAAAGAGTCTCTATTGATCCTTTCTTTACTTATAACATCACCTGCTGATATGACCCCTTCCTATAGACATCATAGAAAGTGTCTCTATTGATCCTTTCTTTACTTATAACATCACCTGCTGATATGACCCCTTCCTATAGACACCCTAGAAAGTGTCTCTATTGATCCGTTTTTTACTTATGACATCACCTGCTGATATGACCCCTTCCTATAGACATTATAGAAAGTGTCTCTATTGATCCTTTCTTTACTTATAACATCACCTGCTGATATGGCCCCTTCCTATAGACATCATAGAAAGTGTCTCTATTGATCCTTTCTTTACTTATAACATCACCTGCTGATATGACCCCTTCCTATAGACATTATAGAAAGTGTCTCTATTGATCCTTTCTTTTCTTATAACACCACCTGCTGATATGACCCCTCGATATAGACATCATAGAAAGTGTCTCTATTGATCCTTTCTTTGCTTATAACATCACCTGCTGATATGACCCCTTCCTATAGACATTATAGAAAGTGTCTCTATTAATCCTTTCTTTTCTTATAACATCACCTGCTGATATGACCCCTTCCTAAAGACATCAAAGAAAGTGTCTCTATTAATCCTTTCTTTATTTATAACATCACCTGCTGATATGACCCCTTCCTATAGACATTATAGAAAGTGTCTCTATTGATCCTTTCTTTTCTTATAACATCACCTGCTGATATGACCCTTTCCTGTAGACATCATAGAAAGTGTCCCTATTGATCCTTTCTTTACTTATAACATCATCTGCTGATATGACCCCTTCATATAGACATTATAGAAAGTGTCTCTATTGATCCTTTCTTTACTTATAACATCACCTGCTGATATGACCCCTTCCTATAGACATTATAAAAAGTGTCTCTATTGATCCTTTCTTTTCTTATAACATCACCTGCTGATATGACCCTTTCCTGTAGACATCATAGAAAGTGTCCCTATTGATCCTTTCTTTACTTATAACATCATCTGCTGATATGACCCCTTCATATAGACCGCATAGAAAGTGTCCCTATTGATCCTTTGTTTACTTATAACATCACCTGCTGTAATGACCCCTTCCTATAGACATCATAGAAAGTGTCTCTATTGATCCTTTGTTTACTTATAACATCACCTGCTGATATGACCCCTTCCTATACACACCATAGAAAGTGTCTCTATTGATCCTTTCTTTACTTATAACATCACCTGCTGATATGAATCCTTCATATATACATCATAGAACGTGTCCCTGTTGACCCTTTCTTTATTTATAACATCACCTGCTGATCTGACACTTTCCTATAGACATTATAGAAAGTGTCTCTATTGATCCTTTCTTTTCTTATAACATCACTTGCTGATATGACCCCTCGATATAGACATCATAGAAAGTGTCTCCATTGATCCTTTCTTTACTTTAAAACATCACCTGCTGATATGACCCCTTTCTATAGACATTATACCAAATGTCTCTATTGATCCTTTTCTTTACTTATAACATCACCTGCTGATATGACCCCTTCCTAAAGACATCAAAGAAAGTGTCTCTATTAATCCTTTCTTTACTTATAACATCACCTGCTGATATGACCCCTTCCTATAGACATTATAAAAAGTGTCTCTATTGATCCTTTCTTTACTTATAACATCACCTGCTGATATGACCCCTTCCTATAGACATCATAGAAAGTGTCTCTATTGATCCTTTCTTTACTTATAACATCACCTGCTGATATGACCCCTTCCTATAGACACCCTAGAAAGTGTCTCTATTGATCCTTTGTTTACTTATGACATCACCTGCTGATATGACCCCTTCCTATAGACATTATAGAAAGTGTTTCTATTGATCCTGAGTTGAAAACACTCAAGTATTTTTATTCACGACCGTTTAAAACTTAAATATTAATTTTAATAAATCTATCTTACTTTCCGTTTGATGGATATATTACAATACAAAAAAAAATAATAATAATTACTCATAAAACCTAAATACTAAAATGGTATGAAATAATTAACGTAGATAAATGATTATTGTTTATAAAATGATTTTTTGTATGATGCAAGAATTTATTTAGATTTAATTTTTATGTTTCCTTTACAAATGAATATTTAAAAATACCAAATCAGAGTATCTTGTCCTTTAAAATACTTATTTCTTAATTGCAACTCTGAAAATATTCTGATTTCAATCATTGTTAGTTTCTTTAGAAACATTAATACAGTATATATTTTGTATATATTTCTTTGATTCCTCTTGAATAAAATAATTTTGATAAGAATATTATCTTTCTGTTTTCCGATCTAATATAAATATTTTAACCAGAATGTTCTCTCCCGTAAGTCTATGATGAAATACACAGTATCCCGTGGTTAAGTCTTCAAACATATTTAGTTTACATGTTATCGAGATAACAGACAATACCACGTTATAATTGACCCAGATACACACAATGTACAGTGGTCTTTTTAAAACAAATATAATTGCGTCGTCAAGGGCCATCAAGGGACCATATCAAAGACGTAGATAACAACCTGTTAAGACCTGTATAAATGACCGAAAACTTTCGAGACGTTCCGAGAATTTTATTCTGACTTCCGGCCGAGAGATATCGAGTGGCCCATAGACACATCCAAAACTCGCCAATATATAAGCATGAACCCCTCAGGGGGTTCATGCAAAAAGAACTTTTCAATTTTCCTGCTTCTGAAGGATAAATGTAAAACATCTTGTTTTTGGTAAGTTTTATGCTCTGTTTTAATAGTGTTTGTGCATTCATCTGTCCAGTCCTTCCTATAAATTGTAGGCAGTGGCTATTTGACCGGCACCGGCAAAATAGCAAATTTGCTATTTAGCCGGCTCTGATTAAATTATATCTCACTGGAATTAAAATGTAAGAATAATAATTGAATATCAAAATTTTAAATTAAAAAACTTTTTGTTACTGTTATTCATAGAAGATCATAGAAAAACTTTTAACTATCAAATTAAATCTAGCACATACTTACAACTTCTCGTCCAATCAAATTGCTTGAATTTGCCTTCTAATGTTCATAGTACATATTTTTTTCGTTTACTAAGTAACTACACATGAATGGCCACAAGGATAAGATTTCATTGTATCCTAATCAAGAAATTAAAACAAAAATTGCTACTGGCTATTTGGAAAAAATATGTTGTGTTCCAAATTAAACTAAATAGTTTGGAATTAGTTTTCAAATTAATTTTTAAACATCCTCCTATTTAATCTTTGGATGTAAAAAAGTTTTTGACGGTTAAAAGTTTCTTTCATTTTAATAAAGAGTAACAAATATGGTTCTTTATAGCTTGATTAGCTAGAACAATGCCATGCATCTAAAATTGTAATCATCAGTTCTATTTTCCATGTAATAACTTTGTACCCAAAAATAGAGTGAACCATGGATCATTGTGACTGGAAATTACAAGCAATTGAAATGTTTTTCGTCAAAAATTGATTGATTATTGACTGATTAATGTCCAGTGACAGATATTTCATGCATGTAAACTATCCACTAGACTACCTATGTGAACATATCAAGGGCAAATCCATCCATTTTAAAAAGGGGTTCAAACCCAAGATAAAGGGAGAGGGGGTCCAACTATGTCCTCATTCAAAAGCATTGATCATCCCAAAAAGGGCTGAATTGTAAACATTGATTTAATCAAAAAGTATTGTCAAAAAGATGCATGGGAAGCTATTAAGAGCGTACAAAGAAGAAAAAGAACCCTGTCTACAGTTGCAACATATGCACACATATGATGCAGACTCAAAGGAAGCCAGTGTAATGTGTAGTTCCTGTTTGGAGTGGCAACATTTATCTTGTGCTACATTAATTTCTACTTTACTTTACGACTTATAAAGGCAAAGAATTGGTTTTGTAACAAATGCAAATGTTTTAACAATCATATGTCCTTTTGAAATTCGTAGCAAACAACTTTTAATATTGTCTTTTTTATGATGTACGTAGTTTTACATCACACTATGTTTATCGCATGGCAGGATATTTAAACCATAGATTTTACACAGATTTGGACATCAACTTTTTTATAAATATTTAAAAAAAATATATATATTTAGTAATGTATATACAAATGTGTTTTCATGTTTTTAATTAATATTTTAAAGTTCTAAATTTATGAACATCTCAATATCATTGTTTTTGATTGTATTGTATTTTTATTGCTTGATATTGTGATAAAATGATTTTAAAATGTTTTTTATTCTCTACTTATGATCAATCAATCAACAGTTTTATTCAGTGCCGGCTAAATAGCAAATTTGCTATTTTGCCGGTGCCGGTCAAATAGCAAATTTGCTATTTAGCCGGTGCCGGTCAAATAGCCACTGCCTAAATTGTATCCTCTTTAATTTTTTGGTGAGTGTTTGCCATGAATTTCAGTAAGTAGCCTGTGGATTTACATATATATACTCAAAATTTAGTACTAAAATTAAGGGATTTTAGCATGACATCCTGTCGAATGCTTGTTAATCATGTTTATGTTCCAGAACATATGAGTATTTAGACTACGCATACAGTCTGCCCAATTTTAAGAAGTTGGTCAAGTTTATTAGAAATAAATATACATTACAGATCAACATAACTGAAATCTTTAATAGATTAATACAAAAAGTTTAATTGCAGTAGAAATAAAAATACATGTTTGGTTGAGCTCTGGTATTAGACAGTACAAGTACAGGGTATACTCAAATGGTTTGATTGTATGCATATGGTCGGACTGTAAGAGTATACTTATATGTTTCGGACCGTAAACGTACGGTCCAAATACTTATATGGTCTGGAACATTTATACATGTCTTAAAATTAGTATCTGACAAACACGTAGGTGTTTGTGAACTTGGTAATAAGTTATTCGATAGAAATATAATGTTTTCAGATTATAAAAATAAAAAATATCCCATATTTACTTCTGATAAAGAAGAAGATTATTGATGTATGTATAACTGTAAAACGAGACAGCAAGCCAACAACACAAAAAATAAGTATAAAACAATATATTTTTTTGTATCAATGTTATAATTTCCAATATGTCCGAAGATTTCAAGGTATTTTTACATTGAAATAAAACACAAATTGAACTCTGTCGGAACTTCAAAAGCTTAAAGATATATTGTTTCTGTTGTCTGCATTTTGTATAATATATTGAAAATTCTAGTGAATAATGAAATATGTTATTATAATTGCCTAAAGTTTTAACATTGATCTTTATATATATATGATATACATGTATATAACTTGGGAAAATACCCAAATGTTATAAAGAAGAATAAATTAATTGATTGTTATATACCGGTAGTATTAGAATAGGAAGATGTGGTGTATTGCTAATTTGACAACTCTCCATCAGAGACCAAAGGATGTAAGAGGTTAGCAACTGATGACACTGGACAACCTTTAACAATCAGTAAAATCCATCTCGCATAGCTATTTTTATTAAAAATCATATTATTGCTACATGTATGCAAAAAATTTTATATAATACTTCAGATTTTATTGGTTCTTTTTCAGAAGGATTGAAATTCATCACCTAGACATGATAAATGGAGAAAACATAGAAACAAGACCAGAATAAATTCAAAGACAAAAATTGGATCAGCTATTATTTTCATCACTCAGTCAATGATTTGAAGTTCTTTTAAATACCAAAAGATATTGAAACCACAATAATGTCAATGTTCTGTGCTGAATGACCAAAAAGTGGACTATAAGATCACACAATGCTGGATGATAAGAAACTATTAATGTTTTGTGTGGAGGGATATTTTGAAAAAAATAGATTTACTTTAATAGCGACTGTAAATTCAAGAATTATTGTGAGGGTTTATATTTGCAAAAATTGCAACACAGTTGTAAACGCAATAATTTAAACTCCCATTTAGAAATATTTTATATGAATTAAACTGATCTCAAAATCGTAAAAAATTAAAATCTCATTTTAGTCTTAAATGACAAAAATCCAATAATAAATGCACGCAATAATTTCTGAATTTACAGTACTAGTATGTTCAGCCTTATATTAGAGTTTTTCATTGATTTCAAATGGTAAAAAATAGTGTTTCAAGAAGGTATTCTATAATTCATAAATAAACATATTATATTCAATTTGATACTTACATAATCTACTTTGTTGTTTAAAAGTTTAGTTTTGAACAGTTATAGAACAATATGTTGAATTAACATTTCCAAAGAAAAAAGATATTCAATTAAAAAGATTCATCTTATAACAATTTACTACCGAATACAATACATTGTAACATACACATTACTTTATATCTATATATTTATAATTTGAATCCCATAGTATTTTAATTTGTCCCATGGGATATTAAAAATCCCATGGGATAATTATAGTCCCATGGGATTTTTTTGTCCCATGGGACAACAATTATCCCATGGGATTTAACCAAAATCCCATGGGATAATGGTCGATCCCATGGGATATTGAAAATCCCATGTTTTTATAAATCAAATAGCAAAATAAATATAATAGTAACAGTAGAAAACCTATGAAATTGTTGAATCCCATGTAATTCCACACATTTTGGTTATATACATGACATTGTAGCTCTTATTTGAGGCGGCAGCGGATTTGCAAATGAGTGTTTTGCAAATTAAAAGTGTCCAGTGTTAAATATTTGTCACTGGACGTAAAGCTACAACAACCAATCAACCAATTATAAACGAAACTACGAATGATCTCCGTTTCTTAATCAGAAATTTTGTTTTTAAATAGTGCAAATGGTCTTATCAACAATAAAACTGCTAAACCGTACCAACTGGAACGTTCGAAAGTCGCTGGTCATTTCATTTTATAGTTTCAAAGATTTATGAAAACTATGCAGAAAAACGATGCATCTCATAACGCAATTATGAGTACATTTGATGTCATCGGAAACAATCAAATATTTGCAGCATATTTCGGTCGTAAACAACAATATAAAGCGACATATCTTGGTCAAACGAGAAAATCTTGAAATTTTGCTTGCAGTTTGTAGATTTATATGTTAATGTACATGATCAACATTAACGTAAAACAAAATTTTAGTATAAAATGACAGGTGTATTCCTTTGTAAAGAGAATGTTTCTCAGTGCGTGTACACATGTATTGTGTTTGAACCTTATAAATTCAGTTCGTTAAAAGCAAAATCTTGTTATTTAAAATAGTTTACCATCCTTTCTAAATATAACGGAAGTTAAGGAAACGGGCGATAAGTCCAGGAACATCGTCATTAAATATTTATCACATTTCTTGACTCGAACTTTCATGTTGGAAACCATTTAATTTTTAAACTGATAAATCAAAAATTGTAATTAGTTGTTTAAGAAGTAAACAATTTCCTTTAACAAGAATAAGATTGATGTCTCACGCAGCAGAAGATAATGCATTGTTCAATGGCCGATCATTGAGGCGCGCAGAATTCTTCCAAACAATTACGTGAATAAACATTTCCGATCCACGCCGGAAAATGTCGTAAATATATATTTATAAAAGACATTTTTATATCATGATTTTCTAGGTAAACAGACAAAGAAACATCAACAAGAATTATAACTTCTGTCACGAAACCTGTCGTCCATGAATGACGCACACACCAATGCCTGATCATACGATAACAACGGATCAGAAAGTATATGGAGAAAAGTTCAACTATAAAATCTATACAGGAAAATAATTTTAAGTGTTTCGATATAGCACTCTACCACGATACTAAGTATAAAAACCAGAAGATATGCGGATTCATTTATGTTCGTGAATATCAATTTTCGTGGATTGAGAGAACATTGTATTTTCATGAATATTTGATTTCGTGGTTTTGCAAAATATTGCTTGTAAGCCAAAAAAAAAAAGCAAATTTGTACGTTTTAGTCATTTCAATTCTTGGCCTTCCTATACCCACGAAATCCATAAAAATTGGTACAGTAAGGGCTCTCATTTCCCCAAATATGTAGTCTACTATTTTTGGCGATTCATGTCGATGCACAATAAGATTTATGAAGATGTAGTATGAGTTCTAAAGAGACAACTCTCCATCTAAGTCACAATTTGTAAAAGAAAAAACATTTTAGGTCAAAGTACGAACTTCAGCACGGATCTTTGGCTCAGACCAAACAACAAGCTGTAAAGGGCCCAAATAAAGACTAGTAAAAAAACATTCAAAGGGGAAAACCAACGTCTAATCTATATAAAAACGAGAAAAGAAAAACACTTATGAACCACCTCCTTTTGAATAAAGGACAAAAAGCATGTTGAAATGTAAAAAGGTCGATTTAGTTATATATATATGCCAACAGCTACCAAAATTTATGTTCTTTCCTAATAAAGGTAGTAAATAATAATAAAAGCGCCTCGAACGCATTCAATTAGCGCCATTATCTGTTGTTCTCTCATGTCTATTTCCCTGTTTATGTAACTCTACATTGGTATATATTATTAAGATATAATAAAAGTAAATATGATTTTTGTGGATACAAAATCAGCATGAAAATGTCTAAGACCTTTTAATGCCTGAAGGTACAAGTAACTCAGACACAATTAATTATGTATAACTTCAATACGGACAAATATTGTCGTCAACCAATTTGTGAAACTAGCATCTGGCCTTTGTTCATCATTGCAGCAGATTGAAGGATTGACGCAATCTAAACGAGAGTTCAGGAGTTCAAGTGGTCTCCAGTCTAGACTGGTACCCGGTCGTTATTGAGATTCTTCACAATAACGAAGGCATACTAAATATTTTACGGAGGGAACAAACCTATCTCCAGTCTTACTAATTATTTGTACATATAGCATAACAGACTAGACAGGTACCCGGTGGTCATTTGACAAGTTTTACAATCCTTAAATAACTCCATCTATTAGTATACTCCAAAGGCATACCAGTACTGTATAGTTTACGGAGGGAACCAATCTAATTCAAAAAGTATATGAGTCATGCACAATTCAGTATACTTACGACCAATATTAGTCGTATGTCTTTTTGTGAAACTGACTCCAGACCGTTAGTGTCAACTAGGCAGTAATGTAGCCAAGGTATTGGTATGTGTTACATTCTTGAAATACAATCAATCTACATTGTATAGTATGAGGTAAACGAAAAAAATATTATTCAAAGATTTTACCCTTTTTAAATTCATGAACAATAATTTATTTAACAAGGATCGAATGTTTCATTGTAGAAGTTCTATAAACAAGATTTCCGTAAAAATCAGAACGAGATATCCAGATTGTAATGATTTCTACAGGATGAGTTCCTTTTTTAAATCTTTTTCGTAAAAATAATATTCATAGCAGTAAATATTATAACGTTCGGAATTAACAAAATTTAATGATATCGACGAACAAGTCGAGCTTCGAACAAATGCCGGTGTTCATTTTGGCTAATAAGCCGATCAAAGGGCGATAAGTCAAATCTTGTTAAGTAAAAAATCTGTACAAAAGTCGTTTTCAATTATTGAGTAAAATCATATAAAATTTCACAGATTGGGGATGTTTTGCAAACAACATGAAATATACGAATATTTGTTTAAGTCTTTTAAAATGTTTGTCATAGGGTGTTAAAAATACATGGCGCCAATCCTTTTTGCTGAACTTTTTCATATTTTATTTTTAATGACCAGCGAATTTTATCTCGTCTATACCGTTATCATGCGCATTACATAACATGTTTTTTTCTAATTATTAATTGTTTCATGTTTGCTGCATTAACAATATTAAAGTAAAGTCGTATATCTGTGTAAAAAGGCACGTGAAATGCATAAAATTTCCGTTAAAAATACAAATGCGGACATGGAGTAGGAGTAGGGGATATAATGGCCTAAAATGGCCCCAGATTTTTTTTTATATATAATGGTTTACTTATACAAATTGTGACTCGGATGGAGAGTTGTCTCAGTGGCACTCATACCACATCTTATTATATCTACAAAATAGAAAAATTGGGGTTCATGCCCAAGCTAGTGTCTGTGTTTGATTGGCATGGAAAATAGGTTTGCCCACTAGGTAACAATTTAACCTGTGTAGCTGAGTAGACCGTTCTAAAATTAATTCAAGTGTTTGATTGATTTACCTACCATCTTCTGCAGCTTGAATTTTGTTTTATTTCAAAATCCCCCCAAAAAATAGTTTCCGACACACACAGTTTATGTAACATTTATATCTAGTTCCTGTCATTGGCTTATAATCCTTAAGGTACTCAGGTTTGTATGTAATCAAGAGTAAATTTTGTAGTATTACCATCGCTTTATTTGCAATTTATTGCTTTCTAATATGAACTAAAACATCACACAACTGGCGACATGTTTGCTATCTAGACAACAATTCAAGCATTATCCAATCGTATGCAGATATTATTCATAGATCTCTGATTTCGGAATCCTTTGATAGATCTGAATTTATTTAGGTTGAGAAGGTGAAACGATATTCCACCATCGCTCCCCCTTTTTTTCGGTGTTAATTTTTTTTTTTTTTTTTTTTTTTTGGACCCACCGTTGATAATTAGAATAAATGATAGCACTAACGGCACGAATTCTATTGTCAATGTATATTTGTTCCTCTAAAAAAGAATTCCTGTGGAAAATTATTTTATATATTTTAAATGAAAGAAATTTCAATTTACTAACAATAATTAAACTACAAAGCAAAAATGGGAATCCAACGCCCCATGTGCCATGTCCTGAAAAGGCTAACTTTTAAAAGTTAAATTAATTAGATTGATTTACCATGCATGACATATCATTATGGATCGATAGGTCAGATTTTAGGACGATTTCTGTTGGGAAACAGATCAATGCTAGCACATTTTACTGTGTGAATATATCCTATTACAATATATTTGTTTATTGAAAATAATGCACTATTAAAATATGAATTTTAAAACAAGTTTACGGCCAATTAACAACATCTCGTTATTGTCATTTACAAAGACTTTAATTGAAAGCTAATAATGTGCATATATGTAACAAGGTTGGTGAAGCATAACGAGGTTTAAATCCTCGGACTAAACTTATGTGTAAATGTTTGATAATGTGGCATGGAATTATGTGTCAATTAATCAATAATTAAAACACGTTTTATGGTATGAACATGTTCATGGTACGGGTAGATATTCCCTGGTGATGAAAATATTTACGTGAAGACAAGGAAAAAGATCAGATAAAAACGCCAAATAAGTGAGTACATCTTTATTTACTAACAATCCTAAGTAACCACCTCTTAGATATTTTGAAGAATCCCAGGCGTAAGATTCGTAATGAAGTATTGACCTCGAAGTCAATGTTTACACTCAATACAAACGACCCAGCCTACTGGAATACAAGGCACGACTAGTCCATTCTTTTTTTCAACCTTCAATTTTTTAACATAACAATATTCACACGAATTTCATTTGATACGCTCTATTTAGTAAAACAGTTTAAAACACACATTATTTTGTATCGTACGTATGTAAAATTTAGTTTCCTTCTATCATGTCTATTGTCCATGTTAATCAAAACAACAAAACAATTTACAACAGTCATTTATTTTTACTTGAGAGAACATTTCTAGAGGCAGATTTATTAGGGTGGAAGAGAGGCCGGAAGCCCTTTAAAACGCTTCATTTACAGGGTTAACAGGTAACATGTCCAGCTTTAAACGTTTACTCGTTTGACCCCCCCCCCCCCCTTTTTTTTCAAATCATGGGTCAATATCTGATTTTAAACATGTTTTCCATATTGAAGTTACCACAGAACAGGTACGAGAAAATGCACATCAAAATCCAGGAACTTATTTATTTTCTGAAACACTTTTTAAAATACCTTTGAATGTTATTTACAAATGTCCATCCATGCCTTCAATATTACTCCCCTAGTACAGACAATTCTTTACTAGTTCACGACGAGTACGTACATCTATTTCAATTTAATGTCTCTGTGTTTCATTAAAAAAAATATCAAATATTGGACACAGTATATGCAGAGACTAAGTTGGCAAGTATTTATACTTAGTCCTAAATACACACCTGTATACATTGTACCTATAAAAAATATTTGCAGGGAAATGCCATTTATATCATAACAATTTTTTCTCATTTCATAAAACATGTACTTCAATATTTTTGTTTGGTTATTTCCTAAAATAGTAATCTTCATGTTTTATATTACTATACTCCTTAGGGTACCTCTGTGCCAGGAAACCAAGGGAGATGAGAGTTGTACAGTTAAGGTGAGAACTTGATCCAGGATGGGGCGTATAGGGTGTACGCCCCTCCATATTTGATCGCACCAAAAATGATTATAATTATGTTTTTTTCACGTTTCATTTTTATCATAAAATCGTCCAAAATCATTTCGATATATGATCTGTTTTATAGAGTTACGCCCTTTCTAAGATCCTGGATTTGCTACTGCTGAAATACATGTATCTATTCCAAATAATCACAATTGTTTACAGCAAACATTTTAGATATCAATTGGTTTTGGTTTTAATCATTGTAGAAGACCGTACGATGTCCTATAATAGTTCTTTGCATCTTTGTCCTTTGATCTCAATGGATAATTGTCCCATTGACAATCATTCCACTTCTCCGGCTTATTCTTATACATAATGTTAAAGAGAGCCGAAAGATACAAGAGCGACATTCGTCAAGGTATTTGACTTTGATAAAGATGAGAAGAAGGTGTGGAATGATTGCCAATAAGACAGCTAATCAACCAATCGTGATATATCATTGACGTAAATTTGAGTAACTATATATCACTGTGCGGACTTCAATAATGAACACAATCCATACAGTTCAGAAAGTGATTAGAGGCCCCGACATGAGGATATGTAAACACAATTCAAACGTCAAAAAACAAGCTTACTTATGAACAAATCCATAAACATGATCAGACTTCAACCTAGCTGCGAAACCGTAGCTCTTTGGTCTTTTTGATATTTTTTTTACTTTTTGCTAAGCAAAGAGCTACGGATTTTTAATTTTATTTCTCATATTTTATTCTCATTTCTTTTTCTCAGAATGGTTTTTCTATATATTATAAGACTTAGTGCTCGTAAATAATTACATGCATGTTAATGCTTATCTTAATATTTTAAACAGGAAATTCAAAGGTTTCCGAAGAGTGTTTGTTATTGTCATTATCTGTTTAGTTGCCTTGGCTACCATGCGCAAATTTTCTACAAGAAATATAACAGTTCAGAAAAATCCGGTACCATATGGCAGGAACGAAAGGAAAATCACAGTAGGGTTCCACGGGAGAGCAGGTAATCAGATGTTCCAATACGCTTCACTTATAGGGATTGCTAAAATGAATAACATGACCCCGGTCTTACTGGAGATTACAGAACTATGGAATATGTTTGACCTGCCTATAAGTACTGCATATATGGATAAATCAGGGAAATATACTGAGGTAAAGGAGGAACATACGGCCGTGTACGCTCCAAAATTCGAAAATATCAAAAGTAACACTGATGTATATCTTAATAGGTATTTACAATCTTGGAAGTATTTTGAAAATGTCAAGATGGACTTGAAACAGCGACATTACAAAATAAAAAATGAACTTTTAGAAGAAGCATCGCCTTACGTTGAAGACATAAAGAGAAAAGTTTCTAAAGAGGCAGTTTTCGTTGGTGTTCATGTAAGACGTGGAGATATAGTGCACGAAAGAAAACCAGTAGGGCATATTCCTGCGCCAATACCCTATTTTTATAGGGCAATGAACTATTTCCGGAAACGATATTCTAACGTTGTTTTTGTCATGATTTCTAATAGTATGATGTGGTGTCAAGATCATTTAGACGATTCTTCAAATGTATATCATGTTGAGACTGGCGACCCTTACATAGATTTTGCCATATTACATAAAATGGATCACCTTATACTTTCGGTTGGAACATTTGGCTGGTGGGCAGGATATTTGTCCCCTGGTACCGTCATTTTCTATAAAGGGTACCCTAAAGCAAACACCACAATGAGCATCGAGATGAAACAGACAGACTTTATCCCACGTCACTGGGTCGGACTTTGATGAATACCATATAGGTAGAACAAATCAAACCTATCTTCTAAGCCACGGAAAGATTCAAATTATAAATAAATATTGTGGTTAAAATAACTCGGACAACATGACTTGTTCCGTATGTTTGTGCTCAATGTTTTAAGTCACACGATAGAAAGGCGATTGTAATGAACAATGTAAAGTGGCCAAAATCGAATAGGTTTGCGAGACATCAGACTTGACAAAAAGGATGGACGGGTTTGCAAACTTTGGGATGAACATAATAATGCATCAAACAATTGGAAGGACATGGAAAGAGACTACAAGAGCAATTCTGGTCAATATTGATCGTTATTCAAAACGAAATGTGTTTCGCATTCATCAAGGCTTCGAATATTCTCTATATATAACTAAGTGATAAGGCAGTAATCACGTTAATTTCTTTCATAATATCAGAGGTTACAATGTGCATATGCAGAAGAATACTTGATGATTGTTACAATAAATAATCTGTTATATTTTAAGAATATCTAGAATGATTTAATTGTTTGTTACAGCAAATTTGACGAAAAACTGAAGTAATTATACTTGGTCAATCCTTCTCTGATGCAATATCATATGATTTGGAAATGTTTGTCTATAAAAATTACTGCGTGAATGTATGGATAAAAATGTATTGAAACCTTTGATAAAACCGGGTATTTCCATTCGTGTTTTTGTCCCGCCTTCGATTTTTGCCCATGACGAAAGTCGTATACAAGGTTTTACTATCCAGCGGCAGCGGCGGCTGCGGTGTAAACTATTTGTATGAAGCTTTATATATATAACAGACCTGTGGATGCTTCATACCTTTTATACAGATACCTTATGTTTCGAAGTATCCGTCTTTTATATCTCCATTGTCCTTGACCTCATTTTCATGGTTCAGCAACTGCTCGAAAAACATAGTTTCTTTTTCATGTGAACTTCTCGCTTATTATATTAGTGATATGATAACTATATTTGATATATGGGTTCCTTGCAACGTCTCATTGCAACAAAATATCTATATGTAGAATTCGTACTTTCCGAAAAAAAAATGTTTGAAAAATGGTGAAAAAGATGTCACACGGATTAAATTTACGACGGCCCTGACGTCGTTTCAAACAGTGAAAACAACAAAAAACGTGGCGCAATAAAAGTTCACACAATTGTCGATGCATGCATTGTTTAACTATATATATATAGAGAGAAATTTTAAGCTACGATTTGATTTATCTATATGTTACTGATTTTACGGATCCTTTTTGTTATTCGGTGATATTTATAAGTCAAATTTTAACTTGGTTGCAAAACTTTCAAAGTTCTTAAAACAAGTAAAACTTTGGTGCGTAATTGTACGAAATACTGATTGAGACTTCTATTACCAGGAACGGATTTAAAAGTTAAAGTGTTACGATCTATACTCTCGACATATCTTAATATTAGGCGCTTACAATACAGTGACATAGTGTCCTTCAAATGTTTCCCGCAATATTTAAAAAAAAATCTGCCGCAGATGGTATTACTTCGTTCTCGCGAATAACTATTACAATAGCAATATTACCTAAACAGATTTTTAGATCGATTAAAAAAATCCTAGTCTGAATGGGGTCTTATTCTAGAAGTATTTTTGTAGCGTCTGAACCATAAAAAACGTCCGATTTTAGCGATAACGGCTGTTACGCATATAGGCACGAACATCGTTATAGGTGCAGCTTTTTTATTTACTTGGTAAATGCACTTTCAACGTGAAAGTAATGATGTCGCTTAACTCGTCACTTACATATAAACAAAAGAAGTCGATAAATTGTAAAAGTGTAAGTGATACAGCAAACCAAAGACCAAAGTGGACAAATAGAGGTCGGTCATTTACAAACGTATCGACCGTATCGTATTCGTTGACGTATCCGCATCTGCAGATATATCAAAAAAAAGTATGTGATCCCGAGCTTAAGAATATTATACGTTTTGCTTATTTATTTCTTTTTTTCACTTGTTGAAATCTGTTACAAACAATCAAACATTCACTTTCAATATTTGCGATAGTGGTGTTTTGTGGAAAAAAAAAAATAAGGGGGCCTATCAACTACTTTTACAACATGACCTTAAAAAGGAGCCAAAGGAGGGCAGATTCACGAATATCGTACAAAAACTTTTAATAATATATTTAAAAAATATATGAAGATCTTACATGCATAAACACAAAAACAAATCAAATGTACTAATAATATACATGTAAGGAACTTTGAATATTGTTCATTTGTGACTTTATCATAAAAAGTAATAGAAACAGGAGTTGTCTTCATATGTCATATAAATACATTTAAAAAACACGTACTGTCAGTATCACTCTATTTGTCAAATAACAGTTTGGTTCTACGTGAGCACAAATTAGCACACAAACAAACGATTTTACCGTATTCACCCCTATCATGTCTATAAACTGTTCCAACTATACGGAATATCTTTAAAAGTCGGATTACATGTTCCACAAAAACTCGATATTTCCTAACTTTTTTGTTAATCTTTTTCTGTACTTTACGCTGATTCCTTGGCATCCGGCGTAATTGTGCTAGCGTAAATGGTATATGCAATCGCCTAGAATATAGCAATTTCTTGGAATATCAAGGGTGCGCCTATCGCCGATGGGTGTCATCATTTCAAAGGTGTTTGCATCATTATTGTGTACTAAGAATCCAGATTCAACATGCACAATAGTTTTGTTGTTATCAATAATGACTGGTGTATGTATACAGTGAAAACCTCTATTTCCACTATAGTACATCCTTTGGGGTTCATTAGAAGGTCTTCGAGTTGCATGCGATGTACCATCTATACAACCAACTGTTTCCTTTAGTTTGTTCCATTTCCCACGTTTATGTCGCCACTGGCGTCGAGTTGGCCATATTATGTTACTGCAGATCATTGCATACAGTACTGGCCACACTTCATTTACAATTCTTGAAACTTGTCTCGGTAAAATGTCAAACATAATGGACAGACTATGATGTTATATGTCGGGTAACATTTTAACCAAATAAGGGTCAATAAAAGCATGTTGCATCGATTAAGTCTTCGGTGAATCCCGCGAGCTCTTGGTGCTTGGTATAAAAGATGATCAAAGTTATGGAATAAAACCAAAAAGGTTTCTGGTGTTTCACCAGTTGCGTCATAAAACTGGAGTCGTCTTTGTGACAATTGCGTAAAAATGTCTCTTCCAAGATGTTCATCAACATCATCGTCCATAAATAAAATAAATCTCGACCTCATAATAGAGGAGGGATAGGAATCGAGAACAACAAATAAAAGCATCATCAGCTGATTATAAAGTTTCTCTGTTCTATTATATAAGTCAGGCGAAACGTCAAACAAAACATACAAAAGCATAAACAGGATTTCTCTAGAAATCTGAAACGAAATTTAAAAACGCCAATTACTGGTATAGTCGCGGGGGAGGGATAATAAAAGTCAAATTAATTTAAATTCGAGAACCCCATTTGAACCGTTTAGAAGATTGTAATACCCCTTCTAAAAACAGGACATGCCTTAGATCACACCCCCCCCCCTTTTTATGTCAGGTTCATGTTTTTCAGTCTGAAGTTTTCTCTCTCGTGTATGGTGTATTATTGTTTGTCTGTTTTTTAGCCATGTCATTGCCAGTATCTCCATTGATGCATCCATAAATAGTTAAAATCTATACATTGACAATGCTAACAGCAAATATATGCTTTACTGAATATTTACGGTACACCGAATTTGTTGACAGTAAAATTTATTTATGTTTTCAAGCACGAATTTCACGAACGGTAATTTTTCGTCTATATATAAGGTCTTTTTTTTATTTGCTTTCACTGTGAATAAAAAGTTCTTATGGCACATCATGGATCAAGAAAAAGCTAAAGGTAGGTTTTTTAATATTCTATACATTACATTCAGAAATTTATTTATTGCGAAAAATGCACCAGGGTTGTAAGTGCAATCATTCAACTTGCATTTTTTAATTTTGCTGGCTCAAAATTGCCAAATTCAAATGCATGCAATAATTTCTTATTTACAGTACTATTTGTTGATTAAATGTCATACTCAAAGATAAGAAAATTGTCCGATACATGTATCTGGTTTTTTTGTCGAGCCTTCGACTTTAGTCGAAAAAGCGAGACTAAGCGATCCTACATTCCGTCGTCGTCGGTGTCGTCGTCGGCGGCGTCCACAAATATTAACTCTGTGGTTAAAGTTTTTGAAATTTTAATAACTTTCTTAAACCATACTGGATTTCTACCAAACTTGGACAGAAGCTTGTTTATGATCATAAGATAGTATCCAGAAGTAAATTTTGTAAAAATAAAATTCCATTTTTTCCGTATTTTACTTATAAATGGACTTAGTTTATCTGTGGGAAAACATTACATTCACTCTGTGGTTAAAGTTTTTAAAATTTTAATAACTTTCTTAAACTATCCTGGATTTCTACCAAACTTGGACAGAAGCTTGTTTATGATCATAAGATAGTATCCAGAAGTAAATTTTGTGAAAATAAAATTCTGTTTTTCCGTATTTTACTTATAAATGGACTTAGTTTTTCTGCGGGAAAACATTCCATTCACTCTGTGGTTAACGTTTTTAAAATTTTAATAACTTTCTTAAACTATCCTGGATTTCAACCAAACTTGGACAGAAGCTTGTTTATGACCATAAGATAGTATCCAGAAGTAAATTTTGTAAAAATGAAATTCCATTTTTTCTGTATTTTACTTATAAATGGACTTAGTTTTTCTGCGGGAAAACATTACATTCACTCTGTGGTTAAAGTTTTTAAAATTTTAATAACTTTCTTAAACTATCCTTGGTTTGTACCAAACTTGGACAGAAGCTTGTTTATGATCATAAGATAGTATCCAGAAGTAAATTTTGTAAAACGATAAATCCATTTTTTCCGTATTTTACTTTAAATGGACTTAGATTTTCTGCCAGGAAACAACACATTCACTTTGTGGTTAAATTTTAAAAAAATTTGATAACTTTCTTATACTATTTTTAATTTGTACCAAACTTGGTCAGAAGCTTGTTTATGATCAAAAGCTAGTATCTAGAAGGAAATTTTGTTAATATTTTGTACCTGTGTATCTGTAGTTTACTTATAAATGGACTTAGTTTTTCTTCCAGTTAACATTACATCCAGTCTGCAGTTAAAGTTTTTAAAACATTTATTAGATTCATAAACTATCCTGGATTTTTACCAAACTTGGACAGAAGCTTCTTACAATCAAAAGATAGTATCAAGCGAAATATTTTTATTGATGTTTTCCCTCATTTTTGTTGGGCCTGCAATTTTCAGCAAAAGTAGGCGAGACACTGGGTTCCGCGGAACCCTTACAAATTTTTTGGTTTTCTTATTAAACTGTTTTTTTTATATATGTGTGAATAACTCATAAATATATATAGAAACATACCATTTTGGAAAATCGTGCGTTGTGACTTAGACTTGTTCTATATTATATATGGCTCAACGTTACGTGCACACGATATGGTTACGGAGATTTTAAAAATCAACAGTTAAGGTGGGGGTGGTTGTCACGTGTCTGTTAAAAGAAGCAAAAAATAAACAAACTCTCTCGCTGGCTAACACACCCACACACACACACACATGCACAAACTGTAGATTAGACACGTGTCGTCTCGGCAACTCGGTCTATGTGTTATCATCTTTAATCAAGCTTCATATTCATATTTTTTCCAGATAAAAGGGGGAGCTCTCGCTTCAGTAGGAATGAGACACTTCTCCTTTTAATGTCTTATATTGCCCATCCAGGGGACTTTGATTCTATCATGGGCGAGATGAAGGAAAATTAAACCATATGCAACAATCGGCAAAAGAGTTCTACCTACAAAATGATGGCAAAAAAATAAAGCAAAGACTGAGGGAAAAATTGCACCGCCTATCTGCAAATCGTCTTAAAGAAACAGACTTGGAAATTAGGTAAAACCGAATTATATAATGGTGTCTGGTTGAAAGTTATGTGCTTTAAAATCATTAGGAACTTAAAATATGCTGTTAAAAAATTAATAAAAAAATACATGTCTCTGATTTATAGTTAGAAAACATGTTATATATCTTTGAAAATATGTCGTCAATAATTTACCAATTATATCATATTTAAATTTTAGGGAAGAGTTAGATGTTTTGCACCAGGTGGAGACGAGAAATATCTCCTCATCTTATAAATGCCAAAAAGTTTCGGACCTTAAATTAAAAGTCACAAGTGCTAAAACCTCATCACTAGATAGTGATTCATCTCTGCCAGACCCTTCAATTCCAGACCACTCCATTGATTCTCCGCCAAGCCCGTGTACCACCCTTAAACCATCAAAAACTACTACTCGAGAAGACAACGAAGTTCCTGGTACATCTGGTCGCATCAGAACAGAAAACGACATTGATGAGGACGTGAGACTGATGTGGGCCAGAAAAATTGCCAAAAAATGTGAAAAAGTAAAAAAAGGAAAAAAATCCAAAAGGAAAAGGAAACGAAAATCAAAAAAGAATGATACCAAAGCTTTGATCAAAGAAAATGAAAAAATGAAAAACAATATACTTAGTATCTTGTTAAAAACAAAAGAAAAATGTTGGATGATGATTCATCTTCATCGTCTTCTTCTGATTAAAGTCATATATCAATATCAAATATTTTGTTTTATTCTACTCAGTATTTAACAATTTGGCTCCGTATTTATTTTTTCAAGTTACTCTAGAAATTTGTGGGTTCGATTGTTTAGAAAACGAACATGTATAATGTGGTAAATATATTACAATGCAGCGACCACAGACAATTTCATCTACTATTTTTTTTCATGTACACAGTGTAACATATTTACATTGTCATGATTGATCATGATCAAGAACGGCAGTTTGAAATGGTTCCAAGTTATACATTTGTTTTGTTTGTGTTCGACATGTTTTAAAAAAAAATACCTTGATAACTTTATTTATTTTAATGCACTTTACTACGATTCCTTCGACTCGGTGCGAAGCTATAGATAGAACGGAGGACCAGTTTATACGATACGCCGATACGGATACGCCAACAAATACTTGATTAATGCAAATACTCTATTAGCGGTAATCGGGTTTGGGACGTTTTGAAAAATACACAGTTTTAGCATAACGATAATATCAAGACAAGGAAACAATGACGCTTAACAAATACCCGGTGAGTTATTTGTGAATGTGTCTGATTGATGATAGTCACTCTTGGTGAAGACAGAGAGTGAAATTATACAACAGATACCATCACAGAAATGATATTGCAAAAAAAGACAATTAAATCGGTAAATCTAGCTTGACCTACGTTATAAGAAAACTATAAACTGAGGAAATAGTATACACGACCGGATATATTTACTTTAATCGTAGTTTTAACTTAAATCTTCTTTAATTAACATATAAATGTAGATAAAGAGCCGAATATTTGATAAATGTGCAAGTAAAATCGTATCAACTAGATCTTTTGTGAAAATATCTGAGGTTTATTAGTTTATCTATATGTCAGAACTGCATGTGTATATTAAAGTTATGATCTGGCTTACTTTTAGATTATATATAAAATATTGTAATAAAGGCATTATATTGGAAATGAAAAATCCCTCCCCTGAAATTATATAATAGTAGACTGTCGAGGTTCAGATATGTTATCATTGGTAGTGAGTCCAATGGTGTCACACACGTCGCACTTTGTCTATGTTTGAGCACAATTTTTGTTTATATTGTATCTGATATTTGTACTTTTGATATTTACATTATTTAGGATTCTACTTTTACAGGAGTCTAGTACATTTAATTTAGTTTAATTTATTAAGTAGATATTTGAAAGTCACCATTGCTTTTGCAATGGATGTCAGTCAACATTTTCCAGGGAGTGGATATGAGGTAGATCCTCTTGAAGAGTACATGGCAAAATGAATGTTCTAGTAAAGAAATATGTGTCCGTTGTGGTGGTGCACATACAACACCAAATTGTGATAAACCACCAAAATGTATTAATTGTAATGGGGAACACCCCGCCTCAAATAAAGACTGTCCCAAGAGGATAGAAAATGTTAAAATTATAACAAAGGTCGCTAAAGAGAAGTGCAGTTATAAGGAAGCACGGACAGAAGTAAAGCACGAAATTAAAAAACAAGACATAGTTCACCGTCCTAAGACTAAATCTCCCCTTCCCAAAGAACACAAAGATATAGAAGATATATTAGTATTTATAACTGTATTACATAAGAAACTATCTGTTATTAAGGAAGAAAATGCCCAATTTATTTATATTACAAATTTAGTTAAAAAAGTTTTTGGGTTTGAAATACAACCACAAAATCTTACAAAGAGATTCAATGAACTAATATAAGTAAATATTTGTTTTACAGATTAAATTGTACAGAATATCTCTTTTAATAATGCAGGCGCGTAGCTCCCTATACGCTAACACGCAGTTGCGTGCACATCGATTCGGCATGCAAAAAAAAAATGGCAAAATAAAAATTTATAGATTGAATGTTAAAGGAAACACCTATGCAGTCACTTTTTTAATTGATGAAATATCATTAAATAACGGCATTTGGTTTAAAAATAAAAGTGTTATTGGAGATTATGACAAAATCGGACAGTAACTTGTACATTTTACAAGATTTGAATTTGTAATACTCAGTCTAAGACATGTAGTTTTTGGAGCACATTTTACAGTGTACGGTTCATCAGTTTGGAATGAGATGTACCAATCGGCATTTATAGAATTATCAGAACCCTTCGATATCGTTGAAAATATGCCGAGGCGTTGTGGTCGACAGACTACCAGAGCCAATCACCCTGCAAACACGCCAAAACAGTATTGGAAAGTCTCATTATTTTTTGCGTATGTTGAAAACAAATGTACGATCAACAAAGAACGACGACAGTTTCTAGCATTACTGCATATTCATCGGCATTTCAGTGTGAATATTGACAATTAAAGTAATACAGAAGTGTGTTTCTGCCTAGACCCGAAGAGCAGATTTTGGACAATTTTGAGTAAATTCTGTATCACACAAATATATATCTACATATAGCTCCTCTTTTAAGCGTCCTATGACCGAAAACCGGAAAAAAAAACCATTTTTCTGCATAAAAGGGTCGCAAAAAATTTTCGCCTCGCTCCGCTCGGCAGTAGTTGCTTGCACATTGTTTCTTTCTAGCTACGCCCCTGTTTATACATAAATTTGAGGTAACTACTCCAATTTTATTCAGGTGCTTATTTAGTCCAATATATCCTGTTAATTTGAAGAGTAATAGTTCTTTCTCTCTTGTTAAATTTGGAATATTAATTTGAAAATTAACTTTATCAATAATTTTAAATAATGATCTATCTTTGTTTGTTTCCCAATCTTTTTGCCATGAATTTTTCAGAAAATTTTTACAGACAGTTTTAATGTCTTCTTTAAAGAAAGGTATACAATCTATGCAGTTGTCTAAATTTAGTGCGTTTTTGGCTTGTAAATCTGCACTTTCGTTTCCCATTATTCCTACATGACTTGGTATCCATTCAAATATAATATCGTATAAAATTTGATTCTTTACTTTAAAAATAGGAGCTCTGATGGCTTGAAGAGCTGACAAAGAATCTACAAAAATTACAGTTTTAATAGGTCTTAAATCTTCTAGCCATAATAGACTTACAAATATTGCCATTCATTCTGACATAAATATTGAAATATAGTTTGGTAGTTTAAAACCTTTTTTGATTTTAAGTTCTGGAACAACATATGCACAACTTGTATTACCATGTGGGTCTTAGATCCATCTGTAAATATTTGCAAATGTTTTGAATATTCTGAGTCAATTAATATTTCGGCTTCACTTTTAATTAAATGTGGGAGATCCTTTTTACTTATTTTATCATGAAGTTGTGTTTTAACTAATGATTTTTCGATATGCCATGGAGGACATGGACATTCTGAATATCTATAAATACATTCTGTAGAAAAATTATTTTGAGCTAAGAAATCTCTTGCTGTTATTGAAAAGGGTTTTCGTTTAACGTTTTTTGAGTAATCAAAAATGAAAGTGTCATTTACCGAGGCTTTAGTCATATTTAAAAAATCTTTTGCTATTAAACTTTGTCTTCTTATTTCTAAAGGCGGATCTCCCATTTCAACTTGTAAAGCTTTCAAGGAAGCTGATCTCATTGAACCAGTGCATATACGTAATAACTGAGTTTGAATTTTATCGAGACATTTTTTAGTACTAAAAGAAGCTGAATTATAAATTTCACATCCATAATCAAGTTTTGATCTAATCAAGGATATATAAGTAGTTCTAAGGGTATTGCTGGTTGCGCCCCATCTTGTTCCTGTAAGTACTGTCATACAGTTAATGACTTTTAAACACTTTGTTTGTAAACTTTGGATATGTTTATGCCAAGGTAAATTTCTGTCAAAAATTAATCCTAAAAATTTGATTTCTTTAACTATTTCCAATGTGTGATTACCAAAGATATATTTATATTGTTTCTTCTGGTAAATATCATAGCAACAGTTTTACTTTAAATTTTAAAGCCCCATGTAGAGCACCATTATTATCCAAGTCTAGTTGGATTTTTTTCTGTAAGAACTTAATACATGAACCTGATTTCCATATAGCACCGTCATCTTTAAATTGTGAAATCTCACAGTCTTGTAAACATGTTGATAAATCATTAACCATAATGTTAAATAAAGTGGGACTTATACAACTCACTTGTGGGGTACCATTTTCAACAAAATAAGTTTCTGAAAAAGTATTATTTATTTTAACTTGCAGTGTTCTTGATGTTAAATAATTATTGACATAAGCTAGTAAATTTCCTTTAATACCAAAATCAACCATTTTCTTTAATAATCCATGTTTCCATAGCATATCAAATTCCTTCTGAAAATCTATGAAAACGCCAACAGTAATATATTTCTTAGCAAAAGTTTTATGTATTTCATTGTCAAGTCTAATACATTGCTGTAATGTATTTTTATTTTTTCGAAATCCACTTTGGTTTAGATTATATAAATTATTTTTTTCTAAAAACCATCTTAATCGGTTATTAACCATCTTTTCCATAATTTTATTAAAGTTAGAGGTCAAAGCTATAGGCCTATAAGACAAAGGATCACTTGAATCTTTTCCTTGTTTTAAACATGCCATTTGGGATAACCACAGAATGTTTCCAGTCTTTAGGAATCTCCTGTAAAAAACATATTTTATTTAAAAATAGTAAAAAAAAAAATTAAAGTTTTGTCGCTCAGATGTCTGAACATGCTATAACTATCGTTTGTATCTGAAATGGCATCTTTAAATTCCTGTAATGTGAATTTTTCATTAAAATAATCTTGATTTTCTTTATAATATTTAATAAAAGTGTTAATTTCCTGTTTTTCAACAGTAGATTTATGCTTTTTAAATTCATTATCATAGTTGTTAGAACTGCTAACTTCTACAATTTTTTTAGCAAAATAGTTTGCTTTATCAATAGTATTAGTTAAAAAATGTCCACATGCTCTAAGAGCTGGAATCTCTTTTTTGCTGCTTATTTTACCAAGCATTTTTTTTAATATTATACAATGTACCATAAATCTGAAATTTTGGAATTGTCATTCAATGTGTTACAATAATTTTTCCAATATATATCTTGTGTATCCTGTAAAACTTTTTGGCTAATTTTGTTTTTTTTCCTTATAAATAATAAAGTCATGCCCCTTTCCTGTATGTCTAGCTTTGTTTCTTGCCTTATTTCTTTCCTTTATCGCTTTGGTGCATTGGTCAGACCACCATGGCACACAAGGTTTCGTTTGATTTCTAAATTTTTTAATAGGAATAAACTGAGTTGCAATATCAATAAGCTCAGTAGTTAACATAGTATTAGAATTTTCAATATTATCAGAAATATAATTATCTGAAATTCTCTCATCACAAAATGTCATCATGGAAAAATTCTTCCAATCAGCTTTCTTAAAATTCCATTTAAAGTTATTATTTTCTTCACTATTGTTAACTTTGATATCTATTTTAAGTGATATAGAAAAGTGATCACTATTAAAAGTAGTATTTTGGTCAACTGACCACTGAATCCTGTGAGCTAAATTCAAACTACAAAAGGCTAAATCAATACATGAAGTTTTAAGGTAGTAGGATTCAGGCGCGTGCCTGATCCTTCATTTAATAAACAAATATTATTATATAAAATTGAATTTGCTAATTCTCTACCTTTCGTGTCTATTCTTTCACTTCCCCATAAATTGTGGTGAGCATTAACATATCCACATAAAATAAATTCGGTATCAAATTGGTTTATTAAAGTATCATAATCTGTCTGAACTGTATCAGATTGAGAATCGTATATATTGACGATCAATAAACGTTTCTTATTATAAATAATGTTAATAGCTGAAATCTCTAATTTACTGGTTAACGATACCGTAGTATTAATACCATTTTTACAATAAATAGCCGTCCCCACTCTTTTTGTGCCTCTCGTGGAGAAGGCAGCCAACATATATCCTTGTATATCAATAAAATCTAATTCATTTGAACAAAAAGTTTCTTGTAAACAAATAATGTCAGGCCTATATTTAACAGAACCTAAGTGCCATAAAAATTCTGGTGCATGGGCTTTAAGTCCCTGGCAATTCCAGTGCAGTACTGTAAAATGTGCTGCCATGACTAATATTAGGTTTAAATACAAATATAATATATACATTACAGGGGCGTAGCTAGAAAGAAACAATGTGCAAGCAACTACTGCCGAGCGGAGCGAGGCGAAAATTTTTTGCGACCCTTTTATGCAGAAAAATGGTTTTTTTTTCCGGTTTTCGGTCATAGGACGCTTAAAAGAGGAGCTATATGTAGATATATATTTGTGTGATACAGAATTTACTCAAAATTGTCCAAAATCTGCTCTTCGGGTCTAGGCAGAAACACACTTCTGTATTACTTTAATTGTCAATATTCACACTGAAATGCCGATGAATATGCAGTAATGCTAGAAACTGTCGTCGTTCTTTGTTGATCGTACATTTGTTTTCAACATACGCAAAAAATAATGAGACTTTCCAATACTGTTTTGGCGTGTTTGCAGGGTGATTGGCTCTGGTAGTCTGTCGACCACAACGCCTCGGCATATTTTCAACGATATCGAAGGGTTCTGATAATTCTATAAATGCCGATTGGTACATCTCATTCCAAACTGATGAACCGTACACTGTAAAATGTGCTCCAAAAACTACATGTCTTAGACTGAGTATTACAAATTCAAATCTTGTAAAATGTACAAGTTACTGTCCGATTTTGTCATAATCTCCAATAACACTTTTATTTTTAAACCAAATGCCGTTATTTAATGATATTTCATCAATTAAAAAAGTGACTGCATAGGTGTTTCCTTTAACATTCAATCTATAAATTTTTATTTTGCCATTTTTTTTTTGCATGCCGAATCGATGTGCACGCAACTGCGTGTTAGCGTATAGGGAGCTACGCGCCTGATAAACTGCAACCAGATCGAAAGTGTAGAGCATTATATGTTAAATTGTAAATTATTCAATTTAGAAAGGAAAATTTTATTTGAAAAACTAAAAAAGTTAAATGTTACTGATTTTTCACTTAAAAATTTACTAAAAGGATATAAGTTTGCTCCTATTTATGAATATGTGTTGAGTACCAAAAGGCTACATTATGTCAACAATACGTAGCATTTTTTTTAGATTTTATTAGTTTTTATCTGAACTAAATTCAAATGCTGTATTTTGTTTTACCTTTTATATATAATTCATATAAAAAAAAATAGGGGTCTACCTATATTAGGGAGAATTCATTTTCTGCCCCAGGATAAAAATTGTTAAATTTGTTAATGAATACATTTAATTGTTAAAGACTTTTATCATGCTAAATTCACCTACATCAAAAGACCAGGATAGCTACCTTCTCTACATAGAAAGAAATACACAAAAGAAACTCTTTGCCTAAGATAAGGAACAATACTCACCAAGAGGCGTTAGAATAACTATAGCGATATCTTTAAATTTTCAACTAGACTCGATTAACAATTCACTACTTACGCAGGAATACAGAATTAATTTTCATTACATTAATTTTCATATTTAAGCTTCTAAATTTATTACACTTTTTTAATATTCAAGTATCAATTCATCCTAAGTCATCGACACTACATATATAGACAAGCAGATTAGCGGTGCCAACCAGTGGTCACTCCCTGACATGATAGTCGTGATATACATGGTATGAAATTATGTTAAATATTTAACCAGATTGTCGTGTATGTAGCTTGTTCAACAATGGCGTCAGCACAAGTACATCGAATGTACTTACGGGAAAAACAAGCAAGTACAATTCAAACTGGAATCCTTGAACATCCTAGTAAATTAATATAGAAGTATAAAGTCCCGTATTTTATTATAGAAATAAGTATATATATTTTTCTTTATATATTTAGATTTTTTATCATGAAACAGTTTTTCGCATTTCGGGATCTAGACAGTGGCATGTTCTCTGCCTGACTGATCACCAGACAGAGAACAGGTCAATATCTGGTTCCGGTTTGCAATTAACCTACACTACCATGGTTAGTACCTCCATGGAATAGTGCGTATACACGATTCTCACGGGACCACTGGCTGGGGCAACTGATCAAAACTTAAGTCGTATATTTAAAAAGCAAATAAGTAACATCTGATAAAAAAAAAATAAGCGACACACTAGGTTCTTGTAAAACTCACAACCAAAGTCAAACAAAAAAAAAACAAACATTAAGTAGATTCTTTTTTTTTTTTAATTAAAAAAACCATTAGGAACATATAGGGCGCAATTTCCATTAGGAAAGCCGTCCTTAAAAAAACCACAGAAGAAGAAGTTCAGATATGTGAGTATGTCATGTTGGACTATAGTCCAGACATGTGTGCTGAAATTTAGCGAAATTAAATGACGAATTGTGCTCACTGTACACAAAAGCCCAAATAACGTGGATTTAAGTAATTATAGTTTCCCATGCGGACTAAACCCATAGCGTAATTAGCTATACTAGAAAAAACTAATGGCCTGATTTATAAAAAAAAAAAAATAACATAAAGACAAATATAGTAGATAGCAAACAACAACAACCACTGAATTACCTGCTCCCAGTGTTATACAGGCACAAACAGAATGTTGCGGGATTAAACCTCTGTTCGTGAGCACTCAACTTTACCTAGGACAGCGGTGTCACAACAAAACATAGGAGACCATTCAATCATTCAATAGTTCTGTCCATACCGGCTGTTGTTCATCCTTGAATGTTTTGTCAACAATACAATATTGTGAAGCTCATTAGAAAAGGCAATGGTTTTCAACTTTTTCCTCTGACCAAATTGCTTATTATAGATCTAAGTCCACATTAATTTAGCAGAGCAAATGTGGTATGCCTTAATTACGTTAGTAGAACGACATGGACATACCGGACATAGTCTTGCCTTGCTTTGGTTCATACGACTGCCTTAGATCTTTGTATCGTCATCTAAAATATCATCATCTAATGGACTATAAACCAATTCATAATCTATACTTAAAATAGATTAATAAGACATGCAAATATATAGATAATAGTCATATATACAATACCTCAGGTATCTACAGTACATAATCCTGTAAGTTGGACGGCATTTGTCTTTTTCCGCTTACCAGTGAATGGTTTTACACTAGTAATTTGGAGGCCCTTTATAGCTTAATGTTCAGTGTGAGCCAAGGCTCCGTGTTGAGGGCCGTACATTGACCTATAATGGTTTACTTGTATAAATTGTTATTTGGATGGAGAGTTATCTTGTAAAGTAGGGCATTAGGTTTACTTATTGTTAAATGTAAAGCACATGGTGGTTTTCAGCACAATATCTACACAAAGCTATTTTATACGATGGTTTGGTCAGTCATAAATTATGGCTCGTCTATTTGGGGCACGAGAGATTTAGTGCGGTGACAGAAGTGTAAAAAGTCGTCTAGATCGCGAGTTTAATCTCCCCAAATAACACACGGCTAAAAATGGTCTTAACTTAAAGACAAATATGTCTTCTTTAGTTTTTGCCCTGTCGTCAGAATTTCGTACGGTCACTTTTTTCTAAAAAGTCGTTTTAATGACTGGTAGTATATTGGAGAGTTTCAACCCCCCCTTTTCAAAATGAAAAAATGTGTATGTTTGCTTACATTTAACTGAAATAGTTTTTCTTGAAGCTATTTTTATATGTCAAAATATTCCATTCAGTATTTTATTTTCTTCTAATCTATAAAATTTGCGAAGTTTAGACTATTTAAAATTGAGGTAATTTTAATTGCAAATTCAGACTCAAACTTTAGTTTCCTCTTCATAGTAGTAATAAAAATTATCCCATAATATTTTAAGCATATAATATTTAATAAAATTAATTAGTGATAAAAATTTCGGAACCAAAATATGAAAAAAACCTTAAGAAATCAATGGAAAAAGAAGGGAGTAAAAATCTTCAATTTCAACACGGAACTCAATCACTTGCCTTCCGTCACATTTTGTGTATTAGTCAATAATTTGCTCTCAAATGATATATGGAATTACTACCTTTTTCGCTATTATATACACATATTTTCAATTAAAGTGCACTGATATATGCCACATACTTTGTTTGTATATGTTTATATTCTATGTTTTTTTCGTTATAAAACATCAAATATACTTTGTCAGAAAAGTCTTATTGTAAAATCAAAATAATTGACGGATAGTTTCAGTAAATATTCCGTGATATGTCAAGTCCTTTGCAACTTGCTCCATTAAGTTCAAAGAAAGACAAAAGTCGTTACGTTTTATGCAGTGCTTAATATGCCAAAAAAAACCTCGATTGAAATTTTGAGTCAATTCACCAGTTTAGGGAAGTCGATTTTTGTATCTGCATTCCATAAAAGATTGGATGAGGTGAACATCAAGCTGTTTCATGCCAATAGCTGTTAATTTGAAGAACTCCGTGCAGGCAGTTTATCATCGTTCATGCTATAAAACTTACACAAGTAAACATATGTGTTCCCCCTTTTAGAGCGAGGAAGCTTCTAGTCTAATATTTAATGATGACATACAATTATCTGACTGTTGTCCCTCAGTTTCGGGTATTTGTACACGTTCTACATGTTCTAGAATGCAGTCGTTCAACTGGAGCGCTTGTATATTTTGTTGCAACAAAACATTTTAGAAAGATAAAAAATTACTCAAGTTTGAATCAGATGAGCGTATTAAAAAATGTTTTATCCGTGTCAGATAAAGTTAAAGTTGAAATAGTTTCCCGTCCATCCTTTAAACTTCAATCACTCTGTCATTTTGGTTGCATTACAAATTATTTGCTAAAAACGTAAAAAAAATCCAAACTCGTGGAAGCAGATATCTCAAAACACGATACTGCTTTTAGTAATTTTATTTTGGCTATTGACAACGATTTAATGGTCATTCCTCATGACACCGTTACTCGATAAATATAGATCATTTCTTCCGGCTGATTCTAATTCAAAATATTCTACATGTAAAATGCAGTCTAAACTAATTTATTTCTATAGAAATTCAGTTGTCAAACAACTTCAACAAGTTCAAGGCAAATATAACATAATATTTAGTAGCAAAATAACTATTTAAGATGCCATATAAGCTTCTAGTCAATTAAAAACTGACCTCAAAATCTCAATTTCAACTGTAATAGACACAAATAACGGACAGATATTTCATTCCGCTGCAAGTTTACTTAGAAAAGACATCGAAACTCTAAAGAAGACTACCCAACTTCGGATGAATTGTCTCTTCCTTCTTAATTCAGCCAATGCCTTCGTATTTATTGCAATTCATTCTATGGTTACTCAATGAAAATGCATACAGCCAAGACTATTCTTAGGAAAGGGCACCAGAGCAATTGTGGAAATGCTAAGCAATTGTTGAGGTAATCGTTTTTGTTTTTCTCCTTTTCATTTAGGATTGGCTTTACAAATGTACCATGAGTTTGGTTCAAAACACCTTGTTGAAACATTGAATGCCAATGGATTTTATGCGACTTAAAGTAAAGTGCGACGCTATCTAATGTGTTGCCAATCATGAAATTGAGCGAATTCAAGATAGTGTGTACGTCTCGTATAATGTTTCTCCAGCATCTTTGCAGAAAAGCATATGGATGTCATGACACCTTCCTAAACCCCCTTTAAGATCTCTTTTAAAATCTTGGATGAATTGATAGGGATGGTTTGAAGCTGATATTTTTTTAGGAACAAATGTCTTCGGACTTCCTACAATACCTTGTCTGTACTTGTAAAGAAAAACTCAAAGTAACGTGTTTGCTTTGAGCAAAACCTTTCATGTGCAGACCTGTGGCCATGAGTGAAATGTGTAGAAATATTAAAACATGTCTTGTGACGGTTGATGAAAATGAAGATGATGGAGATAACGGTTGATTTGGTATAAAGCTTGCACGGTTCCAGTCCCGAGGTTAGGGGAGTGTTGGCATGCCCTTAAAAAAGTTAAACTCCGCCAATATCTGTATGTGTCTGTTTCAAGTCACGAGACGGTAATGCAGTGTTTGTCGTTTGTTTCTATATACTATATTTGTTTCTTTCTTATTTATTTTGTACATTAATCAGGTCGTTAGATTTTTTGTTTGTTTTACATTATTCATTTCGGGAATTGAAGACTATGCAGTATGAATTTTACTCATTGTTGAAGCCGTACGGGACCTATAATTGTTTTATGTCTCATTTGGTTTCATTTGGAGAGTTGTCTCATTTGCAATCATATCACATCTTCTTTTTTTATATGGAACACTTTTGAAGTTTGGAGTACGTTGCAAGGGAAAAATGGGGGGATATAGTTACAAAACCTATAATGTAATAGATATTAACCAGAGTTGAATACACAACAAAAGATAATACTATGGTAGCAGTCATAATTGTGAAAAAAAAACCAAAATCAACGAGTAGTCTATAAAAAACACTGAAGTATCCGCAAATTCAATTTGAGGTCATATTTGACTGTAGTGTTCTATGGCTTTGGTTTGATGACTCACCCACTATGATAGTTTAAAAAATAATTTTAAAGTATTGTCTTGCATGAAACTTGATTTTTACCTGAAATTGATATTTTTCATAAGGTTAAGGTGCTCTAAACATTTTATAGGTTGAAAACTTGATTTTTGAAGTTTTGTTTATAAAACGTCGTTTTACGATTTTTTTGATAAAAAAATCTCAATGATTAAGGTTTATGTATAAAAACAAACATTACTAAAGCCAAAACAGTATCATATGTATATAGGTAGAGTTTAGAAATAGAAAAAAATGTCAAAATTGAAACTCTCCCAAACTTTCACAGATTTCTACATATGACCTTTGACCTCAATTTTAAAAAAAATGTGACCATATCAAGTCCTGACGACAGGCATATTATTATAGTACACGATTTCCTCTTTCCAATGATATATTATGTTGGTGTGTGTTCGGTGGGGAGATTAAATTCCAAAAAATCTGCCTTCAGTCACCGCACTTATTTCTCGTGCATCACTGCAGTACAGAATCGCGCCATGCGTTTCTACATGGGTGTGGGTAAATATACCCCAAACGATGCTGTGTCAGGTGACATGGGCTGGAAACCACCATGTGTTAAACAGTGGAAAAATATTTTTAGACACTGGTCCAAATGTACAAAAATGGACAATAATAGAATTAATTATAAAGTTTTTAAATGGTCAGTGATGAAATGTAGTTGTAAATTAAAAAATTGGTGCTACAAAGTTCTGGAGATTTGAAATCCTTTGATTTTGAAAGATACTGTAAAATAAATGAAAATTTTCTTGATAGTTATAGTATATCTCAGTTAGAAGAGAAAATGTTTGATAAATATAAAAAAGACTGGGGCCTGGTTTTCGAAAGTATCATAAGATATGTCATAAGATATATCTTGGGGCATATTTTATGATCATCTAATATGACTATCATATGATATGTCTTAGGATGTAAATCAAAGCTGTCTTAAGAGAGTCATAGCTATGATGCTCTTATGTCTGTCATAATGTTCTATTATTTTAGATAATGATTAAAAAGAGATAAATATAAAAATGAAAATGAAAAGTATGAACATATTAATTATTACCATTCTAAATATTTACGAATATTTTATTTATTTCATTATAATGAACATGAAATTTTATACAAAAAGGAATTGAAATATGAGTTGATAATTTGTTTAAATTTAGTTTGTAATTATATATAATAAACCTTGAACTTCGCTTTCGTGTATTATCATACACACAGTGTGGGAACGGAACTGTACGGTTTTCTAATAATTTGGTCATTCGGGAGACTGTCAAGCGGGGCTCCGACATTTGCAAAATAACAAGTTGCTTGATGGAAACTTTGATGAACTCTTATGTTCCTATATAACGTTTCTGCTTCAAGTTTTGATAGCTAAAACATTCTTTATGTAAATATGAACCAATAAAATAATAAGAAAGATATATGCATCCAAGCGTTTTCCTTAGAATGGTGGAGCTCCGTGTAAAACGATCAAAATTGTCACACAACAGCGATCAAAAATGTCAAATAAACATCGAAAAATCAATGTTTGCTACCTGAATTTTCACATGTACCTATTCTGATATATAGTCTTACCTGTCTGAAAGTTTCAAAGCCATTGTCCCAGTAGAAATCCAAATATATTCATTTTCTCCATGTCGGATATTTTTATTGACTGTACAATCGCTTGCAAGTTTACTGTAATATCACTCGGAGCCTTCCTGTACAATCACTTGGAGCTTTCCTGTAGAATTGCTTGGCCAAATTTCGTAAATACATTGCATGTGCATTGCATTGGTTGTTTCTTTCTGTCCTATTATATTCATCTATGGTATTTGAAGTGAAAATAAGCACAAAACCAGTCATTTTGAACCCTTTTAATGTGACTATATCAGAAACAAAAACAAAATGTGTACAATAGATGTAAAAAAAACTGATTGCCAAAGAGACAACTCTCAACAAGAGACCCAAATGACAAAGAAATTACCAACTATAGGTCACCGTACGGTCGTCAACAATGAACAAAGCCCATACCGCATAGTCAGCTATAAAATGCCCCGAAATAACAATGTAAAACGAGAAAACTAACGGCTTATTTATATACAAAAAAATGAACGAAAAACAAATATGTAACAAATAAACAAACAACCACTGAATAAGTATACAAGACAAAAAGAAAAGGACAGTACAAAATATGTTAAGAATGTAATCTAAAATAAAATCGAAAATAATCCTCGTACAAAATAAATATTTATATATAGTACCGAAAGGTGACTAGATGCTCTGGAAGGGTAAGTAGCATATTTTGAATTTTACTTAATATATTATTTACCAGCAATTTAAAAACAATAATAAATACATATTTGAACAATACAACAAAGAATTTTTCATCACAGAATCGGGATATTGTAACTTGATAAAGGAATTCGAATGTGGAATGGAAGTAGCTAACCACTGATCCAAGAAAAGACACGTATACTAGTATGTCAATAAACATGATATTAAAATAAGAAGATGTGGTATAATTTCAAATGAGATTTCTGTTTATTACAAGCTATAGCTACTGGTAGAAAAAAGCTCCAGTAAAATTAAATGTTATCAAGGATGGGAGAGGACTTGTTATCTGAAAGACAGAGAAAACACAAAACCCTTCAACATGATTTTTTTTTATATCAATGTCACGATTCATGAACTTTTCAATTTTCCCAACTATAGCATCCGACAAGCGAACGAAACAGTTGTTTTATTTTAGTGAGAACAACATTTTATCAAACCACATTTATATCTTCAACATAAAAATAAGGAGATGTGACATGATGATTGTCAAAGTTAAAAAAATAAATGGATTCAAGGAATTATAGTCGGCTATAAAAGGTCCCGACATGTAACTGACGGCCTAATTCATAATAAAACAATTTACGAAAAACATTTATGACAGACATGCACCATAGACGGATCCAAGGGGGGACCTGGGGGTCCGTCCCCCTCTTTTGTGGGAAAACTTTGGCGGTTGCTTTGATAGGGATTCACTGAAGCATGACCGGAGTGGTCCCCCCTTAGGTCAGTCAGCGCCCCCCCCCCCCCCCCCCTTATGAAAAGTTCTGGATCCGCCACTGTGAACCAACGACAACCACTGAACTACGGGCTCTTGACTTGAAACAGGTACATAAAGAATTTGGCAGGGTTAAAAATGTCTGTGTGCGCTCATTTCTCCCCAAAACTAGCACAGCACAAGACCAAACTATAAAGAATCTGTTGAATGATCGGATCATCATTTAATCACTATCATTGACGATATCAGACCAGGTGCGGATCCGCCTTTCTGCAAAAGGGGGGTCCAAACCACGGAACACCCTAAAACGTCCACAAAAAAAATGGGGTTTCAACTACCAAAACTCCCTCTCCCCCGCATACCGCATCCGCTTATGCAGGCTGCATCCATTCAAATAAAAGTTTCAAACATCAGTAACACTTTTGAGTGTGTAATTTAGGTTTTAAGAAAAATTTGATAACAATACCAAATAACTAACTGTTATTAAATCGTAACAGAAAAGGGAGAGAACAATCATGCCAGACATAAATTGTATTTGATTGCAGTAGTTTTAATAAATATTTCTGTGACAAAAGTATCATGGAAAACATAAACTGATCATGAATGTGGCAGAAGAGATAGTAGTAAGCATTATCTACTTTAGAGTTATAATTAGTCATATGCCACTAGAAACTATGACAGCAAAATGCAATGAGTGTGTAGGTAAAGGTAATACCTTTAACTAGCTTGCTTGCTAGCTGGACCGTGAAGTCATAACAAGGTAAAGTAGGTTATCCTCCTTTCGGAGTAGTCTAGTTGGCCAAACGATGAAAAGAAAAGCTCCAAGCGATTGTACAGGAAGGCTCCGAGTGATATTACAGTAAACTTGCAAGCGATTGTACAGTCAATAAAAATATCCGACATGGAGAAAATGAATATATTTGGATTTCTACTGGGACAATGGCTTTGAAACTTTCAGACAGGTAAGACTATATATCAGAATAGGTACATGTGAAAATTCAGGTAGCAAACATTGATTTTTCGATGTTTATTTGACATTTTTGATCGCTGTTGTGTGACAATTTTGATCGTTTTACACGAAGCTCCACCATTCTAAGGAAAACGTTTGGATGCATATATCTTTCTTATTATTTTATTGGTTCATATTTACATAAAGAATGTTTTAGCTATCAAAACTTGAAGCAAAAACGTTATATAGGAACATAAGAGTTCATCAAAGTTTCCAACAAGCAACTTGTTATTTTGCAAATGTCGGAGCCCCGCTTGACAGTCTCCCGAATGACCAAATTATTAGAAAACCGTACAGTACCGTTCCCACACTGTGACAGTACTATTTTAAATATACTAGGAACGAAATAATATGTATATTTATTATACAAAACCATGAGTTAGAAAAAAAAATCCAAATTGTATGTTGCAGGAGATTCAAATTTTAATTAACGTAGTTGAGGGAAAAAAACCTTTACTATTTAGCTAACTGAGAAACACAACTAATATTTGTATTGCAATGAACATGAAATTATACATGAAAAGCAATTAAAATTTTAGTTGACAATCATATGACCATCATAAGTCATGTCGCGAGGAGTCTTAAGTTTACGACAAAAGTTATGACAAATCGTAACTTGGGACACTTTCGAAAACATATCTTACGACTATGACATGTCCTAAGACCATCATAAGACATGTCTTAGTCATAAGATACTTTCTAAAACCAGGCCCCTGGTGTACAAGAATTTTTTCATATAGTACCGGTTGTAAATTTAGAACATATAAACTTTTTAAACATACTTATAACACTGAGTAATATTTTCTAAAGAAAATGTCACTGTACCATCGTAGTGCTTTTTCAAAGTTTAGATGTGGTGTAGCACCATTAAAAATTGAAACTGGTCGATATGAAAAAAAAATCTAGACGAAAGAGTCTGTTTTAACTGCAATATTTTAGAGGATGAAAAACATGTACTTTTAAATTGTCCGTTGTATGAAGATCTAAGACATGCTCTTTTTATTGATATATTGTGTCATAATGATATGTTTTTAAACTTGTCTGATGAAGAAAAATTTATATATATGTTTAAAAATACCAATATTTGTAATATTGTTGCCAAAACCTGCAATAACATTTTAACAAGGAGAAACAGTATGTTATATTATTAACTACTGTATTTGTAGTATTTTATAAAATGAATAAGTATTATATGTATTTTAATAGTCTCTCATAATTCTTTTAAGAATGGCACATAGTTACATATATTTAATTGTTTTAACTATGTTAACTGTATAATTAATTTTATAATTGTATCTTGTTTTAATCATGTTGTATGTGGTGAGACTTTAATAAACTATTGAATCTGAATCTGAATCTGTCTCATTGGCACTCATACCACATCTTCCTGTATCTATTTTATCGTCATTGATCTGTGACATAAAGTTTTGACATAAGTCATATACAAATACTGTGTCTAAATTCTTAGGGACATCAACAAGCGAATGAAGATTATAAAAATGATACGCTTATTATTTTGAATCGGCTGTCAGGGAATCTGACACAAAGAAGGGATCATCATTATGAAAACCGATAGTCAGAGATTTGACAATGAGTCCAAATAATATTGATTATCATTATTATATATAAAGATATGAAGATATAAATCATCCAGATCCATGTTGATGTTTTGTTCCATTTTATTCTTGATCTTTCCGAGAAAATTATTCCTAAGTCTCTGTAATTATAGATGAACATTTTGAGTCAATCATGATGTACAACTGCCTCTGTTCTTCTGTCTTGAATCTTTCGCAATACAGGAGACTTACCTTTTATAACCACATATGGACCTTTCCAACGAGCTTTTAATTTCGGAGAATTTCCTACTTTCCTGGCTGTATCTAATGTTAAAACAATGTCTCATTTGCAATATTTTCTGTAGTTAAAATCGTTATCTGTGAGGATGCAGATATTAAGATTTTCCCTTGCAATGTTATGAGCGTCCTCTAAAGAATTTCTTAAATTTTGAACATAGTTGCATATATCTTGATCCGTGAAACGGTCTTTTATCTGTCCTAAAACAAGATCAATAAGTTCATTTACTTCTCGTCCAAAACCATGAAATTTGGTGTAAAACCATTTTGTCGATTCTCTGTTGGTCTGATATCACCTGCTAACGGTTGTAGGTGTGTATTTCCAAGGGAGATGACGTTACTAATGTTGTCATAACTTGTGTTCACTTCCTTTTGCTACTTTTGCAATAAAATATGTTTAAACTAAACTCATCTGTTATTAGTTTTCTTCAGGAAGAAACGCCTTATTGTAGTGATTATTCTATTATATTTCTCTACTTGGCCTTGAAGCAGGACAATATGCCAATTTTCTGGTCTTAGAAACTTCAAAAAGAGCAAACCATTATTTTATTACCCTCCCATTTACACGTTTCTCTTTATCTGTATGCAATTCCATTGGACAACCAAATCATGAAATAGTGCTATCCATTAAAGCTTTAGCTACTATTTCAGCATTCTGATTTGGCAAGGGACAACATTCCAATCACTTAGTGAATTGATCTTTGATAACTAGAACATACTTATTTTATTAACTGACTGGTAAAGGTCCAAGTATATCAAAATGAATGCGTTCAGTAGGAACGCCAAAGTGGTACTGGCCCAATTCTGCTTTGGCTCTCTTCAACATTTGTTTGTACATTGTATATCTATTGCATAGCTGACATGGGGAAACATCGAGTTCACAATCCATTGTCATTCAGATCCAATAAACTGTAAGTCCTTGCCAACGTTTATCTTTTCCTAAATGCCCTGCTGATCGTAAATCTTGCCAGAGATGTAGCATTTCATGTCTAAGTTTTACTTGGTGTTATTAACAACAGAAATTTCTCAAAAAAAGTATAGTATTCCGCTTCTGAATTCAAGTTAAGATCATAAATATCTTACAAACGGACTACTGATCTGTAGGTCTTGTTTTGTAGAAGAGAAGTCGGCGGATAACGAGGTAATACTAGTCCTCAGATCTATGTCATTCTTTTGCGCATCTTTCTGTTCAGTTTCAGTATAAATCTGTTTCATCTTAATCTCTAATATTTACTGAACGAACTGATAGTGGTTTAACAAATTAAAATGTATATGTCTTCTTGAAAAGTGGAATACTGATTTTGGGCTCTTGTATGTGTATTTACAACCTCCACATGGAAGATCATTACTTGGGATATACGAGTTGCATTCATTAGGTGTATCCGGAATTCGGGACAGAGCATCTGCGTTTACATGTTCTTTTACTTGATTTGCGTTAAACTATCATATTGCATTGTGATAATTCCTCAATCAACCGAGCCCGATTACCTTCATATTCTTGAAATTTAATAGCTAAGTAAAATTATTATGGTATGTACACACAAAAAAATGATTACATGGAAGATAATACATATATTGCCCTGTGAAAGTGACAATAGCTAATAACTCCTTTCGAGTTGTGCAGTATTTCTTTTGATCTGGTGTAAGAAATTTTCTTGAATCTTTTTCTTCTCTCTTTACCGTCTTGTAGTTGGTTTAGTGCAGCACCGGTGGTCTTGTCGGAGTCATCAGTATCCAGTACGCAGGTAGCTTCTATATCGGCATAGGCCAAAACTACAGAATGTTTCAACGCCATTTTCAATTCTTCAAAACCATTTTCCTGTTCATCAGTTCAGACAAACTCTGATTTTTCCCTTCTTAGTTGATACAAGGAATCATGAATTTCAGCATAATTGTTTAAGTATCAATTTGTAAACATGAGGACAAATTTAAGCTCTTTCTTTCTTTTTTGGTCTTGGTTATGTTTAACTGTCTGCATATTCTTAGGATTTATCGAAATACCATCTTTGTTTACAATTTTTCTTTAAACTCGACTTCTTTTTGAAATAGGAAGCATTTTTACGGTTTAAGTTTGTAGAACTTTTAAATTTTTAAAGATGTTTTCACGCTTTATCAAATGATCATCATGGCTATGACATAGAACGATGACATCATCCAGATATGCAAGACATTGTTTCCATGCAAGTCCATTCAAAATTAGCTAAATGACTCTGCTGAAAGTTGCTGGTGAGTTATAAAGTCGAAAAGTCAGTTTGACATGTTCGAAAAGTCCATATTTTATTACGAAAACTGTCTTATGTGGATTTTTTTCATCAATTTTAATTTTCCACTCTCCTGCAGCCATATCTTAAGTACTCATATATACACTTCCTCTCAATGTATTCATGTAGGACTAATTTTTTTGTCAAAGGGAAGACATCCTTAGTCGTAACTTTATGAACGGACAAAAATCCATACAGTATCGCAAACTGCAATCTTTCTTTAAAACTAACACAGGACACCTATCGGATATATAAGGTTTATACCTCCTATCAATCATTTGATTAAGTTAGGTTTTTTCATTTTCAAATTTAAGGGAGTTCTACGTATTCGTTGTTTGATTGCTGCTGCTTCTCCTATATTTATTTGATGTTTTATTTTTCCATTAAACAATCCTAGATTCATGAATATTGAACTCATGAAAAGTGTAATGTCCTTTTTCAAAGGTACTATATTTATTTGATATTCGTTGGTGTGACTTATTTTCTTTTTTTTAAATTCGCCGCCACTATGTCAGTAAACACCGAGTGTCTCGATTGTCTTGATTCGAGAATCGTTCGTATAGAGTTCGTCAATCGATATTACATCGTTGGTAAAGCGTTCGTAAAATGTTCGGACAGCGTTCGCATATCATCTTTTCATCGAATAGTAAATGTCATCGTTTAGGTATTGTTTGTCGTATGTGTAAGTTGTAAGCGTTTGTTTAGTGTATGGTATGTGAATAATATGTTGAGTTAAGAACTTAAATAGATAAAAGATCATTTAATATAAAATAAAGAGGAATGAAATAAAACTAAATATTAGATTGGAATGATTGACAGTTAGCTTCTTAACGTATAGAGGCAAATAGTTCAAACATGTTGAAAACGAGAACAAATTTACAATTAAAACAGTAGTAAAAGAGGACGTCCGGGATGAAGATCAAGAAATTTAGATTGCTGTGACTGGAAATTTAGGGTATGCTGGATAAAGACAGAAATTTTGCCTTGCCTTGCAACAGACCCCTGCCGCGCAAATTAAAGAGTTTTTTAAAAGGGTTCTTAACGTTGGTTAATGAAATAACGATAGAATGCAAATATCATCAATTAATACCCTCTATTCGCATTCTAGACTAGATCTTTTTTCCGTCATACAACTTTTGTTTCAGATATGAACGTTTACAGAGGTCTCTTTGATCATTTAATACTGCAAAGGGGAGCCACATCAGATGGTGGAATGGAGGTTGTCTGATCTATAATTGTCATTAACGTGATCTAATGCTTAATCAGTGAATTTTTGTTATCTGTTCTCATATTCATAAATCAAATTTTATCTTATTTATTAATCATTTATATAATCGGCATGTGATACTGATATCAGAATGTGAAATATTCACAGGGAATATATCAGCATAAATATCATATGATGTAAAATGTGTAATGTTAGCAATCTACCTTGAAGTGCAACCACCGAATAGGACTCATTGATTCTATGACATCAAGCATTTTTCTCATAACTGTGAGCATTCGTAAACATGATATAAATGATAAATTATTGTTATGCTTATCTGTTGTATGTTCTTTATGTTATCGTTTTATGATTACCCCACTTATCCTTTCATAGCTTTACCTCACTGGCAAAATGATAAGAATCACTGTCCATATGTAAGATAGTATCATGAACCCATCAATTATCCAAGAACAGTTTCTAAATGATTTTTTTTCCTAGAATCAAAATACGATAAGAATCATTGGCCTAGTTTGAACATTTCATTGATTACCATTGAGACGGTTCAAAATCTAAAACCAGCTTGTAGGTCAGTGGTTGTCGTTGTTTCGTGTCTGTCATATTTGTTCTTCGTGAATTGTTTTATTATAACTTAGCGCGCTAGTTTTGTTAATTGAATTGATTCTCTTTTTGTTTCGAGGTCTTTTATAACCGAACATACGGTACGGGGTTTTCATATTGTCAATGTCATACGGTTGCCTACAATTGCTTACATCCACTCCATTTGAACTTTGGTAGATACTTTTTCATTTCCAACCATAATTTTTATATGACAGTTGTAATCGTGATTCAAATGACAACGTTTTTTATGTTAATATAATGTCACAGCACCAAAATTGCACAAAGTACCTACATTACACTTATTTAGCAAAACAAAACATTTGAAGAGACCATACCATGACAGAAGTCTCATTATTGGCAGCATCATTTGCTGTCAAGTGTATATGACTATATTGCAGCGTTTGTAAAAGAGGGACGAAAGATACCAGAGGGACAGTCAAACTCATAAATCGAAAAGAAACTAACAACGCTATGGCTAAAAATGTAAAAAAACAAACAGACAAATAATAGTACACATGACACACCATAGAAAACTAAAGAAGCAACACGAACCCCACCAAAAACTAGGGGTGATCTCAGGTGCTCCGGAAGGGTAAAAAGATCCTGCTCCACATGTGGCACTCGTCGTGTTGCTTATGTAATAACGAATCCGGTAAATAGTCTAATTCGGTAGGTCACATCAATGAAAGGGAATGGGATTGTAGTTACGACGTAAGGAATATATCCGATATCATTTGTGAAACGGTTATTCCATAATGGTCAACCAACTCGTGACGGCGTCCGTAAAATTTACGAAGGGATGATTTCAACTTCACCATTTGGAACTCTTGGTTTAATAGCTTCCTTGTGAGCAGCAACCATCTATCAAGAAAATCATGATAGGAAATACAAGCACGGGAATATCGTATCAATTGGGAGATATGTACCCCGTATGCAGGTGCTGCTGGAATGTTTCTACTTAGAAATGGAACTTCAAAGTTCACAATATGAAAGCTGAAATCATCTCTTTTGTCATAAAGTTTGGTTTTCAACCGACCCTCATTGTTGATTTCTAGATGTAAGTCAAGATATGATGCCGACTTAACTGTATCTGTAGTATCCTTTATCTCTAGTTCGATGGGATAGATGCGTTCCACATAGTCACCAGATTTTGAATTATTTAGTGAAAGAACATCATCTATATAGCGGAAAGTAGAGTTAAAGGATATCGCTAACTTCTTATCTTTCTTCCTTAGAAGTTCCTGTATGAAGTCAGTCTCATAATAATAAAGAAACAAGTCGGCAAGAAGAGGGGCACAATTTGTTCCCATTGGAATGCCGAAAGTCTGTTAAAAAACACATCCTCTGAACGTAACAAATATGTTATCAATCAAGAAATCAAGAATGATAATGTCAGTTTCAGAGAATTTTTTGTTTGAATTAGAGTGATCCTCTACAAAGTAGCATGTATCCCTCCCTAAGACAAGATACTTGTATCTACGTTGGTCATTCTTTTTTATGATACAAAGTAATACCAACTCTTTCAATTTGTCTTTTAGTTTGGAATGTGGCATACTTGTGTAAAGTGTAGAAAAGTCAAATGTTTTAATATGATTACAAGATGAAAGAGAGTTAGATCGTATGTACTCTAAAAGATCTTTGGAATTTTTAAGTATCCACATCTGATTCACGCAACCTCTAGAATAAGCAGTTTCACAATATCTTTGAAGCCCGTCTTTGATTGCTGATAAAATAGATGTTAATTTTAACTTTTACATTCAACTATATAAGTCTATATATATATATATATTCCTTTATATGTTATCTCATCCAAAATTTTGAATTTTATGCATTTTTAATGCATTTTTAATTTTTATGTATATTATTTTTAACTTCTCTGTTACCTTTGTACTTGCATGGTTTTATGAGAATAAACTATCTATCTATCTTATAATTTAGAAAGAGGTTTCGTGGAGCACTTGGAAGACACAACAATATACCGTTGTTTGTAAGAACACTTATGTAATTTAGGTATCCAAAACAGTGATGGAAGATCCAGTTCTTTATCTTTGGTTGAAATTCCAAAGGAACATAGAACTGACCTATGATTATCCAGGATTTCCTCTTTGGTAAGTGTCGTGAGGGTATATGTTGAGTTTCCAAGTGAATTGTCAATACCTAATTCGTTTATCAAGCAGTTAATGTAATGAGTTTTACACACAAACACGATGTTGTTTGGGGCTTTATCTGCGGGGACAATGTAAGATATGACAATTAAATGGGAGTTATAAGATTAGTGTTGCACAATGCTCACTTGTGAACATATCTGCAATTAGACCGATAGACAGAAGGTTCTCAGAATTGTTTTCTACAATCAAAAATTGACCATATTACATTGTCTTTTTAACTTGACAATTTCTACCATAGTTTTTGGACTTTTACCATATTTTGAACTAAAGTCCAACAATGACATCTTTTGAACGTAACTCCCTGAGAGCATTTTGCAGAATCGTTTGCCATCATGAGTTATAGACCGTATTGTAACGCCATTTTGTTTTGATTTTTTCCCAACAGTAATGAAACTAACAGTGACGTTTCTACAATACCTTCTGCAAGCCATTTGCCTATGTTAATTGGTATTATATTTTGCCGTTTGTACTGAACCAAAGAGGTTGTGTTTTAATTTAGCAATGATGAAATCGAACTGCAAATGCCATTTCTTTTAGAATTACTGCGAATTCTTATTCTTTTCTTATGTATATATATCATAGCCGGTTGCCAATAACAGATGGTTACACACCTTTGATTTTGTTTCGAAATTTTATTGATCTTCTACCCATGGAATAAAGATTACCTTATATTTATTTGATATCATCGAATAAAATTGAGAAAGGAAATGGAGAATGTGTCAAAGCCACAACAACCCGACCATAGAGCAGACAACAGCCGAAGGCCCACAATGGGTCTTCAATGTAGCGAGAAACTCCCGCACCCGGAGGCGTCCTTCAGCTGGCCCCTTAATAAATATGTATACTAGTACAGTGATAACGGACGTCATACTAAACTCCGAATTATACACAAGAAACTAAAATTAAAAATCATACAAGACTAACACAGGCCAGAGGCTCCTGACTTTGGACAAGCGCAAAATTGCGGCGGGGTTAAACATGTTTATGAGATCTCAACCCCCCCCCCCCCCTATACCTCTAGCCAATGTAGAAAAGTAAACGCATAACAATACGCACATTAAAATTCAGTTCAAGAGAAGTCCGAGTCCGATGTCAGAAGATGTAACAAAAGAAAATAAATAAAATGACAATAATACATAAATAACCACAGACTACTAGCAGTTAACTGAGCCTTTTCGAGCAAATCTGACATGGGGTATAATTGTTCAATTGGTCAAGATCTATCAGCCCTGACATTTTTAGACAAATATCGAACAACCCATTGTTGGGTTGCTGCCACTGAATTGGAAATTTTGCAGTTTTTGGTTATTATCTTGAATACTATTGAAAATAAAGAAAAACTATAAACAGCAAAAATGTTCAGCAAAGTTAGGTATACAAAATATCTATATGACAAAAATTGTCAATTGACCCCTTAAGGAGTTGTTGCCCAACAAGGACAATTTTACACAAGTTGTTTGATGTTTTTTAAAAATGAATCAAGAATAAATTTTGTTTTTCATTTCCTTGTACTCCAAGAAACATGGACACTTTGGCTAAAATGGAACATATGGGTTAAAAGCAAAAATAATCATTGATGAAAGTTTTAAGCAAAACAATAACAGGTGAGCGATTCAGGATCTTGAGAGCCTCTTGTTATATATTAGAGCGCCACTGATGAGTCTTTTGTTGACGAAACGTGCGTCTTGTGTACAAAATTTAAATTCTTGTATTATAAATGATTAGTTAATCTACAAGGGATCTGCATGTTCAATTAAAACTTAAGACATCTATTCGACAATTGTGGGAACGCGATCATGACTTGGGTGACTGTAAAAGAATATCTTCGACACATATAGTACGTTTACATTCATCAGTCATAGTCCCCATCCCGTCATCTCGATTTACAATCATTGTTAATAACTATAACCTTTAGTTCATTTCGAATTCTAAATAACTTACTTTTAAATTTGTGTTGCAGACAAGAATGGCATCAGATAGTAGGACATTATGTGGTGTGTGTGAAACTCAGGATGTTGTTAGAGATGCCATTTTCTGGTGCCCTGAATGCGATGAAGGTCTATGCACATCATGCGAAAAGTACCATCGGGCTTCTAAATCTTTAAGAAATCATGAAGTAACTTCAGTGGATGATTATCAACAATTACCGTCATCCATAGCAAATATCAAACAATACTGCTCTGACCATAAGAGAAAATATCAACACTACTGTTCCAAACATGAACAACCTTGTTGTCCGCTTTGTCTCGCGTCAAATCACATGAAATGTGATTTTTTAGCGATTGATGAAATCATCAAAACGTCCAAGACCTCTGCACTTTTCGACATTATGGAACAAAGTATGAAAGATATGAAAAGCACCCTAGAAAGAATAACAGACGATCGCGAGAAAAATTTGAAAGATATTCATGAACAGCGACAGAGATTCCTGACAGATATAAAAGAGATACGAGAAAAAATAAACAAGCATCTAGATAAACTTGAACAAGAAATAGAACAGAATATCCAAGCTGCGGAACAAAAAGCCATATCACAAATAGACACAGTCCTTTCAAAAATCTCCGGCCATTGTAAAACAATAGATAAGCTACAGAAGAATATATCTGCGACTAAACATCTTGCTACTGACCTTCAGACATTTTTGGGCGGGAAAATGTTTGAGGCCGAGATTCAAAAGGAAGAGAAATTCATGCAGTCTTTAATAGAAGACGGAGATTTACAACAAATAAACCTACAATGCAAAATTGATGATAAGCTGTCCAAAATACTGTCCTTGACAAAGATGGGAGAGATATCCGTCACAGCAAATCAACCCACTATTACAATAACGATGGAAAGAGAAAACCAAGCTCAACAAATGATACCGAGGATAACAAAAACAATCAATGACATCAACCTAAAATTACTTACGAGATTTGAGATATCAAAAGGAAAGACAGGACTTGAAATCTCGGGTTGCACTATCCTGCCTTCAAGAAAAATGGTCTTTGTAGATCAATCCAATCATAGACTGGTAATTCACAACGAAAATGGAGTATTTGAAAGTGAAATACGTGTATTACAATGTCCTGTTGATGTTACAGGCATTGATGAAAACACCGTCGCGGTCACCCATAATTCAGAGCCTTATCATATCAAAGTTATTGACTTTGCTAATAAAAAGGTTGTGAAAAAGATTAAAACGTCTAGTATATGCTACGGTATTACAAGTACAGATGGTAGATTGATATTTTATACTTACGGGAGTGGAATTCAAGCAGTCGATGTGACCGATGAAAGTATTGTCACTACAGTGGTTAAAGTCGATGACGAACATTACTGCAACTATGTTACAACATCAAAAAACATGATTTACCATTCAAACTTAACTACAAATACCGTCACATGCCACACAGTCACAGGACAGAAGATTTGGGAATACAAAGATGAGTCAATTTTGAAAGGGGTTCGTGGAGTAACTGTTGATAATGATTCAAATGTGTATGTGGTATCCAATTCGAGTAACAGTATCGTCGTACTTTCACCAGATGGAAAGAAAGCACGTAAATTGTTAGGAGAAGGAAATGGGATTCAAGACCCATATGGTATACATTTTGACAAAGGAAGAAATATTCTACTTGTTACTAATTTTTATGGAACAACCTTTTTGTATAACATTAAATGACATTCTTCTGCTTTTTGTTGGTTCAACCTGTAAATAATTCTAGATGTATATATTGCATCGTTATTTGACATTACTTAAGAAATCACTTTTTTAATGCATTTAAATTACTTTTTCAATATGATTTTTGCATGTTATATACTCTAATCAATTCACAGAGATTAAATTTGTACTTGTGACTGACTTAATGTTCGGTTGTCTGTAGATGTGATAATGCATGAATTTTAGTTTTAAAAAGACTTTTATAAGTATGGTATCATATAGAACATCTGAATATGAAATATGTAAATCCTTCGAACTCATACGAATGACATCACTAAAGTTCGGCGTCAACAAACGGTAAATATAAGATTTCATATATTTTTTTTTCAAACATCTGGTCAAGTTGGTAATAGGGCCATATAAGCTTTTACATGACTGCATCAACATACAATGACTGTCGTTTGCTTCTCTATTTCTACAATTTAACGTTGATATTCAATGAGCCAAATGTAGCAAAACTTTCTATAATGTATGATTTCGGTTTTGTTATATTCCAATCTGTGCATAATATATATCCGAAATAATATGGGAACCCATCTTATATATTGGTATTTTTTGTTTGGAATACGTCAACGAAAAGCAACCTGACAAAGCAATAAACAAAGATATCTCGGCGTATCTTTTGGTAAATGAAATATATGTCACGGATCGTAAGAAAAGACATGCTTTTAATACATTTTTTGTTATAAATGACTGCGATCCTACTTATTATGTATAAACTTTGGGGGTTATTTAACTACGTCACCATATTACAACGAAAGAAACGCGACACTTCTGTACATTACTTTCAACGCCGATCGCTGGTGAAAATATTCCATTTTGAAATGTATGTTAACATTCATTGCATTTAGTCATATTTGCTTATGTGATCTTGTCGAGTTGAACTTTAACTGAGGGTCCTTTAAACAAATCAACTATTAGTATCTCTTACATTTATTTTCTAATTATTTAGCATATTAAAAAGTTGGGTAAAAGCATTCAACATATTAACGTGATTTAACTCCGATAAGAAATCATCAAATGGTTTCGGTCATCAAAACATATTTGAAGATCTGATCTTTTTTGCAGAGCACCTATCTATTATAGTTTGTAATATAATTTGCCAAAACATGAATTAGACAAAATTCGTCTGTTTTGGGGATTACTTCTTACGGAATCGGCAGCGGTTTCATTAACATGCTAGTGCCTCTTAATGTACTGTCTATTTACCGGTTTATAGTTTCTTCTTATCTAAAATAGGCTTCAAAAGACAAAAATATGACGAACATCGTCATTTAGGGACCGTGTTTTTTTTTTATAGATTTTGTATCGATTATCACTACGATTTTTAAAGTTTCTAAATATTACTTTCGAGATAATTGAAACAAGATGAAATTTAGGCATGTTCAATTTCTATTTATCTTAAATAAAGGCAACAGTAGTATACCGCTGTTCAAAACTCATAAATCCAGGGACAAAAAACAAAATCGGGGTAACAAACTAAAACCGAGGGAAACGCATTAAATATAAGAGGAGAACAACGACATAACACCGAAACGTAACACACACAGAAACATACCAAGCATCAGACAAAACACCACGAGAATAACAAATATAACAAAAAAACCAAATACATGAATTTGGGATAGACAAGTACCGTGCCACGTCTGATCTCAATATCTCAAAAATAAGAGAAAACACAAACGACTCAACTCACACACAGAAACGAACAATAATATAACAATGGCCATCTTCCTGACTTGGTACAGGACACTTTTAAAGGGGAATAAAAGTGGTGGGTTGAACCTGGTTTTGTGGCATGCCAAACCTCGCACTTTAATGGCAAAGTTAAATATAACATTGAAATGACAACATAATATTACAGGACTACAATACAAATAAATAGGAGAACATATTAGACAAAGAAAAACATGATTAATAGATAACAAAAAGCATCAGGTTTAAAATCATTTGTGAGTTCAAAGGCAAAATCAGAAAGAAAAAAACCATCATCATGCAAGCAGGGGCGTAGCTAGAAAGAAACGATGTGGAAGCAACGATGAACATGCAGTAATGCTATGTAACTTTCGTTGTTCATTGTTGATCGTACATTTGTTTTCAATTACATACGTAGTACCGTGACTGATAGATCTCAGGGCCATCATGGCATGGTAGCACTCGCGAGATGTTATAAACCAGCGTACGTGTTCGGCATCGAGCGACCTCCCAATTGAATTCGTCAAAATTATATGCTAGGTCACTTTCGTATGTTTCAGACAATATTGAGATTTTTTCGTTTGTGATATTTCCTACAACACGATGAAGCCGTGAGATACAGCACAAAGAAGCGATTTTCTGATAACTTGACGTCGAGATACAAGTAACCTTCCGATTTTGTCATAATCTCCAAAAAAAATAATTATTTTGAAACCAAATGTCGTTATCTAATGATATTTCATCAATTAAAAAAAGTGAAAACATAGGTGTTTCCTTTAACATTCAATTTATAATTTTTTATTTTGCCATTTCTTTTTTTGCATGCCGAATCAATGTGCACGCAACTTCGGATCTACGATCTTTTTCTGAACGAACAGCTTCATCAACACTTGTAACTAGGTTGTCAAACTAATATCCGGGATAGACGGAAAAGACACCAACAGTCTCCGATTCCGATTGACCAACTCATCTCTCTCTCTTCTGCTTTTTTTTCTTTTTTTTGTGAAAACGACGTGGATGCACGTGCTGTCGTGCCTCCGGGTAGCTACGCCCCTGGCAAGAGTAATTAATCTTATAAGGAGTCGCTCAATACTTCTATAGATCTATAGCAAATAGATCTTGACATTCTGATATACAATATGAGTGCCAATGAGACAAACCTCAATCTAAATAACATTTTTTTTAAGTTAACCCTTATAGTTCAAAGTACGGCCTTCATCCCGGGGCTTGGCTCACACCCAAAAGTATGTAAGGGCACAGATTTTGAGGATATTTTTCAAAAACGATTTTCTCTATCTATCATAGAGTCAATTAATGCATATAAATGTAGAGTCAATTAATGCATTCTATTTGTATGTTCTCTTTTTAGTTAACGCGGCCATATGTGTTGAGTTACAGGAGTGAAATCACAAACGTTATGCTAGATACCATACGATTATTTTTTAAATGTAAACCATTATATCTAACACATCAGATTTTTGCAAAGCATGGTCACATCTAGAATGGTAATAGATGGTATTGAAAATCAACAAATAAAGCCTTACAACTGTTTTGTTTTATGACTTATTTATATATTTATAATCACTATATGATATATATGTATGTTTTTGTCGAGTGTTGTTTTATTTTTTCTTCCTCCATAACTAATTACAAGCAGTACTTGAATAAACAAAACACAGTCATACTTTGTTGCGTGTGTTGCGTTTCTACTGATCCAGAGTATACCATGTATATGTACATGAAGTGCCGGATACTTTATACATCCAGGTACTTTTAGTACATTTAAGGAATTTGTGAACAAAGGAGAGTTGTTTTGATTGCAGTTATTTTTCTTGATCTTTACATACACATTTATTTAAAGGTACAAATCACTTGTTATCTTTTATATTTACAAATCGATGCGTAAGCATAATGTCTTTTATTTAGGGCGAAAGCAGATCTTGTTACTTCTATACTGGGTAATATTGTCACCTTGAAATACATATATATTGGTTTATTCGATTTTATTTGCATATCTATATGCGAAGGTTTCGTACATACTTATTTATTTTACATTATTATACATATTGTTTTACAGCGTTCCAACATAATTGGGGTGGACTATCCACATTGTTCATTGAGTACATAATTTGAGAAGAAACACGGAATGTAAATGTTACTTTAAACAACCGGGTATATGTATTGATCTTGTGAACAAAGGAAATAATTTCAATATAACATACTTTTAAATATTATTACAGATAAAAATGGCTTCAGCCTGTGGACCATTATGTGGTGTATGTGAAACCCAGGATGTGGTTATGGACGCCATCTTCTGGTGCCCTGAATGCGATGAAGGTCTATGCCCATCATGCGAAAAGCACCATTGAGCTTCTAAATCCTCCAAAAATCATGAAGTAACTTCAGTGGATGATAATCAACAATTACCGTCATCCATAGCAAATATCAAACTATACTGCTATGACCATGAGGAAAAATATCAGCACTACTGTTCCCAACATAAAAACCTTTGTTGTCCGCTTTGTCTCACGTCAGATAACAGGAAATGTGATTTTTTAGCGATTGGTGAAATCATCAAAACGTCCATGACCTCCTTACTTTTCGACATTATAGAACAAAAAATTAAAGAAATGAAAATGAACATAGGAAGAATAGCGGACAATCGGGGAAAGAATTTGGCAGAAATTCAACAACAGCGACAGAAATTTCTGACAGATATAAAAGAACTGCGAGAAAAAATAAACAAACATCTAGATAAACTTGAACAAAAAATATACAACAGAATATCCAAGCTGCCGAACAAAAAGCCAAATCACAAATAGACAGACTCCTTTCAAAAGTATCAGACCATGGCAAAACAATTGATTTGCTACAGAAGAATATATCTGCGACAAACATTTTGCCACTGACATCCAGACATTTTTGGGCATTGAAATGTTTAACGACGAGATTCAAAAGGAAGAGAAGTTCATTCAGTCTTTAATAGAAGACGGAGATTTACAACAAATAAACCTACAATGCAAAATTGATGACGAGTTGTCCAAAATACTGTCCTTGACAAAGATGGCAGAGATATCAATTATAACAAATCCACCAACCATTCAACGGTAAGCGACAAACAAGCTCAACAAATGATACCGAAGATATCAAAAACAATCAAAGACATGAATCCTACTTTACTAGCGAGATTTGAAATACCTAAACAGGGGAAAGCACCTGCAATCACAGGCTGCACTATTATGCCTACACAACAAATTATCCTTGTAGATCAAGCCAATGATCGTCTTGTAATCCACAATGAAAATAATTCATTTCATAGTGAAATACCTGTATCACATTGGCCTATAGATGTTACATGTATTGATGAAAACACCGTCGCTGTCACTCATAATGCAGAGCCTTATCATATAGAAATCATCAACATCGCCGATAGAAAGATTGTTAAGAGGATGAAAACGTCCAATATGTGCTACGGCATTACAAATATAGAAGGAAGATTAATATATTATGAAACAGGAACTGGTATTATAACAGCAGATATCACTGCTGAAAATACTGTCACCACAGTAGTTAAAGTCGATGGCGAGCATACCTGGAACTATATTACAACATCAAAAAACAAGATATACCGTACAGACCCAAATACAAATACCGTCACATGGTACACAATCACAGGACAGAAGGTTTGGGAATACACAGACGCATCACTTTTGGAAGGGATTCGTGGAGTTTCTGTTGATTGTGATTCCATATGTGTATGTGGTATCCTGTGTCAGTTACAGTATCGTCGTTATGTCACCAGATGGAAAGGACGCCCGTCAATTGTTAGGAGAAGGAAATGGGATTAAAAGCACTTATGCTATATATTTTGACACAAGGAGACATATTTTACTTGTTACTAACGTAAGAGGACCAGCGTTTTTATATAACATTAATGACATATCTTTTTCTGTTTTTGTCGGTTGAAATATGAACAAAAGCACTAAGTATTCCAAACGGTAAAAAGCGTACATATTTGACATTACTTAAGAATTTGAAAATATCCTCTTTTAGACAACTCATTTACTAGTAAAAAAAAAAAAAATCCAACAAATCTACTAAACAAATACCGTCGCCAAACTGTCAAATGTTTTTCTTTTCTTTTTCTATTGTCTGATTTAGAAGTACGGCCATGTCAGCATTATCATAAACGATCCGTCATCATAAACTGTAGTTCACTCTTCTATTTTAATTTGCATCTCAGTTGGCAGAAATGTTCCCATATCTTAATCAAAGCGCTAATATATGTAAGAAGAAACTTAAAAGGAAAACTCGAGTAAAATAAAAACAAACTAAACGAACCAAAACTGTTGTATGTCATTCTTGCTTTAGACGGTATTTAGTCTTCCGCAAACTATATACTTACTGAAGTCTCCACCAAAACAGATTTAAACAAACATAAAATCTACTAGTCCTTTAAGTGAAATTAATTTTTAAAAAAGATCATACATTACATCTCAATTTGAGAAAAGCTATATACAAGAGATTGATAAGGATTCACTTGAAAGTTTTTTTTTTTTTATCTATGGTAACCATAATGTTCGACTTGATATCTTTATTTACCAAATATTATTACTGGCTTTGATAGTCCAAACAAAACAGTGCAGCTAAGTGATCATTATTTAGATCCTATCCAGTAAATGTAATGCAATTTATTGATGATATGTTACACTTTGATCTGTTAGTTGCACTATTGTGTGTATTTGAATAACCATACTAGTCAAGAAAACATTTTTTATTGAATTACATATGTAACGCATGGTGTACGAATCTGTTAAAAAAAAAGGTTCAACTACAAAATATACAATCATGAACAAAAGAAGATAACTGCAACTATTTTTTTCAATTTGAAAATCAAAAAATAATTCAATGTTTTATATACAAATTCATAAAATTGTAAAATGATAGCAATTTTTATCCTCACAAGCCTTCTGATTTCATACTTGTTGTATTCTGATGCTGTTATATAATTGTCCCTGATCAGGGGTTGGGTTTGATCGGTAATTCGCTGAAGTGAGGCATATATGTTGTTTTTTTTCATTTTTTATTCTAACACATATATTTAAAACACCTTATCATAAGTGTGATGGCACTATAGTTTTTTTCTTGATTTGCCTTCATCCGAAACACTCATACAACAAGAATGAAAGCCAATGGAGAGTTTTTCAAAAGGATGTTTATCTTACGTGACATTTGGACTGACACTCTTTGTAGATAGATTACCAAAATACATTTATATCAGTCTAATCCTATTATTTCATTATTAAATTAATTTCGGTGTGTCAGGCAGTTGAACTAACACTGTAACATTTGTCAGACATTTCTAATGTTTATCGTCAAATAATATGGACTGAGTATTTATGGCGTTGTACTATAGCGTAAGACCTAAGATGACAAATGAAAAAAGACAATACCAATCAAAACCAAGGAGTAAACAAAGACTAAAAAAAACAAAGGACATTTACATCAACAGTTATAAATAATAAATAAGAAAAAACACAAACTCCGGAGTGAACTCAGGTGCTCCGGAAGGGTAAGCATTTCCCGCACCGTATACGGCAACCGTAGTGTTATTTCTAAGTTGTTCAGTTCGGTAATGATGGAAGGTTATTATGACTGAGGAAGAACTAATAATCTTAATAGAGGATTTATTTCAGGGACTAAGCCTATATATACTCTTGATCGTTAAAGGGAACTGCTATCTACGAACGACTGATAAAATTCCGTTTCTATAAATACGATTCATGTGCAGTTTCAGAAGGTAGTTTTCTACTCGTGAACTGGATATAAAGAGGGGCGAAAGATACCAAAGGGACAGTCAAACTCATAAATCGAAAGCAAACGCCATGGCTAATAAACAGCTGCCCAATGAGCGCATGATACGCCTTTCGTCTTGTGTGAGAAGTTTTATGCAATAATCATAAATAGTTTCTGAGATACTGCGCACCATGTGAAAATAATTGTGAATACAAAAAACTCAATAATTCTAAAATAAAATTTTGAATCATCAACCTAAAATTTCAGATCTTAAGATTAATATTACTAAGAAGTGTGTAAAGTTTTAAGCAATAGTCATGAATGGTTTTTAAAATACGATGTAACATGTGAAACACCCCTGTATTTTTTCACAAAAAAACTCAATAAGTCCAAAATAAAATTTTGAATCATCACCAAAAAAGTATACAGATCTTTAGATTAATATGATCATGAAGTGTGTGAAGTTTAAAGAAATAATCAGAAATCGTTTTTGAGATACAGCGACATGTGAAAAATACACACCCCTAGGCCTGTTTTAATTATAATGTCCCGCAACTCAAAAAGTTTAAATCTTATTTTCATCAAAAAGTATACAGATCGTTTGACCATCATAAGAAACAACTATGTTAAGTTTCATGAAATTTGGAATAGCGGTTCTGAAGTTACGGTGCGACATGTGGACGCCGGACATTTGTATACCATAATACGTCCCGGTATAAGAATGAAAAAGATAAACAGACAAACAATAGTACACATGACACAACATAGAAAACTAAAGAATAAGCAAAACGACCCCACCAAAAATCACTGGGGGTAGTCTCAGGTGCTCCGGAAGGGTCAGCAGATCCTGCTCCACATGTGGCACCCTTTGTGTTGCTCATGTTATAGCAAATCCGGTAAATAGTCTATTTTGGTAGGTCACTTTCATGAATTGGAAGGGGATTGTAGTAACGATATAAGGAACATTTCCGATATCATCTGTGAAACAGTTATTCCTTAAAAGGTCAACCAACTCGTGATGGCATTTGTAAAATTTGTGAAGGGATGATTTCAAGTTCACCATTTGGAACTCTTGGTTTAATAGCTTCCTTGTAAGCAGCAACTATCTATCAAGAAAATCATGATAGGAAATACAAGAACGGGAATATCGTATCAATTGGGAACTATATACCCCGTATGCAGGGGCTGCTGGAATGTTGCTACTTAGAAATAGAAAGTTCACAATTGGAAAACTGAAATCATCTCTTTTGTCGTAAAGTTTTGTTTTCAACCGACCCTCATTTTTCTAGATGTAAGTCAAGATATAAGGCCGACTTAACTGTATCTGCTGTATCCTTTGTATCTAGTTGGATGGGATAGATGGGTTCAACATAGTCACCAAATTTTGAATTATTTAGTTAGATAACATCATCTATATAGCGGAAAGTAAAGCTTAAGTATATTGTAAACTTCTTATCTTTCTTCCTTAGAAGTTTCTGTATGAAGTCAGCCTCATAATTATAAAGAAACCAGATATAGGTGTTGGTTTCAATGAACATCTTCAAGGCTAAGAGCAGCCACCTGGGGAAACAATAGTTTCCAGTAGTCAGCGCTTCGGTGTTGACACGTATGATGAATATCAATTATATGGTAATTTTTATAAATTTACTGTTTGCAAACGTTTAAATTATTCGAAATACTAAGGATTTTTTTTATCCAAGGCATAGATTACCTTAGCCGTATTTGACATAACTTTCTTGGATTTTTGGGTCTTCAATGCTCTTCAAATTTATACTTGTTTGGCTTCCTAACTTTTTTCGCTGAGCTTCAGTGATGAGCCTTATTATGGTCGAAATGTGCGTCTGGAGTAACAAACAAACTCATCATAGATACCACGACTAAATTTTATATATTCGCCAGACGCGCGTTTCGTCTACAAAAGACTAATCAGTGAAGCTCGAATCCAAAAAAGATAAAAAAAAAAAAAAAAAAAAATGCCAAATAAAGTACGAAGCTGTAGAGCATTCAGGACCAAAATTCCTAAACATTTTGCCAAATACAGCCAAGGTAATCTATACCTGAGGTAGAAAAGCCTTAGTATTTCAAAAAATTTTGTAAACAGTTAATTTATAAATATAACCCTATCAATGATAATTCATGTCAGCACAAAAAGTGCTGACTACTGGGCTTGTGATACCCTCGGGAAAATAAATCTCCACCAGCAGTGGCATAGACCCAATTATAAGCCTGGTACCTTTGATAACTATTTACGTCTTAGTGTCAGTGATCTGATCTGGTGGCCCCACATTTATTGGTATGTAATGCAAGTTAAGTCTTGTGATGTTTTAGATATTACTGAATCAGCTCACAGGAGAAATGTTTCATCACGAAAACAAGAGAGCAGACACGGAAATCTCACCTGCCATACTGACCACTGATTTTAAGTTGAATGTGTATAAAGTTTTTAGTAATAGTAAAAGTTCAATGATAAGTTAATATTGATATTAAAAGGCCTCCGAACAAAAAGGGGTGTTCAGATCCCCGAGCCCGAAGGGCGAGGGGATTTGAACAGCCCTTTTTGTGAGGAGGTCTTTTAATGTCAATATTAACTTAATCATTGAACTTTTACTGACTTACAAACCGTCAAAAATATATGAAAAGTACATAAAAAGCACTTGCAGAAACCTAATTCCCCTGAACTGGACGAGTCTAAATATGTTTAACTTAAATGATAGTTAAACAGTACTCAGACTGATATATACAATTAACAGTTACCAAATTGAAATGAAAACGGACCAATTTAATGGCATTAGATCATATAATTATTTATTTATGATAAAAAAAAATTAGCATCTAAAAAACACCAAATGAAAGTTTTACAAAATTAGGGGGTAAATTATTATTTTTTAGCCAACTTTTCAAAATATCGATTTCTTATTTAATAAATCAGCAATCAAAACCCCCGTACAGACCTCATTTATAACTGACCAATGAATATTATGCCCAACAACTTCATGCTATATATACTTGATGTTTTTGATCTGTCAGTAATCATAAAATAGAATCGTAAAGATCAGACCTTAGAAAACAGTAAGTAAACTCTTCCAACAATTAACTTTTTACACAGCTTGTTTAAGAACTTTTAATCGGACAGTCCTAGATGCATAAGGTCCTTCCCAATATTCATCCGGCAAATGTTCCTTTTGTTTCTGATTTGGTAATTTTCCTACATTAAGATACATGCGAATGCAAAATAATTAGTTTTGTCTATTCAGTTCAATTACTTAATAGATCTTGCTTTATTTGTGTTATTTTTTAAAATAAGAACTATGCATGCAAATTTCAATGAATAAAACCGTATTGAACTAGGTTTCATTGTCCCGATCAAAACGTGTTGGGTGAGATATATTCGCAAGTTCAATATATTATATGAAAACAAACACTTTAATTTAGTCGTCCGTTATTCCCTTTTCGTGTCTAAATGAAGCAAAAACACCTGAAAAAACGTTTATCTTTCTTAGTTTTATCCTTGCCTGACAAAAAAAAAAACATATGTCATAAATCGTATTTAAACATTAGATAAGAACAATAGTAAAAAAATATCTAAAACTTTTGAATAAGCAGTCATTTATGTGATAAACTGAAGAGACCCCCCCCCCCCCCCCCCCAAAAAAAAAAGAAAAGAAAAGAAAACAACATAAATTTAAATGAAAATTGTAAATTATAGCATATTACAAGATCTTGTCTTTGTGTGCCAAGTACTAGTACTGTAACAGAGATATTAATCAAATTGATTGATTGTTGTTTGCTTTAAGTCCAGTAGCAAATATTTCATGCCTAATAATGACTATAACACATAAATTTTAACAAGAGTGCACACGCTGAAATGTCTCGCCTTCTATACTAATCATTGATATTATGTTGATAGTCCTAAGTATAAAGCTTTATTACAACTGTCTCATAAACTTAACATTAACCAAGATAACTAAACAAAGACCAATGAACCATGAAAATGAGGTCAAGGTCAGATGAACCATGCCAGGCAGACATGTACAGCTAACAATGCTTATATACAACATATATAGTTGACCTATTACTTATAGTTTAAGAAAAATAGACCAAAACACAAAAACTTAACACTGTGCAATGAACCATGAAAATGAGGTCAGGGTCAAAAGAAACCTGCGCTACTGACATAAAGATCATAAAATATTTCCATACACTAAATAAAGTTGACCTATGGCATATAGTATTAGATAAAAAGACCAAAACTCAAAAACTTAACTTTGACCACTGAACATGAAAATGAGGTCAAGGTCACATGACATCTGCCCGCTAGACATGTACACCTTACAATCATTCCATACAACAAATACAGTAGACCTATTGCATATAGTATGAAAAAAACAGACCAAAACACAAAAATTTAACTATAACCACTGAACCATGAAAATGAGGTCAAGGTCACATGACATCTGCCCGCTAGACATGTACACCTTACAATCATTCCATACAACAAATATAGTAGACCTATTGCATATAGTATGAAAAAAACAGACCAAAACACAAAAATTTAACTATAACCACTGAACCATGAAAATGAGGTCAAGGTCAGATGACACCTGCCAGTTGGACATGTACACCTTACAGTCCTTCCATACACCAAATATACTAGCCCTATTGCTTATAGTATCTGAGATATGGACTTGACCACCAAAACTTAACCTTGTTCACTGATCCATGAAATGAGGTCGAGGTCAAGTGAAAACTGTCTGACAGACATGAGGACCTTGCAAGGTACGCACATATCAAATATAGTTATCCTATTACTTATAATAAGAGAGAATTCAACATTACAAAAAAATTGAACTTTTTTTTCAAGTGGTCACTGAACCATGAAAATGAGGTCAAGGACATTGGACATGTGACTGACGGAAACTTCGTAACATGAGGCATCTATATACAAAGTATGAAGCATCCAGGTCTTCCACCTTCTAAAATATAAAGCTTTTAAGAAGTTAGCTAACACCGCCGCCGCCGCCGTAGCCGCCGCCGCCGCCGCCGCCGGATCACTATCCCTATGTCGAGCTTTCTGCAACAAAAGTTGCAGGCTCGACAAAAACAATAGGTAGGTCGTACAATAGGTGCAAGAGTTTTTAATTTGATTCATAAAATCTACCCTGAAGTCGATCATCCATGTTTACGTGTAGTTTACAATATCATTTTACGCATCCAATTTAGGTTAGATACTTTTAGCTCGCTTTAGTAACTGTGAGAATTCTGTGAAACTGTATTGTGTATTGTACTTTAGTTTTTGGTATGATATTCTGTACTACCGATCACTATACCGCTCTCCTGGTCGGTCTCGTGTGGGGGCGTTCGGGTCAAATAAAGACGTTAATTAAATTGGTATTCTATTTCAACGCTTAACACGTGGCATCATAAAGTAAGAGCACAGACTGGCCGGCTCAGCGTCGGAAATGTGTCCTGGTCGGGTGACTTTTCTTCCTGCAAACTAATATCTTGTGAACTTACACGATAAAAAAAAAAGACTCAGCTTTTCAGTCTAGTAAAAAACGGGGTTAATGCTCTTATTATATTTCACGTAATCGTTCTGAATATTAATTTTATTCGCCGCTGGTCGTCATCCATTATCATTATTTATTTTACCGTTTTATTATACAGTGAAGTGTTTTTCTTTTGCTAGTATATATTAAAACTTCTTAAATTTTCACCAATCAAAATTAAAAAATGGCAGGTGAATTTTTTCAAACACTTGTGATTGTTGGGATTATTATCTTTCACGGTAAATATTATAATAGTAAATCAAATGTGCCTTTTCGGATATATAATATTTGACGGAAAATATTGAATTAACTCCGTATAACTATTATTTAGTCATGTGTCAGTTTTGAGCTTATTATTCTGTATACGGAATGTTCTATAAAAAAAAAACCGAATGTTGAAAATTTTTATTTATCTGTGTCTTTGGGTTGCTGTCGCATTAATGTATACCTTTATCTCCTTTTCTTCAAAACCAAGATTTGTTTGGGTAGGTATAGAAATATTTACATCTCTAGACCTCTCCCGTTCCACAGTATACCCTTGCTAAATTGGTGCGTTCGTTTGGCTTATTGGTTATATAAATACGCAGCTTTGTCCGATCAAAATATGGGTCATTTTCAAAAAATGTCGAATTTTGAAATTGAAAAAATTATTAAAAGTTACTTATTCAAACAACCCTCTACATAAGATAATCAAAACAAACAGTACTTTAAGAACAACATATTAAAAGATGCAATCTTAATGATGTCATACAAAAATATGTTGAAACATTTTTTGATCGGTGGTACATTATTTTGTCTATCCTGTTACCATTTTCAAAAGAAATTTTGGGTTATTAAGAAAAGGTTTAGATAAAATGTTAAGCTTGTTTTACGTAGACAATTAGATGGTTTTAAAGAGAATAAACTTCTATATATATTCATTCTGTAATATAATAGATTATTTGCCAATTTAACAGGTTGTACTGAAAAATGCCTCTAAAAATTGGTTTTCAAAGGTTGTAAAAATTACCACCAGTAATGCAAGTCTAAGATAGCAATTTATATTGTTCGGCATTTTTTCACCCTTTCAAATAAACCCAACATCAAGTAAATCCCTCATAAGTTAGTTTACTTTTCTCTATATTTCATTGGTAACAGGAACGTACGTTTCTGATATATTACTATATAAAAGTCTATCCTGTTACCTTTTTGTCTATCCTGTTACCGATATCAGTATTGCACCTGCGAATGCTTAATTGGGAAGATTAATACGTTATAACCTTAAGATGACTTCAAACAACGAAATATTTCATTCGTTTTGCACCTATATGTTAAGATAAAAAAAATAACGACGTTTTTGTCTACAATTGTCTATCCTGTTACTGTAACCATAGCAACAATAGTAACAGGATAGACATAACAGGATAGACAAATTTCTTCGTTTTTGATTGCTGTTGTGAAAGAACTACTCCCTTTGGTAGAGTGATTACGTTTTTCTATTGTGAATTTGGTTTCCAACACGTTATTGCACTTTTTACAAGTATACTGTTGGTGTATTTAATCAAAATTGGTGGTAACAGCATAGACATGAAAAAAAGTACGCTATATTTTTTTTCACTATATGTCTTGAAATTTCTTTTCTCTACACTGTCGTTCAAGAAACGAGGCGTTTTAAATGTAAAGATTACTTTACACTTTTGAGATCAACACTGACTGATTCAATATTCATAGGGAGAATAATTTCACGGCTGATTTAAGTAGCGGTAACAGGAAAGACATGAACCTCCTGTACGCAGATTCAATTTAGTTTGTAGATAATATGTTACATACAATGATATTGAAGCTACGATTTTTCGTTAGAGTAATATTAAACGTTCTTAAAAAGTCCCTTTTGCAGATATCAAGGCGATCGGAAAATCGCAAAAAAATCATTTGAAATGTGTTTTTCTGACACTGTACGCAGACAAATACCCCCAAAATGGGTCTTAAATGCAGTTTAATCTTATCAAAATAGATGTAAGGTGTGTTTATTATTAATGTTCTGAATCACAAATCCGACAAGCTTTCATTTAAACCATTACAACTGAAATTTCCATTAGAAATAAAAAAGTTAGCATGGGTGTACTGAAAATTCGACATTTTTTGAAAACGACCCATATAATAGGAATGTACATCAGATGCCTGGTGCAGTGAGGATTCCACACTATCTTTACCTTAAAAAAAACATTAGAGGGAAAAACGATCTACACACGAGTTGAATGATTGAAATATGTAAACAACAAGAAAAGTCAGCTTAATCTTTTTAAATAATTATAAGTCGCATGGCTGATTTTAACATTTTTGTGACTTTTGCTAGAACAATAGTTACTGTAGATGAAAAAAATATAACAAAACCGATCAGCAAGACAATATAAAAAAAAATGAAACGCTCAAAATAAGTTGAATCTTTTTTATAAATTGTTGTCAACCTTTTTTTATCATTTTTTTCCCTTTTTTGACAACTATTATACCAGTCTGAGATATAAATAAACTTCAAACAGCAAATGTTGTCACCTAGACGAGGGAGCCGTCATTGAATGCTTCAATATATGAGTTATTGCCACTCAATGAAGATTGTTTTTTCGATGCAGTCCCTCCCTTGTTAGTTTTGCTGGAAATTATTTACAATATAACCCCTGATGTGTACTACGACAACGTTTTTTTAATATTAAAAAAAAAGATTAAATGCAAAGAGAAAAATGATGGAAGAAATGCTAAGATTTACGCATAAAAATTCAAATGTAAATAAAAATGAAATATATAAAAATTGGAAAACTGTTTGACACTATAATCATCTGAGGACAAATTATTATAAATCACTAAATGAAGCTGATAATTTATTGCTCCTTTGTGTCCAGTGGCAAATATGTCATGCATATTCACGACTGGATTCAAAGTGGATCAATTTGAAGCAAATGTTTACTAATTTAGAGTTGCACTTTTTACAATAAGGCAGAGCGTTCGCTAGAGGTAAAACGTATGCCGTGATAGAATAGATTTGAACCACAATGATCGAACTCGTAAAGTTATAAAGCCCTCCTTCCTTTTTTTTTCTCCACGATAGACGAATGTCATATACAAAACGTCATGAATTTACAAACAATAACGGCCATTATAAGTAAATGAGATATGGACTTTTTTTATAAATTAATTCCCCATTGCAGCCAACATCTCCCGGTTCGGGACAGGTTATTTATTTCCACAAAATACCACCTGATAATTGATCGAAGATATTTAAGCAACCAAAAGCACTTTCAATCAAACAAATTCTTCAAATGGTAAATTAAGGTATTTTGCTGGGTGTTTTTCCCAATCCTATTTCGGACCCCCTGATTTTAAGAGGGCGTATCTAATTAGTCATGCCCGATTAACTTTTATTGAATTGAACCTCAACTTAAAGACCTACATCGGGTAAATAAGTTCGAGGTACAATAAGTAGACAATAGAAATCTTTTGTGAAATAAGATCGTCCCAGGTATCTTAGAAAATAAATTTGCGTTGAATAACAATAAAAAATGCACGAGCAGGTTTGTAACTACAAGCAACACATAAAGTTAAATTAATAAAGATCCATAACAATGAGGTCAAGGTCAAACACATCCTGTCAGCCAGACATGTGTACCCTTACAATTATTCCTTACACCAAGTATAGTTGACCTATTGCTATACTAGTTGAATTAAAGAACAGATTTTCAATGTCCCCCGCTTTGCACATATTTTATCTAGATCCAAGGTACAAGGGCAATACTTAACAAGGATGTGTCCATAGTACATGGATGCCCTACTCCCACTATCATTTGCTATGCACAGTGAACCGTGAAATTGGGGGGTCAAACCTCTTATTTAACAATAAAATTAGAAAGATCATATCATAGGGAACATGTGTACTTAGTTTCAATTGATTGGAATTCAATTTCATCAAAAACTATCTTGACCACAAACTTTAACCTGAAGCGTGTCAGACGAATAGACAGACAATTGAACGGACAAGCAGACCGAAAAACATAATTCCCCTCTACTATTGTAGGAAGGGCATACAAAAACACTTTTTCTTGTTCTTTAAAACAAAATATAGTTAACCTATGTACTTTTAGGCATTTTTGGTCCTCAATGATCTAGATCTTCAACTGCATACTTTATTTGGCTCTTTATTTTTTTGTTTGGGTGTCACTGATAAGTATTTTTTGTAGACGAAACACTTGTCTGGCAGAAATACCAAATTCCAATCCAGATATCTATGTGGAGTTTTTTTGGCTTCAAGTACTTGAAAACCAGACAAAAACACAATAAACTGTTACCACAAAGATACGTCTTGCCTTTTTGTAAATTTGATAATGCAAATGTTGAAATCAAAATAGCCAGACTTTTAACATGTAAGTTGTGCAAATATTCAAAGTTGATGAACCACCACTGAAAGTACATGGCTGAACAATCTCCATGGAAACGAGATGTGCCAATATACAACTACATACTTAATTCCATAGACTTATCATAAACCTAAACAAAAACATTAAAATTGAGAATGGAAATGGGAAATGTGTCAAATAGACAACAACCAGACCCGAACAGACAACAGCAGAAGGTCACCAACAGGTCTTCAATGCAGTGTGAAATTCCCACACCCAGAGGCGTCCTTCAGCTGGCCCCTAAACAAATATATATACTAGTTCAGTGATAATGAACGCCACTCCAAATTTTACACAAGAAACTAAAATTGAAAACAATACAAGACTAACAAAGGCCAAAGGCAATTGACTTGGGACAGGCGCAAAAAAGGTGCAATGATGAGGGTAAGAGGCTGTATAATCTACATGGGAATAAGACTTGCAAATACCAATAAATTAGCATACCAAATATCATTCACTTTACATTAGCATTTCATTTAAACTGATTTTATCACAAACTAATACATGGAAACTTAGCAAAAGTTTTAAAGTCAATCAACATGACTGAGAGGACAGGGCCAAATATCTCCATGGAAATGAGATGTGCTGATGCTTATACAACTGAATACCAATTAACATTGGCCTAACACTAATGGTGCCCCTTGAACTGACATAATCACAAACTTTATACATATAAACTTTTTTTGAAAAACAAAATTTTCAAAGTCAATAGACCATGACTAAAGGGTAGTCAAATAACTTCCATGGAAATGAGATATTCCAATGCTAAATTTCATAATACACTAGATATATTTGTGAAATCTGTTTCTCTAATGATTTTACCATTGAAATCTAAGTTTATCCTTTCTATTCAAAGATTTTCAGAAAATTGTGTTCTTTATATGTGATGTCATCAGGCATGGTCGCCTTTTTTTAAGACATCACAACAGGAAATTCAGATTAAATTTAGAAAATTTGATGTCATTACTGAATTTAGACCAATCATTTGCCAAGAACATTATTTTATCTGGAAATTAGAAATAATTTGTCTCACACTAATCCTGAAATGTGAAAAAAGCTTGAAAATAAGATCCATGTATTTGGCAATGGTGAATCAAAACTTTTAGATAATTAACATCGTTTATTTGAATAAGCCTCATGTTTTTATAAATACTTCTAAACAAGAGAAAAAAGTTCTCATATATTCATCAGCAACAGGATCTGTCAATTTTTCCTTCATACAGAACACCTAAACTTAACTTTTATCAAGTTTAGTAATAGAATATTACTATTTTATAAAACTCTGACGCTAATTAACTGCTCATGATATGTTTTTGTTGTGACTATAGTTTTTAACTGTCTTGTCAGATTACTCTGTAGAGTATAAGATTCCACTGTTTCAACCATCTTTTCATTTTTATTTCTGAAAAAAATAAATATAAAATGAATAACTACAGAACTTTATGCATACCCATTTATTATAATCATACACATGGATTTTATGTTATTACAAGAATTTTACTAATATTAACAATATGAAAAACTGTGTCCTAGCTTGCCCAACATAGAGAAGTGTAGCAGGATCAAGTTTGTCTGTTTAAGACAAGAAACTATGCTTATGTCCCTTTCACATTAAACTGCCCCTCTGCTCATAAATCATAGAAAGAAAACTGAAATTTATATTTAGAATATCACCAACCCATTAGTCAGAAATTATCTGTTCACATGAATTTACGCTGATATTTGGATTTCTACTGGGACAATGGCTTTGAAACTTTCAGACAGGTAAGACTATATATCAGAAAAGGTACATGTGAAAATTCAGGTAGCAAACATTGATTTTTCGATGTTTATTTGACATTTTTGATCGCTGTTGTGTGACAATTTTGATCGTTTTACACGGAGCTCAACCATTCTAAGGAAAACGTTTGGATGCATATATCTTTCTTATTATTTTATTGGTTCATATTTACATAAAGAATGTTTTAGCTATCAAAACTTGAAACAGAAACGTTTTATAGTAGCATAAGAGTTCATCAAAGTTTCCATCAAGCAACTTGTTATTTTGCAAATGTCGGAGCCCCGCTTGACAGTCTCCCGAATGACCAATTTATTAGAAAAACCGTACAGTTCCGTTCCCACACTGTGAACTAAGAATCCAGTGGAAAATATGACATGCATTTTCAAATATAGACAATTAAATGAAAATCAACAAATTCATGAACAGATTCTGAAAAATATTTGTCATACAAACCTTCAATTGAATCATTTTAGGTTTTAACTACTTTAGCTGGTGAATGTTGTTATCATCAACATGCTTGAGATCCAAAACTGTGACATCTTCAAAGAATACATCCCAAGTATGGCGATACTTTTCTATGCTTCTTAACCACTAAAGAAACTTTTTTCCTGAAAGAAAACAATCATTTCAGCATTTTTTTAAACTAAAATGTGCCATTAAAAATGTATTTTCCTTCCTACAAGCTTGCAGTTGAATTTGTACACTTGAGGAAATTTTATTGAAATGAACTTCATTGGTTTGATTTCAGCAAGAAGAAGAAAAAAAGGTATAATTGGAAAATCAATGCTGATGGTTTAGTAAGTAAGTACTAGGACAAAAATAAGGTCACATATTGATTCAGACAAATCATGGTACAAATTATCAGTTTTAAATTGTTTTGTAATTAATAAATGGTGGTAACAAGAGTGCACACGCTAAAATGTCTTGCCTTCTTTACTAATCATTGATACTATCTTGATAGTCCTAAATATAAAGCTTTATTACAACTGTCACATAAATATAACATGAACCACAAAAACTAAACATTGACCAATGAACCATGAAAATGAGGTCAAGTTCAGATGAACCATTCCATGCAGGAATGTACAGCTAATAATTCTTCCATATATAACAAATATAGTTGACCTATTGCTTATAGTTTGAGAAAAACAGACCAAAACATACAAACATAACACTGAGCAATGAAGCATGAAAATGAGGTCAAGGTCAAATAAAACCTGCACGACTGACATAAAGATCATAAAATATTTTCATACACCAAATATAGTTGACCTATGGCATATAGTATAAGAAAAAAAGACCAAAACTAAAAAACTTAACTTTGACCACTGAACCATGAAAATGAGGTCAAGGTCAGATGACACCTGCCAGCTAGACATGTACACCTTACAATCATATTGCATACAGTATAAGAAAAACAGACCAAAACAAAAAAATTTAACTATAACCACTGAACCATGAAAATGAGGTCAAGGTCAGATGACACCTGCCAGTTGGATATGTACACCTTACAGTCCTTCCATACACCGAATATACTATAACTATTGCTTGTAATATCTGAGATATGGACTTGACCACCAAAACTTTACCTTGTTCACTGATCCACGAAATGAGGTCTAGGTCAAGTGAAAACTCTCTGACAGGCATGAGGACCTTGCAAGGTACGCACATACCAAATATAGTTATCCTATTACTTATAATAAGAGAGAATTTAACATTACAAAAAATCTTAACTTTTTTTTCAAGTAGTCACTGAACCATAAAAATGAGGTTAAGGGCATTGGACATGTGACTGACGGAAACTTTGTAACATGAGGCATTCATATACAAAGTATGAAGCATCCAGGTCTTCCACCTTTACTATGTATTAAAACATTTGTTTTATCATTCATATATTTGTAATAAGTATCTATGTATGTGAGACAATAAGATTTCTGAAGTACCTTCTAAATTAAATAACAATGTTTATGTATTATAATAGATAAACAATGTTTCAATCTGTCAAAAGGAAGATTTTTATAAGGCAAGTTTTAGTAATTAGTATATTGACAGACTAATAAAAATACTTTTTCTTAGAAATTAAGGACCAATTCAAAGGTAATCTTTTGTCCTGGTAAGTTATGTTGCACAGTCTCAGCCTAGTCCTATATGACATTTTGGTCAATCAGAACACCTAAACGACCTTCCCACAATGCAACACAACTTCTAAATTGGTAATTTACAAGTTTTAACATTTTAGAAGCGACAATAATTCATATATCTTAAAACATGCTGACATTTGTAAGATGTATGTTCTATAATATACAAAAAACCTTTACTGAATTTATAATAAACACATACCAACCAGGTTCTTTTTCTTGTAAACTGTTTTCTTTTTTACTCAAGAAATGGTATTCCATATTTTAAATGATCATAAAAATGATACTTCCAGGATTTTCAAGTTATCCTTGAAATCTCTTCAAAACAAACTTTTCTTTGAAACTGTACTCTTTGACTGCCTACAATTTATATCTTTTCTGAAGACTGGTTCAGTTATTCTTTTTCTGTTCTGTTCTAAAGCTATTCCAATGACAGGAGAGAAAACTTTACCAAATTAATTGGTTACATACACTCTGGATGTTTTTTCTTTGTTCAATATCTTGTCAATCTGTATTTCTGCTTCTTTCTTGTCTTGATGAGGTCATATAATATCCATGAACTTCTTTCTTAATTCTTATTAATAAACAGATATATCCTTCCCAGCAACCATCAGCTGGGTGAGGCAAGTGAGAACTAAACAAGCTAAAGCTTTCAAGACCAAACTGTAATCTACTATTTGGGCATTTTTCCCACATGCTAAAATTTGTCTATATTGAGCTGCAGTTCAATAACAAAAAACCCAATGAATGTCCAATAATATTATTTGATGACAATGCTATCAAAATAGTAATACAGATGATGGAGCATATGAAATCATGTGGTAATAGAAGACAAAGAAATTTCAAGATGAAAACAGAACAAAAACCAATAGTATTGTTATCAAGTCATCCTCTCACTGCATTATTAGTACAAATTCATTTAGAGTTTTGTCATATGGTACAACAATTGATAGAAAACCTGGCTTGGGTTGCTGTCTCATCTCTGTTTACCACATCTTAATTTACTCAATAAAGATAAAATTAAGATTAACAAAAAGGAATAATTCAAGAAAATAACCAAGAAACATCACAGAATCAGACACTATTGTACTAGGATTTTTAGAGAAAAGTTTGCTACTAAAATTCAGATAAGAAAAAAGCTCAAACCAGACGGTAAACATTTTATCACAAAAATGAACTTCTTTGAAGAAATGGATACAATTTTTCACAAAAGTTGGTCTCCATATAAGTAATGGGTGTATATATAAAAAAAGAAGATGTGGCATGATTGCCAATGAAACAACTATTCACAGGAGACCATTAACGACACAGAAATTTACAACTATATACATATTTTGTTATGAAGAGATTGATATTCTTTGTAGGATCGCTTCTGAAAATCATGACAAATAAGAGATTATGTTAACATAAAATAACTTGTGTAAGAATATATAAGTCTTGTTGCAATAAATATATGATAAAATTGAAAATGGAAATGGGGAATGTCTCAAAGAGACAACAACCCGAACAAAGAGCAGAAAACAGTTCCATGTTTGCTTCAAGAGTAAAATCAGCAGTTGTGTCTGTCTCCAAAAACAATCATCACCATAGCTGAGAAGGATTAGAAACAATGAGTTATAAAATAACAGACATCTAAGTACTTTATAATCATGTGGTAAAAATCACATGACATAGCCAAGAGGCCATTGTGTTTTGAAAGCATAATATCGATTATAACAAATTGTCTCTATTTTTTCCCCAAACATGTTGATGAATGAATAAACTATGAGTGTGCTGACTTGTTTCATTTGCTGCCCTCTCTGTCATACGTAGGATCCTTCAATTTGACAGATTGTTCATCAGTCAACAAGAATCAATTTGTATGTCATTTAAGAAATATTAAATGAATTTATGTCATTTGTTCACAAGCACATGAAACAGTGTCAATTAAATTCTTCTTGAAGTTAATGATTGAATACAAAAGAATCAGTTGTGGAACTGGATGTGATCAAAGACTGTAAATCAATCAGAAATATTAGTAGTTTACACAATCCAAATACACTTCATTAACCTGATGATCGTGATCCTTTAAAAGATCTCACAATACTATAGAATATCATATTGTCATCATTTTCATAAGAGATCTGTTACTGTTAGTAACAGCTTTCTTTGCTTTCAACATGTTTGTGCAATAATCTTCAACCTCTATGCTGGACTAAAAGTAAGAACTGTCAATAACAATGAACTACTGTTATGATATGTTTGTACACTTGATGTCTATATATATTGATTTTATGGAAAATTTCTAATTTAGAAATGCGTTATAATACAGGTTTCAACTATAAACTCATACAAATTTGATATTAGATGGATTTTGGCTATTATTTTTATGTCCTTTTTGGTACTATATACATTTAGCTCTTAAGCTGTTTTAGTTCTAATACATCCATGGCTTTCAAATATTTGGCTTTGAGTGTTCCTGATGAAGGTAAATCAAGGATAGCGCTTCTGATGCATGAAATTGATAAAGTGTTGATTTGATTTTTTTTATCTGATTCTGATACTTTGGTGGAAACTAGTCTCATACCATGTAACCTTTCTTATATAAATACTTATTTTCTGGTAAACTGAGTATGCAATTTGAAAATCCTACAGAACTATTGAAAGATTGATTGAAGACTGCATAGCATCCAGCAGCAAATATTACATGCATACTCAGGATAACCACTTAGTAGAGAGATAAGTATATCATTCTTCACACTAGACCTACACATCAAGTCTCAGACTAAACTCCTAGTTACAATGAATATACTAACTCAAAAGGTGTCAGCCTCGGTCGAGTAGAATGCAACTTTTAGTTTTCAAGTATCAAGTTGAACCCAGCTTAAAATCACAAGCTACCAGAAAATTGACAAGACAGGGAATGTGATATCCCTTTACAAGGCTTTAAAGTGTTATGAAATAAAGTATATATATCGTGAATGTATCTATTGAATCATTAGAGTTAAATATACCTTACAAAATCTATTGTTCTCTGCTTACAAGCAGCAGTAGAGACCCACTAGACTTTTAGAAGTCAATGTCAGTATATTTATTCCATGTGGGAATATGTCAATAACATTTAAATGTAACTAAATTATTGTGTTTACACACGCACACATACTTGTTTAAATATGGTAACTTTTTATCCTTGAAATATGGTTATATCCGGAAATGTTTCCTTTGAAATTCAAACCTCATCCATCTTGCTCTGCCATCAGTCATGTCTGTCAGTTGAACTTATATCAAAATGTCTACCAACCACTGTTGAAATATTTTCCAGCATTTCTTTTATAGAAAACAGCTACTTTTTGCTGTATACCTTATATCTCAACAAATCTGTATTCACAGATTGCAAATATGTTTCAAAATAAGTGTAAATGTTTATACTTATAGAATTAATTGTTTTCAAAAACAATATTAAGCTAAAAGATTTTATACAGAAGCAGATAATCGTAAAATCCTATATAAATCTTTAGATGTTACACATTTTTTACTATGCATCCATAAGGAAATGACATCATGATTTTTTTTCTTTATTCAGTCTCTGAAATGCAAAAACTATTGTAAAACACTGAAGAAATGTGTTCACAAAATCACAGTTTACAAATTAAACTGTTTACCCTAACTCTTTGAAAGTAATCCAATCATACATGAAGAACCAGCACTCCAGTGTCATCAGGCTTCAACTTCCTGTCTTTATAAAAAATAGAACAGTATAAAATAGCAGTTTCTAGTGAATTAACCTAAAAAAATGTTTTATTATTTATAGAAAGAGATCTAAGGTATAAATGGATGACATAGATGACACAATGTCTGTTACAAACTTAAGTTTATGGTTTGAAGGGGTTTTCTACAACAAGTCTCAAGTCTCTGCAGAATTAATCACAACACATCAAAGTCAAAAGGATGTTTTGGAAGAAAAACTAGAAAGCAAAATTATTACATCAGAATCATCAAAATCAATCATCATAAACAGAAACCTTCACGTCTTGCAGTTTAAGATTCAAAATCTTGTAATCAGAAATACTTTTGCTGAAAAAAATACAGCAATTTGAACCATACTTTATTCCCAGGTTTCATCCTATTTGTTTTTCTATGGAGAAAAATGAGACCAGATCTCCTCTTCAATTACATAGCACAGTCTCAGCAACCTCATATCTACATCATTACCGGTAATGTCTTTACAAAGTAAGTCACCCATATAGGACTTTCTCAGACTCCAAATATAATTTCTGAATTGGCACTTAATATTGACAGATCATGACCATCTCTTCTTCCTTGAATTTTCAGAATGTTCACAATCTGGTTTAATCTTCACTCTCATCTGAATCTTCAACGTTAAATATTTAACTAACTCATTGTAACATAACATCTTAGTAGGATAACCTCCAGTTCTTTTATATCACCAAGAAATCCATGAAAAACACTATATAAATGGTTTAAGAATATTTCTGTTTCTTTCTTCAATGGCTGTCAGTTTAAATCCTCTCACTTTTTGTTGATTTAACTATCACATTAATTGCAAAATTTATTTTCTCAATTCAAAATCCAAAAAACATAAAGAAATAACTCTGTCTACATGCCTCTTTTCTTTAGTATCTAAACAAGATTCCAACTGTGCTGCAATTGGACTGGTGGAGTTGCAAGTTACAAATTATGAATTACCTCCTACTACATAAAACTTTCGTATTTCCATATAAAATATAAATTGAGTACATGTAATAGTATAAGTAATTTAATATTCTGATTGACAGTTTTCTTATCTACTATTTAAAACAAAAGCTATTCTTCAAAATTAGGTGCAATCAGAAAAAAAGGCTGACGTATATGTGTCAAAATAAAGGACTCGAGTGTATCAGAGAATGAATCGACATCAGTGTACCAAAGGATGAGGTTGACACTAAAGTGTAAGAGAATGAGTTTGACACCAAAGTGTCAAAGAATGAGTTTCACACTAGGATGGCAGAATGAGTTTTATACCATGCGTATCAGAGAATGACTGACACCAACATGTAAGAGAATGAATTTGACACCAGTGTCAGAGAATGAGGTTGACACCAGCATTTAAGAGAATGAGGTTGACACCAGAGTGCAAAAGAATGAAGTTGACACTAGAATGTCAGAGAATAAGGTTGACACCAAAGTGTAAAAGGATGAGGTTGACACCAAATTGTCAGAGAATAAGGTTAACACCAAAGTGTCTGAGAATGAGATTGACACAAGAGTGCAAAATGAAGTTGACACCAGAGTCCCAGAGAATGAAGTTGACACCAGTGTGTCAGAGAATGAGTTTGATACCAGTGCATCAAAGGATTTCGTTGACACCTGAGTGCAAAATATTGAATTGACACCAGTGTGTCAAAGAATGAGGTTGATACCAACCAGTGTGTGTGTCAGAGATCTATTTTGCATTTTAAAGGTAAATAATGAAAATATTTTCTTGTTTGTAGTATAAGATAACTATTTTTATTAAATGGTACAAGCAAAACACATTTAAACAAGCAAGCACAAGAAAATATGTAAATTCAAAGGGCATGTTCTAGGTACAATGATTTTGAAGGGTTGGAATACAACTTGTAAAAATGGAGTATATTGGTAGTTAGTGTGAATTTAAATGGCTATTTGAAAACAAACTCTTCAAATTTCTATAATGAATGATTGATCCTCAGAGGATGAATGACTTCCAACCCTTTAAATCTTTACATTTTGTTTTGGAACAAAAAAACTTCAGGTGGGTGATACGATGTTGTAAGTAAATTCTGAATCTAACAATTCTAAAAAAGATTTCATAGGAATAACAACACATAATATAATAAATACAAATACATTAAACATATAAGAAATATATTTGTAAACATATAAGTAAATTTTACTCTGCACCATGAAAATAAATCTATCATAAAGCATGATTCCTTCTATAGATTGCATTCTTCTTTAAATTTCGAAACTAACTTAAGCTCCATAAAAATTCATTCTCTATGAAAAAATATTGAAAATATTGTGCTAAAAGAAAAGCCCTTTTACAAAAATGAAAAACAAAAATTCATAAAAAAAAATCTACTGGCCTCATTTTCAAATCTAAAAAAGCTACAGTTAATCCTTTAAGCACACAAACAATGATAAAGCAATTTCTATTATTAATAAATGCAATATATATTTACTAATAGTTCATCTCCGACATGAAAATCTGATTGTGAAACATGACGTTGTTTTCTATTTTGAAAATGAAATAATTATTGCTGTGAGAAAAACTATATTTATATTGATAAAAATAAAAAATAAATACTCAGTCTCTTGCAAAAGACTCCTAATAATTCAAATGAACATAATCAGTTTGAGTATAAGCAAAAGGAGACATTTCCATATAACATGAAACTTGTTTTCTGCAGCAAAACTATAATGAAAGAGAGCAACAAAAAAAGTTTAAACAAAAATCCTCTAAAAGCTTACTGACGTCTGAAGCATTGTAATATCAAGAGAAAAGTCTACAAAATATTTCTAATCAACAAGAAGGTATTCTATATTTGTAAAACATGCATTATACCCAAAAGTAGTTTACACTTTTCATTAATAAAGGGGTTTGATATAAAATATATGTATACATGTAGCTAGCAATAAATAATTATTTACTTTTTTTATCATTTTCCTCTGTAAAGCTGATGTCCAAAGTGAAGATAATGAATGATCATATTTACCACAATTACAAACTAATAAAACTTATTGAGTTGCATTTTATAGTTATATTTATGATAAAAAATGAAGTCTTCTACAAAGAATCATATAATATAACAAACAATGACTTCAAATTATGGTGATACAATGATTGGACTTCAGCTTCAGAAAATATAACATTCTAAGTTATAAAAAGTTTTTTTTGGTTGTATAGAGTGATATGTGACTTGTATGTCTAAATACTTTATGTAAGACATATAACAGCCATATAAAGGCTTATATTTTTGGGCCAAAAAATCTACTTTCAATCAAGCTTTCAATGAAAAAAAATCCAAATAGATATAAAATCTGTGTCCTGAAAAATGTTATCATCTGTGATTCAAATTCCACTGTAAACAAATACAGCATCACTGATGCTGAATTTATAATTTCAACGTTAAATGTCTTCTTATGGCGTGGTGTTCTGGATTTCTAATGTACAGTAACTTATATACTGGAAAAGGATTTCTTGTGTAGGAAATGTTTTTTGCATGTACTTAGTTCAGCTATTTTCCTCCTCTTACAAAATGTAACAAATCTAGAAAAGTATCTTTACACATGTGTGATCCACATTCACTCTGACGGGAGGCTAGTTTCTTTAAATGAATATATTCTTATTTTACTTTTGAGTATAAATTATCCATAAATCTCAAAATCTGCCTATTAATCCATCACTGTTTCCACCAAGTAAAGTGTTCCTGGAAATTTCATCATTGTCGCATTAAATAACTTTTCTCCATCACTGCTTCCTATAAAATAATCTTTTAAAATTTTTTCCATCAAATTAACTGGTCACATCATTTTTGTCCATCCTTTTAACTTTTACCATCCCTGTTTCCATCAAATAATTCCTCAATCACAGTTTATACCAGGAAATTACTTTCTTTATCACTGTTTCCATCAAATACTTTTTTCATCATTGTTTCAACCAAAAATAACTTTTTCTATAGTTTCTACCAAATCACTTTTTCTGTTGATTTTCCTTAAAAAAATAATTTCCAACACTGTTACCATCAAAGAACTTGTTTTATCACTGTTTCCACAGAATAACTTTTTCCATCCATGCTCCCGCCAAAAAATTTCTCCAACACGGTTCCCACCAAATTACTTTTCTGTTCCTTTTCCATCAAATACATTTTCCATCACTGTATCCACTAAAATAACTTTTTCCTTTGCTTTTTCTTCAAACAGTTTTTCAATACCTGTTTCCATCAAACACTCAATCCACCATGGTTTTCCACCAAATTATCTTTTCCATCACTGTTTCCTTCAAATTAACTTTTTCAATCATTTTTTCCATCACTGAGAAATATGTCCAATTCTGGTAACATATCCTAATCCTGCATATTCTCTTTAGTATTTAAAAACACATTTAGCAGAAATTCTATAACTTCTTCTGTAGATGCATCAGCAGGTTAAAGTGTAGAATTAAACAAATTATTTAATTGGTTGACAAAGCCTTTACTCTTCATCTGATGTATCAAAAGGTTGTACAGTGTTATTAAACCAACTATTTGATAGTTTCCTTTCGAACTTCAATTTTATATCTTGCCTTTAAAATGCATGCCAAACTGTATGTTACAAAATGTACATCAAGTAGCTGAACTATTATGGCTCTTTACAGCTTCTATATCTATATCATGGTTGCAGAGGGAAATTGATGTTAGAATACTAATTCCCAAAAAAAATATTGTCTGTGACAATTATCCAACTGTCTCCATATTTTTTTTAAATCTACGACCACCAGTTCGTCATTTTCGTATCCTAATCTTTGGCACTTTAAATGAGGAAGATTTGTTTTGATCCATCTATTATTAAAACCACAAGGCAGATTTACAAATCTGAGGAGAATTGAGATAAAACCCTAATTGTATATTGTAAATTATGAACCACTTTATATGATTTCCCCCTAAAAAGCTAAGAGTTAGTTATATATGTAAGTGTCTTCTTCAAACTACTATAACTGGATTTAGTTTTCTGGAACTACATGCCACTGATCTATGAAATTCATGTGTTTGAATCTGAATAACTGTAAATATTTGTATAACATGTCATGTTGACTGTTTGATTCTGGAGAAAATGATCTTTTATAAAAAGTTACAAAAGTACTTTTTAAATTTTCTATTGATCGTTTTGAGTTCATAATTCTAACCCTTCTTCATCCAATATTCAGCTGCTGGTTTCAAAAATCAATATTTTCGTTTCTGTTTCAACTCTTAATTTCCCCAAAAATCCTTAAAAGCTTCATTTTCATAAACAGTAAACAACAACATGGGGTATCTTGCAGCATGATGACTCTCGTTCTGTTGTCTTCAGATATATCTGTGATCAAATACTGATGCTTGAACTGTCAGCTATAATAGCAAGTCTGTGTCCTTCCAAATTCCATGCCTACACTGGTCTAGTCTAGCAGCTTAGAATAAAGCTTCTAATATAATAACTTTCAAAAAAAAAATTATCTTTCATTTGTTATATTGCTGATGAAGTTCATTTTAATTCAAACATTGTACATGTACTATATATTTTCTTTGCAGACTTCTGGTATTTTGTGGACTGTGTTCAAAGATATTTCATATGTTATAGCATATTCTTGTTCAGGTGAATCATAGACACCCAGTTAGAAATGGCTATGCAAATTTTCTAGGATTTCTGCCTCTAAATTTACACCATATTTCAAATTTATGTATAAGCTTTATATTTCTTTGCTTCTATTTCTGGTCTATCTAAGGAAAATATTTGAAAATGTACGTAAAATTGAAAAACTCTAGTCTAGTGTCCAATGAGAGAGCCATGTTTTACATCTTCATAAGAAATTCTGGTTTGGTCATCATTATTTTGTTTCTCTGGACAGTTCTGTTCAATGTGTTCCGCCAACCATCCACAATAGTTCCACATGGATTCAATCCATCAAGCAATTTGTCCATTCGATACTTGGTCTTGTTCTTTTCTCTCTTGCAAAGGTGAGAATGAATAAATGGCGTTAGTAACTTCTGTCTTGTATTGACCCCTGTAATGGTATGGTTAATCTGTTTCAGCAAGCGATGGAGACTTTCCTGCATTTCAGCATAACTTTTCTCAAACCTGAGTGTGTATGTCTTTCGAAGCTTTTTATTGTTAGCATTATAATCTTTTAGACTCATGGTCGCAACGGTACCAAAAACAACATGACAATTATGAATTTTTAATGCTGCCTCTGTCTGCCTCATCTGGCTATAGAATGTGTCGAACAGATTGCGATCTTCAAATATAGTTTCCTCATAACCAGGTGATGTGAGAGTTGTCAAAAGGTCAGGTATACCTGTAATGAAGTAAACTGTCTTGTGACCTGGGATTTCTGAAGCTCTTTGGCATGCCTCATTGGTCAATTGGGAAAGAATGGCACCAGGAACCAGATGAAATTCATCACAATCCAGTCCAACGTGTAAATCTCTTCCTCCGATGCAGGCATAGATTAAAGTTGTATCTTTAAACATCTAAAATAACAAGCATTTTTTTCTTAGATCTTATACAGAGTACTGTGGATTCATTGTAATTTATAAGTTACCAATTCTCATGGATTTACAAATTTTCTATAGGCTTCAATACAAACTTCGGCAAAACCAAGAAACCAAATAGCCATAAAATTTGATTTTTACCTCAATTTACAAAGAATTGGTACCCATGGAAACAATTGAATCAACAGCATACTGAAGTTTTCACAACTTCTCATATTTCTACAAATTATTTACATTTCTGAAAATATATATACTAAGTATTTGTCAAATAAAGCTGCATGCTAATAAGCATGTCATTCATAAAACAGATGATAAAGAGGAAATGGTCCTGTTTTCCCCTTTTGGGCAATTACACTGGCTCCTGCCAAAGATAAAAGAGAACTTATACATGGCATTTGTATATTTTCTATTTTAAGCACCTTTTGGAAGTAACATTTCAATCAATTGTTAGTTTATTATTCTAAAATAGTTGTTTTTCACCTTCCTATTGCAAATTATCCTATACAAATATGAACGATGTATGATTGCCGATGAGACATTTTCTAGCAAATGTCCACCAGGGACCAAAAAGACATGGATGCATTGTTCCAAACAATTTTGCATATAATAATGATAGTAATTCATGCTGGTGTTTTTTTAAAGATAACTTTTATCTTTTATTTAATTTGTTAATAAAAAAAACCTTTTTTAATCAAATTCAAAATTACTTACCGGTAATGAACAATGAAATAAGTTAAATATAACAAATTCATAATGCAAATGTAATATAAAAAGCTAATCCAAAAACTACATAAGTTCATTCTGAAACTGATTTGGATTAATGGTAAAAATGTACTTCATTACAAACAGAAACACCAAACAAGTTAGAAAGCAAGTGTGAATGTCTGTAGATATATCAATGTCCTATAAAATTCAGTTATTTCATTTATGGTATAATTTAGAATGGGTTCGTCTACTTATTATTTTTTTTTACCTAACACTTAAACATGATAATCAAGTATTAATCAATCATAGAAAGAAAAAGCTATATGTTTAAATCAAATAATATGTTTTTCTTTTTTATGTTCACAATATATTTTTTAGGGAGGAGTGGGTAGGAGAGCTGAAAACTATGTTCTTTTTGTCCTTTCCTCCCAAACTTGAAAATAATAAATAATTGTGTGTACCTTTTTCAATTAAGAGAAAACTCTCATTGACTTTTTTTCTTAATAAATGTATGACTGATAAGTTAGACAAGAATGTTTGTCATTAGGTAATTGTGGCTCGTTCCACTATCATAAATATGTAGCTGTTCAATCCACTCATTTCCTTAATCTTTCCATACAAACCTGCAGTATAACACTCTTCAAAATCAAGCCAGCACCATCCTTATCGACCAATACTCACATTAAATGCCTTCAGAACTCATCAATACTCACAATTCAATGTGTTCAAAACTCACCAGTCTATCTCTGTTGAATTGAGCATCTGACGGAGTGCACCGAAGCCACTGTGGAATTTCCTCTTCTAAATCATCGTAATATTCATTGAAGTCAGTATCTAGACCGCTGTCTTCATCATCACGATGGTATTTCTGTAAGACCTTACCACTATCCTTTGTCTTTAATTTCTTCCTTTCTGGGCTGTTAGGGTGAAAATTGGTTTGAAGAAAATTTCATCAATGTAACTATAGTATAAATGTTATTTGTTTGGAAATTTAAAACGGACCAGAAAAATGTATAAAACTGAAATTTTAACAGAATAAATTATCAATTTTATGTTATTCCTCAGCTTTTTTTTTAATAACAGAAACAATTCATGTGCCTTTTTCAAATCTGAAATAAACTAATTTTTTTTAAGCATAATGGGATTCAGGAACACTCCTCCTTTTCAATTTAAACTTGTAAATCTAATAATATCCTCGGAAAACCATGAATAAGAATATCAGATCTATCTAAATTTGAGATCTTTATTTGCAATGGAACGAATGCTGTAAAAATAGAAATAATTTACAAATAGTTTAAAATTATACAACCTTTCCTGGGTCACATTTTATGCAGATTCCACTAAATGTGTATCAAGTGGTCCACAGCTAATATTTGAGCAAAGTGAGAGAAAAAAAAATCATCAAAATAAAAAATAAAAAAATTGTATTTTTCTCCCCTTAATAAAAAAAAAAGACATGCAAATAGCAGATGAGAATTGAGTATAGGATTACTATATATAGCTTATTTAAAACACTATGAAAACACAAAGAAACCTAAATGCTTGGTTGGGCATATTCAACATGTATAATTTTTTGTATAATAAAATAAAAAAAAGGAGTCAACAGTAAATGATAGGCAAGAATTTGTACAGAGACATTCCGAGGATACAAAAGCGCCCAACAGTTTCGGACAAAGAATTTTACAATTATGTAAATCCTCCGGGTTACGCATCTGTAACGGACGTTTTGGCGAAGATAGTGGTAAAATAACTTTTAATAATAAAAATGGTTGTAGTGTAATTGACTATTTATTATTATCTGAGAATATGTTTAAGATTGTAAAGAGTTTTAACGTAGGAATGTTTACCAGTTTTTCATGTCACGCTCCATTGTCAGTTCAATTTTACCTTAGGGACAATACTGTAAACTTGATCAAAGATCAATGCTCATGTAGTAATCATGTTTATAATACTTTTAAATGGAGAAACGAGTACGAAGATGACGTCAGAGAGGGTTTGTTGTCTAACGCCCAGCAGTTTGAGGATATGTTGACCAATATAGATGAAAATAGTGACACCAATATCTGCGTGGATGAATTAAATAAACTTTTGTCTGATATTTTTGAACAGTTTACAAAGTCAGAAATTAGACATAAAAAATACTGTGATATATGTACTGATGATTATAAACAATTTAAAACTACAACGGATAAACCCTGGTTTACAGATGAATGTAAAAACTTATATAATGCTTACCAACAGGCACTAGGAACTTTTAATAAGTACAGGTCCAATGAAAATAGACTCAGTCTTAATTTAGCAAAACAGAAATATAAGTGGCTTGAAAATAAACTGAAAAGACAATATAAGAATCAAAGAGGTAACATGATGGCTTCGTTAAAAAGGACTAATCCGAAGCAATTCTATAGGAAATTTAAGAAACGTAAAAAAGTTATACATCCGAATATAACTTTAGAGCAGTTTGAAGAACATTTCAAGAAATTAACATCAAACCCAGATATACACCCGCAAGATTTACCAGGCGAAAATACAGATACTGTGTTCGATGAGCTTGATTCTCCATTTACGGAAAAAGAACTTGATGATGGTATTAAAAAGTTAAAACGAGACAAATCTACAGGATACGATAATATGATGAACGAGTACATTGTTATGAGTAAAAATTTCATTAAACCTGTGTTGTGTAAAATATTTAACTGTATTCTTACAAATGGTGACTTTCCTGAATTGTGGGTAAAAAGTATTATTATCCCTGTATTCAAAAAAGGTGACTTTAATCAGCCTGGAAACTTTCCTGGAATATCTCTTGTGTCCCATATTGGAAAGCTGTTTACAACTCTCATCAACGCTCGACTTACTAAATGGAGTAGAAACCATGATGTACTAACAGATGCCTAGTTTGGCTTCCGACCCGGTTATGGTACTACTGACGCCATCTTCGCTCTCAATTCTTTAATTTCAAAATCTCTGAGATCTGGTAAAAGATTTTATTGTTGTTTTGTTGACTATAAAACGGCGTTTGACAGTGTCACACATATGAAGTTATGGTTACGACTTATCAGATTAGGTGTTACTGGTAAACTATTAAATGTATTAAAATCTATGTATTCAAAACTTAAATGTTGTGTAAAATTTGATGGTAGCTTCTCAAATTTCTTTAATAGTAATGTTGGTTTAATGCAGGGGAATTCATTATCCCCATTTTTATATTCATTGTACGTAAATGACATGGAAATAGAGCTTATTAGTCAAGGATGTCAACCTTATGAGTTAAAAAGGTTGAACTTGTATTTACTTATGTATGCAGATGACACAGTATTGTTTAGTGAAAATATTGAAGATTTACAAAAGATGATTAATTGTTTAAATGTCTATTCTAATAAGTACAATTTATTTATTAATTGTTTAAAACAAAAATTGTTGTATTCAGAAACAGAGGACAAGTTAAAGCAAATGAGAGATGGTATTTAAATGGAAATTCAATAGATATGTGTGATGAATTTGTATATCTGGGTATTTTATTTAGATATAATGGTTATTTTACATACACTCAAAAATCATTAGCAAACCAAGGTCGTAAAGCATTATTTAGCCTGTATAGTAAATTGCAGGATGACTGTTTTAATTTTGAAACTATGCTGTCATTGTTTGACACGTATGTAGCAAGTATTTTGAATTATAGTTGTGAAGTTTGGGGAAATCACAAATGTGATGATATCAAACAAGTTCAAATGAAATTCTTAAAACGTATATTAAAGGTGAAAGCATCTACTGTTAATTATATGGTTTATTGTGAGTTGGGACGATACCCTATGTTTATAGAAAGATATTGTCGAATGTTAAAATATTGGTTAAAGCTATTATGTACTGATAACTGTATTCTTAAATGTTGTTATGAAGAAATGCTCGAGAGATGTAATAAAAAACCAAACGACAAATATAACTGGGCCTGTCGAATTAGAGACATATTATATATGTATGGGTTCCAGGATATTTGGTTATACCAGGGTGTAAAAAATGTGGATTTGTTTTTAAGTGAATTCAAAGATAGAGTAAAGGGTAGCTTTCATAGTGAAATGAACTCATTTTTTGAAGACTCGCCAAAATGTATGTTGTATAGATATGTATTTGACCCCAACATGTTACGATTTTATTTAGATCATGCTGTAAATTATATTTATAAACCATTTATTTGTAAATATCGCATATCTGCTCACTGTTTGAATATAGAAACTGGTCGATTTTATAATATCGAGAGACATCATAGACTTTGTAATATGTGTGATAAACAAGTAATTGAAGATGAATATCATTTTATTTTAGTATGTGAAAAGTATAATGAACTTCGAAAGAAATTTATCAAACCTTATTATTGGAGAAACCTTCTAATTTTAAACTCATACAACTGCTATCTGTTCATAATGTAAAGGAACTTAACAATTTAGGGAAGTTTTTATTTCTGGCCGAGAAGGCACGTATTTAATTTAATCATTATAAATGCTTAATATGTGTTATGTTTTATCATACTCTGCTGTACTGTTATATGGGTATACTTACTTATATGATTTTTTGTCTAATTGTTTAAATGTAAATATATTTTACTGATGTAATTGAATATTTGTAATATTTATATTCTATAAGCTGTATTGCTTACGAATAAAAGATTATTATTATTAAATGTTTTAATGAAAACCAGTGACAAAACTTTTATTTAATTTATAATGACAGTTTTCAGAAATTATTTTTGTCATTAAAAATTTGACCTATGTCAATGTAATGTACGACCTGTTGCATATTTTGCACTACATGTATAACATTACCTTGTTTATTTCTGCACTTACAAAGCTTCATATACATTTAGGAAATATGCATAGACATTTAACAAGTATCTCTCCCAACTTTGGCACTCCCCTTTTTCAAAATCCTTGACTGAAACCTAAATACAGTTATCTGAGCGTGCTGCTCAATTACAAGGCCAATATATTTTAAATTTGATAACCCAATAAATGCATGGAATATTTGTTATCAAAGTTCTGTAGTATCAATTCTAAATAGTTGTTCTATGCTGTCAAGGCCATCCTAAACAAACTAAAGGGGAATAAGATTCGTTTTAAAAATATAATATTTTTTGTATGATAAGACTCAAACCTGTTGGTATGACGTTTGCCTCTGCTTGACTTGTTGTATATATTATTTGTGTCTCTGTCTCTGTCATCGTCTCTCCTCCTTTTATCATAATTGTCATAATCTGTTCTGCTGGCTTTTCTTGCATCTTCCTGTAATCTAGCTGGATTATCTCCCTTTGATTTTGAAGAATCACTTCCTCTTGTCCTGTTGTGTAAACAAACAATTTTGAATTTAACTATCTACTACTTTAATAATGCATATAGAATGTATATATTTTAATGTAAACGAGTCTAAATTAAAAACTACGTTCAAACCTATGATTGCGTTGGATAAAAACCGAAATTTTTATACGTGTGCATGTAAAACAAATTTTGTTGTAGAAGGGTCTAAATACAGCACAAACAACATTTTCCAAAAGACCAAAAAAGTGAAGAAGTATATTATTTTAATGTATATGTATATATATATATATAGGTTTGAACGTAGTTTTCAATTTAGACTCGTGTATATATATATATATATATATATGAACATATTTGTACATTTGTTTACACCTGTCCTAAGTCAGGAACCTGATGTTCAGTGGTCGTTTGTTGATGTTGTTCATATAAATTGTTTCTTGTTTCTCTTTTTAATAAAAATTAGACCTTTGGTTTTCTAGTTTGAATGATTGTACACTAGTAATTTTGTGGGCCCTTTTTAGCTTGCTGTTCAGTGTGAACCAAGGCTCTGTGTTGAAAGCTGTGCTTTAACCGATACATTCTATAATGGTTTACTTTTACAAATTGTGACTTGGATGGAAAGTCGTCTCATTGGCACTCATACATGAACCACATCTTCTTATATCTATAAATAAAGAAGTCTATAAAGTTGCTATCCAAATAAAAACTTTTATGTTGTCATTTATGTGATATTGTAGTTTTTGAGATATAATTTACTGAAAAAAACTCCTAATAATCAAAATGATCAACCTAATCAAACTAATAGTACCCACCTTGTCTGAAAGTTTGAATTACAGATTGATCATTTAAATATTCACCATTTTTTATGTAGGCAGTATAAGGAATAAGTATTTCTAAAGGGAAAATAGGAAAAATATTTAATGACACTCACACATTAGAAATTAATGAAAATTTATATTGAATTTTGACAGTTTATAGTAAACATAAACTTTAATATTACAAACCAATTGTCTTCTCTCCAGGTTGTTTCTTTTCTTTCATCTCTTCTGTCTCTTTCATCTAGTTGATTAACTCTCCTTCTATCAACAGGATCAGTATGTCTGCCTTGCTGTTGAGTATTTCTTCTGTCAACTTGTCGATCATCCAATCTATCATCATGTTTTCTAATGTCATACCTCTCAACTTGCCGATTAACCCTCCTGTATTCTTGTTTTTTGACATCATAATTTCCAATTTGACGATCATCTTTTTTGTCATCCTGATTTCTGACGTCGTATTTCTCAATTTGTCGATCTTCTTTTCTGATGTCGTATCTTTCAATTTGTCGATCCCCTTTTCTGTCATTAAATTTTCTGATATCATTTCTCTCAATTTGTCGATCATCTTTTCTGATATCATTTCTGTCAATTTGTCGATCATCTTTTCTGATATCATTTCTGTCAATTTGACGATCATCCCTATAATCATCGTGTTTCCTGGTGTCATATCTATCAATTTGTTGATCATCCCTCCTGTCATCACGTTTTCTAGTGTCGTATCTCTCAACGTGTCGACTGCTATCTTTGTTGTCCATATGCTCCTCTTTTCTAAAACCTCTGGAATCACCGACCATATCTCTATGTTCGTATCGGTTGACATTTTTGTTGTCCATGTGATCACCTATATTCAAATCTCTATAATCATTGACATTATCATAATGACATTGATTTTTGTTGTCCCTATGATCAATTTTTCGATTATTTCTTTTAATGTCTCTATCATCAACATAATCATCTCTTCGATCAGTGTTTCTCTTGTCTTTCAATTCTTTAGAATAACTCCTCCTGTCCCTAGTATCATGATAATCATCCCTTCTTTCATCTCTTCTTTCATCTTTTCTTTCTACTGAATAGTTTCTTCGGTCTCTAGAATCATGATAATCATTCCTTTCATCATCAATTCTGTAATCTTTCTTTTCGTCAAAATAATTTTTCTGGTCTCTAGTACTATAGTGGTGGTCTCTTCTTTCATTGCTAACAAAATCTTTTCTCTCTTCTGAATAATTTTTCCTATCTTTACCATCACTTCTTGGTCTATCATATGACCTATCCTGTTTATTGGCTGTTATATGGTCATGTGATTTAGAACTGGATGTTCTTTTACTAGTATCATGTGACTGATAATCTTGAGTTTGATTGGATATTCTGGAATATCTTTGATTGGTACCTGACTTTGGTGATAACTGTCCACTTCCTCCTAAACCAGTTTGTCTTTGAGTAAACTGTTCATTTACAGCTGTTTTACCAAGTATATTAGCATTTGAATAAGTACCCTGCAGATTAAATTAAGATCATTAACTTTCAATTATTATATATATAAAATATGACATGTGCATGTGTACATTTAAAGGAGTAGGTCCGGTAAGGGCCGATTTTGGCCTCAAATTTCAGGTTCATCTAACGAAAGTTTTTGGACTCTTTTTAAACACTTAAGTGTCTATTTCAATTGATTCGATTAGTTTATGTGAAAGATTTTAACTGATTTAGTCATTAAAAACGCTCTGATTCAAGCTTAAATATGAAAAATCTATCAAATATGCCAAAAAACGTCACTTTTCAGATGGTTTTGGTCAAAAATGAAGGTGGCCGCATCCGTGTTCATCCTCAACCTTTATATATGTTTTGTATTATCATCAAATACAACTTACATTTCAATATTATGAATGAACACGAATGCGGCCACTTTCATTTTAGACGGAAACCGTCTAAAAATTAACCAAAATGCTAAAATTTTGCATGACTTAATGATGCTAGAACGCGATATTTGTGCATTGCATTGTCAAAAACAGCTCATATTTATGTAGCAGAAGCATTTTACTTTCCAAAATATAGCTTAAAGATTACATTTTCACAATTTTCTAAATCTGCTATATTTTTGGGCCAAAAAGGGGTCTTACTGAACCTACTCCTTTTCAGCAATTCTTAGCACTAAGTCATAAAAAAATGTATCACACCAGAAGGTATTATGTGTATATATATATATTCTTTAATGACTGAATAATAGCAAACGAAAAAATCTTACATGGCAATTGCAATGGATCATATAAATATGATACAGTACATTACAAAATATAATATATAACCAGTCTAAAAGGTCAAAGAATCTCTTTGGGTCATGTTTTGGAAATTTTTAAATTGTATTTGCGTCTCTATATTTTAGTTTGATGTTTGAGTAAAACTGTTTTACTGTTTTATTGTATAGAATTCAAGATTGTTATGATTCAATTTACATCGCAATCACACTGAAGAAGGATATCTGTTATCCCAAATATTTAACATTTGTTCATTTAATTTTTATATTTTGGTGACATTGTAACCTTTTAGACTGGTTATATATAGATAATATATACACATTCACATATATTTTACTGCAACTGATATAGTCATTACGTTCTCTGGAGAGCCCCATAACAAATACTTGATAAAATAGCCATAGCTTCCAAGGACATGTAGTAATGCTTTATTGACAAACTTTATTATTTCAGATATTTTTAACACTGCAAGTTGTAAGACATTAAATTGTCAGAAATGTTTTTGAAGGTTGGAAACAGACAAGTGGAAACAGACAAGATGTTTGTGGCGGTTTGTTCTGGTAAAAGCGACATTATATTTTAGAAAAAAATAATATTCTGTAAAAATTCTGTGACTTCTATTTGTACATGTACATGTAATATTCTCTGTGAAATACGCCTCACACAAATTAGTGGCTTAGTGTCCATGTTTAAATAATCACAATCTTTTTGTATACACAAAATTAAAAGAAAACATTGTAACTCAAAAGGCATCCATGTATTTTCCATAAAAATATAAAACAAATTGATTTTTACCTGAGTTCCAAGACCTGTTGTTGCCATTACTCCTGGCTGCAGGAATTGCTGACTAGGATAGAATCCTGCAGAGCTAACAGATTGAAGATAAGGGTTGGCATAGCTTACTACACCCGCTGGGGGAACATTCGGCTGCATGGGAGGGGGATGAATAGAATGTTGTTGTCCAGTCATACCAGTGCTCCAGGGAACAACAGCACCTGTAGCAGGAGCCAGCTGGGAATCCAATGCATGCTGGGCCTGGGCTATAACTCCTTGGATATGAACTTTACCCGATGATGATGAGAATGATGGCTGAAAGGTAGAGGTAGCTGCAGCATTATCCTGAAATCTGTTTGTTCTGACTGGTTGCTGTAGATGATTATATGAGGTTGTTGTTGATAATCCTATATTCTTAACTGTTGGCTGATACTGGAAAATAATAGTACAACTGAACTAGTCAGACGTCTATATCTTACTTGATTTTTTTTCTTCAAAATACTGGATATATTATTATATTCAATATTCCATTACATAATGAAAAACATACATGTTAATGTGGGTTTGGTGTTTTGAAGTGATACTAAAACAGCTGATATAGCCATTTAACCGATATCAGATATTATCGCACCGCGGGTAAAATATCACGTTGTGATTGGTTTAACGCCATCACGTGGTGACCCCCTATGAGACTGTAGGGGGTTAGTAAATTTCATAGGGGGTTCATGGCGTGTTAATAGGGACGTCATCTATTAATGTTGTTGTGTTTCATTGTTTATCTTTCATCATAACGCAGCAGAAAAAGTCCAGCGTGCGATAAATTCGGTAAAGTTAACTACTGACCCCCGACGGACCATAGAGGGTGAATAAAATCCATAGGGGATTCGGCCTCCGGCCTCACCCCCTATGAATTTTACTAACCCTCTATGGATTCGTAGGGGGTCAGTAGCGAACCATATAACTTATAAGGTGGAGTCTACTGTATCATTTTTGTCTTATGAACTAATATGATGATCAGCAAAATAAACAATTATTTATGTCTGTGCATGTACGTAGATGCCAAAAAATTTATTTATTTCGTGGTGGTTACTTTTTTATTGGTGGAGGAAGCTGGAGTGTCTGGAGAGAACCACCAAACTTCGATAGGAATACTGACAAGCCCAGGTAGCCAAATACAATTTGACAATAACATTTGTATGTTTCATTGTATGAACTTTTATAGCCCTGATAGAGTATAAATATACATGTTCATATTTGACATACGTTTCAATGTAAAGACTTTTGACTCATATTTTACCCTGATAAGGTATTTAACATATATGTTACAATGTATTTTGACTTGAATTTTTTTATAACCTTAGCCTCTATCTAGTATTTTTAATTAGCATAAAACTGACAACCATAAAAAATAAACGTACTATTATGAGGTCCACTTTACCATCATATACAGGTCCCCATGTGACTTGATATGGGGTGTTTGATATGCACAAGCTTTTAACATCATCTTCATGGCTTCCACTTGATAAGCGTTGATGAAATTTCCATTTCTGAACATGAGTCTGCAGCTGTCTTAAACGGAAACATCTGTACCCACAGAGAGAACAATAAAACGGCACTGTATGAATAGGAGCGTGTTCTTTGACCACATGATATATAGCTTCACCTTTAACCCCATCAAAGTTACATCCTTTCTTAACACACTTGAATCTTGCTGTTTCTTCATTCATTTTATATCTAAAATAATATAAAACATTACAAGCTTATGCAGAATTTTCTTGCTGGATTGAAGACCCATTGTTTCCTGAGGCTGTTTTCTGTTTTTTTGGTCTGGTTGTTGTCACAATCCCTGTTTCCTTTCTCTACTCTTAAGTTTAAATTGCATGAACAGAATACTGTTGTAAATTGTACATATACATGTAGTATAATACATTGTATCCAACTAACCGGTAGATGTCTTAAGTGTTTTTTAGGGGTTTATTATAAGTTGGTGAATTATTCCCACCCCTGTAATACTTCTATTTTCACTCTTTCATTAAAATTATGTAGTTCATAGTTCACATAAAGACATAGCAAATAAAACTTGATATATGTATAAGTGTTAATTTATAATCTCAGGCAGTTTATTACAGTATGTAAACCAGTATACATGTACATGACTTACCTCAGTAAATATATACGTAGGCTACCAATGTTCCCCCTTCCCCTCTCCAAGTTAAACTGAAAGTTGTGATTTGGACTTACAAATGTAAGTGAAAGAAGTAGAGAAATTAGAATTCAGTATTTATTCAAGAGTGAAAATTCAACTCCTACCCAAATATGGGTCCTTTCGCCCAAAAACATCTTCGCACCTGCTTACAATCCCCTCCCCCTTTTTCTCTTTCACACCCTGCACGTTCTCAACCTACAAGTTTGCATCATTTTTGTTTTTTAAACTGCTTTGTAATCAAATTTTGGTATAATTATTTTTTTGTGTTGAATAAATCTTAATCATGCAGGGTTCTTGTTAAGACGTGTATATGTGTCCTGGGTGCATCATTTTGAACCGGTGAATCCCTGGCTCACACCCTGATTGCACAAATGTATCTCCCAAGTCCCAAACACATCGTTTTGCCTAGAATATTTATGTTTCTACATTGTTTTGACAAGAAATTAAAACTTAACTGGAAGTCCATGTGGAAAAATCTATGTGATGCTAGATCAATATTTTTGACAGCTGATTGATTTATAATTTACATTGTCTGCATGGTTGAACATGATATGTTGATTCATGCTTTGTTTAGTGTATTGCTATAAATATCTGTTTTCAATGGTTCAAAATAAAGTTACAGAGCATAGGGGTCAAGCTGTTTAATACAATTATCTTTGGTGTTTTTCATTTAAAATCTTCAATGTTTTTATATGCTGATGCAGTACAAATGTACATGTATTGACATCAAAGCAAGTTTAAAATTCAATAATCATAATTTTCAAACACACAACAATAATACCAAATCTAGCTACAACATGTAGCTGTGTATAAATACCAATTAACAGTTATAATTAACATTTTATAACTGTAATAATCATCAAGTTGATAAAAAAAAACATTTCATGATAATTCCCTTATTTATATCCAAGAAAATATTTTGTTTGGGTATACATCTGTACCATGAATGGCATGATTGTATATATGAGGGTTTGGATGGGGTTAAATGATTAAAGAATAATGCCAGTGTTTTCCCTAGGCTATTCATGCATGGCGGTACCGCTACGCATTAAATTTCGGCCGCCATGCATTTATCATACCCGCTATGCATCCCGCTATGTGTGAAATTTTTATTATCTTATAATATGTAGTGACAATTGACAAAACTCTACAGGTGTTTCAAACTCACTGGACTGATAATTGATCATTATTAGATGCAACGCTCTGATTTTACAACCACGTTGATTAGATAGAACAACATTCAAAACTTCGATTGCATAATAGAAATCTGGAGTTCAAATTGTTTTAATGATAAATATATATATTATAGCCCGATACAGCTTCCAAATATCCTTCCGTGAAAAAATCAAAAGTAAACCTTTTGCAGTATAAATTTTACGTTTTGAAATCACAAGTCTGACATCGAAATATTTATATCAAACGCAGTTGATTAGTTGTAACAGAGAATACACATCTTTGGGTTGAAACATGATGTAACTTTGACCTCCGTAGCAGAGTTCAAAAAATTTATGGGTCACTGAATATTCACAATTCAGATCGTTTTTGTTTTGATGTTTTTATTTTTGAAACTGATCTTTCAAACTAGTTTTAATGCAGAAGAAAGTAAAAACATTGCTTGACTGTACCTTAAGTTGAATATCTATACCCAAATTAAATTAATTAAAACTGTAATCCATGAACACAAATTGAATGCTTTGTTTACAATTGTTGAAAACCATGTGCTTTTTGGCGGGAAAATTCGGGAAACCCCTTATTAAAACAGGAAACAGTTACATTTCATTGTTATTTATAGACAGTAGGAATTTCATTTTGGAAATCATTTTGATTACAACTGCTAAGATTTATTCATGAAAAATTATAATAATTTCTTGGGGTGAAACTGATAATACTTTTTTTTATTAAAATAATTTACATCTAGAGGTATGGAAAGGGGGGCTGTTTTTTGGGTTTTTTTTTCAATAATATTACAAATATATATAAATTTTAGTTCACCAGTCTGAAAATACATGGTTAAATGGATTTTAATTCTGAAAAACTCATGTTTATTTAATTCCTTTATTATTTCCATCATAATCAGAAACAAGCTACATGTATACATGGTATAAGGTATTTCAAACATATATTTTTGGCTTTTACAAAATGTATATAAGAACATTCAAGACTATAAATATGTATGTGCCTGTAGTAAAATCAAACCTGGTAGAGCCTAAAAAAATTCTACAGGGCCCTTGAAAAAACTTTTGGATCCAGGCTGGCCTTGAGAGAAAATGTTAAGTATTGTTCCTGACTGTATTGCAGATTTATGTGAAGTTTTTAAACTGACATGCACAATTCATTTCACAAGTGTAATAAAAATAATTCTACAAAACAACGCAGCGCATCGCGTTGCAAATTCATCTTAGACCCACCATGCATCAAGAATTTTCTAGGGAAGACACTGAATGCCCTTAAAAAATGAAGACTAGAGAATAACGGGCAAAAAAAATGAATATTAGAGAAATGTGTGGTCTAATTTTTGAAGATTAGAGAAAAAGGGGTTAATTTTTTGAAGATTAGAGAAAACCAGATGCTCCGCAGGGCGCAGCTTTATACGACCGCAGAGGTTGAACCCTGAACGATTGGGGCAAGTATGGACACAACATTCAAGCTGGATACAGCTCTAAATTTGGATTGTGATTAAATAGTTGACACAGCATAGGTTTCTGACACAGAATGAATGTGGTCTAATGAACTTAAATTTTTTTTTTGCCTTTGAGCAATTCACTATGCTGTTGAATATTAATCCTCTCAAAAAAATGTTTGAAGAAATTTTCTTTTTATTTATGAAATCTGAAATGAGAAAAATTTAACCCCCCCCCCCCCCCCCCCCCGCATTTTTTTTTTCACATCCGGTGATCCCCCTTTCCCTTTTTCCAAAACTGATCTCAATTCAAACTTTTAATGGAGTTTGCAACAATAATTACTCATTTAAATATATCATAAAATATTAAAATGTAACAAAAGGTGCTTGTTATCACTGAATGGTAAAGATTGTTTTAATTTATCAGTTGGTAGTAAAAGTGAATATACATAGTATATTGTATAAAACAATGATTTAAGTTGACTCAACTACTATTCTGGACAAAGAAAGATAACTCCAATTAATTGAAAATTTCTTGCTATTGCACAATATTGTGCAATTAGATATTTCTGGCTATTGCACAATACTGTGCAATTGAAAATATTTGCTATTGCACAATACTGTGCAATTGAAGATTTCTTGCTATTGCGCAATACTGAGCAATTGAAAATTTCTTTCTATTGCACAATACTGTGCAATTGAAGATTTCTTGCTATTGCTGAATACTGTGCAATTGAAAATTTCTTGCTATTGCACAATACTTAATATAATAATTTTGGATCCTGATTTGAACCAACTTGAAAACTGGGCTCATAAACAAAAATCTAAGTACATGTTTAGATTCAGCATATCAAAAAAGCCCAAGAATTCAATTTTTGTTAAAATCAAATTTAGTTTAATTTTGGACCCTTTGGACTTAAATGTGGACCAATTTGAAAACAGGACCAAAAATTAAGAATCTACATACACAGTTAGATTTGGCATATCAAAGAACCCCAATTATTCAATTTTTGATGAAATCAAACAAAGTTTAATTTTGGACCCCGATTTGGACCAATTTGAAAACTGGGCCAATAATCAAAAATCTAAGTACATTTTTAGATTCAACATATTAAAGAACCCTAAGGATTCAATTTTTGTTAAAATCAAACTAAGTTTAATTTTGGACCCTTTGGACCTTAATGTAGACCAATTTGAAAACGGGACCAAAAATTAAGAATCTACATACACAGTTAGATTTAGCATATCAAAGAACCCCAATTATTCAATTTTTGATGAAATCAAACAAAGTTCAATTTTGGACCCTTTGGGCCCCTTTTTCCTAAACTGTTGGGACCAAAACTCCCAAAATCAAACCCAACCTTCCTTTTATGGTCATAAACCTTGTGTTTAAATTTCATAGATTTGTATTTACTTATACTTAAGTAATGGTGCGAAAACCAAGAATAATGCTTATTTGGGCCCCTTTTTGGCCCCTAATTCCTAAACTATTGGGACCTCAACTCCCAAAATCAATCCCAACCTTCCTTTTGTGGTCATAAACCTTGTGTTTAAGTTTCACTGATTTCTATTTACTTCTACTAAAGTTATTGTGCGAAAACCAAGAATAATGCTTATTTGGGCCCCTTTTCTGCCCCTAATTCCTAAACTGTTGGAACCAAAACCCCCAAAATCAATCCCAACCTTCCTTTTGTGGTCATAAACCTTGTGTCAAAATTTCATAGATTTCTATTCACTTAAACTAAAGTTATAGTGCGAAAACCAAGAAAATGCTTATTTGGGCCCTTTTTGGCCCCTAATTCTTAAAATGTTGGGACCAAAACTCCCAAAATCAATCCCAACCTTCCTTTTGTGGTCATAAACCTTGTGTCAAAATTTCATAGATTTCTATTCACTTTTACTAAAGTTAGAGTGCGAAAACTAAAAGTATTCGGACGACGACGACGACGCCAACGTGATAGCAATATACGACGAAAAATTAAAATTTTTGCGGTCGTATAAAAAGGGGTGAAAATTAAATGTTTACAGAATAACTGACCCCCCCCCCCCCCATCTAGACCCTCATAAATATATATAGAGAATTTTTTTTAATAATTCAACTAGAATTTGAATAAAATTGGGTGCAAACGACTTGGGGAGCTATTAACATCTATTGGGCCTAAGCGAACCTGATACCCTTCTACCCCTTGCATGTTTTCAGCAGTGCAGAGCTCTCAATAAAGAGAAAACAGTGATAGTTTGTGCAGGGACAAGCATATTTTATCAGAATAGACGTTAACTATACACAGTCAAATTTATCTCATGTTTGAAATGCTGATTTTTTTTTAAATTCAATTGGACATTTACCAGACATAAAATTTTGTAGCTAATGGTCAGAGGCCTGACGGGTCTGGTCCCCTAAAGTACGCGAAACTTACGACGCAGCCTGATTATATACATTTTTCATGTAATTTCATTCAATTAATGTCATGTTTACGAAAAGAATGTACTCATCCAACGTGTGAAAATACCGGATTGATAAAACATAAACAGTCAACCCCTTTTTCAATGTTTTTGTTGTAAATCAGTCAGAATTTTTATTTTTTAAAAGCCAAACAGGGTTTACTGAAGACTAAATAGTAACCTTAAGTATTTGGCCAAATACTTTCTTATCTTTTGTAAACATAAACTATTCAGGCTCTCTTTTCAGCAAGCATAAACAAAAATGAAAAGGTGCTATGATATGGTCGCCGCCATTGTTGGAATATTAGGAGTTTGGTAAAACACGGAAACGTAAAGGAATGGAACGGAATGGAACGCGTAATATTTTTATCAAATCAAATCAAATGTTTTATTGTCGTATAAACCTGAGACTACTATAACACAAAACAAAAGCAGAGACATATATACATGTCTCTGATAAAATCAAGTTGATTAAGGATGTACACCTCTGAGGAGCCAAAAATTTCTAGAATTAAACTTTTTTTCTTAGTTTATAAGAGCTGTGACAAACTAATTGGTGAAAAAAAAATAATATGGCGCTTCTTTATTTGCTAAGGCCCTTTGAAAATGCCCAATTTTGATGATTTTCCCATTTTTCATCGATTTTTACCTATTTTTGGGCTATTATTGTGAAAAAAATCACAGTTCCACAATTAAACTTTTTTTCATACTTTCTATAAAGATGAAGTGGACCAATCTGAATAAATTTTACTTAAAAAAACTATAGGTAGGTGTTAATATAAGAAAGTTTTATCATATTTTGACGCTTTTTTGTGTAAAATTTACCATGCTGTCCGTGAATTTTGTATTTTTGTGAATTTTCTTAGTTTTAAGAACAAAATGCATATTATTTCATTTATTTGTTATAAATGATTGAAAAAATACATATCTAAGAAATTTGAAAAGACCAAAATGATATGGGATGAACATGATTCATGTAAAATCATTTTCTGTATCCCTCACCCATTTTCTCAAAATTTTGGCTAAAAATACTGACTTGATTGGTCGTAAAATTTGAAAACTGGATTACTCAAAAACCATTCATTGTAAGCACTCAATTTTTTCACAGAGTTATGTTTGATTATAATTTTTTTTTAAATTCATTGATATTTTCCACTTGTATCACATATTTTGGAAATAAATCAAAAACGAGATTTCAACGACACTGAACGAGACTGAAAAGCCGCCAGAAGAATACATCCTTAATTTGTTTTCCTGAAGATGAGGCTCTGTTTTTGGCTCTATGACAAGAAATATATGTATCCAAATATGTTACTTCTGAATTATAGGTCATAATTGGTTTTAGTAAAGAACCAAAAAGATTATTTGCTACTTTTATAGGTAGATTATTCAATGATTTAGTATAAGATTTTATTGCAAAAAATACTCTTTTTGCCTTTTTTGTCAGCTCTAGAGTACTTTGTGATAAATTTCGATTACATTTTATCAACATTCCCAAAAATGGATATTCTGTTACACTTTCTATGGCTTTATAGTAAATATATATTCTCATAGTAAATATGTGCTGTTTCGCTGACTATTATAGTTTGACTGACTTAAAATCCGGTTACTTGAAATCATGGATTTAGTTTTGTTTGTATTCAAAGAGAGTTGCCATTTGTTGCAATATAATTTAACATTATTTAATACCACAGTTTGAATTCCATTAGGCTGAAAAAAGGATACATGCAGTGGCGGATCCAGAGTGGGGCGTAGAGGGCGTACGCCCCCACCCCCCTTTTGCTTTGACTTTCAGTTTATATATATAAAATGATTAATCAGACTAGACTTCGTGAACTTTGCCATTTCCCGTGTATTTAATTTTTATGCGACAATTCTTTACTTATAAATATATTTTTCTCTGGTATTTACTGATTATGGCAAAGTCATGTGATTCGCTATGGTGGAGTTGACCAGTGCGTCAAAAAACGTCACTCAGTAATTGTGAAATTCAAATATACAGTAACATATTGCTTAGGCGGAGGACAACCATGATACCTTCACTGAAAGCGACACAGGATTGAGCAATTCAACCAAACCGTGAGAAAGTAATACTCTATTACACTCTCATGAAGAAAAAACCACAGCAATATTATTTACCTACGAAAACATGTTCAACCCCAAACGGCCCAGCCTGTTTCAAAATAACATGATTAGTGAATAATGATCCCCGGTCAGTATAAACTTTAGATAGATTTAAAGTCTAAGGTACGAACTGTTTGATTTCAGGAGGCAGTCTAAGGTATTTGAGTGAAACAAAATCTGAATATGATTGTTGCATTAAATAAAAATTCTGACCATATCTGGATTGAAAGCAATAATCTTGTCCACGTTATTGCTATTAGAAACGAAAATTTCCAACAGGATTATTTAGCATTAAATGAACATGATCATTCGGAATAAAACAGTCGTATTTTTTTTTAGGCCGGGCTTACATTTCTGACCGTAATGTCTGTTTCGCCGAACTGATATATTAAATACTTTTTTCAAGACCAGACTGCAACCTGACTGCTTAGTGAGGCCTTTGTGTCTCCATTTGTCGACCGTCATTCATAAATTTGTTGCCAGTTCAGACTCATTCGTAGCCTTTGGTTGATTTGGAACCCCACACCTCCCTTAATTTTGTTGGGTAAAACATATAAACCAAACATTTGGATAAAAAATGTTTGTTTGACTTTTTAACTCGTGTCGGTCGTATTGTTTCATCGAATAGCCCGGCGTATTTCTTGTTTACCGTGAACAAGAAATCTGCAATGAGGTTATGCTAACTTAACATACCGGCAACAAACGAGAATTTTCCATGTCTATTTTTTTACTGACAAGTCCCACATCAAATATATCAGTACATAGCTTGGGATCCATACTATCATTTTATGATAGACAATCAATAGGGAGAATACAGCATAAAAAATGTCCAACCCTTACACTTAACGGTAACTATAGAGTATACATGACCCACGTCAGGAACCGTTTAAAAAGTGCATTTTATACTTATTTTATGTTTTTAGCCCAAAAAAGGTAAAAAAAAAAAGGTCCCAAATTTTTTTTTTTTTAAACTTCACCCCCTTACCAAATTCCTTGTATCCGCCCCTGACATGTAGCTAACATCTCTTGATCATCTCTAAGCTTTCATTACATATACTTTCATAAAACACCTTAATTGGTTTGTGATAGTGCGTTCTTAAGTTTGGGATTTATCTGGCGTCGTTCCCCCTTTTCTCTTTCAATAAGGAATATCAGAAACATGTTCTTTAATTACTTGATATCTGCAGAGGCAAATAATTGTCTTTATACTGCAACTACCTGCATGTGTTTATTTCTTAAATATAGCAAGATAGCTTTATTTTGTATAATGTCAATTTCTTCTCCACAATCAGCAATCTAATTAGATTGCAATATGTATTCAATAAGAAACTCTAGCATACTGATTATTTGCTCATCGGTGTAGTATGTTTTATCTTTTTATACGTCCGTTTACAGACCACTATCTGTCTGTCTGTCCATCCGTCTTTCCCGCGTCGTCAGCACGTCGGACATTAACTCAAAAAACCGCTCCTTTTCGTTTTTTGTTTGTTTTTTTTTTATAGATTTTAGATCATTACGCTTCCGAGTTATGGAATTTTTTTTCATAAAAAGGGGTGATTTCCCTGTTTTCTGACAATATCTTTAAAGTTCATGAATTTCTGATTTGACATGTACATTGAGAAGTTATTGAACTTTATTCTTTTAAAACACGACGGACGTATTATGCGCTCATGGCGCAGGGGCGGATCCAGCCATTTTAAAAAGGGGGGTTCCTAACCCAGGACAAAGGGGGGTTCCAACCCCCGGAACCCCACCCCCCTCTGGATCCGCGCCTGTGGCGCAGCTGTTTATTGAATTATAAGACTCTCAGTGTATAACACCACCGCATTTTTTCTGGTTGTGCCTGTCCCAAGTCAGGAGCCTGTAAGTCAGTAGCTGTCGGTTGTTGCTGTGTTACATATTTGTTTTTCGTTCATTTAATTAGACCGTTGTTTTCTCGTTTAAAATGTTTTACATATTTAAGTATGTAATTTCGAGGCCTTTTGTAGCTGACTATGCGGTATGGGCGTTGCTCATTTATGAAGGCGAACGTTGATCATATAATCCTGGTACCAATTGATCTATAGTTGTTAATTTCTGTTTCATTTCGTCACTTGTGAAGATCTAGTTTGCATTTTATTCTTACATGCATATCCTTCAGCTCAATTCTGGTTAAAATTTATCAAGTGAATTTAGAGGAGTTGTTGTTTTTGTGCATGCAGTAAATGCAATAATGTACATGTTCTTTGGAATTTGTTGGTATCCACATCTGATTCATTAACAAAAATCGTGAATAACGCCACCGGCCTAAAAAAAATCCTGGGTCCGCCTACTTTCTTGAAATCTAAGATGATATATATAGACTTTATAATTGATGAAATTGTCTGTCGACACCTTATAAAAGTTATTGCTATTCAATTATGATTTTACATATTTTTGTTATATTCTTAGCGAATACATTGTTTAATACAAACATCTTTAAGCATTGAAAAAGATGAACAAGACAAGATCTACAAATAGGTAAAAAAAATCGACTCATTATAAGATTTATTTCTAATAATTTTTAATCCTTTTTCATTTTGAGCAAAGGTTTTAGAATAACAAGAGAAAGTATAAACAACTAAAATTGCTAGTAAGACACATTAAACAAAAGTCAAGAGTTATACACTAGTCTTATTAGTACATGTATATATTATTGTATTTTGGTCAGCTGAAGCGTGCCCCTTTGATCGGAATTATCTTGCTGCTTTGATGTCATTTTTGCTGTTTTCTGTTCTTTGGTCGGGATGTTGTCTCTTTGACTCATTCGCCGTTCAATTCCCTATTCCCGTCAGTGTTGACAAGTGGTCATTGCTGAATATACACTCAGATCAATATAAAAAAGAAGATGTGGTATGATTGCCAATGAGACAACTATCCATAAAAGACCAAAATGACACAGACATTAACAACTTTAGGTCACCGTACGGCCTTCAACAATGAGCAAAGCCCATACCGCATAGTCAGCTATAAAAGGCCCCGATAAGACAATGTAAAACAATTCAAACGAGAAAACTAACGGCCTTGTTTATGTAAAAAAAATAACGAAAAACAAATATGTAACACATAAACAAACGACAACCACTGAATTACAGGCTCCTGACTTGGGACAGGCACATACATAAATAATGTGGCGGGGTTAAACATTGTTAGCGGGTGAACGACACATGCTTTTTAATGAAGCCACTACTTACAATTTTACGGACGGACAATGGACTGACTAGAGCTCGCACATGAGTTTTTGGTCAAACAAGGTCACACATTCTGCCCATTTAGTAAATTAAGCGATTTGAATGCAAGTGAGATGGGTATCACGGACGGCGCTTCTATGTCATATGTATATGCGGAACATTTCTGTTTGTTGTAGTGTAACACTAAAGAAAGTCCCTGGTTATTTGTTGTAGTGTAACACTAAAGAAAGTCCCTGGTTATTTGTTGTAGTGTAACACCAAAGAAAGACTCTGGTTATTTGTTGTAGTGTAACACTAAAGAAAGTCTCTGGTAAAAACATAACTTGATTTACAAAATATGCATCGATATATAACTATATAAGTCATGGGATAAATATATATAGATACAAAACGATCGTTAGTATATTTTAATTAAGAGATGGTGACATTCAAAACCTAAACTAAAATCCGATATTCAAAGAAGACTCTGGTAAGTTATATATTTTTCTCACTAAACTAATTGTTTCAAATGCCTCTATGCTTTTTGAGTAGCTTTATTGTCCTCTTTGTGGTCGTCCACAACATAGCGACCATCCTTCAAGTAAATTGATTTTTGTCTACTCCTCGCACTCTTTACTCGGCTACAGTGAGTCTGTGTCATGTGCAACCTTGAGAAAATCATGTCCACCTCCTTAGGTGTCATGACGCACCTTGGTGAAGTACTTGATTTTACACGATTGGTCATTAAAACTGTAGGTCTCGGCGTTTGTCGATACACGTGAGCGCTCTCTGGTCTATATAATCTCTGTACGATATCATACACTGTATCTGAATCAGTTTCTCGGAAAGCAGGAGCTTTGGGGAGATCAATTCCTAAATCCTTATCGTAGTAATTCAGCCGATTGTCATATTTCGTTTTGACGGACATTTTTTTCTTATTTGACAACATGTCCATAAATATTTTTCTTCTTTCTAAAAGTCTGTCTACCTTTTTCTCTTTTAGAAGCATAACCGGAGCTCTTTCATTTCCACTGTATAGATTTTGTAAATTATGTGATGTACATTGTCTATATGAATATTGAAATCCAGCCATTTTGTCGGTCTTTATAACATACAATTCCAAACTATTCAAAGCTAAAATACACAGCTAGTTCACAGCTAAAATACACAGTTAGTTCACAGCTAGTTCACAACTAAAATACAAATCTTGTTCATTTTCCCTTATAAAAACTGTGCTTGGCCGCGGAACATTCTTGATGAGTAAACGATGTGTATCTACACACAATTCTTCAATTCCATTTCAAAATATAAACATTTATTAATAAGAAAGTTTTCCTTTATTTTCAATTATCAATAGGTTCTATAACACAATAGCCTCTGTTGCTTATCGATCCTTGTATTACAAACTTTAAATCTATTATTTAGTTTCTCTTTTGTTTTAGTCAAATGTTTCGTTTGACAGTTAATAGAGAATGACGACCGTTTTAAAACGCGATAGAATTTCTCCCGGTGCATTATAGTAGACGTGTTTAATCCTAATTTAATTGTTTAATCGCTTTACATAAATTTTAATCACAAATTAACGACAAGAATGTCGCAATAAAATTGATAATCATATATATTTCATAAGGATTAAATAAAATGTTAAAAGATCGAACGTCAAGGGCAGAAAAGGGAAGCTTATATAATACAAAAAATAGCTTAAAGTTAAACATTCCCCACTCAGTGGCGGATCCAGGGGTTGCAACCCCCCTTTTTTTTTGACGATCAGTGCATTTGAATGGGGACATGTGGTTGGAACCCCCACTTTGTCCTGGGTTGAGAACCCCCCTTTTTAAAATGGCTGGATCCGCCCCTGCCCAGTACATGCTATTGCTGTTCCCTAGATGGATGAAAGGACAGTTCTTCAAGTTCTACTTTCAAGTTCGACTCATCTAGATTATATTAATTTTGTTCTTATGTGAAGTATACTTGCCGGGGCGGATCCATCCATTTCTAAAAGGGGGAGGGTGTTCCAATTCAGGATAAAAGGGGATGTTGCATCCTTATGTCCTCATTTAAAAGCATTGATCACACAATCCCTGTAACACCCCCCTCCCCCCCTCTTTGGGTCTGCCTGTGACGTGTGCACCCCTTTGGTTTCATGTGAGATTGTAATAATGGTTAAAATACACTCCACGTAAGTTGGGGGTTTGATGGTCTTTTTTACACGTTTCCTCCTCTTTTGCGTAAATAACAAAATACCGCTGTTTGTGGACTGTCCTTGGGGATACCATCAGTTCAGTTCTAACTTCAAAATTATAAAATGATTCACAAATTGATAATGATTGGAGGTTTGGCATCGCTTGTCTATCAGCTATATAAAGAGATATGCTAGTAACTTGAATTTGATCTTTATAACACAATAGAGTCCAATAGAAGCATTTAACACTACCATTTTTGGTGCCATTTATATAGCTTGCTGTGGCTAAGGCTCTGTGTTGAAGACCGTACTTTGACCTGATAATGGTTTACTTTTTACAAAATGTGTCTTGGATGGAGAGTTGTCTCATTGGCACTTATACCACATCTTCTCATAGGATCAATGAGCAAAAGAAAATCACGGTATATTTTTTTAAACTAAGTTTAGCAAATCATATTTTTATATACAAAGCAATCACGTGCAGTTGTCACTATTCGACTGGTTTTTTTTTTCTCAACTTAAAAACAGCTGGGAAATAGTATATTCTTAAAAGTTATTTAAATAATTAATTAACTTTAATTACCATAGGCGGATCCAGGGGGTTGGTTGATTACATAGGGAATCACTGACGCATGACTGGAGCGGGCCATCCCATTAGGTTAGTCAGCGGGCCCCCTTAATTATGCCGCACGGTGAACAGTTCTCAGTGGAATCCGACACTGATTACCGTTTTATAGAAATATCTAAGTTGAAAGACTCTACAGATTCGGTTTGACTTAAGAAATATTGACCGTTTAAAGGAAGTAAAATTGATTTAAGGCAAAGTTAACTCTTACCAGAGAGGAAATGATCGGAAATGTATATTTAGCATGTTTAGTATAATGCAGCTATTTTTTTTGGTCGTTAGTCGTATCTTAGGAGAAAACCGCGGGAAATTAACCAACCGATGAAAAATGGGTGTGAAGACAAGTGATTCATTAATTGAAGACCCTAATGAAGATAAATTGGAGAGTGAAGGTAGATGTTGTTTGATAGAAAATCTCAGAGATAATAACAATATATATTCTTGGTTTTTTTTGTAAAAATCAGCTTTTTTACAGAAATAGGCGATATAGAAAAGATTTGCTAGAGAGTCGAGTTCACCGAATAGAGCAGCGATGTTTTATACCAAGATTTTTTTAAAAACTTTTAATGATGCCCAATTATGGCCCTTGACATTGTAATATGTCGTTTGTTGTTGATGCTTTGTTTTCTCTGGAGTGATCGTGTTATTAAGTTAGTCAATTTAAAAAAAAATTTCAGGGGTTAAAAAATCCACTAACATGACGCCCGGGACTAGAACATTTACGCCTCGGGCAATCAAAACTTGTTACCCAATATGCCCGACGGACTAGAAACAAAAAATTCTTGGTGTTTCCAAAATAGATAGCGGAAAATCCCTTCATTCCTATTCTTTCTTAGCCAATCAGATTCAATTACGTCATCTGAGATTCCAAGCATTTCACCTGGGCTGCATACAATATCGTAGCAGCTATGTTGTGCTACGAAGATTTTGACTATTGAACGTGTAGCTATAGACAAGTTATTACTGATAACAGCAACGTAGCCGCTACTTAGCTGCTACGATATTGAACTCAACCCTGGTTTGTACAGGTCCTGTTGTACAGTTACATGTTTTAGAAATAGAACAAATAATTCAGGATGGTCCAGTATCATGTATTGATCGCACTAACTCGTACTTTCAATATCTATCTCTAGTACAGGGGGGATTGTACATTGCTTTTGTCAAGATTTCCAATTAACGGTACCTGGGGTATAATGTATTGGTCTTGTCGGACAACTGTTGAACACGAAACAATACAACAAAATATTTCAAAATATTTTAATACGGGCACCCAAGGAACTTTGTCAGTTTCAAAGCGAAAATAGACATGTACAGCTCATGAGTGGATCCAGTCATTTTTAAAAGGGGGTCCAACATTATGTCCCAAAGCATTGATTTTACAAAAAAAACAGGGTGAGGGTCCATCCCAATAAACCCCTGGTTCTGCCACTATATCTTGCATTATTATTTTATACATATTAAATGTTTGACATAGTTAACATAACCTATAAAAAAAAAAATGAACCAACTGTAAAAACATAATGTTCACTTTTGAACAAAGAAAATGAGGTCAAGGTCAATATTACTCTGCAAGATAGACCATTCATCTTAACATTCTAGACTATCTTGAGGAAAGAATCTTGTGAAACATTATTCACTAATCAATAAATTGAGGCTGAAGTCTATTGAACCCCTTTGAACAGTTATCATTGTAATTTGCCTTCTTATAAAATGTAATTGTCCCTTGTTAAAATAACCTAAACAGACAAAAATTATGTGATAAAATAAGTTACAGGGAATTTGCCTTCTTATCAAATGTAATTGTCCCTTGTTAAAATAACCTAAACAGACAAAAATTATGTGATAAAATAAGTTCGGTGGAATGATGGTATATATAATAATTTCAGAATTCCTCAAAAAGAATTCGCATGAAATATGAGAAGATAGGTTGGTCTACAGGGACTGCTTCAAGATATTTAAAAGAAACAGGGATGTCACCAATTCGTTTTTCTTTCTACAAGTAAAAAATGAAAAGTAACTATCATTCCAGTGTAAATTATTTACTTTAAGAGTAATCTCCCCATAAATGGCCAAGTTGAAAAGTTGATTCTAAAAAACTCAAATATTTATTTTACTTAAGGAGGCAACAAAAATTTCAGCAAAAAATCAGGTCTTCATTTTTTCATTTAAAATTTTACCTATTACACTATTAGTTATTACTTTATGATATGGTACAGAAATCAACCAAATGACTATTAAAATGTTTATATCATTGAAAAAGCTCCAAATTATCTTCCTTTGGTGCAAAAATGCCATTTTTTTGGCATTAATTTTGAAATATCCTTTTTAACTCATCAGTGACCTATATTTTTTATTATTGTTTTCAAATAAGCTGTACTTAAACTAAAATTGTAAAATTTAAGCGATTTCTGTAATTAGGCTATTTTTGTATTTCGATATTACCTATATTTCTCCTATTAGTTCAACAGAAAAAAGGGACATTAACAAAAATGTATGCTTCTTCCGGAGGCAGATTGTGAGCTTAAATGAACGGTGACCCCATTTTTTAGCTCACCTGGCCCGAAGCTTTTCCCATCACTTTGCGTCCGGCGTCCATCGTCCGGCGTCCATCGTCCGTCGTCGTTAACTTTTACAAAAATCTTCTCCTCTGAAACTACTGGGCCAAATTAATCCAAACTTGGCCACAATCATCATTGGTGTATCTAGTTTAAAAAATGTGTGGCATGACCCGGCCAACCAACCAAGATGGCCACCATGGCTAAAAATAGAACATAGGGGTAAAATGCAGTTTTTGGCTTATAACTCAAAAACCAAAGCATTTAGAGCAAATCTGACATGGGATAAAATTGTTTATCAGGTCAAGATCTATCTGCCCTGAAATTTTCAGATGAATCGGACAATCCGCTGTTGGGTTGCTGCCTCTGAATTGATAATTTTAAGGAAATTTTGCTGTTTTTGGTTATTATCTTGAATATTATTATAGATAGAGATAAACTGTAAACAGCAATAATGTTCAACAAAGTAAGATTTACAAATAAGTCAACGTGACCGAAATGGTCAGTTGACCCCTTTAGGAGTTATTGCCCTTTTTAGTCCATTTTTAACCATTTTTCGTAAATCTTAGTTATCTTTTACAAAAATCTTCTCCTCTGAAACTACTGGGACAAATTAATCCAAACTTGGCCACAATCATCATTGGGGTATGTTGTTTAAAAAATGTGTGGCGTGACCCGGCCAACCAACCAAGATGGCCGCCATGGCTAAAAATAGAACATAGGGGTAAAATGGGGTTTTTGGCTTATTACTCAAAAACCAAAGCATTTAGAGCAAATCTTACAGGGATAAAATTGTTTTATTAGGTCAAGATCTATCTGCCCTGAAATTTTCAGATGAATCGAACAACCTGTTGTTGGGTTGCTGCCCCTGAATTGATAATTTAAAGGAAATTTTGCTGTTTTTGGTTATTATCTTGAATATTATTATAGATAGACATAAACTGTAATCAGCAATAATGTTCAGCAAAGTAAGATTTACAAATAAGTCAACATGACCGAAATGGTCAGTTGACTCATTTAGGAGTTATTGCCCTTTTTAGTCCATTTTTAACCATTTTTCGTAAATCTTAGTTATCTTTTACAAAAATCTTCTCCTCTGAAACTACTGGGACAAATTAATCCAAACTTGGCCACAATCATGTTAGGGGTATCTTTTTTAAAAAATGTGTCCGGTGACACGGCCATCAAATCAAGATGGCCGCCACGCCTAAAAATAGAACATTGGGGTAAAATGCAGTTTTTGGCTTATTACTCAAAAACCAAAGCATTTAGAGCAAATCTGACATGAGTGAAATTGTTTATCAAGTCAGAGTAAAATTGTTTATCAGGTCAGGATCTATCTGCCCTGAAATTTTCAGATGAATCACACAACCCGTTATTGGGTTACTGCCCCTGAATCAGTAATTTTAAGGAAATTTTGCTGTTTTTGGTTATTATCTTGAATATTATTATAGATATAGATAAACTGTAAACAGCAATAATGTTCAGCAAAGTAAGATTTACAAATAAGTCAACTTGACCGAAATGGTCAGTTGACCCCTTTATGAGTTATTGCCCTTTATAGTCAATTTTTAACCATTTTTCGTAAATCTTAGTTATCTTTGACAGAAATCTTCTCCTCTGAAACTACTGGGCCAAATTAATCCAAACTTGGCCACAATCATCTTTGGGGTATATAATTTAAAAAATGTGTCCGGTGACCCAGCTATCAAATCAAGATGGCCGCCACAGCTAAAAATAGAACATAGGGGTAAAATGCAGTTTTTGGCTTATAACTCAAAAACCAAAGCATTTAGAGCAAATCTGACATGGGATAAAATTGTTTATCAGGTCAAGATCTATCTGCCCTGAAATTTTCAGATGAATCCGACAATCTGTTATTGGGTTACTGCCCCTGAATCAGTAATTTTAAGGAAATTTTGCTGTTTTTGGTTATTATCTTGAATATTATTATAGATATAGATAAACTGTAAACAGCAATAATGTTCAGCAAAGTAAGATTTACAAATAAGTTAACTTGACCGAAATGGTCAGTTGACCCCTTTATGAGTTATTGCCCTTTATAGTCAATTTTTAACCATTTTTCGTAAATCTTAGTTATCTTTGACAGAAATCTTCTCCTCTGAAACTACTGGGCCAAATTAATCCAAACTTGGCCACAATCATCTTTGGGGTATATAATTTAAAAAATGTGTCCGGTGACCCAGCTATCAAATCAAGATGGCCGCCACAGCTAAAAATAGAACATAGGGGTAAAATGCAGTTTTTGGCTTATAACTCAAAAACCAAAGCATTTAGAGCAAATCTGACATGGGATAAAATTGTTTATCAGGTCAAGATCTATCTGCCCTGAAATTTTCAGATGAATCCGACAATCTGTTGTTGGGTTGCTGCCCCTGAATAGGTATTTTAAGGAAATTTTGCTGTTTTTGGTTATTATCTTGAATATTATTATAGATAGAGATAAACTGTAAACAGCAATAATGTTCAGCAAAGTAAGATTTACAAATAAGTCAACATGACTGAAATGGTCAATTGACCCCCTAAGGAGTTATTGTCCTTTTCTAGTCAATTATTAACAATTTTCATAAAATTTGTAAATTTTTATTAACATTTTCCCCTGAAACTACTGGGCCAAGTTCATTATAGATAGAGATAATTGTAAGCAGCAAGACTGTTTAGTAAAGTAAGATGTACATACACATCACCATCACCAAAACATAATTTTGTCATGAATCCATCTACTTCCTTTGTTTAATATTCACATAGACCAAGGTGAGCGACACAGGCTCTTTAGAGCCTCTAGTTTAATTTCATTTTTCAATTAAGTATATGATGAATTTCATTTATAAAATAATATAGCGAAATCCGAAATCCTATATTAGATAAAAAAAATTGATTTATACCCGGGAGCCCCCTTAAACAGTTTTTATTATGCAGTAAAACACTTATTTTTCTTTATACTAATAAATAGTATTTTAACTGCAAATCTGTTAAAATGGTAATTAAATGGCTGACCCGTGTTAAGAGAGAACCATACCCTTGTAGATTTCAAAAAAAGAGCAGGCTAATGCCGCTACAAGGCAGCACTTGCACCCGCAAAGTGGAAAGGGATTAATATAAGTTGCAAAACTTGTTTCCCAATCCACTATAACTAAATATGTTTAAACTAATGCACTTTATTTTGAAAGTTCAAATGTGTGTTATTTCTTTTTTGTCGAGCCTTCGACTTTAGTCGAAAAAGCAAGACTAAGCGATCCTACATTCCGTCGGTGTAGGCGTCGTCCACAAATATTCACTCTGTGGTTAAAGTTTTTGAAATTTTAATAACTTTCTTAAACTATACTGAATTTCTACCAAACTTGGACAGAAGCTTGTTTATGATCATAAGAAAGTATCCAGAAGTAAATTTTGTAAAAATAAAATTCCATTTTTTCCATATTTTACTTATAAATGGACTTAGTTTTTCTGCGAGGAAACATTAAATTCACTCTGTGGTTAAAGTTTTTAAAATTTTAATAACTTTCATAAACTATCCTTGATTTGTACCAAACTTGGACAGAAGCTTGTTTGTGATCATAAGATAGTATCAAGAAGAAAAGTTTGTAAAAATAAATTTCCACTTTTCCGTATTTTACTTATAAATGGACTTAGTTTTTTTGCCAGAAACAAAACATTTACTCTGTGGTTTAAGTTTATAAAATTTTTATAATGTTCTTAAACTATCCTGGATTTCTACCAAACTTAGACAAAAGCTTGTTTCTGATCATAAGATATTATTCAGAAGTAAATTTTGTAAAAAAAAAATTCGCTTTTTCCGTATTTTACTTATAAATGGACTTAGTTTTTCTTCCAGTTAACATTACATAGTCTGCAGTGAAAGTTTATAAAACATTTATCAGATTCATAAACTATCCTGGATTTTTAACCGGATTTTTGTGACAAAAATGTCGGTTATTGATTTGGGGATGTACGGCGGGCGGCCGGGCGGGCGGGCGGCAATCAAATGTTGTCCGTGCATTAACTCATGAACCGTTCAACCAAAGCTTTTAAAATTTTAATATGTTATTACTGACAACTATAGGAAGGTCAAGTTCAATAATGGCGATTTTGACTTTTACCGTTCAGGAGTTATGGTTCTTGAAAGATTGAAAAATGGAGTTTCCAGTCGTGTTTGTGCATTTACGCATGAACTGTTCTACCAAAGCTTTCCAAATTTTAATATGTTGTTACTGATGACAGAATGGAGGTCAAGTTCAATAATGACGATTTTGACTTATACCGTTCAGGAGTTGTGGTTCTTGAAAGATTGAAAAATGGAGTTTCCAGTCGTGTCCGTGCATTTATGCATGAACTGTTCTACCAAAGCTTCCGTAATTTTAATATGCTGTTACTGATGACAAAATGGAGGTCAAGTTCAATAATGACGATTTTGACTTTTACTGTTCAGGAGTTATGGTTCTTGAAAGATTGAAAAATGGTGTTTCCCGTCGTGTCCGTGCATTTTCTCATGAACCATTCAACCAAAGCTTTTGAAATTTTAATATGATGTTACTGATGACAAAATAGAGGTCAAGTTCAATAATGACGATTTTGACTTTTACCGTTCAGGAGTTATGGTTCTTGAAAGATCGTAAAATGGCGTTTCCATTCACGTTGTTGCATTTACTCATGAACCTTTCAATCTAAGCTTTTCAAATTTTAATATGTTGATACTGATGACAAAATGGAGGTCAAATTTGATATTGACGATTTTCACTTTCACCATTCATCAGTAATGGTTCTTGTGATATTGCCAGGACACAAATAAATGTTAATAAATCCGGTTTGCTGTCGTTGTGACAGCCTCTTGTTTTTACCTAACTTGGAAGCTTCTTTCAATCAAAAGACAGTATCGAGAGGGAAATTTTTATTGATGTTTTTCCTCATTTTTGTTGAGTCTGCGATTAACAGCAAAAGTAGGCGAGACACTGGGTTCCGTGGAACCCTTACAAATTTTTTTATATTGTATTTTAATTTTATCATTCTAGTTGTAAAAAACACACAGGAAGACATGTACATTTTACAATGATCCTACACTAACTGAGGAATGAGCCTTATAGAAATATAACATTGATCTCTGATCTTTGAAATGAGGCTAAAGTCAAGTAAACATAAGGTACCTAATCTAACAGCCATATCATGGCTGTGTGCTTTCATATATATACTAAATATATATTGCCTTTTACAGTTGATTATAAGGTATAAGTTTTTGTCATTGTTGAAGGCCTATGATTGCTTACATTCACTTCATTTGATCTTTGGTGGATAGTAACATCTCATTCGCAATCATACCTAATTTCCTTATTTTTGGGATACGATTGCTTTCAAGCAATCTGTAGACTTATACCAGTGGCTCAGGACAATGCCCTCATGTCAACCGTTTTATTCTAAACATGAAGGACCATCTCAGATTCTTATGATTGTCTTGGTTTAAAAGGTAAAAAAAAAAACAAAGGGATTGAACTTAAACAACTTTCCTATAATGTCCTTTTCATAATCTTCATGTTTGAAATTTCCCTTGACTTATATGCGTGTTTTTAATAACATGCATACGGAAAATCAGAATCAAGCAGTATTTATATTTAGTGTTTTTATAAATTTAGAAACACGTCAGAGGGAATTCCCCAGTTGTAATAATGCAAGAGTTCTCTGAATTCCGATAAATCTATTTCTGTCATATAAGAACTGAAGTGGAGTTTTACTTATATGTCACCGTTATTAAACTGATATTTGATATATTGTACTTCCATAAAAAAATAGAGAGCCATTTAGGATTAATATACGTTCTTACTACATGGTTTGTTTAGGTAATTATGCGCATGCATATAGTTTTCTTGACTTCAAGGGGTACTAGGTTAAATGGTTGCCCTGGATTCCCCACTCAATTGATTAATTTATAACTCGTGGTACCTTTCTATGTATGTCTGCTATTGAGGGTTATTGTTGTTGCATAATTTTAAATCATATGCATCATTTAAATTAAATAAATGTAGTCCACATCGTAAAGGTTACTTTCAACACCCCTTCAGGCGAAATGGAGTCTTCCATATTATCGTTTCTAGTTGTCTCCCTTCCGGATTTATCACTTCAATGAATTCTGAATCAAAACAAAACGTTGTGAAAAATTAACTCGTTCTGTCGATAAACGTCGTATCATATTAAAAACGATCGCAATTTAAACCGAGGCATGTGTACGGCAATGAGTCATGATCACTGACCCAAATGAAATTAAATATTTAAAGAGTTAGGAATGGGGTTCCTCCTAGAATTAACGTAGGAAAATAGGTGATAAGATACGAAGTGAAGTACTTCTCTCACTCTGAGTCTCGGTGACTGCTGTGGAAAGTAAACTTGGAATTGATAGTACATAAATAAAACACAATAGGCCTAGCTAAGTACATTGTTCATACACTTTTAACCGGGATTGGCTATTTTGTAACTATTCAGATTATGTAAATTACATTTTACAGGTGCAGTTTTGAAAATGATAATATCCAGCTACATTTATACATGTGTCAATGAAAACAATGTCAATCGTATCCCTCAGAGCAATCTGCTCTTTGATATATTGAAGTGGTTGTTTTCAATAACAATAATAAGATTCAGAAATTGAGAATTGATTTGTTCTATTGGTATCTTTTTTTTAAAGATGGCCAATTATTTTTCAATTAAATTTTTTTATTTTCCTTGTTTTTAATTATAATTTAAATTGAACCGTGATAAATTACAGGTAAACCGATCACCTGTTATCAGCTATGGTTAAGATGTTTATTTCCTGAGTGGAAAGCCCAGCAAAATACACCTAACTTAGATAAGCTGAAAAATTTGGCCTTGATTGGCGTTCATGTACCTGTATAGGCAGTGATTGATTTTAAGGTGTCGTTTTTTAAACATGGCCTAAACTTGTAAAAAATGGGGAAAAAGGAAGTAAAGGATAATTCTGTAGAATTGGAAAAAAAATCAAGTGAGTGAAAATGTTTTATCTTCATGATACATGTACATGTATGATCAATTTTATCTAGTCACTTGATAATACATTAAGTATTTGAAATTGACTTATATATACTCTTAATCCTAGATACTAATGTGACCACAAAAATGAATGGTCAGTAATGGATATGTCTTTCTTGTTTCCAATCTGAATATGTTGGTGGAGCTTCTGTAAATTTGAGGAAGAGGACCATATTTTGACCAAATAAATTTAACTATTGAGTACATTTTATTTCTTTTTTTGAAAGGGGAGGGGATTTAATCACTGAAACCTTTATGTTTCGTCTTCCAAGAGAAATTCATCACTCATTGTTTAGTTTACCTGAAGAAAAAAAAATATCTTCTTAGTAGACTAAAAAACATGTATAAACTAATTAAACTGTATAAGATGTTGTAATTATCCAATATTGATAATATATTTTCAATCTGTTCAATATAAACACAGATTTAGTTATATAAAAAAAAAAGTTGATTTCTGACTAAATTTTAAACACATTGTTCCTATTTAAATTTGTTTTATTGTGTTTTAGTCATAAAAATACATTTAAGAAGTCCTTACTTAAAACTCCACATTTTTCCTTTTGATTTTTTTTCTTCAGAAATCAACTTTAAATACTTAAATCAGACAGTATATCTATACAATGGGAAAAGTAAACATACAAAAGTTTGAATACTTTGACCAAGAGGAAGAGATTCTGTAGTTAGGTTTTTTTTTTACAATATGTTTGGGTTTTTTACTATCGTTTTTTGACTGATAGGCCAACTAAAATTAATTAGTAGATTTTCATCCAAATTTTTGAAAAAAATGGGGCGGGTGGGAGGATTTTATTTTTTAATTTTTATTTCTTATTTCTCTTGTGACGGTTTCCTTCATATATGCAAGTGTAATAATAATTGCTTATATCATGTATATACATGTATAAGGAATCGTACATGATTTTTCAAATTTCACATTAAAATCTCTGATTGGCAACCCAGTGGCGAATCCAGGGGGAGGGGGTCAGGGGTTTGGAACTTCAGAGGCGGATAAGGTGGGGGGGATCAATGCATTTGAATAGGGATATATAGTTGGAACCGCCCCCTTTTAAACTGGCTGGATCCACCACTGCAACCACTGTTCCACATGTAACTGCTGCTTTAAAAACCTTTTGTTAGTAAACAGCAAAAATGTAGAGAAATGCTTTCTTCAGTTGGACTACCTCCACGAAATTTGATGGTCTTTCTAAGGGAAGTTTTCTGTCTCCATAAAATGAAACTAATATGCATTAGTATGCAACAAACTTTTGAGTACAGATAAAATGAAAACTCAAACTGTTTTATGAATATGATTCTGAACTTAACAAATAAGAAGAAGTTGTTGAATGACTCTATTATTGGGACAGAAGGTATTTGCTGTTGCTGTTTGTCAACAAAAAAAACAAAAGCCATGTGTATGTTTGCCGACTTTTTGAACTCAACATACTGTTATAAATTTAACAACTTTGTGCTTGTGTCAATTTGTTTACTCCAGTTATGTTTTAGTACCAATGTGTTCCACGATTCTTGCTCTTTGGATATAATTCACAGTCCAAAATTCCTGCCACAAATTAAGTCATTTTATTAATCAAGAAATTAACGGTTTCCTAATCACAGAAATTTATGCCCTGCCGCGATTTGCATTCTTGGACACGGCGTATAACTTGTAACCCGATTATTTCATGCCCTTTTGAATTCTCGTAATCAATCTCTATTCTCCATAGATGATTTTGTCATCTTAGAGCTGCAGAGTCATTTTAGAATACTTGGAAAAAATACGAAAACTGAAATTTGAACAGGAAGCTTTGAAGGAAACGAAATTTTTTACGGTTACTAAAAACGGAAATGAACAAAATCCGGAAATCGTAAATTTTCAAAAATAAAAAAAATTGGGGCGGGACGATTTCAGAGGGGCAGGCGGGGATGAAAATCTATCAATTAATTTTAATTGGCCTTATTTGTAAGAATATTTATAATTTTTATTGTCGAAGTAATCAATTTTACTTTTGAAGCTTAATTCAACCTTGTTTAAAACATGCACTAATCAATAACAATTTATTTTCTACCTGAATTTTCCATATGAATAAAAAGATAAATATAGTAGGGGTTGTATACTCATACTGAAAAAACGTTTTGGTGTTCCTTGTATCTGGCCAGTGTCATTTGAAGCATACATTATTGAAATTTCCGCAAAAGAATAGTCAGAATAATCATCTTCTTCATTAGAATGTACAATGATGACTTCTAATTGCTTTATATGTCAGACCACCTTGTTTGATTTGTGTTAGTCACATATTTTTACATACACAGCTACTTTTGCATAGGTACTATTTCTGTACTAAAAAAATGCAGTACTGGAAATTTACTTTTAATATTTAGTACTATTTCTTTACTTTAAAACTATTGTAATATTTAGGTACTTGTATTCTATAGTACTTGATTTGTACTAAATATTTTGGTACAGAAATAATACAATATTCCATGTTTGAAAATCATAACTTTAAGAGATTTAAAATAGAAAAACTTTCAAAATGCTGAAAATGTAACGGTTGTAACCAAAAATCTGTAGTACCTAAGTTTCAAGTACAAATAAAGTACTGTAAAATACAGGTACCTAAATATTACAATAATTTTAGAGTAACAAAATAGTACTGAATATTAAAAGTAGGTTTCCAGTACTACAAATTTTTATTACAGAAATAGTACCTATGAAAAAGTAGCTGTGTATTTTGTCACAAAATTTTGATTTTTTATTTCAAAATTAAATTTCATAGAATTTGAAAGTGTTGAGATACTAAGACCCTTTGTGTACCAAAAAATGTATACATCTGCCTAACACTCACATAAAATATGAATGATCATTCCCTACATGCATCCACATCATTGGATTGCCGTAAAATGTCACATTGACAATCATACCATATTTACTTATTTTACACATTGTATGCAAAATTTTCAAAGACAATTATTGAGAAGATTTATTTTATCTCTTCTGAATTTGCATGAAATATTTGCCACTTGATGTGAAACAAGCAACAAATCAATTTTATAATTTTATAACTATCAATTATAGATTTTAAGATCGATTTAAAAAAATCTCTATTGAGGAAAGGTTGAAGAAATCATAACTTGAGAGTAAAGCTAACATGTCTAATGCCATGGCACTTTAATTAAGAAAGAGTTAAATCACACGACAAAATCACTCATTAAAAAAAGGGACACAACTCAGTTACTCTGTAAAAAGACATATGACCAGTCATACTACATGCAAGTTTATAACATCCCATCCTCGAAAGGAAATTTCCCTTACTCTATCAAATGTATATAAGTATGTGTTTTTGTTCATATTTATTTTAAAGAAAAAACAATGAATGTAGTACAGAAAGTTGGCATGCCTGGGTCCTCCACCATAATACAAACTTGGGGAGACATGCAAATTTCTCATGCCACTCAACTAAACAAAGATTGAGATTAACTAAATCATGTCCGAAGTTATTGCACTTTAATTTAGCAAGAAACAGCTTACTTTAGTAAACATAGGGTCGTAACTCTCATGAGTTAAATGCAAAAACACATGAGACCATTCAACATACAAGTTCAGTAAATTCAGAAATTATTGCATGGCTTTTATAAATCAATAAATTCAGAAATTATTGCATGGCTTTTATAAATACAAACAATGCAACTTGTTGAGTATCACAATTACAAGCACTCAATTTCTGATATCAATTACATATGGTACATTTATATTTTGCTTTTCTTAAAATCACAATTTGTTCAATCTTTATAAATCACAATAATATATATATGCCCTCGATAATAAATTAATATCTGAATTTACAGTATATAATGTTATCACTCCTTTATGTAATATACAACATCTCAAATCTTTCAATCGATATAATCTAAGTAATATATTACAGGTATAAATATAATAACAGGATCTTATCTGGAAAAAAACCCATTTTGTTTGATTTAAGAAAAAAACTACATATTACATGCCATAAATTAGTTATTTAGGTATGCTTGGATTTTGTATTGAGGACATCGAACGTTGAGGGAAATTAACTGTGAAACAGATGTTCATATGCAGAAAATCTCTTTAAGATAACAAATAAAACTACACAACTCATATACACAGGTCATTTTTTCTTCAAACAAATATATATCCTTTAAAAAATTTTCTATCAAAATATGACTGGAATAGATATATAATTAGACCATGGGTTCTTGAATGAGCCATTTATCAAGAAAATATGTAAATTTGGCTGAATCCAAGACTTTCTGTATCACTAAAATTTACATAATCAATAGGAATACTTCGATTTGAGTACAAACAGGAATTATAATAACTTTAACCTTGAAGACAAACTGTAATAAATTATAATTGCAGAAAGCCAACACCAAACCCTTCATTCTGGTGAACTTCTTGCAAATGGAGGTTATATTAAGCCTACTTTATTTGGCCTTTTAAATTTGATTTTTAGCTTACCTCGGCCCAAAGGGCCCTTTTACAAAAATCTTCTCCTCTGAAACTACTGGGCCAAATCAAATCAAACTTGACCACAATCATCATTTGGGTATCTAGTTTAAAAATGTGTGGGGTGACCCGGTGTCATATGGTATTTTGAACCGGCCAACCAACCAAGATGGCCACCATGGCTAAAAATAGAACAGGGGTAAAATGTAGATTTTGTCTTATAACTCTGAAACCAAAGCATTTAGAGCAAATCTGACATGGGGTTAAAGTGTTCATCAGGTCAAGATCTATCTGCCCTGAAATTTTTAGATGAATTTGACAACCAGTAATGTTGGGTTGTTGCCCCTGAATTGGTAATTTCAAGGAAATTTTGCTGTTATTGGTTATCATCTTGAATATTATTATAGATAGAGATAAACTGTAAACAGCAAAAATGTTCAACAAAAAGTAAGATCTACAAATAAGTCAACATGACCAAAATGGTTAATTGACCCCTTAGGGAGTTATTGCCCTATATAGTAATTTTTTACCAATTTTTTGTAATCTTTTACAAAAATTTTCTCCTCTAAAACTACTGGGCCAAATTTAACCAAACTTGGCCACAATCATCATTGGAGTATCTAGTTTAAAAATGTGTAGGGTGACCCGGCAAACAAACCAAGATGGCCACCATGATTAAAAATATAACAGAGGGGTAAAATGTAGATTTGGCTTATAACTTTGAAACCAAAGCATTTAGAGCAAATCTAACTGGGTTAAATTGTTAATCAAGTCAAGATATAGCCGCCCTGAAATTTTCAGACGAATCGGACAACTGGTTGTTGGATTGATGTCCCTGAATTGTTAGTTTTAATGGAAATTTTACCGTTTTTGGTTATCGTGAATATTTTTATAGATAGAGATAAACTGTAAACAGCAAAAATGTTCAACAAAGTACACCTTAGGGCCGTGACCTCATTTTCACGGTTCATTGCATAGTGTTAAGTTTTTGTGTTTTGGTCTATTTATCTTAAACTATAAGCAATAGGTCAACTAAATATGTTGTATAGAAGCATTGTTAGCTGTACATGTCTGCCTGGCATGGTTCATCTGACCTTGACCTCATTTTCAAGGTTCATTGGTCTATGTTTAGTTATTTTGGTTAATGTTATCTTGGTTTAGTTATCTTGGTTAATGTTAAGTTTATGTGACAGTTGTTATTAAGCTTAGCTTTATACTTAGGACTATCAACATAATATCAATGATTAGTATAGAAGGCGAGACATTTCAGCTTGTGCACTCTTGTGCTGTTTTTTTAGGAGGAAATTGACAATTATAGATTATCGTTGGTCGTCTCAACGAGATTGATTTTCTCGCTTAAGTCAGTTCGGCTAAAGTGAGAAAAGCAATCGAGTTGAGATGACCAATGATAATCTGTTTATCACTATATTACCTTCATTAACAACAAGAGGCTGTTAATTTCATCAACAACGGCAATGTGCGCCCTTAGTTTTCTAGTGATAATTTTTCATGTCATTCACCGTGCTGAAAAAGAATTCATCTGTAAGATCAAAAGAAAATTTTATAAAATAATGATAATAAGATGTATTGTTATATAATAAATGTGTTTTTTTGCCCCACCTACGATAGTAGAGGGGCATTATGTTTTCTGGTCTGTCCGTCCGTCTGTCCCGCTTCAGGTTAAAGTTTTTGGTCAAGGTAGTTTTTGATGAAGTTGAAGTCCAATCAACTTGAAACTTAGTATACATGTTCCCCATGATAAGATCATTCTAATTTTAATGCCAAATTAGAGAATTTATTCCAATTTCACGGTCCACTAAACATAGAAAATGATCGTGCGAGTGGGGCATCCGTGTACTGTGGACACATTCTTGTTTTTTGATTGTTTGATATTTCTATCAATGAGAAATTAATCTCTTTGAATATTTTGCGTTAAAAAATAAGTTCATTAAGAATCCTTGCAACAGCTTGTATTGATGTTCTACAAATGTACATGTATTTGTCAGTATACAAATTTTCTATTGATTTACTTGTGAAAGGTGATAATTTTTGGATGATTTGACAGAATTGTGAGATAAAAAATTCATTGATCTTGTCCGTCATTATCTAAATATTTGGTCTTTTATTTGACTGACAGCTAGGAGGAGACCTGCATTTCTCGATAGATCTTGAACGGACCAACAGAACCTGAAAAGAATATCCCCATTGTTTTTGATATCAGTGTATAAGGGAATATTAGATAATGACAACTGATTATCTTAGGGCAGTTTTAAATAAATTTAGATAATAGGACATGTACATGTGATTATAAGCTTGAAACTGGACTCAAATTGGACAATGTTGTTTATATATAGGGATTTTCATACACGTTTATGAATATGGAATACCTATAGAAAGGACTTTTAAATTAAAGATTTGTAAACATGACACAAATAGCTCCTGATGAAGGCAAGTTTATCATTCTAACTGAGGCTTTTGTGCTGACATGAATTATCATTGATATGGTTACATTTATAAATTATCTGTTTACAAAATTTTTAATTTTTGAAATACTAAGGCTTTTCTACTTCAGGCATAGATGACCTTAGCTGGATTTGGCAAAACTTTTAGGAATTTTGGACCTTAATGCTTTTCAACTTCGTACTTTATTTGGCCTTTTTTATTTTTTTGGATTCGAGCGTCACTTATGAGTCTTTCGTAGACATCGTCTGGCGTATATAAAAAAAAAGTCCTGGTATCTGTGATCAGTGTATTCACAACACGAACAAAATGGCTTTTGAAATTGTAACATAATAAGCTCTGTACGATTTGTTGTAACATTACTTTATAAAAAATACAAAAATGAATACATTTATATTTGTTTTCTGCCTTCTAACAAAAAATTGTCAGTTTTCCTATTGAAGGTTGGTGGTTTTCATGATCTCGAGCTTCCTCCAACAATAAAAACTGACCACCACAAAATAGCCTAAATGTGGTGCTTAAAAGTGGCGTTAAAGCATCAAATCTAACAAAAAATAGGAAAGATAGGCCAATTTTTTCTCTTGGTTATTGGGACTGTGTTTCAATATTTTTCATGAGTTAAATAAAGTTTATGATACAGAAACACAAGATATAATGTAGTAGGTTATTATGTTAACATACACCTGTAACAGCTGCAGTTGTACACATTTTCTATCAGCGATGTCTGAAAGTATTAAATATCTGAGAGCCCATCAACAATAAGAAAATATCTGTCCCTTTGAAATATTAATTGTATCAAAATTTTATTGTTAGAGCTTTCACACCTTCATTTCTCTAATATTATTTTGAAAATCATTTTAAGAACAACAACAATTTTTTTTTTTTAATTATTGTCTTGGACAGATAAGATATGAGCCACACAGGTGGCAAAGTAACTCTGTTCTTTTATTGTAACTGTGACCATACTTGTCTGTAAACAATATATTTTACATATAATGTATATATAGTCCTAATTGAAGTATTCAAATGAAGTAAAAGTTCAAGTCTAAGTTCATTATAGATGGAGATAATTGTAAGAAGCAAGAATGTTTACGATACCGGCTCTTAAGAGCCTCTAGTTTTAATTTACGACATTCAAACAGTTTTGCTGTTCATTCTAAATGGAGTTGTACTTTTTTCTTTTCTTGCAGATAACATTTAGATACAGCCTATGGTCAAAATTTTTTTTAGACATCATTAATTTTGTCAAACCTTTGTTGAATTTCATGAATCTTTGGCAGATGGTTTTTACAATTAAGAAATAACACCTGAAGCAAAATTTTGCAAGTATGCTATATGTTCTTCTTTTTTTGTTTTCAGTCAGTCAGGAGTCTACTTCGTCAAAATTATCTCCCCATTATGCCAGTTCATTTTCACAATCGTAGAAATGGAAGCCATTGTAGGGATGACGCGCTACCAATATTGCTCTTGGAAACCGATAAATTTATCCACATTGCACCATTACGATCCTTATATGGGTCATTTTAAAAAAATGTTGAATTTTCAGTACACCCATGCTAAAATTTTTATTTCTAATGGAAATTTCAGTTGTAATGGTTTAAATGAAAGCTTGTCGGATTTGTGATTCAGAACATTAATAATAAACACACCTTACATCTATTTTGATAAGATTAAACTGCATTTAAGTCCGATTTTGGGGGTATTTGTGTGCGTACATTGTCAGAAAAACACATTTCAAATGATTTTTTTCCGATTTTCTGATCGCCTTGACATCTGCAAAAGGGATTTTTTAAGAACGTTAATTATAATTCTAACGAAAAATCGTAGCTTCTTTATCATTGTATGTAACAGATTATCTACAGACTAAATTCAATCAGCGTACAGGAGGTTCATGTCTATCCTGTTACCGCTACTTAAATCAGTCGTTAAATTATTCTCCCTATGAATATTGAATCAGTCAGTGTTGATTTCAAAAATGCAAAGTAATCTTTACATTTAAAACGCCTCGTTTCTTGAACGACAGTGTAGAGAAAAGAAATTTCAAGACATTGAGTGAAAAAAATTGAGCGTACTTTTTTTCATGTCTATGCTGTTACCAACCATTTTGATTAATTACACTAACGTTATGGTTGTAAAAAGTGCAATAACGTGTTGGAAACCAAATTCACAATAGAAAACCATAATCACTTCACCAAAGGGAGTAGTTATTTCACAACAGCAATCAAAAACGAAGAAATTTGTCTATCCTGTTATGTCTATCCTGTTACTATGGTTGCTATGGTTACAGTAACAGGATAGACAATTATAGACAAAAACGTCGTTAAATTTTTTATCTTAACATGTAGGTGGAAAACGAATGAAATATTTCATTGTTTGAACTCATCTTTAGGTTATAACGTCTTAATCTTCCCAATTAAGCATTTGCAGGTGCAATACTGATATCGGTAACAGGATAGACTTTTATATAGTGATATATCAGAAACGTACGTTCCTGTTTCCAACGAAATAAAGAGAAAAGTAAATTAACTTATGAGGGATTTACTTGATGTTGGGTTTATTTGAAAGGGTGAAAAAAGGCCGAACAATATAAATTGCTATCTTAGACTTGCATTACTGGTGGTAATTTTTACAACCTTTGAAAACCAATTTTTAGAGCCATTTTTCAGTACAACCTAGAAAATTGGCAAATAATCTATTATTTTACAGAATGAATATATATAGAAGTTTATTCTCTTGAAAACCATCTAATTGGTAACGTAAAACAAGCTTAACATTTTATCTAAACCTTTTCTAACCCAAAATGTCTTTTGAAAATGGTAACAGGATAGACAAAATATTGTACCACCGATCAAAAAATGTTTCAAGATATTCTTGTATGACATAATTAAGATTGCATCTTTTAATATGTTGTTCTTAAAGTACTGTTTGTTTTGATTTGCTTATGTAGAAGGTTGTTTGAATAAGTAACTTTTAATAAATTTTTCAATTTCAAAATTCGACATTTTTTGAAAATGACCCATATGTCAGTTGTATTTTAAAAGACAAATGTATCAACTAGCTAATGAGCATCAGTTAATAATCTTGTCTGCATTGATTCAACTTAAAACTATTGTCTGATCGTTTGTCAGGTGGAATTTTCGAAAATTCATAAACATTTAAAAAAATTCTAATTAAATATTTCGTGGAAGGGCAGACTAAATTTTTTTAGTGTATGAAGACTATAAACTCTAGTAATCACACACAAAAAATTAGAATTTTTCGAAGATATGCATTTTCATCATCCAACTTGAAAGACTGTCGTCAAGTACTTTCAGTAAAAAAATAGCTATTCGAACAAATCTTCTCTGTTTTTGTGACTCATTAGATAGGTATTTCGCTTGACCCATATATTTCATCTTTTAGTACTGTGATTTTTTTGTGTTATAAAGTCAACCTGTAGCTTTAATATATAAAAATGATAGAATCTGAAGTGAGAAGATGTATGAAATATTCTTACTTTGTACGATATCAAGACAAAATACTCAACTCAAACACGCCCTAACATAAAAAGGCGCACTCGATTTTCTCTTTTCGATACAATTACCCATTTTTTTGAATTTTTTCTTCAGTCACATAATGGAAGGGCAGACACGAAAATTACTGAACTAATAGATTGATATGTTTTCCGTCCGTGGTAATTTTTTCAGAAAAATCGGAGGTTATGCATTTTCTTCATCCAACTTGAAAGATACCCATGTCGTCGACTTGATATCTAATTGTTCTGCTTAACTATGTACTAGATAAATTGAAAACTTATGCAAATGGTGTTTTTAAAGTAAAACACCTCGTAATTGAGAAGAAAATTGCAATTTTGTTTGTTTCTATTAACTTTTAAAAATTTTGTCACTATAGTAAACAATACAGTAAACATTTATCGCCTTCTCTAACAAAGAGGTTCGATTCTTTTGTTCTATTTCAACCTGGTTTCCGACTGCAGTGGTAGAAGGCCATAAGATTTGACATTTCACAAAATTTAGAGTATTTCCCTGAAAATAAAATAATGACTTTCATTTTCAGTTTCTTAATGGAATTGTTGACCTCATAATTGAATACACAAATGTATATATTAGATGTTTAGATATATATATATATAAGGTATTGCCTATTACTTTTGATTCTACATTACATAAAGTGATTCTGTAAATTAAATCTGGAAGATAAATGATTAATGGAATAACAAGATTTAAAAAAAAAAATGGCTCGAAGGGCCAAGTGAGCTTTTCTCATCACTTTGCGTCTGGCATCGTCGTTTGTCGTCGTCGTCCGTCGTCATTAGCTTTTACAAAAATCTTCTCCTCTGAAACTACTGAACCAAATTAAAGCAAACTTGGCCAAAATCAACATTAGGGTATCTAGTTTAAAAATGTGTGGCGTGACCCAGCCAACCAACCAAGATGGCCGCCATGGCTAAAAATAGAACAAAGGGGTGAAATGTAGATTTTGGCTTATATCTCTGAAACCAAAGCATTTAAAGCAAATCTGACATGGGGTAAAATTGTTCATCAAGTGAAAATCTATCTGCCCTGAAATTTTCAAATGGATCAATCAGACACCCGGTTGTTGGGTTGCTGCCCGAAATAAGTAATTTGAAGAAAATTTTGCAGATTTTGGTTATTATCTTGAATATTATTATATAAAGAGATAAACTGTAAACAGCAATAATGTTCAGCAAAGTAAGATCGACAAATAAGTCAACATGACCAAAATTATCGGTTGACCCCTTTTAAAAGGAGTTATTGCCCTTTATAGTCAATTGTTTAACAATTTTCATAAATTTTTGTCAAATTTTGTAAATTTTTAGAAAATATTTTCCACTGTAATTACTTGGCCAAGTTCATTATAGATAGAGATAATTGTAGCAACAAGAATGTTCAGTAAAGAAAGATCTACAAACACATTACCATCACCAGAACACCATTTTGTCATGAATTTATCTGTGTCCATTGTTAATATGCACATAGACCAAGGTGAGCGACACAGGCTCTTGAGAGCCTCTAGTTTTTGTTTATCAGGAATTGGGTTTAAACAGTTTTAAAATTTTAAAACTTTTGAATTATAACAAACCTATTCCCCATCAATCATTATTTCTATTTTAATCATTTGAATTTTTATGCCCCACCTACGATAGTAGAGGGCATTATGTTTTCTGGTCTGTGCCTCCGTTAGTCCGTCCGTCCGTCTGTGCCTCCGTTCGTCCGTCCGCTTCAGGTTAAAGTTTTTGGTCAAGGTAGTTTTTGAAGAAGTTGAAGTCCAATCAACTTGAAACTTAGTACACTTGTTCCCTATGATATGATCTTTCTAATTTTAATGCCAAATTATAGTTTTGACCCCAATTTCATGATCCACTGAACATAGAAAATGATAGTGCGAAGTTCAGGTTAAAGTTTTTGGTCAAGGTAGTTTTTGATGAAGTTAAAGTTACATCAACTTGAAACTTAGTACACATGTTCCCTATGATATGATCTTTCTAATTTTAATTCCAAATTAAAGTTTTGACCCCAATTTCACGGTCCACTGAACATAGAAAATGATAGTGCGAGTGGGGCATTCGTGTACTATGGACACATTCTTGTTATTAGAAGTGAATATATATTTTGCAATCAAAAAAGAATCCACTTTTCAATAAAATAAGGTTTTTTTAATTTGTTAACGTTAAAAAGGTACATTTTCAAATTTCAATGCCCTGTGTTGAAAAATACTTTATTTTATCAAAAGGCATTCTGCAACTTTTAATCTTCACAATGTCCTATAACCTCTGTTTCAACTAACAAAATGCCCCAAAACAACATTTTTAGATTATTTTTGTTGACACTTTAAAGTTCTTATCTGTTGGTCTAGATTTTATGTCTTACAAGGATAGTTGATAACATAAATTAACTAGAAGAATTTTTGAATTGCAGTTTTTTGTTTTTTTGAAACATGTTCAGAACAGGCAAAATTATTTGGATAAGATATAAACTGCAGTTTAAATAAAATTGTGCAAATAAAGAGACCCATATTTAATTTGAGCTTATTTTATCCTCATACTGGAAAAGCATGTTTCCTTCTAAAGACCTGCTGTTAATTCAATTTTCAGCAATAGTGCTTTATTAATGTTCATTTTGCCCCACCTTACCTTATTATGAAATTATTCAAACTACTCTTCTAATGTTTCCATCACTTTGATTTAAAGAGTTATGCCCCTTGAAAACAGAAATTATATGGAAAGTTGCATTGTTAGTCCTCATGATATGTATCTTTTTAGCCAAATTTTTATGAAACTTATGGCATAGGCTTAGATCAGCAATGTCTCAGATGAACTTAAAATAAAGTGCCTATCTATAAGAGTTCTGCCCCTTAGAAATATTATTTATTCAATATATTGATATGTTAGTGCTCTTATGTTTACAAATCTTGCCAGATTTTATGAAACTTATATCATAGGTTTATAAAAGCTATGTCTCAGACAAATTTTAAAATCAGTGCTGATAAATTAATTTTAAAAGACTTTGGCCCTGACGAAACATTAATTTTATGGAAATTTCCATTGTAAGCACTCTCACATATGTACAATTTATGTCAGATATTTGACAAATTTATTATCAAAGGTAAAAATAAACCATGTCACAGAAAATTTCAAAAATAATTGCTAATGTATGCTATTGTTGCCACTTGGAAATATTAAACATATCAGAAATTGCTCTTATTCAAGTCTTCAACTATCTAAGATAATTTTAATAGATTTAGAAAATTATTCTTTTTTAGTTAAAATATGAAAATTGAGGAGGACATTAAAACCATTTTCTTAAGTTTCTTATTTTTCCTACACATCTAATTATATTTTTGGTACCATCTATAAATAAATTTTATAAAACCAAATTACCCTTAATCAAATTTTATGAAATTTGTTTCTGATAAAAAAAAATTGTGAATTTATTTTGATTTTTGCAAATGAATTAAATTTTTATGTCTAAATTTTCATTCAGGTGAAGAGATTATACTTTATATCACTTACAATTTCATTATTTTCACCCTTTATTCTACATACATTGCCTATGTCGTAATTTCTGCTTCTTGCTATGTTTTGATATAGTTTTAAAGCCAGCAAATACGAATACTCATAAAACTAGTAAATACACGGAGTAATAAATAAATACGGACATCAAATCTGTTGTCTGTTCTCTCTCGTCATTGGTAGCGTGAATAAATGATCAATAGTAAAAATGATACTTTTATTAATAGCCGATATCTTTCCATATAAGTACAATATTCCAACAATAATATATAATAAACATACGGGACGAAACTACTAAAATAATAATCTTTCTCATGTATTTTCGTACGGGTCAACTGGGATTATCTTACATATTACAATGATAAATACGGTAAATAAATGCAAGGCATACAGCTAATGCGCTGCTTCTTACCTCTAGGACCCCCCGGGATGAGCCTTGCTGCAAGCCAAACGTAAACACAGCAAAGACTAACGAACGTGACGTTGCACTCGTATTTATTTCAAATTACCGGAAGTAAAAATTCTAAGCAGGAAGAAAAACATAACGTTAAACGCTTACATAAAATATAGGAGTCCTCGACTCAAAATGCTTGTAATAATACAATCTTATGAATAAACAAATCTAGTCATATTAATTCTTCCAGTTAAGAACTCATAAATGTACACTTTTGGGTTCACGCTTAAAATATTGACCCAACGGTAACGTTCTGAACAATACATGACAAAGTTGCGCCATATACGACGTAATCGATACAAATATTAACATAAAGTAAAACGTACGTTAATTACTCATTCGTTATACTAAACACTAGAAATAACTTCTGTAAACTTATATAAACTCTCTTATTACAATAAATAACAATATTCTTTTACTTGGAAATAACCAAAACACACATTTACAACAGCCTATATGACTATATGATACACACTATCATAGGTGGGGTAAAATACACCTGAGAGTTGAAAGATAATGGTCATTAATCAGATAACTTTTGACATATTTATTACAGTTTGGATTTATATTTTACTTTTTTTTTAAATCGGGAGGGGGGAGGGAGGGAGGTGATAATACCTTTACATTTTTATGTCCCATTTATGGGCATTATGTTTTCTGGTCTGTGCATCCGTCCGTTTGTTTGTTCGTTCATCCGTCCATGTGTCCCACTTCAGGTTATAGTTTTTGGTTAAAGTTTACGGTCGAGGTAGTTTTTGATGAAGTTGAAGTCCAATTAACTTGAAACTTAGTACACATGTTCCCTGTGATAAGATATTTCTAACTTTAATGCTAAATTAGGATTTTTACCCCAAAATCACGGTCCACTGAACATAGAAAATGATAGTCAGTGCGGATGAGGCATCCGTGTACTATGGACACATTCTTGTTTACACATGTACCAAGTTCATGTTAGTTTAGTATGGTTAGAAATAATAGGATGTTTTTACTCATTTGCAGAAATATGATGTCTACGGTCAAAAGTGTTCCATCTTTGGGGAATTCCCATATTATTTGATATTATGAAAAACACACAATTTTACTAGAATTTTACTGAAGATATTTCTTGTCCAAATTGAATGATTTTTTTTTCTCTCATAAAAACAGAATGTCTTCAGTTTCTTGCAAACATTAGGAAATATATTTATGATTTATACTTATAGAGAAATGTGAGTTTCTACACAAAAAAAATATATTACTATAGAGGAAAAAGTACATTTTATTCCAATATTTGTATAGCAAATATAGTGTTGAAGACCCATTGGTGATCTTATAAATAATGATAACTTATTAAAATGTATTGACTGTATTTTGTAATAACTATAACAAAAAAATGCACACATTTGTGAGTTTAGGTTTCGAAATTTCTTCAAAATCCCACCACAAATAAGTTTTTGATGATGTTTTAAAAAAAAGGGAACATGGGACAGGTGAAAATTTGACCTTAAACTATATTAATTAAATAAAATTGAGAATGGAAATGGGGAATGTGCCAAAGAGACAACAACCAGACCATAGAAAAAAACAACAGCAGAAGGTCACCAACAGGTCTTCAATGTAGCGAGAAATTCCCACAACCGGAGGCGTCCTTCAACTGGCCCCTAAACAAATATATACTAGTTCAGTGATAATGAACGCCATACTAATTTCCAAATTGTACACAAGAAACTTAAATTAATATAATACAAGACTAACAAAGGCCAGAGGCTCCTGACTTGGGACAGGCGCAAAAATGCGGCGGGGTTAAACATGTTTGTGAGATCTCAACCCTCCCCCTATACATCTAGCCAATGTAGAAAAGTAAACGCATAACAATACACACATTAAAATTCAGTTCAAGAAAAGTCTGAGTCTGATGTCAGAAGATGTAACCAAAGAAAATAAACAAAATGACAATAATACATAAATAACAACAGACTACTAGCAGTTAACTGACATACCAGCATCAGACTTCAATTAAACTGACTGAAAGATTATGATTTCATCATATGAACATCAGGCACAATCCTTCCCGTTAGGGGTTTAGTATCATACCATCATAACATATATGAGAAGAACATAACCCGTGTCATGCCAACAACTGGTTTTTGAATAAATGTGTTTAGTTCCGATGCAAAGACCCTATAAGTGAATCAATATTAACGCCAAAATATGCAATCTTTAATGACGTGACAACAGTATCGTAACTATATCCCTTCTTAATAAGTCTATTCAAAGGTTTTGTTAGTTTTTGAGGTGAATACTGACACCTTTGTGCTTTATAAAGAATATTTCCATTAAAAAATTGGATGTGAAATACCTGAACGTAAGTCTACTTATGCAGTGCATGTGAGATAGGGATGGGAGTACTAATGAATGAATGAACAATAAGAGGAGGATAACTTAATATATTTTAAACATTTTCTTAAACAAAATCTGTATTTTGTTAATGCAGCTGTTTTACTAATTCAGATAACATTATTTTTATACCTCATCTGGCAGAAATTCTATATAAGCTTTTATAATCGCTTCATTGTCCTTCATCTGTTGTTCTTAAACTTTCTAAAGATCTTTGAGGGGGAAGCAAAAGATACAGAAAGTCATGTATAAGTATTATCAGTCCAGCATCTGTCATTTTGCACTTATTAGTCCTTGTAAATTCTTAGGCATACTAGATATGATTCGTCACCTTCAATAACAACTTATGTGATATTGTAATTTCCTTTTCATTTATTTCACAAAAGAAGGATGAAAGAAATCCAGTTAATTCATGAAAACCAACAGCTGTTTCTTTGTAGAAAAGCCGTAGAATAATAATGAGATGCAGGTACAAATAATTGTATTATTGCAGTCATGTACCAAAGGTTACTGTTCTGATGTGCACAATAGAGGGGCAGAAGGACCTTTTTCTGGACGTTGGAATTCATCTTTTATTTTTGGGGGAATTTGGGATTGGAAATTTAATGGTCAAGAATATGATTATAACATGCTCATGGGGAATATTTTGTTTGCCCTGCCCCTGTGGGGTAACTTCTTAATTTTCAAATAACAGGCTATAATTTGAATTATTTTTAATTATGGAATTTGCATAAATTCTTGTGCTTGAAATTTTTTAATAAATTCCATGTTTATTAGGTCTTTCAACTTCCACTATTCTGTTGAAAGACCTATTGTATTTGTTCTGATTTTTTTGCTTCTTCTTCCACCAAATTTCAAAACCTGTTTTGAGGTTTCGCAAGATGTCTCTTTGATTTGTAGCTCACACCTGGCCTTAAGTCAGCTTTTCTCATCACTTGTCGTCCGTTGTTCGTCGTCCATTAACTTTTACAAAAATCTTCTCCTCTGAAACTACCAGGCAAAATTTAACCAAAATGGCCACAGTCATCACTAGGGTATCTTGTTTAAAAAACGTGTCTGATGACCCTGCACGCTAACCAAGATGGCTGACATGGCTTTAAATAGAACATAGAGTTGAAATGCAGTTAAGTTTGATATACTGAACACCACATTTTAAAAGTTTAATTTTATCAATATCAGACATCAAAATACTCTGCCACTTATTATCTCTCTGAAAAATCCTTCTTATCCATGATGACTTTGCTAAAATGTTCTTTGTGTATTATTTTCTTTACTTTCAAAAAAAAAAACTTAAGATCAAGGAGTTAAAAGAAGCTCAACATATTAATTCACGAAAAATGCTCGAAAACCTAGACTTAATTCTACCAAAAAAAAATTAGGGGAAAATGAAATCTTATTTTTATTTGAGGCTAATATTTTTCTGTACTTGTATATGAAGTAGATAATTATATACAATTTTCCTTATAACAGTGCATTCAAATTTTAAAGGGGCACTAGCTACGAGATATATAAAAAATCTAAAGTTTGATTTTTTTCTGTTCAATCAATAATGAAAGTGAAATAGCAATTCGCTTTTTGCAGCCAAAATGGTTCAATTTTGTCAAATTAAGCGAAGAAACATTGATAATTACTGATTCACTTGCAAGTGAATGAGTCGACCTCTTTAAATCCGTATTCATGTGAACTTCAATTTAACCCCTAGCTAGAGATTGACAACGCATGCATTGTACGTGTACTGGTTATTTAAAGAAAAAGAATGTCAACAATGAAAATGAAACTACGGTAAATCATTTGATTACTAATTCAATGCACATAAAATCATTCTTATACGGTTAAAAACAATGAGAAAAATCTATTTTTAATCAATAAAATCAAATCAAACAGACCTATAAAAATCCAATTGCACGTGTTGATTTAATCTATTCATATCTTTATTTATGTTTACATCGCTTATATGGTCATCTGAGGTCAAATCGATAGTTAATTAGATGGCGTCTGGACTAAAATACACACGAAACGAACCTATATATTATCTACCCCATGCTCTGTAAACTGTTTATTTTAGACTTTTGATAGTTTGGATAAATGTTTTACATTGTTATAAATCAAATACGAGAATTTTAGTCAAATCAGTGACCATAAATTTGACAGCTAGTGCCCCTTTAAACGTTTAGCTATAAAAACAATTTTTTTTAACAATTGAAGTTAAAAAAATGCCTTTACAGGGCTGTACATGTTTATTGGGGTTCCTGGGTTGGTCTGTTTGAGTCATTTTGATATAAGTCAACCACAAATTTAAAGGTTCAACATTGTATGTATTTTATTTGGGAATGTATTCAGACAGGTACGAAAATATGAAATCAAGTATCCTTGAAAATACCATTTAGAAATTCCTGTAATCCTCAAAAACTGGTACCTACAAAAATAAATGAACCCAAAGTATTTAATCATTGCCAACAAAATAGATCACTTAATTATTAGGATCATTTAGCTTAATCAAAGGGAGATAATTGATCAAATGTGACAATTTATAAAACACTAATGATAGACAACTTGGTGACATATTTTTGTTGGTCTTCTTTATTTAAACATTATAAATGAGTTGTATTGATTCAATCTCACAGTATTATGTGTTATCTACAAGGAAGTGTTAAAAATACATTTATTATCAGTTACCTGCCAATAATTTGATTTTTTATATTCAAAGGTTTTATACATGTATATGTATCAGCAGGTGCAATTCAAATTTTGTTTCACCTGTTTGATGTTCATACATGTACCTGTATGGTTTTACAATCCCCATATCAGCTTAGAATGTTCAACAATACTTAGTTATATTGTAACATACATTTCATTACATTAAAGACAACTATTATGGACAGCTGTTGGTTTTATACTGAACATTTCCATTAGTAAATTTATTTGATTTTATTTTGAAGCTCTAAATTTGTGGAAATTTTTAAAGGATAGAGTCGAAATAAGATTTACAACTTTAAATTTAAATGAATTTAGGAGGCTTAAGAATCCTTTAAATGGCATACTATTTAGATCATTTATGGACACACCTCATATAGCATAATAACTTTGAATGCTTAACATTTATCTTTCTTAGTCTTTTAGGTAGGGTGGTCAATTAAAATTCTGGCAGATGTTATTTTGATTCCTGACCAGATGAATCTGCTGCTTTCCTTCTTATTATGCAGCAATAAGGAGTAAGGAAAATGTCTGGTTTGGTTGGACACAGTTTTTATAATAAATAGAATAAAACATTATCAACTAGGAAGTGGTTTATGACTTTCTGGTACTGATGTAGTTTGCCAGTTTTAAAGTCAAATTATAGTACTAACATTACCAAGTAAATGTATAATATCTAAATAACACGAAAAAATTACTTGTCGAATATAATAACCATGTAGATTATAAAAATAGAGAGACCAAAGAAAGCCAAAGGCGGAAACATCTAAAAATGTTTAATTACAAAAATGTAAATATGTTCCCTATTGGAATTAATACACAAAACTTAAGTAAAAAATAAAGAGTTTATATTCATATAATATCAACATGCTTTTATCTGGTTTACATTTATAAGACTTTCATGGAGAGTTTAAGAAAGGAAATGGGGAATGTGTCAAAGCAACAACAACTCCACCGTAGAGCAGACGATAACGGAAGGCAACCAATGGGTCTTCAATGTAGCGAGAAACTCCCGCATCCGGAGGAGTCCTTCAGCTGGCCCCTTAAAAAATGTATACTCAGTTCAGTGATAAGAATACAAAGAATGTTTTTGAGTTATTGCCCTTTGACAGATCAAATAAGTTAAATTTCCTGGTGGATGAAGAATTTTCAATGGTAATGTAAAAGTAAATGATGCAAAAAATGCAGAAGGGTGGAAAAAAGAATCAAAGTTCAGAATCAACATGAAGGAATGAATGTATATTGTACATGTATTTATATAAACACACAAAAATGCTTTGATATGATACATTTAAAAACAGTTAAAACCTAAGTTCAACTCGACTTCTGAAGTAAAGGTATATTATGCTTTTTGTGTCCGTTTGGTAATTTATTTTTCATTTGGTAATTCATTTTTCATTGAGCATCTAAGTTTTTTGTTGTTGCTTTTTTTTCTGTCTAAATTTTGCTTCATTGTTAATCTTCAAAAATCTTATAAATTTGGGCTCATAATTGGTTTAAAAATTTGCAGGAAATAAAAAAGAATTCTTGAGATCATATATAAGATTGCCTGAAAATAAATTCAGCGTTCCTCTTTTTTTTTTTTAAATGTCAAACAGTATGAACTTTCAAACAAGACATGTGGCAAAAAATCAATCATTTATAAAGTCATTTAAGGGCTACTTTCTAAGAACTGGGATTGAAAGTGATTAATGTGAAATAAATAAAAGTTACTAATTTCCATGAATAGGAAATGTAACATATTTATAAGATCAAAAAATGTATGTAACATATTTCTCACGTAGATCATAACGTAGAGGAAATACAGTAATCTATTGATGTATTGAAGGTCTTTCAGTGTATCTGTATCTTTTTCAACAACATCTACTTATAAAAACATTCAGTTGACAGGAAAGAGTAACTAAATTTTAGAAGTGTTGGTTTTTTTAATTGTCGTTTTTTATCTACTTTTTCAAAAGGAAGTCAAAATTTTTGTTGGTCAACCTAAATTAAAATTAGAGGTTATATAGATGCTATTCAAAGTGGATGATAGTGGGAATTTATGTGCATATTTAATGTGATGAAGCAATGATTTTAAGTTAAATTTTAACCTTTGATGATAAGGAAAACATGGAAAATAATGCAGATGGAATTGAAATTAACAATATAGAGCAAAGAGCGTCAAATAATCATGATAGTGTAGATGAGATAGATTCAAAAAATTTGGATGAGGCTGATCCAACACATGGTGAGAGATTTTATATATTACACTTGGAGAATTTTGATTGAAGGAGCCTTGGTGTTCAAGTGGTCTTAGTAGTTCTACTACTGTTATTACTAGCCAGTCAACACTGAGGTTGTGAGTTTAAACCCTGCTCAAGCAGGTGCACTCGACTCCAATCTTAATTGACTAGGATTATCATTTTTCATATCAAAGGTCAGTGGTTTTCTCGAGTCACTCCAACTTCCTTCACCAATATAAACTGGCTGTCACGAAATAGCCCAAAAGTGGGGCTTAAAAATGGCGTTAAAACACCAACAATCAATCAATCAATCAATTGATTTTACATAAAATAACTGAGCAGTACTGTATTTATATGCTTGCTATTTATGAAAAGTGAAAACGTCATAATAAAGGCCAAAAGCTATAGAAAAAAAGTTGAAACTAAATGGTAGCTGGGTTTTCAACTCTGAAGCACTTCCTTCCTATACTTTTCCCCCTTTTTTCGAGCCTGTAACCTTTTATTGGTTGGATGCAAGACACTCTTACATTCCAGCCTAAATTGTCTCCATTGTCAACAAAAAGTTTGTTGTACAATTTTTTTTTTTAAACATTGATAATATTTTCAAACCCTCATGGAATTGTATGAAACCTTGACACATGCTGTTTACAATCTAAAGACAGTATCGACATCAAGAGCAAAATATTTTTTTTCCTTTTCTTTTTTATTTAAATTTACTGAAAAATAAATGGACCAAAAAGGCCCAATGAGCTTTAGCTCAATCACTTGGTGGTGAACCGTTACCTCTTACAAAAATCTTCTACCCTGAAACAACTGGGTCAAAATAAAAATAAAATTGGCACAATCATCATCGAAGTACCTTGTTTAAAAAATGTTTCAAAATATTCCAACTGCCAACAAAGATGGGCAACATGGATATAAATTAAGCATAGGGGTAAAATGTAAGTTTTGTTTATTATTTTGAAAAAAAAAACCCAAAAAAGAGAAGATCTGACAAGGGCTGTAATTTTCAGAATATTTTCAACAGAATTTAAAATGATATAATTTTCTATTTGCAGGAACTCCCTTAAAGTATGATCCAAACTTCAAAGGGCCAATCAAAAACAGGTATGTAGAAGATGATTTGTTGAACTCAAAAAATCCTTTGTGTGGAAGCTTGGTACAATAGATTGTATATTTTTATGCCCCATCTACTATAGTAGAGGGGCATTATGTTTTCTGGTCTGTGCGTCTGTGCGTCTGTTCGTCCGTCCGTTTCGTACGATAATAGAGGGGCATTATGTTTTCTGGTCTGTGCGTCCGTTCGTCCGTCCTTCCGTCCGTCCGTCTGTCTTGCTTCAGGTTGAAGTTTTTGGTCAAGGTAGTTTTTGATGAAGTTGAAGTCCAATCGACTTAGTATACATGTTCCCTATGATATGATCTTTTTAATTTTAATGCCAAATTAGAGGGTTTACCCCAATTTCACGGTCCACTGAACATAGAAAATGATAGTGCGAGTGGGGCATTCGTGTACTGGGGACACATTCTTGTTATCTGGGTTTTAATTATTTACATGAAAATAAGAAGATGTGGTATAATTGCCAATGAAATAATTCCTAATGATGACAAAGAAATTAACAACTATAGGTCACTGTTAGGCCCTCAACAATGAACAGGACCCATATACTGCATATAGTAGGCTATAAAAGGCCCAAAAACGACAAATGTTAAAATTGAAATAAGAAAACTAATGGTCTATTTACATACAAAACAATGCATGAAAAACAAATATGATATACAGCAACAAAGGATAATTTCAGAATTGCAGGCTCCTGACTAAAGGCCTGAACATGAACAATACATTAATTGTCAGGAACTATTATCAATAACAGATTCACTTTACAGCAGATTCCAACGAGTATGAAGCTAAATGTAGATTATTTGGTTAGCTTCCTTGCTAGCTCAACCATGAAATGATTATTAGGTAAGGTACACAAGCCTTTGGGTGGAGTCAATAGTTAAACAGAGAACCAATCAGAACTAGTGACAGAATATAAACATTGTAAAACTTGTTTTACAAGTCAGCTTAAAAATAAGTTTTCAATCTAAATTTAAAATTTATTGATATTTAAAGTTTAAGATCATTTACAAGCATGTTGTAGGTGTGTTTGATTTGCCAATTTTATTTCCATCAATTACTCTGTTCATTTATAAATCCAGTTATGTGTATGTATAAGGTTAATGACCCCTTCTGTTACAGCCTTTGAATTACGAAAGTTTCAAACTGCAATAATATAAAAACAGCAAAGATAATGAATAGTAGAGATGGGCCATTTTGTACATTTACAATGACTGGAAACTTTGATCAAGCATTATTATTTGTAGTTTTATTGCATTTAAAAGTTAAACGGGATTTTGTGGCAAATAAACAAAGTAGAAGATTTTTGTAGAAAATCCAGATATTTTTGTTATAAAATTTTAAGCATAGATTACTCTCTGGATTTTCTATGATGTGCTAGCGTTTATTGTTTACAAAAAGTCCTAGACAACCATTAATCTAAATTAAAAAAAATCGTCCGAAGTCACGAAATTCGAGCGCACCCTAGAAGGTGTACTTGAATTGGTTCATATATATTTTTGTTTAAACCAATATCTAAATTTATAAACTTGTTTTAATGAAATCATTGCTAGCACTGCTTGCAAAAAATCCTCCATATATAAAGTACTAAATTGCCAACTATGAAAGTGCAAGGGGAAATGCTGTGGATTTTCTATAGAGTTTCCATTTGTTTAGCATTGAATCAACACAAGGGTACATTATCCTTGAACAAAACATAAACCGTAACTCCGCTTCTAATTTATTGTAATACATAGAATTTTTTAATTCAATCAAAAACTACAAGAAATGAAATTTAATTTGCAAAGTTGTTTAGGGAAACCTGTTTGTATGAAACATACATATTATAAACAGGCCATTGATATGAGTGTTTTCATTGGATGATGAATTGGTGCTATGCTCCTCCCAATTTGAGGTAATAATCATTTCATGGTTGAGCTAACAAGGAAGCTAACCAAAGAATCTACCTATAGCTTCATACTCGTTGGAATCTGCTGTAAATTTGTTTTATGTCTTGCATTTAAATACCAGTTACAGTAAATGTGGATTAATTTTTAACCGGATTTTTGTGACAAAAATGTCGGTTATTGATTTGGGGATGTACGGCGGGCGGGCGGCAATCAAATGTTGTCCGTGCATTAACTCATGAACCGTTCAACCAAAGCTTTTAAAATTTTAATATGTTATTACTGACAACTATACGAAGGTCAAGTTCAATGATGGCTATTTTGACTTTTACCGTTCAGGAGTTATGGTTCTTGAAAGATTGAAAAATGGAGTTTCCAGTCGTGTCCATGCATTTACGCATGAACTGTTCTACCAAAGCTTCCCAAATTTTAATATGTTGTTACTGATGACAGAATGGAGGTCAAGTTCAATAATGACAATTTTGACTTTTACCGTTCAGGAGTTATGGTTCTTGAAAGATTGAAAAATGGAGTTTCCAGTCGTGTCCGTGCATTTACGCATAAACTGTTCTACCAAAGCTTCCGAAATTTTAATATGCTGTTACTGATGACAAAATGGAGGTCAAGTTCAATAATGACGATTTTGACTTTTACCGTTCAGGAGTTATGGTTCTTGAAAGATTGAAAAATGGTGTTTCCCGTCGTGTCCGTGCATTTTCTCATGAACCATTCAACCAAAGCTTTTGAAATTTTAATATGTTGTTACTAATGACAAAATAGAGGTCAAGTTCAATAATGACGATTTTGACTTTTACTGTTCAGGAGTTATGGTTCTTGAAAGATCGTAAAATGGCATTTCCATTCACGTTGTTGCATTTACTCATGAACCATTCAATCTAAGCTTTTCAAATTTTAATATGTTGATACTGATGACAAAATGGAGGTCAAATTTGATATTGACAATTTTCACTTTCACCATTCATCAGTAATGGTTCTTGTGATATTGCATGGACACAAATAAATGTTAATAAATCCAGTTTGCTGTCGTTGTGACAGCCTCTTGTTGTTCTTGAGTTACCACTTTTCATGAGTAGAGGCAAATAAGAATTAAGGATCTCACCAAATTACAAATTCTCAGTTGCATGGATAGGGAATAGAGTGATTGCATCCTTTTCTAAAAATTTCTCTGATAATTAAGGTTGTGACATTCACAAGATATGTACAGGTTTGCACATTTAGTTATTTCATACTTAATTTAAAAGAATTATAGACTAAGTCTCAGCAGGTATTTATTAGTGACTTGTCCTTGATTAAGAATAAGGAGATGCGGTATTATTGCCAATAAGACATTTATCCACCAAATTTCAAATGAAGTTGATGTCAGTAATTATAGAAAAAAGTACAACCTTTAACAATTAGAAAAACCAAAAGCGGCATATGGTCGGCTGTTAAAAGCCCTGACATGAAAAATATGAAACAATTCAATTGAGAAAACTAATCCCTAATTTATAACAAAACAGTTTATGAAAAAACAAATATGACAGACATGTCTGTTAATCTTGATCTTTATAAGTTATCATACATGTGATTTTTTGGCGGGAGTCAAAATCTCTTGATTTTTACAGCTCTCTTCCGTCCCTCTAGTTAAGAATTTAAATCTTCCCCTTTTTCTTAAAAATGTTTAACGTCAATTTTTGTTTCAATGTTATCTTAATTGGTATAAAAAAGAATACTAGTACAGTAATGGTAATACTGTAATCTTACAAAAATGGGGAATGTATAGTTTAAATGTCGTGACAATTAGCTTGATCAAGGATTGTATATATACAAATCCTTAACAGGAACCCTGAAAAATGTTGATTAAAAATCTCCAGTTTTGAGGGCCAAACTCCATCTGAAAATTTTCAAATCTCCAGTTGTAACAAAAATTGAAAACTCTGTCACATGTATATGTTATGTACATCTATTTGTTTTTTCTCTTTCCTGATCTTCCTGTTTGTACACTACAGAGGATGTCTTATATTTAATATCTGTTAATCTTGAACTTTATACTTATTTATTACAGATCATGTACAGATATTATCTGTTGTCTTTTATTCCTGATTTTCATTGGTGGTCTGGTTGTGGTAGCAATCTTTGGTAAGTCTTGTCATTAATTAACTTTAAAGATTTTCAGTAAAAGATAAAATATTTGGATGTAGGATATAAATCTTATTAACCATTGTATGTTATTAGAATAAATAAATGTATTTGGGAAATTATTCATATGCATTTTTAATTATTCCCTATTTATGGGCATTATCTTTTCTGGTCTGTGCTTCATTCGTCTGTGCATCTGTTCCTCTGTTCGTTCGTTCATTCAATCGTCCATCTGTCATGTAAAAAAAAAATGTTGAGGTAGTTTTTGATGAAGTTGAAGTCCAATCAACTTGAAACTTAGTACACATGTTCCCTATGATATGATCTTTCAAATTTAATGCCAAATAGAGTTTTGACCCTGATTTCAAGGTCAACTGAAATAGAAAATGATAGTGTGAGTGTGGCATCTGTGTACTTTTGGACACATTCTTGTTTTGTGAAAGGGGAGATATTTATTCAAGAATTTCTCTTTGCAGCATTTAAATATGGAGATCCCAAACTGTTGTTGTATCCAGTAAACTCAAACAATGAACTTTGTGGCTATGGAAAACAAATGTAAGTCATTCTTTCAAAGATAATTATTTTTCCTGATTTTCAAACATAAATAAATGTAACAGAGGTTTTTATACGACCGCAAAAATTTTTGCAGTTGTATATTGGTATCACGTCGTCGGCGTCAGCGTCATCCGAAGATGGATGGTTTCTTGATAATAACTTTAGTATAAGTTAATAGAAATCAATAAACACAATGTTTATAACAACAAAAGGAAGGTTGGGATAGATTATGGGGGTTATGGTCCAATTGGTTTAGAAATAAGGGGCCTAAAACATACATTTATCTAGTTTCAGGAAAATAAGTTGTGTATAAGTATTTCAATTACTCTGAAATTGTACCACAATGTGCATACCATTAAGTAGAAGGTTGGGATTTATTTTAAGGGTTATGGGGCAAACAGTCTAGGAATTAAGGGCCAAAAAGGGGCAAAAACAAGCATTTTTGAAGTTTTGGGACATTAACTTATGTTTAACTAGATGGATCTCTCTGACATTGTGCCACAAGGTTCCATATAATGGAGGGAAGGCTTGGTGTCAGTTTGGGGTCTATATCCATGAACATTTAGGAATAAGGGGCCCAAAAAAGGGCCAAAAAGAAGCATTTTTCTAGTTTACAGACAGTATCGTGTGTTAATGTGTATGGATCTCTCTGAAATTATACTACAAGGTTTCTTACTACAAAGTAAAGGCTGGAATTGAGTTTTGGGGTTCCTGCTCCAAGGGGTGTTTCAATAAGTGAGGGGCCAAAAAGGGGCCCAAATAAGAATTTTTGAAGTTTTCAGTCAATAACTTGTGTTTAAGTGTATAAATCTCTCAGAAATTATACCACAAGTTTCCATTGTACAAAGTGATGGTTATAGGGGGTAATGGATCAAATCATTAAGCAATTAGGGGCAAAAAAGGGGAGAAACAAGTGTTTTTCTGGTTAAAGGACAATTTAGACAATTTAAAAGCAGTGTAAGGGAGGTAATCCAATTCCAATTAATATTTAAAGAATACTGTTATATATGTATGTTTAATTACTTGATTTCCTCCCACTGCTTGAAAATTATGTTAAAGAAAGTGATAATTGTCTTGAGATTGGTAGCTGTAAATTTATTTTTAGAAGTTATTGTTAATTAATATTAATTTTAACCAAGACTGTAAGTTATTATATATTTTAATACTTATGGAGTAAATTCATTTACTTATTTAAATGAGAAGTTGCCAACTTAATTAGAAATTTGAATTCAGATTATTTTTTGAATAAGGGATTGGGGAGGTGAAAAAAATGTAGAGGGGGTGGGGGGTGGGGGGGGGTAAAAGATATCAGAAATTAAAAAGAATTTTTCTTGAAATATTTGTTTTTGAGGGGATTTATATACAACAGCATAATGTATTGCTCAAAAGAAACCTTTGATGTGTCAAATATTTAAACGCAATCCAAATTAAGAGCTGGGTCAAGCTTTAATGTTGTGTCCATACTTGCCCCAACTGTTCAGGGTTTGACCTCTGTGGTTGTATAAAGCTGTGCCCTGAAGCATCTGGTTAAAATTGATATGATTAACTAAAGAAACTTTGAAGAATCATTAATCAGCTTCTGTTAAGGCTGTTATAACAAGGCAGTCAACATTTCCCTTATATAATCTAGTTACCCTGTGTAAAACAGACTATTATTACAACAGAAATTAATAATTTGAAATTGGATAAACACAACATCACATGTAGAGTGTCATTATTCAGTATTGGTCCATGTATTTTAATCACTTGGATTTTTTTTGTACAACCAAATTACGCAATGAATGATAGGTTTTTCAAGGAGAAATTTATAGATCCTATTGAATTAACTCCATAGAGAACAATTTTGCAATGGTTTTCATTCAATGGGACATGCACAAAATTTAAATTAATAAGTCAGATAAACGCTAACTGATTCTGGGAAAAAGGTTTTATTTCCTTTGCAATACTGTGGATTCATTTATTTTCATGGATACCAATTTTCGTGGATTGAGGAAAACTTACATATTCATGGATATTTAATTTCGTGGTTTTGCCCCAAGTCTGCATACAAGCCTATAGAAAATTTGTTATTTGTTGAACATTTAATTTCTTGGTTCGCCTGTACCTACGAAATCCATGAAAATTGGTATCCCATGAATAAAAATGAATCCACAGTAATAGCTTGGATAAAAATATACATACTCAACAGTTTTAAAGGGATTTATCCTGTTATGCCAACAAAAGATATATGTCCGTTTATAGTTACCCGTTCAATCCCTATTATAGCACCGATCCTAAATCATTTTGTTTCCAGTGAAAAATTAACTGAACTGGTTAAATATGAAGTTAGAGTTGCCTATGAATTTAATCAATTGCCTGGATATAACAGCTGTTTTTAGGAAACTTGGAACTTGTGCTTTGCCTAACTCTGCTTTGAGTAAACTCAGTCCAATGATAACTTAAAACCACAGAAATACGGAACGCATTGTTTAAAAATCATGTCATAATAATAATGTCAGAAATATGTACCTACCTGCCATATTTTTTTTTCTGATGATATCTTAAACGGACTTAAATTATTTGAATGAAAATATAATACACAATACTGTTAACCAACTTATTTAACCAAACTAGCTGAATCTAATGTAAGGTTTTAATTCCTTTGCAATAAGATAACAAATGCAACAGGATGCTGAACAAAGCTGTACAAGTTTTACATGAAATTTTTTTGTTTTAATTTAGAGGGAAGAATTACCTGTTTTTCTTTGACCTTGTTTCTTGTGGTAGAATGGGGGTAGGAGTATTTGTGACTGGATGTCCGACACCTCAGGTAATGTATAATATTAATTACCTAAGCTTTTGGGTATATGTCAAGGAGGCAGCAACCCCACAACATACTAAATCAAAGAAAATTCATACTCAGATTGCAAAATTATTGACCCGGTATAAGTTTTAGAAACTGACAAAAGAACTAAACCATAGCAAATGAATGGTATGGATGGGATCTGACATAGTCTTACTTTTACTATGACTACTTTGATGTGCAGTGATATAGTTTGTGTAAATGGTAGTCATATGCATAAGGAGAGGTTTGGGGTGGGGGCACTTACTATGTAATGAATGGTAGGGATTATAAGCTGGTGGAATAGGTTATTATCGCTATTTTTCTTTGATCTGACTGACAGATAATTTCCTTTCTCAGCACAGTAGAGTGATATGAAAAATTATCGCTAGAAACTTAAGGGGCATGTGCAGTTGTTGTCATGGGTAAAATAGCATTAAAAAGATTATCATTGGTCATCTAACTCGATTGCTTTTCTCACTTTTGCTGGCTCATGCAAGAAAATCAATCTCGTTGAGATGACCAATGATAATCTATAACTATTTCAAGCTTCTTATTCTTCGATATTGTTGAAATATTAAAAAAAAAAAAAAATGCAAAGGTTTCTGATTGGATTGAGTCGTAAGTATCTGAAACGTCAGTTGTAAATGTATCCGATATTTGTCAGGTCTATTTATGAAAAAAAACCCATAATAATGATATTTTCATGCTGCACCTACAATAGTAGAGGGGCATTATGTTTTTATGGCCCCGCAACGAAGTTGTCGTGCCATATAATTTTACCCTCGTACATAATTCTGAAATTCCATAATTCTGAAATTTCGTAATTCCGTCATTCCGCAAAAACCATTATACAGAGTTTTTTCCTAAAACGCCTTCAGATATTGGGCTGATTTTTGGTATGTGAGTTAACCATAATGGGTTACAGATCAAGTTTAAGTTTAGTTCCGCTCCGCTAATTTTTGCCAAAATTACGAGCTTTGGACTTTGATAAATTGTTGAAAATCACAGTTATTCAGACTTTTTTTCTAAACTCTTTCAGATATTGGGCTGATTTTTGGTATGTGAGTTACTCATGATGAGTTACAGATCAATTTTAAGTTTCGTTCTGCTCCGCTCCACTAATTATTGCCAAAATTAAGGGTTTACAACTTTGAAAATTGTTGAAAATCACAGTTATACAGATTTTTTTTCTATACGCCTCCAGATTTTGAGCTGATTTTTGATGTTTGTGTCCACATGTGTTATTGAAAATGCAGATTTCTCGACTTTTTGAGACGGGGCCATTCGTGTCGCTTTGACACGTCTAGGTCGTGTCTGTACCTCCATTCCTTCCGTTCGTTTCACAGTCTACAGAACATAGAAAAATAACAATGTGACACATGTGTAATATGGACACATTCTTGTTTTATTTTTTTTTTGTCAAATTTAAATTATACAAATGTATATGATAGGGTATATATTTTTGTTATTCCAAATATATGAAAAGGGTGGGGTATAAAGGAGTAGGTCCAGTAAGACTCCTTTTTGGCCCCAAAATATAGCAGTTTTACGAAATTGTTAAAATGTAAACTTTTAGTTATTTATTGTACAGTAAAATGCTTCTGCTACATAAATATGGGCTGTTTTTGACAATACAATGCACATATATTGGGTATTAGCACCATTAAATCATGCTAAATTACTGAAATCTTCACAATTCTACCATTTTAGTTAAATTTTAGACGGTTTTCGTGTGAAACAAAAGTGGCCGCATTCGTGTTCATTCTTAATATCAAAATGTAAGTTGTATTTTATGATAATACATAAGATATATAAAGATTGAGGATGAACACGGATGCGGCCACTTTCATTTTTGACAAAAACCATCTGAAAAGTGACATTTTTCGGCATATTTGGTAGATTTTTCATATTTGAGCTTGAATCGGGTCGTTTTAAATGTCAAAATCAGTTAAAATCTTTCACATAAACTAATTGATTCAAATGAAATAGACACTTAAGTGTTTAAAAAGTGGTCAAAATCTTTTGTCAGATGAATCTGAAATTTGAGGCCAAAATCGGTCCTTACCGGACCTACTCCTTTGAAGTCTCAGCTGCTCACCTTTACCAAAAAAATATTGGAAGTGCACAACATCCCTTCTATAATTGAATAATTCGCAGATCCTATATTTAAAAAAAAAACCAAATAGATTAGAGACAGGGGAACCAGATTTAAAGGGGCTTGCGGGCCTAAATCAATTTTTTTTTAATATAGGATTTCGCTATATTTTTCTATAAATGAACTTTATCTTATACTTAATAGAAAAATGAAATAAAAAAATGGGGTCACTGTTCATTTACACTCACAATCTGCCTTCAAAAGAAGCATACATTTTTGTAAAGGTACTTTTTTTCTGTTGAACTTACAGGAGAAATAGAGGTAATATCGAAATAAAAAAAGAACTAAATTACAGAAATTGCTCATATTTTACAATAGTTTAGTTTCAGTAAAACTTATTTGAAAATAATAATAAAAAATGTAGGTCACCGATGAGTTTATAAAGATATTTCAATTTAAATGCCAAAAAATGGCATTTTTGCACCAAAGGGAGATAATTTCGAGCTTTTTCAATGATAAATACATTTTAAAAGTCATCTGGGGCCAAAACGAAATGAATTGTTTGAATGAATTTTGTAACATTTGATAAAGTAACAACTAGTAAAGTAAAAAAGAAATTTTTTAAAGAAAAAATAAATGCTTAATTTTTACACCCTCGAGCCTCCTTAAATAATTTCTTATTCAAAGTATTATTGCCTGAAGTTTATTTATATTTAAAAATGTTTTTTGTTTACAGATTTGTGTAGCTAAATGTCCTGAAAGCAACTTTGTGTACAATCCAGTTATAGGAAGTGGTCAGTTTGATGAAAAATATTGTAAAGCTAAATTTGATGCTAGTATGGTAAGATACATTTATTGCCATATAAGATCACCCCCACTTTTTGGTGGTGTTTGTGTTTGTGTTGCTTAGTCTTTAGTTTTCTATGTTGTTTCTTGTGTACTATTTTTCGATTTATGAGTTTGACTGTTCCTCTGGTATCTTTCGCCCCTCTTTTATTGAAATAGATCAAAATATATGTATAAAAGATTTCCACTAACCTACTGACTGGTAAGCCAAAAGGTTTTTATCTAGTATCCAATTGCAATCAAACCAAATTTATATAAAAAAAGTGATATGTCAAAAGCAATACAGTTTTGAACTTGTGGGGAAAATGAGCTTGTGATGGAGACAAACTTTGTAAATTTTTAAGGTTGAAGTTGTTATGCCCCATCTAGGATAGTAGAGGGGCATTATGTTTTCTTGTCTGTGGGTCGGTTCGTTCATTCGTCCGTCTGTTTGTTCGTTTCTTTGTCTGTTCGTCCGTTCGTCCCGCTTCAGGTAAAAGTTTTTGATGAAGTTGAAGTCCAATTCACTTGAAACTTAGTACACATGCTCCCTATGATATGATCTTTCTAATTTTAAATCCAAATTAAAGTTTTTACCCCGGTTTAACAGTCCACTGAACATAGAAAATGATAGTGCGAGCGGGGTATCCGTGTACTTGGGACACATTCTTGTTAATCATATTGTTGGAAGATATTATACCATATCAATATATATCAATACCAATGTGTCTTATGTTAAAATTTAAAAAAGTAGAATAAGAAAGATCTATTTTTAGCTCACCTGGCCCGAAGGGCCAAGTGAGCTTTTCTCATCACTTGGCGTCCGTCGTCCGTCGTCGTCCGTCGTCGTTAACTTTTACAAAAATCTTCTCCTCTGAAACTACTGGGCCAAATCAAACCAAACTTGGCCACAATCATCATTGGGGTATCTAGTTTAAAAAATGTGTGGCGTGACCCGGTCAACCAACCAAGATGGCCGCCACGGCTAAAAATAGAACATAGGGGTAAAATGCAGTTTTTGGCTTATAACTCAAAAACCAAAGCATTTAGAGCAAATCTGACATGGGGTAAAAATGTTTATCAGGTCAAGATCTATCTGCCCTGAAATTTTCAGATGAATCGGTCAATCGGTTGTTGGGTTGCTGCCCCTGAATTGGTAATTTTGAAGAAATTTTGCTGTTTTTGGTTATTATCTTGAATATTATTATAGTTAGAGATAAACTGTAAACAGCAATAATGTTCAGCAAAGTAAGATCTACAAATAAGTCAACATGACCAAAATGGTCAGTTGACCCGTTTAGGAGTTATTGCCCTTTATAGTCAATTTTTAACCATTTTTCGTTAATTAAAGTAATCTTTTACAAAAATCTTCTCCTCTGAAACTACTTGGCCAAATTAATCCAAACTTGGCCACAATCATCTTTGGGGTATCTAGTTTAAAAAATGTGTGGCGTGACCTGGTCAACCAACCAAGATGGCCGCCACGGCTAAAAATAGAACAAAGGGGTAAAATGCAGTTTTTGGCTTATAACTCAAAAACCAAAGCATTTTGAGGAAATTTGACATGGGATAAAAATGTTTATCAGGTCAAGATCTATCTGCCCTAAAATTTTCAGATGAATCGGTCAATCGGTTGTTGGGTTGCTGCCCCTGAATTGGTAATTTTGAGGAAATTTTGCTGTTTTTGGTTATTATCTTGAATATTATTATAGATAGAGATAAACTGTAAACAGCAATAATGTTCAGCAAAGTAAGATCTACAAATAAGTCAACATGACCAAAATGGTCAGTTGACCCGTTTAGGAGTTATTGCCCTTTATAGTCAATTTTTAACCATTTTTCGTAAATTAAAGTAATCTTTTACAAAAATCTTCTCCTCTGAAACTACTTGGCCACAATCATCTTTGGGGTATCTAGTTTAAAAAATGTGTGGCGTGACCTGGTCAACCAACCAAGATGGCCGCCACCGCTAAAAATAGAACATAGGGGTAAAATGCAGTTTTTGGCTTATAACTCAAAAACCAAAGCATTTTGAGGAAATCTGACAGGGGATAAAAATGTTTATCAGGTCAAGATCTATCTGCCCTAAAATTTTCAGATGAATCGGTCAATCGGTTGTTGGGTTGCTGCCCCTGAATTGGTAATTTTGAGGAAATTTTGCTGTTTTTGGTTATTATCTTGAATATTATTATAGATAGAGATAAACTGTAAACAGCAATAATGTTCAGCAAAGTAAGATCTACAAATAAGTCAACATGACCAAAATGGTCAGTTGACCCGTTTAGGAGTTATTGCCCTTTATAGTCAATTTTTAACCATTTTTCGTAAATTAAAGTAATCTTTTACAAAAATCTTCTCCTCTGAAACTACTTGGCCAAATTAATCCAAACTTGGCCACAATCATCTTTGGGGTATCTAGTTTAAAAAATGTGTGGCGTGACCTGGTCAACCAACCAAGATGGCCGCCACCGCTAAAAATAGAACATAGGGGTAAAATGCAGTTTTTGGCTTATAACTCAAAAACCAAAGCATTTTGAGGAAATCTGACAGGGGATAAAAATGTTTATCAGGTCAAGAACTATCTGCCCTGAAATTTTCAGATGAATCGGTCAATCGGTTGTTGGGTTGCTGCCCCTGAATTGGTAATTTTGAAGAAATTTTGCTGTTTTTGGTTATTATCTTGAATATTATTATAGTTAGAGATAAACTGTAAACAGCAATAATGTTCAGCAAAGTAAGATCTACAAATAAGTCAACATGACCTAAATGGTCAATTGACCCCTTAAGGAGTTATTGCCCTTTATAGTCAATTTTTAACAATTTTCATTAATTTGGTAAATTTATGTAAATTTTTACCAAATATAGTTCTCTGTTACTAATGGGCAAAGTTCATGATAGATATAATTGTAAGAAGCAAAATCGTTCAGTAAAGTAAGAACTTCAAACACATCACCATCACCAAAATACAATTTTGTCATGAATCCATTTGTGTCCTTTGTTTAATATGCACATAGACCAAGGTGAGCGACACAGGCTCTTTAGAGCCTCTAGTTGTCTTTTGTTCTAAATATTAAGTAAATTATCTATTGTTAGAACAATAGACGGACATTTGAGAAATGGAAAGGAATTAACTATAAAGAAAATAGAAATTTGGAAAGGCTGTATAAATGAGGATCAGGTTGAAAAATTTATTTAAGGCTGAAAATTTTGGGGTGCAATAAATTCAGAAGTAGAATTTACTTGTGTTTTACATTATAGGATCCAAAAAATGTGATTAAGGACGATGTTTGCTCTCCTTATTATTTCAAGAGTCGACCAGGTAGGTGATACGTTGTTGTTAGATTTATTTTAGTTCATTTATTCACAATTTGGTTATTTGAGAAATTATTTAATTTCAATTTCATTAAGTTCATTGTTCTAAATTTGTCTGTATTACAAGTAAATGATTTGGTTTTAGGTTTTAGCAATTCAAGTAATTCAATATATTCGATCCTTGTACAGCCAGAAGTGAAAGAAGTTTTTAGGGTTGACAATTTCATTTACTCAAGGCCTCAAAGGGGCCACAACTCTATTATAATAAACTACCAGTGGAAGGGCTTTTGAACCATTGAAGAAAAGCTTGGCCTCTCTGTATTACCAGATTGTCAGAATACTTAAAATAGAAAATATTTTGTATCCTTTGAATTTCTAACAATCTTTAAAAATGTTAGATTTTAGGCAATATTTATCCCTGAAAATATCCTCATGCACTTATGAATTTTTTTGCAGGTCCATATTTACTGACTTTTCAATAAATACCTTCTGCAATATTTCATTTTATTCTTGCCATGATTTCAATCTGCATGAGACGCGGGTGTTATTGTGCCCCCCTGATGCAGCTGTTTATTAAATTACATGATCTTTGTAGTTGGCAACCTTCTATTCATTGATTATTCTTTTTCAGTTATAAATCGATGTGTTCCATCTTTTTTGTTTGATTTCCTTGATAAAGGCGGCGATCTTATGGAGAAGGTAAAAAATGAAAGCTTAGTTAATGTAACAGACAGTGCAAGCAATGAATTAACAGATGAAATCATCAAAGAGGGATTAAAGTAAGTTGTACAAGAGCAAAGAGCAGATAACAGCCAAAGAAAACCAATGGGTCTTCAACACAGCAAGCAAATCCTTCACCCTGTGGTGGTTCTTAGCTGGCCCCTAAATAGAATTGTGTACTACATGTAGTTCAGTGAAAATGGACGTCACACAAAACTCCAAAACATGTAACTGAACTAAAATTAAAAAAAATCTCTAGTTCTGTCAGATAATAGAAAAACAAGTGATATGGTGTATTCATGGATGACACAGAATCAGTACAGGCACAACAATTTAAAAAAAAAAATAGCAAAAGAACAGATTAGAAACTAAAACGTAAGTTATTTCATTGATCTTATGACAATCTCAAATATTTACTAAAAGAATTATTTTTTCTTCAAATTTTACTATGTTTGACAAAATGTATACAGATTTCACATATTTTTTCTTTCTTTGAGCTTTATTGCTGTCAAGTTAACATCCAGTGTTAGGAGATGTGCCTTAAACCTAAAATATAAGTAGAATGTATAGCAGAATAGTTTTGTATATTGCATGTTTTTTTTTTTTAATGTTATAGTGTTTATGGAATATTTCTGAAGGCCAAAGAGTATGGAGAGAAAATTGTTGAAGATGTTGTCACCTCATGGTGGATGATTATAATGTAAGACTTTTATTAGAAAATGGTGCAAATAAGAATAAGAATTTGGTTTGCATTTTAAAGATCTTACTACATCTAGTTTTGTGATAATAACATAATGAAACAATTCAAAGACTTGGAAAAGTTACAGATGAAAAAGTATATGGTTTAAATTGATATTTGAGTCTGCTCCTTATTATGGTCTGCATTAAACATTGGCCCTTAAAAAATAAGGTTTGAATTTCTCTCTAACTTGAAGGTCATGATTAAAAGTTTAGTTTTTTTTCAAGCCTGCGACTTTTGTTGCAGAAGGCTCGACATACATGACATAGAGATTGTGATTTGGCAACTAAGGCAGCTGCATTAGCTTATTTGTTAAAAACTTTATAATTTAGAAGGTGGAAGACCTGGATGCTTCATACTTTGTATATAGATGCCTCATGATAGGAAGTTTCCGTCTGTTACATGTCCATTGTCCTTGACCTCATTTTCATGGTTCAGTGACCACTTGAAAAAAAAGTTAATATTTTTTGTAATGTTAATTTCTCTCTTTATATTATAAGTAATAGGATAACTATATTTGGTCTTAACATAAAGATTCAGCACCAAAATTTTTTCAACATGTTATTTCATCCCCCTACTTAATATTTCATGCATTAAATATCAAGAAATAAATAGGGAAAGTATATCCCAAAAAAATGCAAGTTATACACTGTTCACACTAGGGACTATATTCGTAGACAACGAAAACCAAAGGACTATAACTGTGTCCTTGGACCTAGTCTGTTTCAGAAAAGGGAGAAGGTTTTGTACCATTTAAATGTTTAATCACGCTGCAATATTTTGCGCCTGTTCTAAGTCAGGAATCTGATGTTCAGTGGTTGTCGTCTGTTTATGTGGTAAATAAGTGTTTCTCGTTTCTTGTTTTTTATATAGATTAGACCATTGGTTTTCTGGTTTGAATGGTTTTACACTAGTAATTTTTGGGGCCCTTTATAAGCTTGCTGTTCGATGTGAGCTAGGACTCCGTGTTGAAGGCTGTAACTTGACCAATGATGGTTTACTTTTATAAATTATGACTTGGATAGGGAGTTGTCTCATTGGCACTCATACAACATTTTCCTATATCTATGGAATCACCAAAAATACTGGACAGTATAATAGACCACATCAACCATTAACACCTAACTCCATCAAAGAAATAACAAACATACTTTAACAAAGAAAAATAACACCCTGTCCAGACTAGCCTGGATGTACAGTTACAAATGATGTGATAATGACTTTTTTTCTACAGATATGTAACTTTTCCGGTCCAAATTGAGTATAACAGTCCCGGAATTGTTTCTTTTAAAAAAAAACTATAATCAGATGGCATTATAAATTGCCATTTTTAACCGGATTTTTGTGACAAAAATGTCGGTTATTGATTTGGGGATGTACGGCGGGCGGGCGGGCGTCATCAAATGTTGTCCGTGCATTAACTCATGAACCGTTCAACCAAAGCTTTTAAAATTTTAATATGTTGTTACTGACAACTAAATGAAGGTCAAGTTCAATAACGGCGATTTTGACTTTTACCGTTCAGGAGTTATGGTTCTTGAAAGATTGAAAAATGGAGTTTCCAGTCGTGTCCGTGCATTTACGCATGAACTGTTCTACCTAAGCTTCCGAAATTTTAATATGTTGTTACTGATGACAAAATGGAGGTCAAGTTCAATAATGGCGATTTTGACTTTTACCGTTCAGGAGTTATGGTTCTTGAAAGATTGAAAAATGGTGTTTCCAGTCGTGTCCGTGCATTTATGCATGAACTGTTTTACCAAAGCTTCCCAAATTTTAATATGTTGTTACTAATGACAAAATAGAGGTCAAGTTCAATAATGACGATTTTGACTTTTACCGTTCAGGAGTTATGGTTCTTGAAAGATTGAAAAATGGTGTTTCCAGTCGTGTTCGTGCATTTTCTCATGAACCATTCAACCAAAGCTTTTGAAATTTTTATATGTTGTTACTGATGGCAAATAAGAGGTCAAGTTCAATAATGACGATTTTTACTTTTACCGTTCAGGAGTTATGGTTCTGGAAAGATTGTGAAATGGCGTTTCAATTCACGTTGTTGCATTTACTCATGAACCATTCAATCTAAGCTTTTCAAATTTTAAGATGTTGATACTGATGACAAAATGAAGGTCAAATTTGATATTGACGATTTTCACTTTCACCATTCATCAGTAATGGTTCTTGTGATATTGCCAGGACACAAATAAATATTAATAAATCTGGTTTGCTGTCGTTGTGACAGCCTCTTGTTTATTTTGTTTTTCAGTGGCCTGTTTATTGCCACATTGTTATCTTTAATATGGATCTTTACCATGAGATGGTTGGCTGGTATCATGGTGTGGTTCACAGTTTTAGTATTTATAGCTCTCTTTGGATTTGGTAATTATGCTTCTTTTTTTTTTGCACACTTAAATTTCAAGTTCAACAACACACATAACATTGATATTTCACAAATCAAAACATTTTAATCCATGAACGAAAATTAAATGTTTTTTATCAAATATAACAAAATTTTTCACATGAATTTCGCATGAAAAAATTAACATGAAATTCACCTCACAGGAGCTTATACATGAAACTCACATGAAATTTTTTACATGAATTTCACATGAACTTTTACACACAAAAAAATTGGTACTTTTCATGATTTTAATCATATTCAAAAAAAAATTTAAATGTCATTTGAATTATTTTATTTTACAAATTCAAGTGAATTTCACATGAAAAAGTTGATGCGATTTTCATGTGAAATTCATATGAGTTTCATATAAAACTCACATGAAACTCACATGAACAAATTTCATGTAAGTTTTACGTATAAGCTTGTTTGAGGTCAAATTCATGTGAATTTCATGTGAGATTCACATGAATTTAAATTCGTGTGAAATTGACGTGAACGAAATTTGCCTGTGTATATTGACAAAGCCAACAACACTATTTATAGTAATTTATGTTTTAAAGCTAAATTTGAAGGATAAAAGTTAAATTTATGGAGTATTCTCAAGCAAGTATAATAATTAATGCTGACATGTTTTGTAGTGTTATAATTTTTTGCAGCCACTTGGTACTGTTTCTGGAACTACATTGACCTAAAGGACACAGATGCAAGTTTCACTGTACATTTTGCTGTAATCAATTTCAACTTTTCCAAGCCTAAGATGTTTCTGACATTTGGTATGTTAGATTTCTGAAAAGTTTTATCTTCATTATTATCATGCAGACTCCTTCCCAGAGGGGGCCTCAGTGGCTGAGTGGTCTTAGTAGTTACTACTGTAATCACTAGCCTGTCAACACTGAGGTTGTGAGTTCAAATCCCACTCGTGCAGGTACACTCGACTCGACAAAATAGCCTAAATGCGGTGTTTAAAAGTGGCGTTAAAACGTCAATAACAATTCATCAACTGCTTCCCAGAGAATTTTGTTTGTTTGTTAAAATATCTTTATACATCATATGGTCTTATAACAATTTTCAAAAACTTAAAACAGTTTTCTTCCCACTAGTTCAGTGGAGAAAGCAGAAACTTTAGACAATGACTTTTAAATTACTTTTAAAATATGTAACAAAACAAAGTGTTATTCAGTTATATAGAAAACAAAGGATATAAGGTGTCTATCCATTCATGATGCAATATCATTACATTGTAGCAAAACACACTTAAAGCAATAGAACAGTGCTTTTATTGCTGTTCTTCATCTCAAAGTCATAGTGAAGCCTTCAACACAGAGCAAAGAAAAAAAACAAGCACTCTTGTTTGGATGTGTATTAATCTCGATCTTTCTTATTATATATACACCAATCTTGAATTGTTTTTTAGGAATGAACTACACGGATTGAATTTTGGTTCAATGAGGTCATTGAACAATTGATTATACTGCAATGTAATATGACATAGGAAATGTACAGAGAAGTACATACCGGTAAATTCGAGACGTCTATTTGTTATATTGAAATAAGAACAAAACATGTCCTTCACCATTGATTCTGTTTGGAGTAAACATTTTTTTTTTTTAATTGTAGGTATAATTGCAGCTATAATATTAGCCATTGTATTATTGATACTGCTTATTCTGTGTGAGAGAATCAAAATAGCAATAGCTCTAATCAAAGAGGGTAGTAGGTAAGTTATAGTCTTTTGTTATGATTGTGGAAGAGTTGTTTCCCCTTGGTCATGTAGGTATATTTGTATGCCCCATTTATAGGCATTAACTTCTAATCTACCACAGGCGATCATACGGTTCACTACTACACACAGCTTTTTAGTTAGCTACTGCAGCTGATTTGTAGGTTAACTACCAGAGATATTTTGCAGTGTGATAATTTTTACGACGGTGCAATTAAATATGAAATTATTAAGCAATTACAGTATAGAAATTAAAAATAAAAAATGCATTTAATTCACAATTGTTTGAATTTTTATATTTCTGATTTTGATCCAATTATGTAAACTAATTAAGTCAATAAACTATGTTGAAAAACAAATTATTTGTCCAAATGTCGTTATCCAACTCCGGTTCCTCGCTTACTATTTCCGATTAACTGATATAACAGCCAATACTTTTAACTTCACTTTCGTCTATATCAGACTGCTTAAAACCCTCAAACTCTTCATCTTCTTCCTCCGATTCGAAGAATGAAGTCCATTTAACGGCCATTGTTTCAATCGCATTTCGCAAACAAAAACACGTGTTGAAAACAATGTATTTTAATGTAAACATATTACCTTTCAATGGAAAGGAATATACGAGTTGAAAGTTTATTCATTTGTAAAACCGAATTTGATTGGTTCATTTCGGGATTCCCCCTAGGTATTGTCCAATCTAAAGAGTTTTAACAGTGGTATATTTTACGGGAATATCCGTCAACACGACTGCGCATGCATTGTTTACAGCGGATAGATCAGTAACTGCGAATACACAGGTGAACTGGCAAGCGGATTTATCAATCACTACCAACTAAACGGTGTTAATAACCGCGTATATATCCGTCAGTGGTAGATAAAGAGTTAATAATGTTTTCTGGTCGTCCGTTTGTCCTTCCATCTGTCATGCTTCAGGTTAAAATTTTTGAACGAGGTAGTTTTTGATAAAGTTAAAGTCCAATCAAGTTGAAACTTAGTACACATGCTCCTTATGATATGATCTTTCTAATTTTTATGCCAAATTAGAGATTTTCACCCATTGCCATGGTCCATTGAACATAGAAAATGATAGTGCGGATGGGGCATCCGTGTACTAGGGACACATTTTTGTTTCTTTAGTGTCCATTTTGAGCACATACGGCCCATAGCGTTTGAGCTTATTGTCATTAAATCATCAGTCCATCCAGTATTAATTAATTTACATTTTTATCACTGAACTTTTTGAGCTGTCAGACATCTACTTTCTGATTGCAGATACTTTGAATTTTCCAATACAATTAGTTCATCAATTATTTCCACAGTATTGCTTATTAATAACTGAATGACTCTCATAATTTATAATTAGCTTGACAGAGATGAGTTATAACTGTGGCAGCTAGCTTTTCAGATCTGTCTATATATAAGGCTATTTCCTGTTTCAAAAGGTTAAGGAACTCTATGTATTTGTGAAACACATATCTCTATATATGCAGTATTGCTGAACTGAACAACTATATGTTGTAATTAATTTGACAGGGATGAGTTATAACAATGACAGCTTTTCAGAACTTTCTGCCTCTACTTCCTGTTTGCTTATTCTTTGATTTTTTTCAAAAGGTTAAGGAACTCTATGTATTTGTGACACATCTTTCTCTATAAATGCAGTACTGCTGAACTGAACAACTTCATATTTTGTAATGATCTTGACAGGGATGACTTGTAACTATGACAGTTCTTTGATTTTTTTCAATAGGTTGAGGAACTTTATGTATTTGTGACACACCTTTCTCTATATATGCAGTACTGCTGAACTGAACGACTTCATATTTTATAAATTGCTTGACAGAGATAAGTTTTAATTGTGATTGATTGCATGATTATATATATGACAAATTTAAGCATTTTGTCTATGATTTTGAAAACTATATAATAGATACAGACAAAAGCAGTTTTAAACAGCAAAAATGTTCACCAATAAAAGATCTACAATTTTTCAATTTGAATGAAATCTTTTTCCACTCCTTCAGAAATTATTTGTCCTTAAATGATTTATCTTTTGCTTTTGAAAATGGTAATAGGTGGGCAGACAATTTAAACAGCATAAATCATCAGCTATACAAAATGTTCAGAAATTATTGAAATTTGTATAATATTTTTTATCCTGAAAGTGCCATGCAAGCTATTCTTTTACTTGACCACAGTTGTTTAACTTATACAAAAATCTTCTCTTTTGTAACTACTCCTCCAATTGGAACAACTAGTTGTACTTATATATCAATATGTCATATATTTTTTTATCGGATCAGCGATTCAAGCTTCATTGAGCCTATAGGTGTCAGACCACCAATTACTCCCTCCAATTTAGAACGTATGTGAAAGTAGGCCTACTCAGACAAAAAATAGTGCATTTGATGTCATTGTTTACTTGAACTAACCATCCAATTTGCAGAAATGAAACTTTTGGTGAAAGGGAGATATATTTAGACCATTTTGAGCCAAAATGCACTTGTCAATGACTTTGCATTAACAATTCGGGATTAATGCGCTACATAGTACACTCATTTAAGATTTCCAGAAAACCAGGAGTTATTTTGGTAGTACATGTACCTGTGTTTTCAAGATCAGAAATTTCTTATAAGACTTTAAAAATTGGTTGAAAATTGGCATGTAGAAAGGTGATACATGTACAATTCAGGATATACCTGGTTTCCTTGAAGTTAAACTTAAGGTAAAATATTTAGAAAGCTGTGAAAATTGCAAAATTTGGTTGAACAGATACAGAATTTTAATTGGTGGTCTGACACCTATAGTTTTTAGAGCTGTTGGTACATGTTGCAGAATGTTTACACTGATTTTCTATTTTACAGAGCTGTTGGTATTTATATGTTTACAATGATTTTCATATTTTTTTACACTTATTTTTCCTATTTTTCAGAGCTGTTGGTAGTATGATGTTCACACTGATTTTTCCATTCTTCCCATTCATCTTAGAAATAGCAGTGATTGGTTTTTGGATAACTGTAGCTGTGTATCCTTTTCTGATTACCATGATGTGAAGAATTACAGTTTGTTCTACAATTTCAACAATGAGCAAAACCTGTGCTGTATTATTTTACTATTAAATGTCTGTGGATGACAAATGTCTGCTTCCCTATTTAATCTATGTGTTAAATTGTATATTTAAAAAAGCCCTAAAACCCATACATTTATAATTTTATGAACATGGCATTCAATTGTAAGGTGTACCTGTTTGTCTGACTGAGGATTCATCTGACCATGGCATTCAATTGTAAGGTGTACCTGTTTGTCTGACTGAGTATTCATCTGACCATGGCATTCAATTGTAAGGTGTACCTGTTTGTCTGACTGAGGATTCATCTGACCATGGCATTCAATTGTAAGGTGTACCTGTTTGTCTGACTGAGTATTCATCTGACCATGGCATTCAATTGTAAGGTGTACCTGTTTGTCTGACTGAGGATTCATCTGACCATGGCATTCAATTGTAAGGTGTACCTGTTTGTCTGACTGAGGATTCATCTGACCATGGCATTCAATTGTAAGGTGTACCTGTTTGTCTGACTGAGGATTCATCTGACCATGGCATTCAATTGTAAGGTGTACCTGTTTGTCTGACTGAGTATTCATCTGACCATGGCATTCAATTGTAAGGTGTACCTGTTTGTCTGACTGAGTATTCATCTGACCATGGCATTCAATTGTAAGGTGTACCTGTTTGTCTGACTGAGGATTCATCTGACCATGGCATTCAATTGTAAGGTGTACCTGTTTGTCTGACTGAGGATTCATCTGACCATGGCATTATTTTCATAGATCATTGATAATGTTCTGGTTGTGCTATGCCTTAATCACAAACTTTTTTCAGCTTAACTGGTGCAGTAGACAAAACATACATTTCTGATGAATAATTGGTTGTCGTCCTTCGATATACATAAATCCTTTATTCTTCCTTAATAGTATACAGCTTTTTAGCCAGCACAGGAAGAAATCAGACATTTGAATTTAACAACAAGACAGAATACCAGTTTGGTAATAATCATTCATGGGATTACTCAAAAATTCAAAAAGCATCTTCAAAGTACTTAGGTGATCTTGGTTGTAAAGACCCATCAGTAAGTATATTAGACACTCTGTGATACTGAGGTATGAGTATCAATCATAAAATTAGTTTCGTTACCAGATGGTTTTAAAATAGTGATAAACATTATCTTTGGAACATAAGTAAATTAATGTAGATTAAATTATTTTCTTGAGTACCAATGAGTGTGGATTGAGAGAAAAATTGTAGTTTCATGGATATTTAATTTTTGTAGTTTTCTTAAAAGTTTGTAAACACCACGCCTATAGAAAACCTACATAGGCAGGTATCATCTGACCTTGACCTCATTTTTATGGTTCATTGGTCAATGTTAAGTTTTTGTGTTTTGGTCTGTTTTTCAAATACTGATAGAAATAGTTAAGCTATATTTGGTGTATGGAATAATTTATCTTTAAAATCTATGGTCAGTAAGGCAGGCGAGATATTTCTGCATGTGCACTCTTTTCAACAAGATAGATATAGGAAGATGTGGTGTTAGTGCCAATGAGACCACTCTACCTCCAAATAACAATTTATAAAAGTAAACCATTATTGGTCAATGTACAGCCTTCAACACAGAGCCTTGGCTCACACCGAACAATAAGCTATAAAGGGCCCCAAAATTACTAGTGTAAAACCATTCAAACGGGAAAACCAACAGTCTAGTCTATATAAAAAACAATAAACAAGAAACACGTATAAATTACATAAACAAACAAAAACTACTGTACATCATATTCCTGACTTAGGACAGGGGCAAACATTTGCAGTGGGATTAAACGTTTTAATGGTACCAAACCTTCTCCCTTTTACCTTGTCATGAAAACAGATTGTAAATGAAAATTAACTTTTTTTAATGTTAATTTTTTTTTTGAACTAACAAAAAAAAGCATGATTTTCCTTGTTGAATTCAAAAAAGTTACATCTTTTCATCTTGAAATTAAGTTTTGAATAATTTTTAAAAGAATTTTATTTTATAACTACAGGTAAATGAAAGCAGAAGTGAGGTGTGTCAGTTTTTAAAGAACCAGGAGGAAAAGTGAGTAATTTAAATTAAAATTTTAGGGGTTTCTCTAAAAAAAACTTTGCCCTAAAGCTAGCATAATGCCAAATTTGCCATATTTTGAATAACCATTTTGTTATAACTTGTATAAACCCCTTTGTAGACTTTATTAAAGAAAAAATATCAGTTCAAGAGAAATGATTTTTAGCTGAAATGATGGGGGGAAATTTTCCAATTTGGTTTTGCATACCAAATTGAATTGTATTAAGCAGTTTTATAGATCTGCCGGATGCACCCACCCTTACCTGACTGACATCCATTGCTTTTTAGCTCACCTGGCCCAAAGGGCCAAGTGAGCTTTTCCCATCACTTTGCGTCTGTCGTCCGTCGTCTGTCGTCCGTTGTCATTAACTTTTACAAAAATCTTCTTCTCTGAAACTACTGGGCCAAATTAAACCAAACTTGGCCACAATCATCATTAGAGTATCTAGTTTAAAAAATGTGTCCGGTGACTTGGCCAACCAACCAAGATGGCCGCCATGGCTAAAAATAGAACATAGGAGTAAAATGCAGTTTTTGGCTTATAACTCAAAAACCAAAGCATTTAGAGCAAATCTGACAATGAGTAAAATTGTTTATCAGGTCAAGATCTATCTGTCCTAAAATTTTCAGATGAATTGGACAATCTGTTGTTGGGTTACTGCCCCTGAATTGGTAATTTATCTCTATCTATAACAATATTCAAGATAATTACCGTTTTTGGTTATTATCTTGAATATTGTTATAGATAGAGATAAACTGTAAACTGCAATAATGTTCAGCAAAGTAAGATTTACAAATAAGTCAACATGACCGAAATGGTCAGTTGACCCCTTTAGGAGTTATTGCCCTTTACAGTCATTTTTCGTAAATCTTAGTAATCTTTTACAAAAATCTTCTCCTCTGAAACTACTTGGCCAAATTAATCCAAACTTGGCCACAATCATCTTTGGGGTATTTAGTTTAAAAATGTGTTCGGTGACCCAGCCATCCAACGAAGATGGCCGCCATGGCTAAAAATAGAACATAGCGGTAAAATGCAGTTTTTGGCTTATAACTCAAAAACCAAAGCATTTACAGCAAATCTGACAACGGGTTAAATTGTTTATCAGGTCAAGATCTATCTGCCCTGAAATTTTCAGATGAAAAGGACAACCAGTTGTTGGGTTGCTGCCCCTAAATTGGTAATTTTAAGGAAATTTTACTGTTTTTGGTTATTATCTTGAATATTATTATAGATAGAGATAAACTACACTGCAATAATGTTCAGCAAAGTAAGATTTACAAATAAGTCGACATGACCAAAATGGTCAGTTGACCCCTTTAGGAGTTATTGCCCTTTATAGTAAATTTTTAACCATTTTTTCGTAAATCTTAGTTATCTTTTACAAAAATCTTCTCCTCTGATACTACTGGGCCAAATTAATCCAAACTTGGCCACAATCATCTTTGGGTTATTATCTTGAATGTTATTATAGATGATAAACTTTAAACAGCAATAATGTACAGCAAAGTAAGATTTACAAATAAGTCAACATGACTGAAATGGTCAATTGACCCCCTAAGGATTTATTTTCCTTTATAGTCAATTTTTAACAATTTTCATTTTCCACTGAAACTACTGGGCCAAGTTCATTATAAATGGATAACTGTAAGCAGCAAGAATGTTCAGTAAAATAAGACGTACAAACACATCACCATCACCAAAACACAATTTTGTCATGAATCCATCTGCTTCCTTTGTTTAATATTCACATAGACCAAGGTGAGCGACACAGGCTCTTTAGAGCCTCTAGTTTATGACGCCCTGCTTGATTTTGTGCATTTGGATAAGAAAAAATTATTGTTTCTGATTTTGAACTTTACCCCAGGTAGACAATCATGATCAGGCAATTAAAATCATTGTTTCTTCTAAATATTTGGATGCATTGCAAACATGCTGAATTTTGGACTTGTTCAATGGAACATCGGAATTGTACAATTTGTGATTAGAGCAGAATTTTCTCCTGGAAGACGAAAAGCATGGCTGATTTACAAAATTCAAAGATGTAGTATTCCCATAAACTTTTGACTTATTTCTATCACAATGTCCAAGCGGGAAAGACGCTTGAAAGATGAATTAGAAAAAGTAAAGAAACAAACAGGAATGGCTTTTGTACTACATGAGTGTTTTAAAAGTATTTGATTTACTATCTTATACAAAAAATCATTTTTAAGATGACTTCATAAAATTTTGAACTGAAATTAATTTTTAGCTCACCTGGCCCGAAGGGCCAAGTGAGCTTTTCCCATCACTTTGCGTCCGGCGTCCGTCGTCCGTCGGCGTCCGTCGTCGTTAACTTTTTTAAAAATCTTCTCCTCTGAAACTACTGAGCCAAATTAATCCAAACTTGGCCACAATCATCATTGTGGTATCTAGTTTTAAAAATGTGTGGCGTGACCCGGCCAACCAACCAAGATGGCCGCCATGGCTAAAAATAGAACATAGGGGTAAAATGCAGTTTTTGGCTTATAACTCAAAAACCAAAGCATTTAGAGCAAATCTGACATGGGATGAAATTGTTTATCAGGTAAAAATCTATCTGCCCTGAAATTTTCAGATGAATCGGACAACCCGTTGTTGGGTTTCTGCCTCTGAATTGATAATTTTAAGGAAATTTTGCTGTTTTTGGTTATTATCTTGAATATTATTATAGATAGAGATAAACTGTAAAGAGCAATAATGTTCAGCAAAGTAAGATTTACAAATAAGTCAACATGACCGAAATGGTCAGTTGACCCCTTTAGGAGTTATGCCCTTTTTAGTCCATTTTTAACCATTTTTCGTAAATCTTAGTTATCTTTTACAAAAATCTTCTCCTCTGAAACTACAGGGCCAAATTAATCCAAACTTGGCCACAATCATGTTGGGGGTATCTATTTTAAAAAATATGTCCGGTGACACGGCCATCAAATCAAGATGGCCGCCACAGCTAAAAATAGAACATAGGGGTAAAATGCAGTTTTTGGCTTATAACTCAAAAATCAAAGCATTTAGAGCAAATCTGACATGGGATGAAATTGTTCATCAGGTCAAGATCTATCTGCCCTGAAATTTTCAGATGAATCAGACAACCCGTTGTTGGGTTGCTGCCCCTGAATAGGTATTTTAAGGAAATTTTGCTGTTTTTGGTTATTATCTTGAATATTATTATAGATAGAGATAAACTGTAAAGAGCAATAATGTTCAGCAAAGTAAGATTTACAAATAAGTCAACATGACCGAAATGGTCAGTTGACCCCTTTAGGAGTTATTGCCCTTTTTAGTCCATTTTTAACCATTTTTCGTATATCTTAGTTATCTTTTACAAAAATCTTCTCCTCTGAAACTACAGGGCCAAATTAATCCAAACTTGGCCACAATCATGTTGGGGGTATCTATTTTTAAAAATATGTCCGGTGACACGGCCATCAAATCAAGATGGCCGCCACAGCTAAAAATAGAACATTGGGGTAAAATGCAGTTTTTGGCTTATAACTCAAAAACCAAAGCATTTAGAGCAAATCTGACATGAGTAAAATTGTTTATCAGGTCAGAGTAAAATTGTTTATCAGGTCAGGATCTATCCGCCCTGAAATTTTCAGATGAATCACACAACCCGTTATTGGGTTACTGCCCTTGAATCAGTAATTTTAAGGAAATTTTGCTGTTTTTGGTTATTATCTTGAATATTATTATAGATATAGATAAACTGTAAACAGCAATAATGTTCAGCAAAGTAAGATTTACAAATAAGTCAACTTGACCGAAATGGTCAGATGACCCCTTTAGGAGTTATTGCCCTTTATAGTCAATTTTTAACCATTTTTGTAAGTCTTAGTTATCTTTGACAGAAACCTTCTCCTCTGAAACTACTGGGCCAAATTAATCCAAACTTGGCCACAATCATCTTTGGGGTATATAATTTTAAAAATGTGTCCGGTGACCCAGCCATCAAATCAAGATGGCCGCCGCAGCTAAAAATAGAACATAGGGGTAAAATGCAGTTTTTGGCTTATAACTCAAAAACCAAAGCATTTAGAGCAAATCTGACATGAGTAAAATTGTTTATCAGGTCAGAGTAAAATTGTTTATCAGGTCAGGATCTATCCGCCCTGAAATTTTCAGATGAATCACACAACCCGTTATTGGGTTACTGCCCTTGAATCAGTAATTTTAAGGAAATTTTGCTGTTTTTGGTTATTATCTTGAATATTATTATAGATATAGATAAACTGTAAACAGCAATAATGTTCAGCAAAGTAAGATTTACAAATAAGTCAACTTGACCGAAATGGTCAGATGACCCCTTTAGGAGTTATTGCCCTTTATAGTCAATTTTTAACCATTTTTGTAAGTCTTAGTTATCTTTGACAGAAACCTTCTCCTCTGAAACTACTGGGCCAAATTAATCCAAACTTGGCCACAATCATCTTTGGGGTATATAATTTTAAAAATGTGTCCGGTGACCCAGCCATCAAATCAAGATGGCCGCCGCAGCTAAAAATAGAACATAGGGGTAAAATGCAGTTTTTGGCTTATAACTCAAAAATCAAAGCATTTAGAGCAAATCTGACATGGGATGAAATTGTTTATCAGGTCAAGATCTATCTGCCCTGAAATTTTCAGATGAATCAGACAACCCGTTGTTGGGTTGCTGCCCCTGAATAGGTATTTTAAGGAAATTTTGCTGTTTTTGGTTATTATCTTGAATATTATTATAGATAGAGATAAACTGTAAAGAGCAATAATGTTCAGCAAAGTAAGATTTACAAATAAGTCAACATGACCGAAATGGTCAATTGACCCCCTAAGGAGTTATTGTCCTTTTCTAGTCAATTATTAACAATTTTCATAAAATTTGTAAATTTTTATTAATATTTTCCCCTGAAACTACAGGGCCAAGTTCATTATAGATAGAGATAATTGTAAGCAGCAAGACTGTTTAGTAAAGTAAGATGTACAAACACATCACCATCACCAAAACACAATTTTGTCATGAATCCATCTGCTTCCTTTGTTTAATATTCACATAGACCAAGGAGAGCGACACAGGCTCTTTAGAGCCTCTAGTTTAAAATTAATAAAATTTGTTTCATCTTTTTTATACGACCGCAAAATTTGAAAAATTTTTCGTCGTATATTGCTATCACGTTGGCGTCGTCGTCTGCGTCGTCGTCGTTGTCGTCGTCGTCAGAATACTTTTAGTTTTCGCACTCTAACTTTAGTAAAAGTGAATGGAAATCTATGAAATTTTAACACAAGGTTTATGACCACAAAAGGAAGGTTGGTATTGATTTTGGGAGTTTTGGTCCCAATATTTTAGGAATTGGGGGCCAAAAAGGGCCCAAATAAGCATTTTCTTGGTTTTCGCACTATAACTTTAGTTTAAGTTAATAGAAATCTATGAAATTTTGACACAAGGTTTATGACCTCAAAAGAACGGTTGGCATGATTTTGGGAGTTTTGGTTTCAACAGTTTAGGAATTAGGGGCCAAAAAAGGGCCCAAATAAGCATTATTCTTGGTTTTCGCACAATAACTTTAGTTTAAGTAAATAGAAATCAATGAAATTTAAACACAATGTTAATGACTACAAAAGGAAGGTTGGTATTGATTTTGGGAGTTTAGGTCCCAACAGTTTAGGAATTAGGGGCCAAAAAGGGACCCAAATAAGCATTTTTCTTGGTTTTCGCACCATAACGTTAGTGTAAGTAAATAGAAATCTATGAAATTTAAACACAAGGTTTATGACCATAAAAGGAAGGTTGGTATTGATTTTGGGAGTTTTGGTCCCAACAGAATAAGGGTCCCAAAGGGTCCAAAATTAAACTTTGTTTGATTTCATCAAAATTGAATAATTGGGGTTCTTTGATATGCCGAATCTAACTGTCATGACTGTGTATGTAGATTCTTAACTTTTGGTCCCGTTTTCAAATTGGTCTACATTAAGGTCCAAAGGGTCCAAAATTAAACTTAGTTTGATTTTGACAAAAAATGAATCAGTTAGGTTCTTTGATATGCTGAATCTAAAAATGTACTTAGATTCTTGATTATTGGCCCAGTTTTCAAGTTGGTCCAAATCGGGGTCCAAAATTAAACTTTGTTTGATTTCATCAAAAATTGAATAAATGGGGTTCTTTGATATACCAAATCTAACTGTGTATGTAGATTCTTCATTTTTGGTCCTGTTTTCAAATTGGTCTACACTAAAGTCCAAAGGGTCCAAAATTAAACTTAGTCTGATTTTAACAAAAATTGAAATCTTGGGGTTCTTTGATATGCTGAATCCAAAAATGTACTTAGATTTTTTATTATGGGCCCAGTTTTCAAGTTGGTCCAAATCAGGATCTAAAATTATTATATTAAGTATTGTGCAATAGCAAGTCTTTTCAATTGCACAGTATTGCGCAATGGCAAGAAATATCTAATTGCACAATATTGTGAAATAGCAAATTTTTTTTTAATTAGAGTTATCTTTCTTTGTCCAGAATAGTAAGCAAGAAATATCTAATTGCAAAATATTGTGCAATAGCAAGATTTTTTTTAATTGGAGTTATCTTTCTTTGTCCAGAATCAACTTAAATCTTTGTTATATACAATATACAATGTATATTCACTTTTTACTACCAACTGATAAATTAAAATAATCTTTACCATTCAGTGATAACAAGCAGTTTTTAGCTCACCTGGCCCGAAGGGCCAAGTGAGCTTTTCCCATCACTTGGCGTCCGGCGTCCGTCGTATGTCGTCGTCCTGCGTCCGTCGTCCGGTGTTAACTTTTACAAAAATCTTCTCCTCTGAAACTACTGGGCCAAATTTAACCAAACTTGGCCACAATCATCATTGGGGTATCTAGTTTAAAAAATGTGTCCGGTGAACCGGTCAACCAACCAAGATGGCCGCCATGGCTAAAAATAGAACATAGGGGTAAAATGTGGTTTTTGGCTCAAAACTCAAAAACCAAAGCATTTAGAGCAAATCTGACATGGGGTTAAATTGTTCATCAGGTCAAGATCTATCTGCCCTGAAATTTACAGATGAATCGGACAACCGGTTGTTGGGTTGCTGCCCCTGAATTGGTAATTTTATAGAAATTTTACTGTTTTTGTTTATTATCTTGAATATTAGTATACATAAAGATAAACTGTAAACAGCAATAATGTTCAGAAAAGTAAGATTTACAAATAAGTCAACGTGACCGAAATGTTCAGTTGACCCCTTTAGGAGTAATTGCCCTTTATAGTCAATTTTTAACCATTTTTCGTAAATCTTAGTAATCTTTTACAAAAATCTTCTTCTCTGAAACTACTGGGCCAAATTAATCCAAACTTGGCCACAATCATCTTTGAGGTATCTAGTTTAAAAAATGTGTCCGATGACCCGGCCATCCAACCAAGATGGCCCCCACAGCTAAAAATAGAACATAGGGGTAAAATGGAGTTTTGGGCTTATAACTCAAAAACCAAAGCATTTAGAGCAAATCTGAGAGGGGTAAAATTGTCTATCAGGTCAAGATCTATCTTCCCTGAAATTTTCAGATGAATCGGACAACCCGTTGTTGGGTTGCTGTCCCTGAATTGGTAATTTTAAGGAAATTTTGCTGTTTTTGGTTATTATCTTGAATATTATTATAGATAGAGATAAACTGTAAACAGCAATAATGTTCAGCAAAGTAAGATTTACAAATAAGTCAACATGATTGAAATGGTCAATTGACCCCCTAAGGAGTTATTGTCCTTCATAGTCAATTTTTAACAATTTTCATAAACTTTGTAAATTTTACTAACATTTTCCACTGAAACTACTGGGCCAATCATTATAGATAGAGATAATTGTAAGCAGCAAGAATGTTCAGTAAAGTAAGATCTACAAACACATCGCCATCACCAAAACACAATTTTGTCATGAATCCATCTGTGTCCTTTGTTGAATATTCACATAGACCAAGGTGAGCGACACAGGCTCTTTAGAGCCTCTAGTTTTACATCTTAATATTTTATGATGTATTTAAATGAGTAGTTATTGTTGCAAACTCCATTAGAAATTTTAATTGAGATTAGTTTTGGAATAAGGGAAAGGGGGATGTGATTAAAAAAATTGGGTTCAATTTTTCTCATTTGAAATTTCATAAATAAAAAAGAAAATTTCTTCAAACATTTTTTTGAGAGGATTAATATTCAACAGCATAGTGAATTGCTCTAAGAGAAAACAAAAATTTTAAGTTCATTAGAACACATTCATTCTGTGTCAGAAACCTATGCTGTGTCAACTATTTAATCACAATCCAAATTTAGAGCTGAATCCAGCTTGAATGTTGTGTCCATACTTGCCCCAACCGTTCAGGGTTCAACCTCTGCGGTCGTATAAAGCTACGCCCTGCGGAGCATCTGGTTTTATTCAATTATGTCATTAGAAATGAAATGGGTTAGCCTTATTCAGTTCCCAGGTTAATCTCCAGTTAAGATGCATTTCATGAAAATTTCAGAAGACAGTCCCATCTTCAATTGTTTAATTGGTATGTATGAAGGCATGATTCTTATTATCAAAAACTACAGTTTGGTAGAACACTCTTTTGAGGAAAGTTGAAATCATTGAATTCAATGGTTTAATTTAAATCAAGTATGATAAACTTAAATTAAAATAGAAGCATTTGATACATATAATGAAGCCAAGTGCATGGATTGTCATCTTAATTATTGCCATGTAATAAACACTCTCACAAGGGGATACTCTATTATGAATTTTTCAGGAGTTATACATTTCCACAAATTAATTTGCCTCTCTCAGAAACCTGGGAAACATGTCGTCGCCCTTAGAAATGTTAAACATGGTATAATTTCTGCTGGATAAGTTTATTATTGATATAAAGTTAAAACATCATTACTTCTCACTAGATAAGGCTCCTCTCAGGTTTTAAGTAACACACACATTAACTGGCTATAGGCAGCAATTGTGCTAACAGCCTTTAAGGCTTTGATTCTGTTTTGTACTGGTGTAATACCACAAAATCATTGTACGTCACATCCACTGATGGTTATTTTCTTATATGCAATATTAAAATTATCTCCCCTCTATTGAATAAGAAACGTTTATAGGTAATATTTTTTCCCCCAATAAAACTAGTCAGTTATATCATTTGAATATTGTTAGTGAAATCAGTGTTGATTAGAATGACAAATAATTTCATACATGTGACAGATTTTTGAAGCAACAACTAGAGATTTGAAAATTTTCAGCTGGAGTTTGTTGCCCTAGATTGGAGTTATACATTAACATTTGTATTGACTCGATCCCTTATTAACCAGATTTTTCAAAGGTTATTGATTTGGAGATGTCTGGCTGGCGGACATCCAGGTAAGCGGCGCGAAACAGTGTCCATGCAATTACTCATGTACCGTTCAACCAAAGCTTTTCAAATTCTAATACATACATTGTTACTGATGAAAAAATGGAGGTCAAGTTCAAAATTGACGATTTCCACTTTCACCTCTCATGAGTTATGATTTTTGAAAGGTTAAAAAATGGTGTTTTCCATATTGTTCAACTCGAGAACCATTCAGCCAAAGGTTTTCAAATTTTAATATGTTGTTATTAGGGTAAAAAGGAGGTCTGGTTCAATATTGATGATTGTCACTTGTACTGTTCAGGAGTTATGTTTTTTGATATATTGGAAAATGCTTGGACACAAATAAATGTTTAAATATCCAGTTTGCTGTCACTCTGATAGCCTCTTGTTTTGAAAATAAGCTACAAATTTTAATTAATTTTTAGCTCACCTGGCCCAAGTGAGCTTTTTTCATCACTTCGTCGTTGTTAACTTTTATAAAAATCTTCTCCTCTGAAACTCCTGGGCCAAATTTAACCAAACCTGGCAACAATTATCATTGGGGTATCTTGTTTAAAAAATGTGTCCGGTGACCTGCCCAACCTACCAAGATGGCCGCCATGGCTAAAAATAGAACATAGGGGTAAAATGTAGATTTTGACTTATAACTCTGCATTTAGAGCAAATCTGACAGGGGTAAAATTGTTTATCAATCAGGATTTATCTGCCCTGAAATTTTGAGATGAGTCGGACAAGCGGTTGTTGAGTTGCTCCCCCTGAATTGGTAATTTAAGAAAATTTTGCAGTTTTTATACGCCCGTCGTCTTTTAGACGGGACGTATTATGGTATACCGTTGTCCGTCCGTCCGTCGTCCACACTTCGGACAATAACTCAAAAATGCTTTCACCAATTTCCATGAAACTTTTAGCTCACCTGGCCCGAAGGGCCAAGTGAGCTTTTCCCATCACTTTGCGTCCGGCGTCCGGCGTCGTCGTCGTCCGTCGTCATTAACTTTTACAAAAATCTTCTCCTCTGAAACTGCATGGCCAAATTAATCCAAACTTGGCCACAATCATCTTTGGGGTATCTAGTTTAAAAAATGTGTGGCGTGACCCTACCAACCAACCAAGGTGGCCGCCATGGCTAAAAATAGAACATAGGGGTAAAATGCAGTTTTTGGCTTATAACTCAAAAACCAAAGCATTTAGAGCAAATCTGACAGGGGTAAAATTGTTTATCAGGTCAAGATCTATCTGCCCTGAAATTTTCAGATGAATCAGACAACCCGTTGTTGGGTTGCTGCCCCTGAATATGTAATTTTAAGGAAATTTTGCTGTTTTTGGTTATTATCTTGAATATTGTTATAGATAAAGATAAACTGTAAACAGCAATAATGTTCAGCAAAGTAAGATTTACAAATAAGTCAACATGACCGAAATGGTCAATTGACCCCTTTAGGAGTTATTGCCCTTTATAGTCAATTTTTAACCATTTTTCCTAAATCTTAGTAATCTATTACAAAAATCTTCTCCTCTGAAACTGCATGGCCAAATTAATCCAAACTTGGCCACAATCATCTTTGGGGTATCTAGTTTAAAAAATGTGTGGCGTGACCCGTCCAACCAACCAAGATGGCCGCCATGGCTAAAAATAGAACATATAGGTGAAATGTAGATTTTGGCTTATAACTCTGAAACCAAAGCATTCAGAGCAAATCTGACATGGGGGTAAAATTATTCATCAAGTGAAAATGTATCAGCCCTGAAATTTTCAGATGAATCAGACAACCTGTTGTTGGGTTGCTGCCCCTGAATATGTAATTTTAAGGAAATTTTGCAAATTTTGGTTATTATCTTGAATATTATTATAGATAAAGATAAACTGTAAACAGCAATAATGTTCAGCAAAGTAAGATTTACAAATAAGTCAACATAACCGAAATGGTCAGTTGACCTCTTTAGGAGTTATTGCCCTTTATAGTCAATTTTTAACCATTTTTCGTAAATCTTAGTAATCTATTACAAAAATCTTCTCCTCTGAAACGACATGGCCAAATTAATCCAAACTTGGCCACAATCATCTTTGGGGCATCTAGTTTAAAAAATATGTGGCGTGACCTGGCCAACCAACCAAGATGGCCACCATGGCTAAAAATAGAACATAGGGGTGAAATGTAGATTTTGGCTTATAACTCTGAAACCAAAGCATTTAGAGCAAATCTGACATGGGGTAAAATTGTTCATCAAGTGAAAATCTATCAGCTCTGAAACTTTCAAATGAATAGGACAACCGGTTATTGGGTTGCTGCCCCCGAAATAAGTAATTTGAAGGAAATTTTGCAGATTTTGGTTATTATCTTGAATATTATTATAGAAAGAGATAAACTGTAAACAGCAGTAATGTTCAGCAAAGTAAGATCTACAAATAAGTCAACATGACCAAAATTATCAGTTGACCCCTTAAGGAGTTATTGCCCTTTATAGTCAATTTTGACCAATTTTTCGTAAATTTTTGTAATCTTTTACAAAAATCTTCTCCTCTGAAACTCCTGGGCCAAATTTAACCAAACTTGGCCACAATCATTATTGGGGTATTTAGTTTAAAAATTGTGTGGGGTGACCCGTCCAACCAACCAAGATGTCTGCCATGGCTAAAAAATAGAACATAGAGGGGAAATGTAGATTTTGGCTTATATCTCTGACACCAAAGCATTTAGAGCAAATCTGACTGGGTAAAATTGTTTATCAGGTCAAGATCTATCTGCCCTGAAATTTTCAGACAAATCAGACAACCTGTTGTTGGGTTGCTGCCCCCGAATTAGTAATTTTAAGGAATATTTGCAGATTTTGGTTATTATCTTGAATATTATTATAGATAGAGATAAACTGTAAACAGCAATAATGTTCAGCAAAATAAGATCTACAAATAAGTCAACATGACCAAAATTTTCAATTGACCCCTTAAGGAGTTACTGCCCTTTATAGTCAATTGTTAACAACTTTTTCGTCATGTTTTTAGGAAATATTTTCCACTGTAATTACTGGGCCAAGTTCATTATAGAGAGAAATATTTGTAGCAACAAGAATGTTCAGTAAAGAAAGATCTACAAACACATCACCATCACAAAAACACCATTTTGTCATGAATTTATCTGTGTCCATTGATAATATGCACATAGACCAAGGTGAGCGACACAGGCTCTTGAGAGCCTCTAGTTATAAATTTTAGATTTTACGTTTTCTTAAGTAATGAATTTTTATACTTAAAAAAGGGGGATTTTATGAAACTTTGGTGAATATATTAATGTACCAGTAAATCCCTTTTGATTTGTATATATATTTCTAGTTGATCATATAAATTCATTTAAAGCATAAAAGACAAGGTAAAAGAGCAACGGGCGTATCATGCGCTAAAGCGCAGCCCTTTATTGGTTATTATCTTGAACATTATTATAGATACTGTAAACAGCAATAATGTTCAGTAACTTAAGATCTACAAATAAGTCAACATGACCAAAATGGTCAGTTGACCCCCTTAAGTAGTTATTGCCCTTTATTATCAATTTTTAACAATTTTCATTATATTTGGTAAATTTTTACAAAATATTTTCCTCTGTAACTAAGTAAGTAAGGGCCAAGTTTATTATAGATAGAGAAAATTGTAAGTAAATGTTCAGTAAAGTAAGATCTACAAACACATCACCATCACCAAAACACAATTTTGTCATGAATCCATCTGTGTCCTTTGTTTAATATGCACATTAACCAAGGTGAGCATCACAGACTCTTAAGAGCCTCTAGTTTAAGATAACAGTATTATAATCAATATATTCTCTTAAAAAATAGATTGTCACTGTTTTATCAGAAATAAGGTTATCAAATATCAAATTGTACTTAAAAAATTCCATCTTTCTTCATGTATTCCTCCTATTTTGAAATCTGAACCTATTAAACTAGTGACGTCATAAAACAATTACTTTTCCATTATGACATTTGATAATTTCTATTGTGACATCAAAATTTTACAATAACCTTTGTGATGTCCAGTAATGGAGGACAAATAGCAATTCAGCGTATTGTACTACATGTTTCATAAAATAGTAATTATACCCCCGCTTTGAAAAAAGGGGGGTATACTGTTTTACCTCTGTCTGTCCTTCTGTCAGTCCGTCCGTCCCATGAATATTTTTCGTCGCATTTTTCTCAGGAACTACAATATAAGGATTTCTGAAATTTGGTTTCAGGGTTTATATAATTCTGCTACACCGTTTGATGCCTTTTCAGATTCATCACTCGACAACTTCCTGTTTACCGAACACTTGTATTATTTTACACATGATAACCAAGTTGAAAATTTCCGTCACATTTTTCTCAGGAACTACAATACAAGGATTTCTGAAATTTTGTTTCAAGGTTTATTTAAGTATGCTATACCGTGTGATGCGTTTTCAGATTCATCACTCAACAACTTCCTGTTTACAAAACACTTGTACTATTTTACACATGATAACCAAGTTGAAAATTTCCGTCACATTTTTCTCAGGAACTACAATACAAGGATTTCTGAAATTTGGTTTCAGGATTTATACAAGTCAGCTATACCGTGTGATGCGTTTTCAGATTCATCACTCGACAACTTCCTGTTTACCGAAAACACTTGTATTATTTTACACATGATAACCAAGTTGAAAATTTCTGTCACATTTTTCTCAGGAACTACAATACAAGGATTTCTGAAAGTTTGTTTCAAGGTTTATATAAGTATGCTATACCGTGTGATGCGTTTTCAGATTCATCACTCAACAACTTCCTGTTTACAAAACACTTGTACTATTTTACACATGATAACCAAGTTGAAAATTTCCGTCACATTTTTCTCGGGAACTACAATACAAGGATTTCTGAAATTTGGTTTCAGGATTTATACAAGTCAGCTATACCGTGTGATGCGTTTTCAGATTCATCACTCGACAACTTCCTGTTTACCGAAAACACTTGTATTATTTTACACATGATAACCAAGTTGAAAATTTCTGTCACATTTTTCTCAGGAACTACAATACAAGGATTTCTGAAAGTTTGTTTCAAGGTTTATATAAGTATGCTATACCGTGTGATGCGTTTTCAGATTCATCACTCAACAACTTCCTGTTTACAAAACACTTGTACTATTTTACACATGCTAACCAAGTTGAAAATTTCCGTCACATTTTTCTCAGGAACTACAATACAAGGATTTCTGAAATTTGGTTTCAGGATTTATACAAGTCAGCTATACCGTGTGATGCGTTTTCAGATTCATCACTCGACAACTTCCTGTTTACCAAAAACACTTGTATTATTTTACACATGATAACCAAGTTGAAAATTTCTGTCACATTTTTCTCAGGAACTACAATACAAGGATTTCTGAAAGTTTGTTTCAAGGTTTATATAAGTATGCTATACCGTGTGATGCGTTTTCAGATTCATCACTCAACAACTTCCTGTTTACAAAACACTTGTACTATTTTACACATGATAACCAAGTTGAAAATTTCCGTCACATTTTTCTCAGGAACTACAATACAAGGATTTCTGAAATTTGGTTTCAGGATTTATACAAGTCAGCTATACCGTGTGATGCGTTTTCAGATTCATCACTCAACAACTTCCTGTTTACTGAACACTTGCATATTTTTACAATATTAAAATTATCCACTTGCGGCGGTGGTATCATCAGTGAGCAGTAGCTCACAGTTTCACTTGTTTTATTTAATTTTAACCTCATTTTGAATTATCACTCAAAGAAACAGAAAAACAAACAAAAATCTTTAGTATATAAGTCAGTGTAGCAGTTCTAATCTCATCATTCTTTTATAAAGCTCTTGATAATTAAGAAATGAAGTGGAAATTGAAATGGCTTCTTTTAAACAAATTAAATTAAAACAGGAATGGTCTATGTTGTAGAAAAAAAAAACCTCATCACAGGAACCTGGCTTATAACCAGAAGCAGGCTAAGTCTACTAAAGAAGTCTGTAAATTCAGAAATTATGGCGTGCATTTATATTTACAATTTTGTCTTTTTAGACTAAAATTCAATTTTTATTTTTGCCATATTGAGAAATATCCTGTTTAATTCATATAAAATAAAATTAAATGGGAGTTTAGATTATTGTGATTATAACCCTGTTGCAATTTTTGCAGTAATAAAAACATGGCAATAATTTCTGAATTTACTGTAACCATTTGGAGCTCAAATAATAAAAACATTGATAACAATAATTGATTTCTAACAATTTTATTTACAGCTTTGTCTTCTACTCCCAGATCTACAACCTGTTTATGCTGTTTTGGTTGGTCAACTTTTGTATAGCCCTAGGACAGATGTCACTGGCCGGAGCATTTGCTTCTTACTACTGGGCATTCCACAAGCCTAAAGATGTTCCTACTTTCCCACTGATGGGATCTGTCTGGCGAAGTTTCAGGTAAGTTCTTTGGACAATTTTAAACGACAGGAACTTTAAGATTTATTTGTCCATCTGTAAGTACAGAAATTGGTTTCCCTTCTCAAACTTTAGTTTACATTAACCAAGTGTTCAGAAACTTAAATACTTGTTTCACCAGTACCATCAAATACAAACACTTTCACTGTTCTTGAGTTATGTCCCCTCATAAATGTAAAAAATTGCTGAATTTGCAGTATATCTTCAAGTGGGGGGATATGGTATTCATTGAGAGCATTAAGTGTTACCCTTGACTGTCCTTCTATCTGTCCTATGTTCGTTTCTGCACTCTAACTTACGTTTTACTTATCCCCATTTACCCAATGCTTAGAATCAAAACATGCAGACAGACTTCAAAATTTGGCAGCGAGTCACCAATTGTTCTAGAGTTATGCCCATTTATAACTTTGAAAATTGCAAAAGTTTTCCATTTCCCCATTGTTACTCAACATTTTGTCATTCAAATTTGGTGAAAATAATACACAATGCTAAGAACCAAAACTTGCAAACAGAGTTAGATTTATGGCAGCAAGTCACTTACCATATTTGAGTTATACGATTCTCCTTTATAATTTGGAAAATTTCCAATTTGTTCCTTTCCACACCCTAACTTAAGTTTGCCTCATACAAATTTAATGAAACTCATACAAAATGTTAATACCACAACACGCAGACAGAAATTTAATTTTGGCAGTATGTCGTTTTTCAGTTTCCACACTTTAACTTAAAGTCATAAGAAACCTCAAATTAAAAAAAAATAATGCATATGTTTTTTATAACTCAATGGATAGTTTTCATTTTAAAACTTATGTACATATACTTTTTTCTGAAGAAAATTCTTTAATTTGTTCATATTTAGAAGAAGCTTACTTTATTTTAATTGCTTCCTTCCAGGATGCAATTCCCAGACATATTTTCCGTATGCAAAGTGACCTCAGTGTGACCTGTCTCGTAAAAATCCGGTGATCGCAATACACATGTATGTCCTAAAAATAAACTATTATCTGATTGTACATGTTAAACATGTGCTCAATATCCATGCTTTTTTGTTGTTTGTTGACAAACAGGTGACAATCATTAAACTTCAGCTTCAAAACATGAACTGTAATTACCTGCCATCTTTTCACAACAACACTGACACATTGAAAAAAAAATGACGATTATACAAAATTTATCGAAAAAAATCGTGGACTGAAGACTAAGTTCATGATGTTTGTATGCATTGGTTCAAGAATTGGAATAACATTATTTTTCACCGGTCACTTGTTTATTATGACTTTAAGCTTGTTTCACACTCATACCCAATTCATAAGTACTACAACATGCAGACAATGGTTAAACTTGGGCAGTGAGTTGTTTACAAGTCTACAGTTATGCCCATTTTTAACTTTGAAAATTGCAAAGGTTGAGGAGGGCATTTCTATCCTTAGACATATAGATTCCTACACTGCAACAAGTGTATTACGATATTTCTCCACTCGAGACAGTTAAATTTTATTATTTAAAGCGCGAGGCTTGCCGAGCTCTTTGAATAACTAAAATTTAACTGTCGAGAGTGGAGAAATATCGTAATACACGAGTTATAGTGTCGGAATCTGTTTCTCTAATGATTTTTATCCTTCTTTTTCAAAGATTTTCAGAAACTTGTGTTCTTTATATGCGACGTCATCAGGCATGGTCGCCTTTTTTCATGACGTCACAATAGAAAAATTCAGAAGAAAACAAAAAATTTAGACGTCATAATCAAATTTCGACTAATCATTTGCCGAGAACAGATTTTTCACTAGTGAGGAGAAATATTTTTTTCACACCGGTCAGGAAATGTGAAAATAGCACAAAAATTAGAGAAATATTCTTCTTTCATTTTACAATAATTATTCATGATTGAATGACAGTAAATAAGTTATGAACTGGTAACTTGTTGACTCAATAATTTAGATCTTGTACAGTAAATAGTTGACTCAATACTTCAAATTTTGAACCAGTAATCTGTTGCTCTTTGAATTTTGGCTTGTATGCCAGGAACTTGTTGACTTTATACTGCCGGTTGTGTAACAGAATTTAATTTACTCATATTTCAAATTTTAAACCAATTTGTTTTGTGGTTAGAAACAGTATTGACATGAACTAAATTAATCTGATGACAATATCTTCATTAGCAGCAGGATATCTTTTTGATATGATTATAATTCTGATAGTTTGATAGCTTAGTCGTCTGACAGCAAATGTTTTGCTTTGTATAATTGATTTAAAGAAAGTATTGATATTGATTTATTTTTATGCCCCACCTACCATAGTAGAGGGGCATTATGTTTTCTGGTCTGTGCCTCGTTCGTCCGTCCGTCCGTCTGTGCCTCCGTTCGTCCGTCCGGTTAAAGTTTGTTTTTGGTCGAGGTAGTTTTTGATAAAGCTGAAGTCCAATCAACTTGAAACTTAATACACATGTTCCCAATGATATGATCTTTCTAATTTTGATTCCAAATTAAAGTTTTGACCCCAATTTCATGGTCCACTGAACATAGAAAATGATAGTGGGAGTGGGGCATCCGTGTACTATGGACACATTCTTGTTTAAGGAGGCTCGAGGGTATAAAAATTTCAGGAAAAAATTAAAAATTTGTTTTTCATTACATATTTTATTTATTACCTTTTGTAGTTGTTACTTTATCATATAGTACAAAAAACATTCAAAACAATTAATTCGTGTTGGCCCCAGATGACTTTTAAAATGTAAACATCATTGAAAAAATTCCAAATTATCTCCCTTTGGTGGAAAAATGCCATTTTTTGGCTTTAAAATGGAAATATCTCTTTTAACTCATCGGTGACCTATATTTTTTAATATAATTTCGATATATGCTGTACTTAAACTAAATTATTGTAAAATTTGAGCGATTTCTGTAATAAATTTCTTTTTTTAGCTCACCTGGCCCGAAGGGCCAAGTGAGCTTTTCCCATCACTTGGCGTCCGTCGTCGTTAACTTTTACAAAATTCTTCTCCTCTGAAACTACTGGGCCAAATTAAACCAAACTTGGCCACAATCATCATTGGGGTATCTAGTTTAAAAAATGTGTGGCGTGACCCGGCCAACCAACCAAGATGGCCGCCATGGCTAAAAATAGAACATAGGGGGTAAAATGCAGTTTTTGGCTTATAACTCAAAAACCAAAGCATTTAGAGAAAATCTGACATGGGGTAAAATTGTTTATCAGGTCAAGATCTATCTGCCCTCAAATTTTCAGATGAATCCGACAACCCGTTATTGGGTTGCTGCCCCTGAACTGGGAATTTTAGGGAATTTTTGCTGTTTTTGGCTATTATCTTGAATATTATTATAGATAGAGATAAACTGTAAGCAGCAATAATGTTCAGCAAAGTAAGATTTACAAATAAGTCAACATGAACAAAATGGTCAGTTGACCACTTTAGGAGTTATTGACCTTTATAGTCAATTTTTAACCATTTTTCGTAAATCTTAGTAATCTTTTACAAAAATCTTCTCCTCTGAAACTACTTGGCCAAATTAATCCAAACTTGGCCACAATCATCTTTGGGATATCTAGTTTAAAAAATGTGTGGCGTGACCCAGCCAACCGTCCAAGATGGCCGCCATGGCTAAAAATAGAACATAGGGGTAAAATGCAGTTTTTGGCTTATAACTCAAAAACCAAAGCATTTAGAGCAAATCTGACAAGCGGTAAAATTGTTTATCAGGTCAAGATCTATCTGTCCTGAAATTTTCAGATGAATCAGACAACCTGTTGTTGGGTTGCTGCCCCTGAATTGGTAATTTTAAGGAAATTTTGCTGTTTTTGGTTATTATCTTGAATATTATTATAGATAGAGATAAACTGTAAACAGCAATAATGTTCAGCAAAGTAAGATTTACAAATAAGTCAACATGACCAAAATGGTCAGTTGACCCGTTTAGGAGTTATTGCCTTTTATTGTCAATTTTTAACCATTTTTTCGTAAATCTTAGTAATCTTTTACAAAAATCTTCTACTCTGAAACTACTGAGCCAAATTAAACTAAACTTGGCCACAATCATCATTGGGGTAACTTGTTTAAAAAATTTTAAAAATTTTGCCCTTTATAGTTAATTTTTAACATTTTTCATAAATTTTTGTAAATTTTTAGAAAATATTTGCCACTGTAATTACTGGGCCAAGTTCATTATAGATAGAGATAATTGTAGCAACAAGAATGTTCAGTAAAGTAAGATCTACAAACACATCACTATCACCAAAGCACAATTATGTCATGAATTTATCCGTGTCCATTGTTTAATATGCACAAGACCAAGGTGAGCGACACAGCTAGGCTCTTTAGAGCCTCTAGTTATTTTGATATTACCGTTATTACTCCTATTAGTTCAACAGAAAAAAAAACACTTTTACAAAGATGTATGCTTCTTTCGAAGGCAGATTGTGAGTGCAAATGAACGGTGACCCCATTTTTTTATTTTATTTTTCTATTTACTATAAGATAAAGTTCATTTATGGAAAAATATAGAGAAATCCTATATAAATGATTTAGACCAGCGAACCCCCTTAAAATCTTTTATCTTAGAAAAGAAACTAAGTTATTCTGAAATAATTTTCATGCCCCACCTACAATAGTAGAGGGGCATTATGTTTTCTGGTCTGTGGCTCCGTTCGTCTGTGCGTCCGTCTGTGCGTCCGTCTGTGCATCCGTCCGTTCAGGTTAAAGTTTTTGGTCAAGGTAGTTTTTGATGAAGCTGAAGTCCAATCAACTTGAAACTTAGTAGACTTGTTGCTTATGATATGATCTTACTAATTTTAAAGCCAAATTAGACTTTTGACCCCAATTTCACGGTCCACTGAACATAGAAAATGAAAGTGGGAGTTTCATGTTAAAGTTTTTGTTCAAGGTAGTTTTTGGTGAAGCTGAAGTCCAATCAACTTGAAACTTAGTAAACTTGTTGCTTATGATATAATCTTTATAATTTTGAAGCCAAATTAGACTTTTGACCCCAATTTCAAGGTCCACTAAACATAGAAAATGAAAGTGGGAGTTTCAGGTTAAAGTTTTTGGTCAAGGTAGTTTTTGATAAAATTGAAGTCCAATCAACTTGAAACTTAGTACATATGTTCCCTATAGTATAATCTTTCTAATTTTAATACCAAATTAGATTATTACCCAATTTCACGGTCCATGGAACATGGAAAAGGATAGTGCGAATGGGGCATCCGTGTACTTTAGATTTTAATTTTCGTCTTGCTCTAACCTAGTCACAAAAAACAAATTGAGGTGTGCTGTTAATTTTTCTTAAAAATTTGTGATTAGGTCAGTTTAAGGGTAACCACAATTAATGTTCAAACACTGATATTTGGTACGCAGTTGTATAAGCATTGACACATTTCCATGGAGATTAGTTGGCACTGCTTCCTCAATATATTATGGTTTAGTTACTTTGAATGTTTTGCATATTTTACAATTTAATGTATTGCCATTATTATCATTTGCATTTTACTATCAAAATTACGTACAGGCGAGACATAACTGGGGTTCAATATGATTTTTTTTGCAGAAGGCAAATAATTGAAAAGTAAAGTAACAAAAATATGAACTCCTAGGAAAATTCAAAACGGAAAGCCCTAATGAAGCTCCAACACATCAAACAAATGGATAAAATCTGTCATATTCCTGACTTGTTACAGGAAGGGATTGAAAGCTGACTGTTTGAAATTGATATTCGTGCTCTTTGAAGAATTGGAAGTGTTGATTTAATAAGTAGAACTGTCAATTTAATTTTGTCTTAAAATATAATGATACGTACAATAGAAGACTTTTATTACATACTTTCATATGATATTATTTAAGAAACAAGGTTTTCCTATAGAAATTCAGTTTTATTGATTTTGGGTTGTACAAAGGTATAGGGGTTGACCAGCTCCAGTTTTTTCTTTGCAATAAGTTATTAGCATTATGTTTTCTGGTCTGAGTGTCTGTCTGTTCGTTATCTTTTGTCCTGCTTCAGGTAAAAGTTTTTGGTGGAGGTAGCTTTTGATGAAGTTGAAGTCCAATCAACTTGAAACTTAGTAAACATGTTCCCTATGATATGATCTTTCTAATTTTAATGCCAAATAAGAGATTTTATTCCATTTTCATGGTCCACTGAACATAGAAAATGATAGTGCAGATGGGGCATCTGTGTACTGGGGACACATTCTAAGTGTTTCTTAACAATAAGTTATGAACTATTTCGTCAATGCTTTTCAAATTTAAAAATTTTGTTACTGAAGTCAACTTTGATATTGATGATTTACCCTTGCTGTTAATGGAAGTTTTGGTCTATGATTAATTGTTAAAGGATACTTTATGTCTTTTCCTTGATGATGCAATAACTTGAGATCTTTTCAACCAACCAATACTTTTCTAATTTTAATATTCTATTACAGATGACCAAAATAAATTAGGTCAAAGTTCAATATTGACGATTTTATTTTTGTCATTCAGGAGTAATGGTCCTTGATTGATTTGAAATTGGTTTTTAAATCATGTCCATTTAATAAGTTGAAAACTGTTCAACCAATACTTTTAAACTTTTAATATGCTGTTACAGAGGATACAATTGTTGTTATCATATTCTATTATGATGTTTTTCACTGTTGCCATTCAGGGTAATGGTCCTTGAATGTGTAACGGGAGTGAAAGTTTCCACTGGCTTCGTTTTCCCGTTGTCTACCCAAGTTCTGGGATATTGGACAAAGTACGCAACTGTGTAAATATAAACAAGATGTTTATTTTAAAGACATATATATGGTTGAACATAAGTTTACATAAATAAATATACTAAAATACGGTGGTGGCTAGTCTACTTGTCCTTATAAAGGTCCATATTTCCAAGCCAAATGATATGAGCGTCTGCTCATTTCAAATCCTAAGTGTAGACTGCCCCGAACCCGGTGAGTGACTTCATACTTATAGTTCCTAGGGACAATGAGCCCGGCCGGGCCAGAAGTCGGGCATGTGCAAGAAGCAGGTGGTCCCGACAAGAATAATTAACATGGCCAGTCTTGGAAGAAGGAGTTACGGAACTATAAGTAATATTAATGTTGACCAATTTCCCCAAATGATAGAATAAACAAGTAAACAAAGTGGCCACCATTACACTCCCCCTCTCTTAAGACATAATGTGCCCATACATTAGTCCTAAGATCGGTGAGATATATACTTACCAATGTTTAGAATACAGACACATATATTTAGCAACAAATTAATCAATTTACTGTTAATGTCAATAAATAATTTGAAAAATATTCAATTGTCATTCACTAAATGTTCAAAATTCACAAATACATCACGAGACATCATCACGGAGTAAGGAATCCAATTATAAAGGTCGAGCGGAGCATCCAGGCATACATCTTGTCCAAAGTTCCAGGTAGGTAAAGATGGTAAAATTCGTCTAGTAGTTTCCAAATCTGTAAAGAACTCCATGTTAAAGTTCCCCAACATTTAATTCCATCATGTGGTTTAGTTACATTCAAAGTTATTGGCAAACAGGCCAATATAGATTCCAATGTTCCCTCATTGTGGCCAGCTATCCATGCACTGAAACAATTTCAGTTTTATCTCCCATATTCTGTCAGACACTGGAAAAAATTAAGAAGCACATTCTTCTTATAAAATCCTGACTCACCTAGAGTCTATAAAAGTCTATATACACGAGCACTGCACCACTTGATCGGATGCCCCAATATGTAATTTTATAGGTCACCAAAAGCATATAGCCCATGGTATTACTTCTATACTGAAATCCATACAAACTGATTGTTTGTTTATCAAATATTTCAAAAATTAGAAAGTTATTTAAAATAATTGGACTGTAATAATAAATCATTCCTTGTATTCCAGTAATCCCCAAACAATATTCTTAGCCATGTGGACAACATACCCATGGTGAACCAATTAAGGTTTACAATAAAAATGTATACGCAAAATATATACCTATTTTCGCAACTCTTGCACCTAAGGTATTTCCAAAATTGTCTCTATGTATAATACACCACCGAAAGCAGCTTCCAACAACAGCTAAGATAATGAGTGTACGTTCTTCTAGATCTATTATCTCTATTTTAGTCACAACTCGTACAAGACAACCCTATTCCAGCTGTATGACAAAAATGTCATTTTAATCCAAATCCTCGCTAACATAGGTGGATCCAGGGGCCCCCCCTTTCGTGGGAAAAATTTGGTTGATTATATAGGGAATGAAGAACTTTTAATATACTGTTACAGAGGATACAATTGTTGTTATCATATTCTATTATGATGTTTTTCACTGTTGCCATTCAGGGTTATGGTCCTTGAATGATTTGAAAATGGCAATTTACCTGTAAATTTGTTTGCCTGCAGTATAAAGTTGAAAAAATTCAATCAATCCTTTTAAAAAACAAAATTCTAAATACACAGCAATACCTACAGTAAAACTCAGTTTAAAAGAAGTCCCAAATCTGATGTCAGAATACTGGTAACAAAAGAAACCAAGCAAAATGACAATGATACATAAATTAACAAAGGACTACTAGCAGTTACGGACATTGCCAGCCTCAGACCTGATTGAAAGATTACAGTCTTCATCATACGATATGTTCTGTTCAAGGTTCTTGTTTAAAGAAAACTGAAATCAAATAGCCTGGATGTTGAGCAACCAACAATCAATCAATCTGAAATCAAATAAATAATGTTCCATTTCTTTATTTTTAATTTTTTCAAATAATGTACAGTGGAAAAATTTAAATATTTATTTAATGTGGAACCAAACCTTGACTTAAATTAATTTGGCTCGTTTAATTTTCATAAAATTTTGACAAAATGTTTACCCTTTGAAAAAAATATTAAAATTTCAAAAAACTTGAACCAATCACTTTCTGGGAAAAAAATTGATTGAATATATAGCAGTTTGACAAACACTAATTTTGATCCTGGAGAAGCCAAATATTTCCTTAACAATACAACGTGATTAAAACGTTTAGCTGATTTTAAAGAGTTATCTCCCTGTAGTGTTAGTACCACCTTAAACAGGACTTTAGTCTACATTGATAGAAACTGAAAACTGTATAGGTTGCATTTCTGTAAATATTGACAATGCAATTTCCCATAGGAACTCCTTTTAGGGCTAAAACTGTACCACTTTTACTATGAAGTTTTGAAAAAAATCTTATCCTAGAATTGAAAGTTCATATGCACCACAATTTTTTTCAAAGGTCAAAATATAGGGCTGTGCGGCATATTGTCAACGTTTATATGCCCTGAACTTCTCAGAGTTTAAACTTACACTAATTTTCTTAACTACCCCTACCTCGAATGAAAGGTTACCACATATTTCAATGTAAACAATATGCACGTGTTTATTTACTGGTAACATTCCCAAGTTCTGTCTCTGCGATATGGAACACAGAGAGCATAACTGGGAACCAGTATGTAAACAAAATGAATTTTCTATGAATATTCAATTACTCCCCAAAAGAGGCGTGTTTTGAGAAACAGCTGTATTTACAAAGTGCAACCTATACAGACATTTATTCAAATAGAAAACTCTCTAAAATCAGTTTTTCTCACATTAATACTCATTTATAAGAATTAAAGTCTTAAAGAAATCATTGTGTATACTCTAAGTTTTTCTTTACTATACATTTTATACCCCCTCCCCTGTTTCAATTTTTTAAAGAATTTGAAAACAAGACTTTAATTATTGCCAGCTTTCCCTATTTGCATATTTTCTGATAAAAAATGCCTAGAACCTGTTAAAAACTGTTTTGATAACATATTGAAAGCACATCAGAATATCATAAATGTAATGTTTAGCAGTCAATCATTACAACATTCAAGATTATATAAAGTATCCAATCCAGCCTCTATCACCAGTCCACATCTTACTGTATGCCTATTTGTCAATTAAAGAACACATTTTCTGCCTCAAATGGTCAATTTAGAATTCTTGTCACAACAGTATCATCTTTAACCATATATCTGACACAATTTAGCTACTATATATACTAGAAGTGTTCAAACAAAGCCATATTTGCAATAGTTGTATGTATGCAGATACCAGTCTGAGATATAAATTCACTTAAAATGTTGTAGAGATGACTGCTAACATTTGATTTTTGCATAACTTCCAAGCATAGTTATTGTTTTCTATATCAAGAACTTTAAAATCATAAAATCATAGCATTTACAAGTTAAATTATTTGTTTTATGACCCAGGGGGTAGGCAATTTTCTATGTTTCTTGCCCCTGGGGCCTCAAATTTCCTAAATAATTCTGCTGTTTCTAGCAATTTGGAATATTTAGTACATATTCAGGATAGAACACACTATTGTAAGTTTTCTTGAGATATTTTTGTTTTTCTAGCTTGTATTTATTATGCCGTGGTGACAAAAAAGCAGATTTAGGTGTTGCGGCTTACTTTTGGGTTATCGAAAGGACACAAATACCCCATAAATAATATTCAGGAAGGATCTATGAGTTTCAATGACTGCGAAGAGTAAATATAAGCACTTCTTAACAATTTAACTTACAAATATGCAAATATTATGATTTAATTTTGTATCCAGGACTTTAAGTAAACTATGCATACTGTAAACTGTGAATTTATGCTGAGTCATCATATTTAAGGCCCAGGATTCTATCAATCTTCATTAAATATTTATAAAACTTCTTATTTGAGTTAATTTCTTTAAAATCTGTGAAATAAAGCAAATTTGGTTAAATTCTGAATGTTCCCCTTTTTCACCCTATATATAGGTTGCATTTCTGTAAATATTGACAATGCAATTTCCCATAGGAACTCCTTTTAGGGCTAAAACTGTACCACTTTTACTATGAAGTTTTGAAAAAAATCTTATCCTAGAATTGAAAGTTCATATGCACCACAATTTTTTTCAAAGGTCAAAATATAGGGCTGTGCGGCATATTTTCAACGTTTATATGCCCTGAACTTCTCAGAGTTTAAACTTACACTAATTTTCTTAACTACCCCTACCTCGAATGAAAGGTTACCACATATTTCAATGTAAACAATATGCACGTGTTTATTTACTGGTAACATTCCCAAGTTCTGTCTCTGCGATATGGAACACAGAGAGCATAACTGGGAACCAGTATGTAAACAAAATGAATTTTCTATGAATATTCAATTACTCCCCAAAAGAGGCGTGTTTTGAGAAACAGCTGTATTTACAAAGTGCAACCTATAATACAGATTTATGGCATACATCTGTCAATGATAGTAGATTGATTAAAATTTGATACAACAGAACAAAAAGGAAATTATATTGCTGAAGGGTTTCTGCTTTGTTATAGGATATTGGTTCATAATTTATCTAAATGTACAGTCCTTAAAAGTCATCATATCCAATATCTAAAATTTTAAAAGTGTGTTTAGCAAGACAAAATAAAAAAATATTTACTCCAGCTTTCGCTCATTTACTCAAAAAGTGCATGAAAAACCATTTTGCTGAGAATTTTTATGCCCCAGCCACTGTGTAACGACTTACAAAAGATAATATTTTCTTTAAAGTTACATAGCATATAAGTTATTGTTTGTATGCTATATGCCCTCCAGGGGCCCTAAGTTGGTAAATAAAATTTTTCTATTTCTAATAGCTGTCTGTACATCTCCGTATGTCAACCATTTCGGGGCCCTAACCACTAGATGGTCAAGCCCCCAGTCAAGCCACTTTAAATTAATTAGCAATGCAGCTGTTCATCGGATGGTAATTTTTCTTTATTTTATGTTTACAGGCTAGACATATTTCTGTGTCAATAATTTATTATTGCTTGTTACAGCTGGTCCCTTAAGCAGGTTAAACTAATTGTGTAATGTGACCTTACAGTTATCTGTTGACATCATCAAATGTAAAATAATTAAAGGAATATCAAATTATTTGTTTTAATTTTAACATATATTTAGCTGATGATCCTATATTTGCCATAGGTTTTCATATCGAAGGCTGTTATATAAATCTGTTCCTTAAGCCCACTGTTATATATTAAAGACAATAACTGCACCAAAGTCTTTCATGATCATATTACATTATCATTTTTAATCTAAGAAGATGGGGATAATGATTCTTTTGTATTTAAAAAGCTTGTATCGTGTCTTATTATACTGAAATTATTGCTAAAAGCAGTATTAGAAATATGGTTTATGGCGTTCCAAGATGTCATTGTCAGAGTTTCAAAATGAATTTCTTAACCCTTTATTTTCAAATTTCCCAACTGATTATGTAAAAATTGTTTTTGAATATCTTGTTGTGACGTCCTGAAAAAAAGGCAACCATGATGTTTATAAAGAACACAGCTTTTGGCACATCTTTGAAAGAAAAGAAAAACACCATTAGAAAAACAGATTCTACCACTATAACTAGTGTATTACGTTATTTCTCCAATCTCAACATTTATATTTTAATTATTCAGTTCACACTTTAAATATTAAAATGTAACTGCATGTCTAGAGTGGAGAAATATTGTAACACTCTTGTTGCAGTGGGGGAATCTATGGGTTTTTTTTCTCTCCAAAATTTAAGCTTTCATTTGAGCAACAAGATTATAAAATGATAACCCATGGCTCATACATTTAACAATCTTATCTGAGTAAGCTATGCAACGAGATAGAAATTAAGATTTGTCACTAGTCAGCTTCCAATTACATAAATTGCTATGAATTTCAGTGCACCTGATATTTAGAATTTTTATTAAATAGGTATTGATGTATACTTTGTCTCAAGCACTATCTTCAGATTTTATTCATTAGGGTATTTTGTTAAAAATAAATATGCGTCCAATGACCCTGCCTACCATCCAATATGGCAATAATAACTAAAATTAGAACAAAGGGGTAAAATGCAGTTTTTGGCTTATATCTCTGTATATAAAGCATTTAGATCAAATATGATAGGGTTAAAATGTTCATCAGGTTTAGTTCTATCTGCCCTGAAGTTTTCTGACCAATCAGACAACACATAGTTGAGTTGCTGCCCATGAATTGGTAATTTTAAGGAAATTTTGCAGTTTTGAGTTATTATCTTGAATATTATTAGAGATAGAGACAAACTGTAAACAGCAATAATGTTCAGCAAAGTAAAAGCTATAAATAAGTCAACATGACCAAAAAGGAGTTATTGCCCTTCATAGTCAGTTATTAACATTTTGAAATCTTTTACAAAAATTCTCCTGAAACCAGTATTGGTAAAATGCAACTTTTGTCTTTATTTATGTGAACCGTTTTGAATAGAGAAAAGGTGTTCAAAACTGCCCATTAATAACAAATTTTACCTTTTTATGCCCCACCTACGATAGTAGAGGGGCATTATGTTTTCTGGTCTGTGCCTCCGTCCGTCCGTTCGTCCGTTCTGTTAAAGTTTTTGGTCGAGGTAGTTTTTGATGAAGCTGAAGTCCAATCAACTTGAAACTTAGTACACATGTTTCCCATGATATGATCTTTCTAAATTTAATGCCAAATTATAGTTTTGACCCCAATTTCATGGTCCACTGAACATAGAAAATGATAGTGCAAAGTTCAGGTTAAAGTTTTTGGTCAAGGTAGTTTTTGATGAAGTTAAAGTTACATCAACTTGAAACTTAGTACACATGTTCCCTATGATATGATCTTTCTAATTTTAATTCCAAATTAAAGTTTTGACCCCAATTTCACGGTCCACTGAACATAGAAAATGATAGTGGAAGTGGGGCATCCGTGTACTATGGACACATTCTTGTTTAAAAAGTTTTTGTTGTTGCCTATAATTATGTAAAGTATGATATTTTGAGAGAAACATTTTTTTCTGTTATACCTTATATGATTTAGATTTAAATAGATAAATAGACACTTTAAAATCATAGAAAGGATCAGCAAGGCAAGATCTATTTAAAAGTCAAATGTTGTCAATATTGTTAGTAGAGTGTCTCTCTTCATAGGAAGATTGCCGTTAAATGAGGATTATTTTTACCCTCTTTTGTGTTTTGGGCAAAAACTAAAGAAGATAAAGAGAAACTAAACAGATTAATAGATCAGTAATGAAGATCATGATCAAGTAGTGATTTTTGCCGTGACGGATCTAGAACTTTTTGTAAAGGGGGGTACAATGACTGACCTAAGGAGGGGCCTGCTCCAGTCAAGCTTCAGTGATTCCCTATATAATCAACCAAAATTTCCCACATAAGGCTGGGCCAAGGGCCCCCTGGATCCGCCTATGTTTTTGTCATGAAGTCTGTTCTCGTCTACAATGTTGGAGAGTTTAATATACGCATGGACCAAGGTTAACAACACAGGCTCTAAATAGCCTCTAGTTAACTAACAAAATTGCAAAGCCTGAGACAGGGCATTCATATCCTCAGATACATTTTTTCTTTTATCTTAATAGTGATATTTTAATTGAAAAAATGTCAGACAAAATTAAAGTGATCAAGGTTCAACAACAAATTTCTATCCAGAAAGCTTTCCACAGAGGGATATAGCTATTATTTGTGGGGTTTGAAAAGTTGACACAAATAAGATAACTGATTACAAGGACAATTGATAAGTAGCATAGAAAAGGCTTTCTGGTAAGGCTTAACAGTTAAAAAGCACATGATCGGATCGATGAGGTAATTCAGACATTGTAACAGTACACCATAGTCGTAAAAATGATCTCTTGTATCATTAGTCAGTCTGACGATTACCACCATTACAACTTGAGGAATAAATATGAGTACATGTGTTGTCACTAGTAACGTCAGCACTTTGAGAGCCTGGATTTTAAGTTTCATGTTACCTTGGACAGTTGGAGGCGGATAAATAGCACAGATATTTCCTTCCGAGTCATTTCTGGTTCGTTGGTAACTCATTAAATTGATATGAACTCCAATGATAGTGCAAGCTTTTTTGATGTTGACAAATGTAGCAATGCAAAGTGGTACTTCGACCAAAAATATACCGATAAGTATCCAAAATCCTGACAGCTGACTTATCAAACCTGTTGCATTGCCGTAAAATTGTTTTGAAACACAGTTATCTGTTCCACTAACGCCACCTATAATTGTGAAGATGAGAAACACAGATAAACATAAAATGATCGACACTTTACCTAATTTTGATCGTCTTCTATGTAGAACAGATTTAGTCAGAAGTAATGATGCCTGGAATCGATCAGCAGCAACTATGCATGTTTGTAAAATGGATGCCATTCTCATTCCTGATAACAAAACTGGAATCATGGTACATAGGATTTTGACATTTGTTTTGTAGAGAAAAATATAGTATTCTACAACAATGGCCAGCGAACTTAATCCATGGAACAGATAAATAACAAATAAAAGTCTGTAAAATAAGTTTAAGCGCAATTCTTTTGATGTTATAAAGACTGTAAACACAGTGAAGTTTAGAATAAGGGCTAACACACCCACTCCAATGTTTATTCCCATAATTGGAAATGATTGTGAATAGTTATTATCTTCACTGATATTCTTATCATTCACTGGATCCATGTTTAAAGAAAAATTTGCTGTTTTGTTGAAATAACTAAAATATCTCCTTTTAAACTTATTATGAATTGTTGCTATGGATACCTTTTTATCCAATTAACTAATTGTTAACTAGTAAGTGTCATCTATTATAAATTGATAATAACATGAATTATTGTCCTTTAACACTTTTTTCTTCTGTTCTGTTACTTTCTGGATATATTGATCACAGGGTTCTATGTTTGAACAAATTTTGCTGTTTTTACGAAATTACTAAAATATCTTTTTTTTTAACTTATAATTGTTATCATGCATACCTTTTTGCTTCAATTATTTTCCTTATTTATCACTTATTGCGCCAGTTATTTTCCATATAAATATATCAAACACAAGTTCCATGTTTCAGCAAATTTTGCTGTTTTGATGAAATAATTATTTTCCTAATTTAACTCTTATTTCTTCAGTTATTTTCTGTATATAAAAGTACATAATTTTAATGGAAAATCAATGCTTTTTCTCCTTTTCCAAACTAATTAGTAACTTCTGGCAGGAAAACTTCATTCATCAATAACAGCTGCTTCGATAACAGAATTTTGTGTGAAATATTCTCTTGTTTTGCCGCTATATATATATATAAGACAATTTAATGTCTCTTGATTGGTTATCTGGTAATGACAGTTATGTAGGTGGCTCTATAATTTTGAAAATAGGTAAGATAAATAGATAAAGTGTGGAAAGAATAAAAGATAATCAGTCCATTTATAGAATGATAAATTATGTACATTTTTTTACAAATTTTGGGGAAAAATATCTGCAAACATGTGTCGTTGATTTGTGAAACTTAGTCATATTCCCTTATTTAAACAAGCACTTTGTAGTACGAACCCCACACCGTTTAAAACAAATAAGCATTGTTAAAGTCAACGTTCTGTTTGAATTGTGACTGTTAAAGTTGAGTTCATGAGTCCAAATACCCCCCCTTGGAAATTCTTTGTTAAACCGAAAGTAGCTATTTTTTGTATTTTATTAATATAAAAGTATATAGTCTAGAACCAGATATTTTTGGAATCAGTGTCAAGTAAATATTGAAATATTATCGAAAGGAACATTTTTCAAACCGGAAATAACAAATTATCTCCCTTATTTAAAAAATATTGTATAGAAACCATATATTTTTGGAATCAGTGTACAATAAGCTATCATTTGATGCTTAAAATGACATTTTAAACCGAACTTTACTATTTTCATATAAGATTACATGTTTTTTCTTTGTGCAAAGACATTCAATTGTTCTCTGAACAATTGGTTTTTAATTGATCTATAATTTTGTAATACAACAATTTAATTAAGGCTTCAGAATTTGGAATTTATGCATGTATTTCAAAGAATTTTATTTTTTTTAAAGATTAATGAATAAAAGAATATAATTCTATCTGCTGTCTGATATAATTTGGACGATGAATGCATTTGAATGGGGACATATGGTTGGCCTCACCCACCCTTCTTTTTTAGCTCACCTGGCCTAAAAGGCCATGTGAGCTTTTCTCATCACTTGGGGTCCGTCGTCGTCGTCGTCTGTCATCGTTAACAATTTTTCAAACATCTTCTCCTCTGAAACTACTGAATGGATTTGAATGAAACTTAAAATGATTGTTCCTTAGATTATCCTGCACAAAGTGTGTGCTTCGATTTTTGATCCGTCAAAAAACATGGCCGCCGTTACTTAAAATAGAACATAGGGGTCAAATGCAGTTTTTGGCTTATATCTCAAAAACGGAAGCATTTAGAGCAAATCTGACATGGGGTAAAAATGTTCATTAGGTCAAGATCTATCAGCCCAGAAATTTTCAGATGAATCAAACAAACCATTGTTGGGTTGCTGCCACTTAATTGGTAATTTTAAGGAAATTTTGCAGTTTTTGGTCATTATCTTGAATATTATTATAGATGAAGATAAACTGTAAACAGCAAAAATGATCAGCAAAGTAAGATCTACAAATAGGTTAATATGACCAAAATTGTCAATTGACCCCTTAAGGGGTAAATGTCCTTTAATGACAATTTTTCACAATTTGTTCATCATATTTGCTAACTTTAAAAAATCTTCTCCTCTGAAACTACTGAATGGATTTGGATGAAACTTAGCATGATAGTTCCTTAGATTATCCTGCACAAAGTGTGTGCTTCGATTTTTGATCCGTCAAAAAACATGGCCGCCCTTACTTTAAATAGAACATAGGGGTCAAATGCAGTTTTTGGCTTATATCTCAAAAACGAAAGCATTTAGAGCAAATCTGGCAGGGGTATAAATGTTCATTAGGTCAAGATCTATCAGCCCTGAAATTTTCAGACGAATCAAACAAACCATTGTTGGGTTGCTGCCACTTAATTGGTAATTTTAAGGAAATTTTGCAGTTTTTGGTCATTATCTTGAATATCATTATAGATAAAGATAAACTGTAAACAGCAAAAATGATCAGCAAAGTAAGATCTACAAATAGGTTAATATGACCAAAATTGTCAATTGACCCCTTAAGGGGTAAATGTCCTTTAATGACAATTTTTCACAATTTGTTCATCATATTTGCTAACTTTTAAAAATCTTCTCCTCTGAAACTACTGAATGGATTTGGATGAAACTTAGCATGATAGTTCCTTAGATTATCCTGCACAAAGTGTGTGCTTCGATTTTTGATCCGTCAAAAAACATGGCCGCCCTTACTTTAAATAGAACATAGGGGTCAAATGCAGTTTTTGGCTTATATCTCAAAAACGAAAGCATTTAGAGCAAATCTGACATGGGGTAAAAATGTTCATTAGGTCAAGATCTATCAGCCCTGAAATTTTCAGACGAATCAAACAAACCATTGTTGGGTTGCTGCCACTTAATTGGTAATTTTAAGGAAATTTTGCAGTTTTTGGTCATTATCTTGAATATCATTATAGATAAAGATAAACTGTAAACAGCAAAAATGATCAGCAAAGTAAGATCTACAAATAAGTTAAATATGACCAAAATTGTCAATTGACCCCTTATTGTCCTTTAATGACAATTTTTTCACAATTTGTTCATCATATTTGCTAACTTTAAAAAATCTTCTCCTCTAAAACTACTCAACCAAATTCAACCAAACTTCAACTGAATGATCAGTAGGGTGTATAAAATAAAGTTTGTGTTTTATTTTCTATTTTTTTTTTTGAGACTCGAAAAATCAATATGGGAGGGGATGAGAATTGAGGATTTTTTATTGTGGCCATATTTTAACACACTAATACTATGGTACTGAGGTAATCTTCATAGTCAATGTTTCTTAGTTAAGGGGTTCAAAGTTTAATAATGTCCAACATAATCTACCTACCTATTCTCTACCTAGCAGGGTAAAATTTTATTTTAGAAAAAGATGTATAGTAAGTACATGTATGCAAGTTTTTTCTCTTAATAAATGATTAGTTAAAAAAATTGTCTTGATCATTTTTGTCGAGCCTGCAACTTTTGTTGCAGTTAGCTTGATATAGGGATAGTGATCCGGCGGCAGAATTGAATAACTATATTTGGTACGTGCGTTCCTTGCAAGGTCCTCATGCCTGTCGGACAGTTTTCACTTGACCTCGACCTCATTTCATGGATCAGTGAACAACGTTAAATTTTTGTGGTCAAGTCCATATCTCAGATACTATAAGCAATAAGTCTAGTAGATTTGGTGTATAGAAGAACTGTAAAGTGTACATGTCCAACTGGCAGGTGTCATCTCACCTTGACCTCATTTTCATGGTTCAGTGGTTATAGTTAAGTTTTTGTGTTTTGGTCTGTTTTTCTTATACTATATGCAATAGGTCTACTAAAATTGGTGTATAGAATGATTGTAAGGTGTACATGTCTCGCTGACAGGTGTCATCTAACCTTGACCTCATTTTCATAATTCAGTGGTCAAAGTTAACTTTTTTAGTTTTGGTCTATTTTTTTAATACTTTATGCATTAGGTCAACTATATTTGGTGTATGAAAATATTTTATGATCTATATGTCGGTTACGCAGGTTTTATTTGAACTTGACCTCATTTTCACAGTCCATTGCTAAGTTTTAAGTGTTTGTGTTTTGGTCTCATTTTCTTTATTTATAAACAGTAAGTCATACCCCATAGAAAAAGATGACAAAATTCCAGTGGAATTCCACTGGAAAGCCACTGGCAAAATCAGTGGATTAACCACTGGATTCCACTGGAATTCCAGTGGTAAAAAATGTCTGGCATTCCACTGATCTACTGGAATTCCACTGATTTACCAGTGGTAACTTCAGTGGAATGCAACAAGTTCCAGTGGAATTCCAGTGGTATTTTCTCTGGCATTCCACTGATCTACTGGAATCTTCACTGGTAAATCAGTGGAATTTCAGTAGATTCCACTGGAATTATCACTGGTAAATCAGTGGAATTCCAGTAGATTCCACTGGAATTATCACTGGTCAATCAGTGGAATTCCAGTAGATCAGTGGAATGCCAGACAATTTCTCTCCAGTGGAATTCCAATAAAAAATTGTTGTATTGAATAATTTGCGGTCACAGTACTTGTTTTGGAAATTAGGGTTTCAGTAAATCATGCATCATGCTAACTCACAGTTTAACAAAAACAACCATAAATCTTTGTGGTATGATCATTCTTTAATCTTCACTATAAAAAATTCATTTCTACTGAAAGTACAAATATAATGAAGCAATTATAATATCCACACTATAAAAATTATACTGCATGAAAATTCCAATTTAAATAAAAAACTAAAAAGTTAGGAGACATAGGATCAGCGTTTTCTTCAGAAAATTTGTTCAGATGGGGATATAATCACAAGCCCGCCTTGTTCTTAAATTGTATTAAAGAATACACCATTTTTGAAGGGGCATTAATTGAGAGGGATCTCCGTCATCCCTTGCTCTGAAGAAAACCCCTGAGGATGCCCCTATTGTTTTCTACACCTCTGAAACCGCTTGGCCAATTGGAACCAAACTTGGTCACAAAAGTCTTTGAGCGGTCCCATTTCAAAATTGTATCCGTCATGTCCACACATGATCCAAGATGGATGCCATTTTGGGAAAATGTATTCAAAGATCTCCTCTTCTGAATCTACTGTACCAGTTGGAACCAAACTTGGTGACAATGGTCCTTAGGTGGTTTTCTTTAAAAATTGTATCCGACATGTCCACACCTGATCCATTATGGCCACCAGCAGGGAACATAGTTTAACATTGGACCCTAGGGGAAAAGATTGCTCATTTTGTTCCAATTTGTCAAAAAACATGGACGGTTGCTGCTGTTGGGTATCCAACAGGTTACCAGGTGTGCGGCTCCAGGCTCCAGGGAGCCTTTGGTTTTAGGCCTTATATATATTGTTTGTTCAATTATTACACGTTAATTTTGTATTTTTTTATTTTGTAATTAGAAATGTACATATGTCATTTGGGATCTATGCATTGTATCAGTATTTATGTTTATATAATTCATATAGATTTACTTAAATTATATAAATTTAAAAAGGGCATGTTGTTTGTTATATATTATATTGTTTGTTCAATTATAACTTAATTATATGTACATTTAAAATAAGATATTTTTTTTTCCTTTTGATAGTGACCCCCCTGCGAAATGATTATGAATAATTCATGAATGTTCATGGATGATTCATGAACACAATTCATGAATTGTTCATAAAAGATTCATGAACAGTTAATGAACTAGACATGAACTACAAATGGACATGCATGTTCATGAACCAGTGAATAATGAACTATTCATGAACAGAAAGTGTTCATGAACTCTTTGGTTCATTAAAGTTCATGAACAAAAATAGTTCTTGAACTTTTATTATTCATGAATTGTTCATGATTTTATAGTTCATGAACACGCTTGTCCATTTGTAGTTCATGTCCTGTTCATGTATAGTTCATGAATTTTTTATGAATGATTCATGAATTTGTTCATGAAATATACCAGTCCATGAATCATTCATGAACACATGAACTACTGTGTTCATGAACTGTTCATCAGTAATTTAATTCATGAACATTGTTTGTCCACTTGTAGTTCATGAACTGTTCATCTAAAGTTCATGAAATTATTAAAAAGGATTTTCTTGAATATTCATTTTTGTGTTATTATCATAAGTAAACTTCTCTTCCTGTCTGTAATTGAAATTGCTGGACTTCCAACTAGAAATGCTACATAACATCTTGGTGAAGTTGTTCTGCTTGAAATTCTTCCCAGTTGAACAGATCTTTTAATCAATAAATGCATCTAAGTTTCCCCCTGCAAAATCAAAAATCACTCCACAAAGAATCAAAAGTCCTTGATATTTGTTTTAACTTGAATAAACACTCAAGATTAAACAGTTTCTAACAGGTATAATACAATGTAATAATTTAATTTAATAATTGTTGTTTTTATTAAAATATCAATAGAGTAAGATTAATAACATGAATACTACTTGCCTTTTCATGACATTTCAAATAATGTACCCCCCCCCCTTTTCCCCCTTTAATTTGCCCACACACAATCATAAGAATGGCTGAAGCATGAATTATGTTTACCTTGAAATAAAATATATTGTACAAATCTATCAGTTATTCCTGAATGGAAAACATTAAACCAACACTGTAAAATGTAAAGGTTACTTTCACTTTCTGGTGTTTTATATTTATTATAATTAATCAATAATTATTATAATGCTTCAACAAATAGTTATTCAGCAAAAAAAAATAATCAAAAATATATATAATTTACTTATCTGATAACAAATCTGCTTTATTTTGACAGCTATATTACTTCATCTTCATTTGTATTATTTATCTCCAGCTCAAAGTAAGTTACAAAACTTCAAAGTTAGTCCCAAATTTTGTATGACTCTCAAAATGTAACACTCTTCTGGTGTAGTATGAAAAAAAAAAAAGAAAAAGGTGCTGAGCTAATTTCTGTTGTTCAATGAAAAGGAAATATTTTTTATGGACATACTTTTGCTTATAATTACTTAAGCTTACACTACATTTGTAAACACATCATGTATCACATGTATTGAAGTAATATGAGGCTCTACCTGCATGCTGTGAAAGGGAACTAATCAAATCTGTATGATTTTTTTTTAATTTTGCCTCTGCCATAGCGGAGGGGGCAATACGTTTTACCCTTGTCCCTCTGTATAGATGTACATGTACGTCCCAAAGTTGGTTTCAATTCTTTAAACTTTTGGGGAGTCGCAGCACAGCAAAAGTGAGTATATCAGTGGTTGTCGTTTGTTTATGTGTTATTTGTTTTTCGTTCATTTTTTCACATAAATAAGGCCGTTAGTTTTCTCGTTTGAATTGTTTTACATTGTCTTATCGGGGCCTTTTACAGCTGACTATGCGGTATGGGCTCAATGCTCATTGTTGAAGGCCGTACGGTGACCTATAGTTGTTGATGTTTGTGTCATTTTGGTCTTTTGTGGATAGTTGTCTCATTGGCAATCATACCACATCTTCTTTTTTATATATTTATATTTTTAATGCTTTTTGATAAACAAACATGTACATGTATTTACACTTTTGCTATTCAACTGAATTTTGTCTCAAAATGATCTCAAGATCTGTAAATGAATAACCTGGAGGTCATGCTAAAAGCACTTTAATTGTGATGTCATAATACAATGTATAGATGTTTATGAGAACTTGTATGACAGTCAAATTTATGAATTTATTTATGAACTTAATGAATTCATTTATTCATTAAAAGTTCATAAAATGTTCATGAACATGTGTTATGAACAATTTATGAACATTATGACTCACAGTTCATTAAAGTTCAGAAAATATTCATGAACTGCATTTTATGAACTATTCATGAACTAAATTCATGAACAAACTTAATGAACTCATTATGAACAGTCATGCATTGTTCATGAACATTCATGAACAGTTCATGGTGGTTCATCAGTTCATGAATTTCATCTCGCAGGGGTCCAGTGGTATTCCACTGATTTTTTTTCCCACTGGTATTCCACTGATTTTTTTTTCCACTGGTATAATTTATTCAAAATTCCAGTGGAATGCATCTTTCCACTGGAATTTCAATGGTAACTCCACTGGAATACCACTGGAATAAGTCATTCCAGTGTTGTCCAGTGGTATACCACTGGATTCCAATGGTATACCACTGGTTTCCACTGGAATACCAGTGATATTTTCTATGGGGTATATATTTGTAATATTGAAGAATTGTTAGCTGTACATGTTTGCCTGGCATGGTTCAATATGTTCAATAAGGCATTGTTTACCAGGTGAGCGATTCAGGCTCTTGAGAGCCTCTTGTTTTAAAATGACTGGATCTGCCCCTTAGAGATATATTATTTCTGCTCTTTGGTCCAGTTGTAGTCTCTTTGACACATTCCCCTTTTCCATTTTCTATTCTTTATACCTCTCTATTAATCAAATGAGATGTCCTTTAATCATTTTGTTCATTGTTGTAAACCCAACGAAAAAAAAAATCAAAATAAGGTCTTTGAATTTTTATACGCCCGTCTTTTAGAAGGGACGTATTATGGTATACCGTTGTCCGTCCGTCCGTCCGTCGTCCACACTTCGGACAACAACTCAAAAACACTTTCACCAATTTCCATGAAACTTAAGTGAATTGTTTATATCTATTGACGTAAGCTCCCTTTCATTTTTTTTAATTTCATATTTTAAGTTTTGGATTTATGGGGCTTTATTCATAAAAAAGGGGGGATTTTCAACACTTCGGACAATAACTCAAAAAGGCTTTCACCAATGTCCATGAAACTTTGGTGAATTGTTTATATCTATTGATGTAAGCTCCCTTTCAATTTTTATGAATTTCAGATTTTAAGTTTTGGATTAATGGGGCTTTATTCATAAAAAAAAGGGGGATTTTTAACACTTCGGACAATAACTCAAAAAGGCTTTCACCAATGTCCACGAAACTTTGGTGAATTGTTTATATCTATTGATGTAACAAATAATACTTAATAAAATCTGATGAAAACATAAAATTTGTAAAATCTTTAGTTCAATTTAAAACATTAAATTTCTTGTAAAAAATAGGTTCCATGAATGTCATACGTTTGTACTATTATTGAATGGTTGCAAGGATGAAAGCACATTAGCAGTCCCTGAGATACTAACTGTTCCCTGAGGCATATATCATTTTATGATAACATTTTTACTATCTAAGCTATGGATAAAAATCAAATACTGTTTTTGCATATAGGATGTTTTACTCTTGTTAAAATTGATTGCAATTGAAATCACAAATGATACCTTAGCATTGCAGCTTTTTTTATAGAGTTCGGTTTCGGTGGAAGGGTTGAGCGCAATAAAAAATGTTATAAAACATAACTAGTCTACAATAGCACATAATAAGTGAACAAGTGACAACATGAAAATCCTAACATGTGACTAAATATTCCTTAAATGTTAAAGGGTGTCATTTTATGAAAAAAATAAGGAAATCAAGTTTCCTAAACATTTATCAATATGATCATCTTGTGAATATTCTAAACAATAAAAAGGTAATAATCATTATCCACCATATTAAGCACCATTTGAACAACTTTTACATACATCTTTGTATAATTTAGTATGGATTCCTTACTGTGTTCAACAGAATCTAACTATGAGCAATATACCCCAAGAAAATTACCTTCTTTCAAACTACTATAAAATTTGGAAATCAGCCATAGAATTACTAAAACCCATAATCATATATCACTTTCCTTATATTGCATTGAAGACTTCTATGTTATATGCCAATGTTAATGATATTTGTTTTTTATGCTAAATATTGAAAAACTGAACTAGGTTTAATCATCAGTGTCTTCTTCACTGTAATCACTGTCCTCATCATCAGAAAAATCCTCATTTTCATTCTCAGAAGAGGCCTCCTCATCATCAATGAAATCTTTATCTTCATCATCAATGAAATCCTTACTTTCATCACCTACTTCCTCATTTAGATCATAACTTTCAGTAGAGTCACTTTCACCATCTTCACTTTCCCTGTTATCTTCTTGCTGCTCCTCATTGTCATTGTAGTCTTTTTTGCCATTTTTATACACCTGTCGTCAATGAAATCCTTACTTTCATCACCTACTTCCTCATTTAGATCATAACTTTCAGTAGAGTCACTTTCACCATCTTCACTTTTCCTGTTATCTTCTTGCTGCTCCTCATTGTCATTGTAGTCTTTTTTGCCATTTTTATACGCCCGTCGTCTTTCAAACAACCGGCGTATTATGCGCTAAAGCGCAGCCCTTTATTTCAGAAAGTATAATACTTTTATATAGCTCTAATAGCATATTAGTTTAGAAGAACAAATTATAATCAAAGAGACACCTTTATTAAGAGGTCATTGATTCATATTGATGGTCTGTAGGTGATTTTATTAAGAAGATGATAAGAATTTCAGTTTGTTCAATACAGGAAAATTATTTTGCAATCTTACTTTAAACATATTTGTTTATAGTGGATTGTGAAATAAGTTATTTGCAACTTATATTAATCCCTTTCCACTTTGCAGGTGCGAGTGCTGCCTTGTAACGGCAGTAGCCTACTCTTTTTTGAAATCTACAAGGGTGTCTTTTACGTGCAAGAGATATGTCTCTCTCTTAACATTGGTCAGCCATTTATCCTACCCTTCCGACGAACTATCATCATTTCTTAAAACCATACTTGCAGATGGTGTCGTTGGAGAGCCGAAATTCAGTCCCTAAAATTGACACCGTTGCTAATATGTAGCTTGTGATAGTTATCTATGGCCTATTTGTCTATAGTCTTAGCAAGTTTAACAATTAACCTAGACTTGTGCTAGTGATGTTTAGCTCACCTTTCCAAAGGAAAAATGAGCTTTTGCCATTACTTGGCGTCCTTGTCGTCGTCCGTCTTGTGTAAAATATTTCAAACATCTCCTTTGAAGCTACTGAACTAAATCCAACCAAACTTCAGCTGAATGATCCTTAGGGTATCTTATAAAGTTTGTGTTTTATATACTGGTTCGTCAAAAAATAAAGCATTTAGAGCAAATCTGACAAGGGAAAATGTTCATTTTAGGCAAGTTCTATCAGCCTTGAAATTTGCAACTAAATTGGTAATTTTAATGAAATTTTGCAGTTTTTGGTTATTATCTTAATTTAAATATTATATAAGATAAAAGATAAAATGTAACAGCAAAAATGTTCAGCAAAGTAATATCAGTAAATAAGTTAATATGACCAAATTTGTCATTTGACCTCAGAAAACATGGCTGCCATGGCTTAAAATAGACCATAGGGTAAAATGCAGGTTAAATAAAATAACATTAAATAGGTTTTGCTACATTAAATAGGTTTTGCGATTTCTGCCCAGGTAACCGTATTGAAAGCACTGAGCACTATTTAATTCGACCTTGCGCCCGCTACACGAACTATCGGATCACTCTTCTACTTGGAATTAAATCTGCTTTGTCCAGATATAAATATATTAATGTTGCGGGATCTATGTCCCAACTATCTGAGCAAAATATTAATAGAAGGTAGTGATGATTTGTCTGATGATACTAATTTAGAGTTGTTTGAGTGTGTGTTTCGATTTATTAGATCTTCGAACAGATTTTCTCGATAAACTTATTTGTTCTTTACTTTTTCTCTTGTAATAAAACATATAAGGTTTGAAGCACATATTCCATTTGACCTGATTGTGCTCAAAATTGTCTTTCCATAATCACTATTTTATATTACTGAATCATACATGTGTGTTAAGTCGTGTGCATGTGAGTAAGAATGAGCGAGTGATTGGATGGGTGTGTAGTCAAATTATATTTGTATGTCTTGTACTGTACATATTGTCTTGTCTTGTGTTTAACATGTTTGTATTCAAAACTTTGATAATTGTGAATCTGTATATATCTATGTTGAGGAGACCCACACGTAGCCTCTGGCTGTTGGCAATCCTCTTTAAATAAATAAATAATTAAATTAAATTAAAATTAAAATGCAGGTTTTGACTTATATCTCAAAAATTAAATCATTTAGAGCAAAGAAGTTAAAGTGTTAATTAGGTCAAGGTCAAGGGTACCTTCCCTGAAGTTATCAGCCATATAAGGTAACTGATTTTTAGATTACTGTAAATTCAGAAATTATTGTGAGATTTTAATTATTGCGAAAAATGCGACAGAGTTGTAAACGCAATAATTTAAACTTGCATTTTGGAATATTTCATATGAATTAAGCGGGATTATTCTCAAAATCGTAAAAATTGAAATGTCATTTAAGTCTAAAATGACAAAATCATTTTTGAATTTACAGTATTGTCTCTGAATTGATTTCAAGGAAAATTGGCAGTTTCCTGCTATTAACTTGAATATTATTATAGATAAAGGTAAACTGTATATAGCAAAGATGTTCTGCCAGGTAAGTTATACAAATCAGTTTTTTAAATGACCAGAATTTACCCCTCAATGAGTTATTGTCCTTTAAAGACAATTTTACACAATTTGTTCATCTAGTTTGCCTACTAAAAACAAGAGTGCACACGCTGAAATGTCTCGCCTTCTATACTATCATTGATATTATGTTGATAGTCCTAAGTATAAAGCTAAGCTTTATTACAACTGTCACATAAACTTAACATTAACCAAGATAACTAAACAAAGACCAATGAACCTTGAAAATGAGGTCAAGGTCAGATGAACCATGCCAGGCAGACATGTACAGCTAACAATGCTTCTATACAACATATATAGTTGACCCATTACTTATAGTTTAAGAAAAATAGACCAAAACACAAAAACTTAAGACTGTGCAATGAACCGTGAAAATGAGGTCACGGTCAAATAAAACCTGCGCGACTGACATAAAGATCATAAAATATTTCCATACACCAAATATAGTTGACCTATGGCATATAGTATTAGATAAAAAGACCAAAACTCAAAAACTTAACATTGACCACTGAACCATGAAAATGAGGTCAAGGTCACATGACATCTGCCCGCTAGACATGTACACCTTACAATCATTCCATACAACAAATATAGTAGACCTATTGAATATAGTATGAGAAAAACAGACCAAAACACAAAAATTTGACTATAACCACTGAACCATGAAAATGAGGTCAAGGTCAGATGACACCTGCCAGTTGGACATGTACACCTTACAGTCCTTCCATACACCGAATATACTAGCCCTATTGCTTATAGTATCTGAGATATGGACTTGACCACCAAAACTTAACCTTGTTCACTGATCCATGAAATGAGGTCGAGGTCAAGTGAAAACTGTCTGACAGACATGAGGACCTTGCAAGGTATGCACATATGAAATATAGTTATCCTATTACTTATAATAAGAGAGAATTCAACATTACAAAAAAATTGAACTTTTTTTTCAAGTGGTCACTGAACCATGAAAATGAGGTCAAGGACATTGGACATGTGACTGACGGAAACTTCTTAACATGAAGCATCTATATACAAAGTATGAAGCATCCAGGTCTTCCACTTTCTAAAATATAAAGCTTTTAAGAAATGAGCTAACGCCGCTGCCGCCGCCGGATCACTATCCCTATGTCGAGCTTTCTGCAACAAAAGTTGCAGGCTCGACAAAAACTATTTTGAAACTGCTGGATCAATTTGAATGAGTTTTTTAGTATCTAGTATAAATTTTGTATTTTATTTCCTTTTATGTCAGGAAGCATTTAACTACTATTGCTAAAATAGAACATAGGGGTAAGTTGTACTGGTTTAATTGCTTTTGAAGAATATTTGATTTATACAAAGATTTTAAATTGCACATTTAAACCACTCATTGATATATATTGAAAAGCAAAAATAATCATTGATGAAGGATTTAGGCAAAAAATTACAGGTGAGCTATTCAGGCTATTCAAAACTTCTTGTTTATTCTCCATTGGCTAGATATATAGGGGAAGGGTTGAGACATCAAAAAGTTATGTTTAACCCAACTACATTTTGAGCCTATCCCAAATCAGAAGCCTCTAGCCTTTGTTAGTCTTGTTAGTCTTGTATGTTTTTTTTTTAATTTAAGTTCATTTATATGTTTTAGAGTTTAGTGTGATGTCCATTTTCACTGAACTAGTACTCATTTTTGTTTAGCATTTTAGAGGCCTGCTAGGTGCAGATTTTCTTGTTGTGTGGAATACCCATTTGTGGCCTTGTACTGATTTCTGCTCTTTTGTCGGGAAATTGTCTTTTTGACACCTTCCCCATTTCCATTCTCAATTTTTTTTGTATCCTATCATTCAGTACCTTGTCATAAGCTATAAGTTCTAATATTTCAGCTTGAATTTTTATAAGCCTAATAAGATGTTGCTTTTTAGCTCACCTGGCCTGAAGGGCCAACTGAGCTTTTCTCATCACTTTGCGTCCCTCGTCGTCTGTTAACTTTTACAAAAATCTTCTCCTCGAAACTACTGGGTCAAATTTAACCAAACTTGGCCACAATTACATTGGGGTATTTAGTTTAAAAAATGTGTCCGATGACCCAGCCAACCAACCAAGATGGCCGCCATGGCTAAAAATAGAACATAGGGGTAAAATGTAGATTTTGGCTTGTATCTCTGAAACCAAAGCATTTAGAGCAAATCTGATGGAGGTAAAATTGTTTATCCGGTCAAGATTTATCTGCCCTGAAATTTTCAGATGAATCAGAGAACCTGTTGTTGGGTTGCTGCCACTAAATTGGTAATTTTATGTAAATTTTGCAGTTTTTGTCGAGCCTGCAACTTTTGTTGCAGAAAGCTCGACATAGGGATAGTGATCCGGCGGCGGCTACGGCGGCGGCGGCGGTGTTAGCTAACTTCTTAAAAGCTTTATATTTTAGAAGGTGGAAGACCTGGATGCTTCATACTTTGTATATAGATGCCTCATGTTACGAAGTTTCCGTCAGTCACATGTCCAATGTCCTTGACCTCATTTTCATGGTTCAGTGACCACTTGAAAAAAAAGTTCAAATTTTTTGTAATGTTGAATTCTCTCTTATTATAAGTAATAGGATAACTATATTTTATATGTGCGTACCTTGCAAGGTCCTCATGTCTGTCAGACAGTTTTCACTTGACCTCGACCTCATTTCATGGATCAGTGAACAAGGTTAAGTTTTGGTGGTCAAGTCCATATCTCAGATACTATAAGCAATAGGGCTAGTATATTCGGTGTATGGAAGGACTGTAAGGTGTTCATGTCCAACTGGCAGGTGTCATCTGACCTTGACCTCATTTTCATGGTTCAGTGGTTATAGTTAAATTTTTGTGTTTTGGTCTGTTTTTCTCATACTATATGCAATAGGTCTACTATATTTATTGTATGGAATGATTGTAAGGTGTACATGTCTAGCGGGCAGATGTCATGTGACCTTGACCTCATTTTCATGGTTCAGTGGTCAATGTTAAGTTTTTGAGTTTTGGTCTTTTTATCTAATACTATATGCTATAGGTCAACTATATTTGGTGTATGGAAATATTTTATGATCTTTATGTCAGTCGCGCAGGTTTTATTTGACCGTGACCTCATTTTCACGGTTCATTGCACTGTGTTAAGTTTTTGTGTTTTGGTCTATTTTTCTTAAACTATAAGTAATAGGTCAACTATATATGTTGTATAGAAGCATTGCTAGCTGTACATGTCTGCCTGGCATGGTTCATCTGACCTTGACCTCATTTTCAAGGTTCATTGGTCTTTGTTTAGTTATCTTGGTTAATGTTAAGTTTATGTGACAGTTGTTATAAAGCTTAACTTTATACTTAGGACTATCAACATAATATCAATGATTAGTATAGAAGGCGAGACATTTCAGCGTGTGCACTCTTGTTGGTTATTATTTTGAATATTATTATAGATAGAGATAAACTGTAAACATCATAATGTTCAGTAAAGTATGATCTACAAGTAAGTCAACAAGACCAAAATGGTTAGTTGACCCCTAAAGGAGTTATTGCCTTTTATAGTCATTTTTGTCGAGCCTGCAACTTTTGTTGCAGAAAGCTCGACATAGGGATAGTGATCCGGCGGCGGCGGCAGCGTTAGCTAACTTCTTAAAAGGTTTATATTTTAAAAGGTGAAAGACCTGGATGCTTCATACTTTGTATATAGATGCCTCATGTTAAGAAGTTTCCGTCAGTCTCATGTCCAATGTCCTTGACCTCATTTTCATGGTTCAGTGACCACTTGAAAAAAAAGTTCAGAATTTTTGTAATGTTGAATTCTCTCTTATTATAAGTTATAGGATAACTATATTTGGTATGTGCGTACCTTGCAAGGTCCTCATGCCCGTCAGACAGTTTTCACTTGACCTCGACCTCATTTCATGGATCAGTGAACAAGGTTAAGTTTTGGTGGTCAAGTCCATATCTCAGATACTATAAGCAATAGGACTAGTATATTTGGTGTATGGAAGGACTGTAAGGTGTACATGTCCAACTGGCAGGTGTCATCTGACCTTGACCTCATTTTCATGGTTCAGTGGTTATAGTTAAGTTTTTGTGTTTTGGTCTGTTTTTCTCATACTTTATGCAATAGGTCTACTATAATTGTTGTATGGAATGATTGTAAGGTGTACATGTCTAGCGGGCAGATGTCATGTGACCTTGACCTCATTTTCATGGTTCAGTGGTCAAAGTTAAGTTTTTAAGTTTTGGTCTTTTTATCTAATATTATATGCCAAAGGTCAACTATATTTGGTGTCATAATGGAGATATATTATGATCTATATGTCAGTCCCGCAGGTTTTATTTGACCATGACCTCAATTGCACGGTTCATTGCACAGTGTTAAGTTTTTGTGTTTTGGTCTATTTTTCTTAAACTATAAGTAGTAGGTAGTGTTGTTCTGATGATCGGAATAAGTCGGAAATCAGTTGGTTGGGCCTGGCGATGTCGATAATCGATTGGGATTTTGTTTAATCGATTGTCGTTAAAGTTTCCGGACTTTAAGCTTATCAACTTCCGGTCCGTTTGCGGTTTGCATTTTATATGCGCAGTCAAACAAATAATAACAAAAAAAATCAGGATCGATGACAATAACAATGTCAAACATCCTATAATTAAAGACTTAACCAATTTCCTTCTTTATAAACGTGACAAATGCATTGACTATAAATATTTGCTGATTGATGGAATGTTATTTAAAATTAATAACTTAGTATGAAATACTTTCTTCCAATACCATTAGATTCTACTTGTTACTTGAGAGCGTACATAAATCATTCTGAGTTTAGACAAAATAATTTCTTTGCTTCATTAGAACGTGTTGCAAATTGCCTTTTATTAATGTTTTATCCATTTGTAGCATCAAAAACGTCATATTCCTTTTCAAATTGCTTGCCAAACATCGTTTATTTTTGTAAATTTTCCGAAATTTGTCCGCCATATTGAAAAATATAATCACAAATCGGATACGGTTCAACTATGAAATAATTCCGCATTCTTGCAATTATAAGTTCAGACGCACGAATGACACAATTGACAGAAAAATAATGATCACAAAAGTAAAAAAAAAAGCATTCTACACGAATTAACAGACATTGGCTTTGTTTACTGTATATATTATAATGCAAATGCATTGTTTTATTTTTTTCTGTTAATCTTAATTTTTTTAAAGTTAAAAACTTTATATATCTCTTTTTAATTAGAAGCACTCAAATGTTTATACAGCTGTGTTATATTGAAATTGTATCGTGAGTTACACCATTGAAATTTAGAAATGTTAGTGTCACTGTCATACTGTTGGTAATTAATGTTGTAATTATGAGATAAAATATGTTCAATATGAATCTTGATTCTTATTAATTTTTTGTTTTAACTGCTAAATAAATAGTTATCAAAGGTACCAGGATTATAATTTAGTACGCCAGAATATATGAAAAGGAAACAAAAGATCAAATATGAATATATAAACTCTACAATAATATGGAATATACACATTAGACATGTACAATGAGACTAAATGCATGATTTCATTTAAAAAAGGGCAAGGTATTATGATGCGATTATAACCGATAGTCGGTTGGTTGCTGTTAACCGATTGTAATAGATAATCGGTTGGTAATTTCAACCGATTATTCAACACTAGTAGTAGGTCAACTATATTTGTTGTATGGAAGCTTTGTTAGCTGTACATGTCTGCCTGGCATGGTTCATCTGCCCTTGACCTCATTTTCATGGTTCATTGGTCTTTGTTTAGCTATCTTGGTTAATGTTAAGTTTATGTGACAGTTGTAATAAAGCTTTATACTTAGGACTATCAACATAATATCAATGATTAGTAAAGAAGGCGAGACATTTCAGTGTGTGCACTCTTGTTTAACCAATTTTTCGTAAATTTTTGTAATCTTCTACAAAAATCTTCTCCTGAAACTACTGGGCCAAATTTGATTTAACTTAGCCACAATCATTATTAGGCTATCTAGTTTAAAAATGTGTGTGGTGACCCAGCCAACCAACCAAGATGGCTGCCATGGCTAAAAATAGAACATAGGGGTAAAATGAAGATTTTGGCTTATAACTTTGAAACCATAGCATTTAAAGCAAATCTGACAGCAGTTTAATTGTTTATCAAGTTAATGTCTATCTGCCCTGAAATTTTCAGATGAATTGGACAACTGGTTGTTGGGTTGCTGTCCCCAAATTGGTAATTTTTTAAGAAATTTTGCTGTTTTTGGTTATTATCTTGAATACTGTTATAGATAGAGATAAACTGTAAACAGCAATAATGTTTAGCAAAGTAAAATCTACAAATAAGTCAACATGACCAAAATGTTCAATTGACCCCTTAAGGAGTTATTGCCCTTTATAGTCAATTTTTAACAATTTTCATTAATTTGGTAATTTTTTGTAAATTTTTACAAAATATTTTCCTCTGTAAAATTATTGAAAGAGCCAAGTTTATTATAGATAGAGAAAATTGTAAGTAGCAAGAATTTCAGTAACTAAAGATCTACAAACACATCACCATCACCAAACACAATTTTGTCATGAATCCATCTGTGTCCTTTGTTTAATATGCACATAGACCAAGGTGAGAACACAGGCTCTTAAGAGCCTCTAGTTTTGTTTTATTGACAGATTTATCCTTAATTATTGTACTTTAAGATCATAATTCGATCCAATATAGCAGCAATTTTCCACTTCTTTTTAATAAAATGATAACCCTTTAAGTAGTGATTAATGTTGGATTAATTTCCATTGTCGGATGTGATCAGCCAGTTGTTGTCCCCAGAGTGTATTCAACTGAGAGGTTTTAGGAAACTTGTCTTTAAAAAATCATAAAATTAACCAACACATAATGATGATGATTGTCTGCTAAACCTCCAGAGGTTAATAAATGTATATTCAGGATAAGAACATGTTAATGTATTAGGTATATTTACCCTGCTTTGTACTTTGGACGATAGCTCACCGGTAAGTGATTATTAACGTGCTAGTTTATACTTTGGGCGATAGCTAAGTGATTATTAACGGGCTAGTTTATACTTTGGGCGATAGCTAAGTGATTATTAACGGGCTAGTTCATACTTTGGACGATATCTAAGTGATTATTAAAGTGTTGAAGGCCGTACATTGACCTATAATGGTTTACTTTTATAAATTGATATTTGGATGGAGAGTTGTCTCATTGACACTCACACCACATCTTCCTATATCTAGTTCATACTTTGGACGATAGCTAAGTGATTATTAACGTGCTAGTTTATACTTTGGGCGATAGCTAAGTGATTATTAACGGGCTAGTTCATACTTTGGACGATATCTAAGTGATTATTAAAGTGTTGAAGGCCGTACATTGACCTATAATGGTTTACTTTTATAAATTGATATTTGGATGGAGAGTTGTCTCATTGACACTCACACCACATCTTCCTATATCTAGTTCATACTTTGGACGATAGCTAAGTGATAATTAATGTGCTAGTTTATACTTTGGACAATAGCTAAGTGATTATAAACGTGCTAGTTCACAATGTAATAGTCTGCATGAAGATCAGTAACCATACCTGGACACAGGTTGAAGTTTATTATCAGTTTAATAATTAATATGCCTTTTTGGCAGTAAAGGATAATACAAGATAATATAATGTGTTCGTCATTCGGGGGTCAAAACTGGTATGACTATTCTGTGATTGACCCTGTGATTAGAGATCCTTATTTATGCCCCCGCTGTATCAGAGATGGGCATTGAGTGCTACCCTTGTCCATCTGTCCAGGCTTTCTCCATAATCAGATTCCGCTCTCAAACAAATGTTATAAAACTTACACAAAATGCTTATTACCACAAAACACAAATCAAGTTGAAACTGGAGTTGTAATTACAAAACTGCTACCTGTAGGATAACGTCTAATTCATATTTTGTTGAATCCTCTTCAAATTGGGAGGATGATTTTCATTTGTTAAAATCTCAAATGAGAAATATCTGAAACAGGTGCCATTTTTAGTGGAAAGGAACTAATAAAAAAAGTATCTGACAGTAACTTCTATATGAAAATACAGTCATTGTTGGTGGCAGCTTGGACGTTACAAGATGTTATCTAATTGGGACAGAAAATTACATAATATCAAAATCTATCTTACATTTGGGAGAAAACAAAATGATTGCCATAGATTATGAATTGATGGTGTTTGGGACTTCCTATTTTAATACCTTAGTTTAGGAATTTGCCATAGATGTAGAACCCACCATAGATTTGAATTCTACATATATTTTTCATCTTTTATGGTACACAGATTATTTTAATTCTGTTTAACATAAATGCTTCAGAATCATTGATGAAACTGGTGATTGCAAACACATTATTGATGTAAAGAGTTATCTCCTGTACCCACCCCCTTAATTTTATGGGGTACTGCAGACTACAAATAACACGAACTAGAAACTAGATACTCAATTCAAATAATATTTGTGTAGTACTTATTTATGTGAGTATATTATGAACAAACAAATTAAATGTTACTGTGGATTCATTATTATTCGTTGGATACCAATTTTCGTGGCTTTCCTGGGTACAAGTGAACAACAAAATTAAATGTTCAAGGAATAACAAAATTTCTATAGGCTTGTATGCAGACTTTGGCAAAACCACAAAATTAAATATCCACGAACATGCATGTTTTATGTAATCAACGAAAATTGGTACCCACGAAAATAATTGAATCCACAGTATTTGACAAAATATGCTTTTAAATAGGTTTGTAGAAAGCATTTGTTATTATTCACTGCCATGAAGAAACAATTTTTTTCTCAATTGTCTGCAGTAAACTTACCTTGTACTTTTTTATGACATGTCAAATATTTTAAAGTTTTACTTTTATTTCAGGTACCATCTAGGATCTCTAGCCTTTGGATCTCTGATAATAGCCATTATACAGATCATTAGAGTCTTACTGGAATATGTAGATGGTAAATTAAAAGGATCTGAGAACCCTGTTGCTAAATTTTTTGTGAAGTAAGTTTTTTTTCTCCATAGTAGCTATATAGTATATCAGAAACTTTTAAAAAAAAATAGCTTCTCTGCTGATTGCTAGTTTTAACTTTCAAACACAGATTGTGTGTAAAAGTATATTTTAAAACCTAACAACATTTTGGTACATCTAACCTTGTATGTATATTGATGCCTTATGTGACCAAGTTTCTGTCATGCATATGTCCATTGTCCTTGACCTCATTTTCATGGTTCAGTGATGAATTTCTCCCTTACTATGTGGTAATTGGGTAACTAAATTTGATATGTTTGATCTTTGTATGGTCTTCTTCAGACAATGTTCACCTGACCTCTGCGTCATTTTGTTTGATCAAGGTTAAAGTTTTGTGATTTTGTCTTTTCCATATCTTATAAGCAGTAGGTTAACTTTGTATGTTTTATGGAAATATTGTAAGGTGAACATGTCTGTCTAGTATAGTTCATCTGACCTGGACCTCTTTTGTGTTAGTTTAATTTGTGAATATTAAATTTCCCTGAATATGTCTGTTTCTATGATACTATGAGCTGAATAGTAAACAGTATTTTGTGAATGGATGAATGAAAGATGTACCTGTCTATCTAGCAGGGGTTGACTGACCTTGACCTTTCATTGTTCAATAGCTATGTTAAGTTTTCTTGATTATGTTCTTTTTCTCAGATTGTTTAAGCATATAAGTAGTGAGTAAACTAATTTTTTTGTGAATTGTGTTGGGTACATATGTGTCTGGCAGTGTTCATTTGGGGTCTGCTCCCTAATCCCGCTTATTGTTTAGTGAGAATCCTGTATCCCGCTTCTCATTGCCATAATAGCGCATGAAATTTTCTTTGTCTGGCTGGACTTCGTTTCCCATTTTCATGCTTAATTGTTCGACTTTCACTTGTCACACTTCGCCCCTATGAGACCCACTTCATCTGGTCTTGACATCATTTTATTAATTAATTGGCGATGTTAAGTTTTTGTGGTTAGGTTTGTTTCTCAGATACTAGAAAATATATGTCAGCTATCTTTCTTCCCAATTATGAACTTTTACAACTAATTTTTGAAATGGTTAGAGGATGCCTTTTGAAATGCAGAATTGTATACCCTACCATGAGTTAACTTGATTAATTAGTTCTTTTAAACATTTATGTGTGAATCAATTTTATTGTCCGTCTGTGTCCTGAATAACATGCCATGCTGTAAGGTATATTTGACACATTTTTTTTAAAAATCTGTAATGCTTTTAAGTAAGTTTTATTTTCAATAACCTTCATGTTTTCTTCATCAAAAGATATTACAATTCAAAATAAATATTAGGGATGGTTCTCACTTCCAATTTCTAATGCTTTTGGTCTTCACTTTTCATTTCTTATGTTTTTTGTTTGTAACAGATGTAACAGAATTCCTATAGTATAATTAATTATACTGACATTGATCTGTTACACAGAGGCATACTGGTGGTTTTTTTTATGAGATGGTAGCTATTTCTGTTTAAGGTTATAAGTATGGTTAAGTAAAGTTTATGAAGTAATTTGAGAGATCATACGGGAGGATTTTTTTTAGGAACTTTGTCTTTTTAGCTCACCTGGACAATGGTCCATGCGAGCTGTTTTAAATACCTTCATTATGCGTTGTCGCATTCATTGGCATTATTCTCCTCTGAAACACTATGGGCAAACATGTTGAGTGTTCTTTAATAAATACATTGTTATGTCTGACTCTAAGACAATTTCCCCCATTTTTAGCTCACCTGGCCCAAAGGGCCAAGTGAGCTTTTCTCATCACTTGGCGTCTGGCGTCGTCCGTTGTCGTTGTCGTCGTCGTCGTCCGTCGTCGTCCTCCGTCATCGTTAACTTTTACAAAAATCTTCTCCTCTGAAACTACTGGGCCAAATTTAACCGAACTTGGCCAGAATTATTATTAGGGTATCTAGTTTTAAAAATAGATGGCGTGACCCAGCCAACCAACCAAGATTGCCGCCACGGCTAAAAATAGAACATAGGGGTAAAATGCAGTTTATGGCTTATAACTCAAAAACCAAAGCATTTAGAGCAAATCTGACATGAAGTAAAATTGTTTATCTGGTCAAGATCTATCTGCCCTGAAATTTTCAGATGAATCGGACAACCTGTTGTTGGGTTGCTGCCCCTGAGTTGGTAATTTTAAGAAAATTTTGCTGTTTTTGGTTATTATCTTGAATATTATTATAGATAGAGATAAACTGTTAACAGCAATAATGTTCAGCAAAATAAGATTTACAAATAAATCAACATGACCCTTTAGGAGTTATTGCCCTTTATAGTCAATTTTTAACCCATTTTTCGTGAATCTTAGTAATCTTTTACAAAAATCTTCTACTCTAAAACTACATGGCAAAATTAATCCAAACTTGGCCACAATCATCTTTGGGGTATCTAGTTTGAAAAATGTGTTCGATGACCCGGCTATCCAACCAAGATGGCCGCCACGGCTAAAAATAGAACATAGGGGTAAAATGCAGTGTTTGGCTTATAACTCAAAAACCAAAGCATTTAGAGCAAATCTGACGGCGTTAAATTGTGTATCAGGTCAAGATCTATCTGCCCTGAAATTTTCAGATTGATCGGACAACCCGTTGTTAAGTTGCTGCCCCTGAATTGGTAATTTTAAAGAAATTTTGCTGTTTTTGTCGAGCCTGCAACTTTTGTTGCAGAAAGCTCGACATAGGGATAGTGATCCGGCGGCGGCGGCGGTGTTAGCTAACTTCTTAGAAGCTTTATATTTTAGAAGGTGGAAGACCTGGATGCTTCATACTTTGTATATAGATGCCTCATGTTACGAAGTTTCCGTCAGTCACATGTCCAATGTCCTTGACCTCATTTTCATGGTTCAGTGACCACTTGAAAAAAAAGTTCAAATTTTTTGTAATGTTGAATTCTCTCTTATTATAAGTAATAGGATAACTATATTTCATATGTGCGTACCTTGCAAGGTCCTCATGTCTGTCAGACAGTTTTCACTTGACCTCGACCTCATTTCATGGATCAGTGAACAAGGTTAAGTTTTGGTGGTCAAGTCCATATCTCAGATACTATAAGCAATAGGGCTAGTATATTCGGTGTATGGAAGGACTGTAAGGTGTACATGTCCAACTGGCAGGTGTCATCTGACCTTGACCTCATTTTCATGGTTCAGTGGTTATAGTTAAATTTTTGTGTTTTGGTCTGTTTTTCTCATACTATATGCAATAGGTCTACTATATTTGTTGTATGGAATGATTGTAAGGTGTACATGTCTAGCGGGCAGATGTCATGTGACCTTGACCTCATTTACATGGTTCAGTGGTCAATGTTAAGTTTTTGAGTTTTGGTCTTTTTATCTAATACTCTATGCTATAGGTCAACTATATTTGGTGTATGGAAATATTTTATGATCTTTATGTCAGTCGCGCAGGTTTTATTTGACCGTGACCTCATTTTCACGGTTCATTGCACAGTGTTAAGTTTTTGTGTTTTGGTCTATTTTTCTTAAACTATTAGTAATAGGTCAACTATATATGTTGTATAGAAGCATTGTTAGCTGTACATGTCTGCCTGGCATGGTTCATCTGACCTTGACCTCATTTTCAAGGTTCATTGGTCTTTGTTTAGCTATCTTGGTTAATGTTAAGTTTATGTGACAGTTGTAATAAAGCTTTATACTTAGGACTATCAACATAATATCAATGATTAGTAAAGAAGGCGAGACATTTCAGTGTGTGCACTCTTGTTTAACCAATTTTTCGTAAATTTTTGTAATCTTCTACAAAAATCTTCTCCTGAAACTACTGGGCCAAATTTGATTTAACTTAGCCACAATCATTATTAGGCTATCTAGTTTAAAAATGTGTGTGGTGACCCAGCCAACCAACCAAGATGGCTGCCATGGCTAAAAATAGAACATAGGGGTAAAATGAAGATTTTGGCTTATAACTTTGAAACCATAGCATTTAAAGCAAATCTGACAGCAGTTTAATTGTTTATCAAGTTAATGTCTATCTGCCCTGAAATTTTCAGATGAATTGGACAACTGGTTGTTGGGTTGCTGTCCCCAAATTGGTAATTTTTTAAGAAATTTTGCTGTTTTTGGTTATTATCTTGAATACTGTTATAGATAGAGATAAACTGTAAACAGCAATAATGTTTAGCAAAGTAAAATCTACAAATAAGTCAACATGACCAAAATGTTCAATTGACCCCTTAAGGAGTTATTGCCCTTTATAGTCAATTTTTAACAATTTTCATTAATTTGGTAATTTTTTGTAAATTTTTACAAAATATTTTCCTCTGTAAAATTATTGAAAGAGCCAAGTTTATTATAGATAGAGAAAATTGTAAGTAGCAAGAATTTCAGTAACTAAAGATCTACAAACACATCACCATCACCAAACACAATTTTGTCATGAATCCATCTGTGTCCTTTGTTTAATATGCACATCAAGGTATTATGATGCGATTATAACCGATAGTCGGTTGGTTGCTGTTAACCGATTGTAATAGATAATCGGTTGGTAATTTCAACCGATTATTCAACACTAGTAGTAGGTCAACTATATTTGTTGTATGGAAGCTTTGTTAGCTGTACATGTCTGCCTGGCATGGTTCATCTGACCTTGACCTCATTTTCAAGTTTCATTGGTCTTTGTTTAGTTATCTTGGTTAATGTTAAGTTTATGTGACAGTTGTTATAATGCTTAACTTTATACTTAGAACTATCAACATAATATCAATGATTAGTATAGAAGGCGAGACATTTCAGCGTGTGCACTCTTGTTGAATATTATTATAGATAGAGATAAACTGTAAACAGCAATAATGTTCAGCAAAGTAAGATTTACAAATAAGTCAACATGACCGAAATGGTCAATTGACCCCCTAAGGAGTTATTGTCCTTTATAGTCAATTTTTAACAATTTTCATAAAATTTGTAAATTTTTATTAACATTTTCCACTGAAACTACTGGGCCAAGTTCATTATAGATAGAGATAATTGTAAGCAGCAAGACTGTTTAGTAAAGTAAGATGTACAAACACATCACCATCACCAAAACACAATTTTGTCATGAATCCATCTGCATCCTTTGTTTAATATTCACATAGACCAAGGTGAGCGACACAGGCTCTTTAGAGCCTCTAGTTTTGTATTGATGAAAACTATAATCAGGAAATTATGAGCAGCAAAAATGTCAACATAACTGAAGTCGACAGACAGTGATTCCTTGTAGGTTGTTATGTACCAATTAATACTTTATGATTATTACTCACAGAAAAAGTTGTAAATCAAATTGAAGTGACCTTCTTTGGGACATTTTACATTGGATATGACATGGTTTTGTTGCAAGAAATATATATACAGTGTCAGTAACAAATGATATGAAAATGTATTATCATGAGAAATACATATTGTAAATTCAGAAATTATTGCGATGTTTTTATTATTGCAAAAAATGGGACAGGATTATAATCACAATAATTTAAACTGGCATTTGATTTTTTTTATATGAATAAAACAGGATTTTTCTTAGGATCGCAAAATTTAGAATAGCATTTTAGTTTAAAATGACAAAATCACAATGATAAATGCACGCAATAATTTCTGGATTTACAGTATACAGTATCAGAAACAAATCATGAATATTGAAAATTTGGGTTAACGCATGCGAAAGAATATTTTCAGTTTTTCAGTACTTTGATTTTTATTGTAGATGTATGAAGTGTTGTTTCTGGTGTTTGGAGAAGTTTTTACGTTTCCTGAACAAGAACGCCTATATAATGGTATATAAGTTTGTATATGTATATTATGAGTTTTTGCAATTGTTCCATGGTGTATAGTTAAAAACAAAATTATACTGTAAACTTGCGCTATGGAAATTTCAAGGAGAGTTTTATTTTCCATTGTAGAATTTAAACAGCAAAAATAAAGATGTAGGGAAGATATTAGTCTCTTAAAAAAAAGCTAAATGTCATTCTCTCAATACTGAATTTTACAGCAGCAACTTAAATGCAATTGTACAAGGAACTAACAGACAACCAGCAGTCTTTATGACCCAGCCTTTGGTTATCATAGTAAATCTATCCTATTATTGAGTTTGTTGTATGACATATTACAATTTCTGCTCAAGGTTTATTTACTTGTGAAAGAAATTACAGATATGTGCATGATTTTTTGTGAGCAGCTTTTAAATCGCAATTTTAACCCTAAAATATACATCTTTCAAATTAAAACTAAACAAATGGTCACCAGTATTATGTCAGTTTTCTTTTTCAATGTGTCATGCGTATAAACCAAATAAAGCAATGATTTGTCCTTTAAGTACAGTTGTTGAATAATGCTCCTGTTGTGATTTTGTATACCCTTGCTTTAAAAAAGTGGGAGTATACCGTTTTAGTTAGTGGGCAGGAAATCATCAGTAAGCAGAAGCTCACAGTTTCACTTGTTTGAAGTTGTTTTGAATGAAATCCCCTATCAAAGAGCTTTGTTTTAACTATGCATTAAATTCTATCAGTAGTCTTTACTTTTTAAGCTAAAAGCTATTTAGTCAAGATTTTAATGAGATTTCATTTCCTTCTTTTTGGAAATAAGATTTATAGGTTGGCATTTGTTTCCTTATTTTAATTCTTTATTTACTATCCAAGATAAAAACATAATAGATTTGTAAAGATTCTCTATTCAAGGTTGTATTTTTCATATTTTTATGTTATTTTAATGAAGGACATTTTTGTCGAGCCTGCAACTTTTGTTGCAGAAAGCTCGACATAGGGATAGTGATCCGGCGGCGGCGTTAGCTAACTTCTTAAAAGCTTTATATTTTAGAAGGTGGAAGACCTGGATGCTTCATACTTTGTATATAAATGCCTCATGTTACGAAGTTTCCGTCAGTCACATGTCCAATGTCCTTGACCTCATTTTCATGGTTCAGTGACCACTTGAAAAAAAAGTTCAAATTTTTTGTAATGTTGAATTCTCTCTTATTATAAGTAATAGGATAACTATATTTGATATGTGCGTACCTTGCAAGGTTCTCATGTCTGTCAGACAGTTTTCACTTGACCTCGACCTCATTTCATGGATCAGTGAACAAGGTTAAGTTTTGGTGGTCAAGTCCATATCTCAGATACTATAAGCAATAGGGCTAGTATATTCAGTGTATGGAAGGACTGTAAGGTGTACATGTCCAACTGGCAGGTGTCATCTGACCTTGACCTCATTTTCATGGTTCAGTGGTTATAGTTAAATTTTTGTGTTTTGGTCTGTTTTTCTCATACTATATGCAATAGGTCTACTATATTTGTTGTATGGAACGATTGTAAGGTGTACATGTCTAGCGGGCAGATGTCATGTGACCTTGACCTCATTTTCATGGTTCAGTGGTCAAAGTTAAATTTTTGTGTTTTGGTCTGTTTTTCTCATACTATATGCAATAGGTCTACTATATTTGTTGTATGGAACTATTGTAAGGTGTACATGTCTAGCGGGCAGATGTCATGTGACCTTGACCTCATTTTCATGGTTCAGTGGTCATAGTTAAATTTTTGTGTTTTGGTCTGTTTTTCTCATACTATATGCAATAGGTCTACTATATTTGTTGTATGGAACGATTGTAAGGTGTACATGTCTAGCGGGCAGATGTCATGTGACCTTGACCACATTTTCATGGTTCAGTGGTCAAAGTTAAATTTTTGTGTTTTGGTCTGTTTTTCTCATACTATATGCAATAGGTCTACTATATTTGTTGTATGGAACTATTGTAAGGTGTACATGTCTAGCGGGCAGATGTCATGTGACCTTGACCTCATTTTCATGGTTCAGTGGTCAAAGTTTTTATCTAATACTATATGCCATAGGTCAACTATATTTGGTGTATGGAAATATTTTATGATCTTTATGTCAGTCACACAGGTTTTATTTGATCGTGACCTCATTTTCACGGTTCATTGCACAGTGTTAAGTTTTTGTGTTTTGGTCTATTTTTCTTAAACTATATAAGTAATAAGTCAACTATATATGTTGTATAGAAGCATTGTTAGCTGTACATGTCTGCCTGGCATGGTTCATCTGACCTTGACCTCATTTTCAAGGTTCATTGGTCTATGTTTAGTTATCTTGGTTAATGTTAAGTTTATGTGACAGTTGTTATAAAGCTTAGCTTTATACTAAGGACTATCAACATAATATCAGTGATTAGTATAGAAGGCGAGACATTTCAGCGTGTGCACTCTTGTTGTTTGAAGCAAAGAATATAGAATTTGTGCAGTTCAACACTAGTTCAACCTTATAAATACAAAACAAAGCATTCAAATCTCAAATTTTTTAAAAAACAAATATGTCAATCTCTATTATTTCATATACTAACTATGTGAACAAACACTTCTTGCAGATAGCAGCTCATGGGAAGAACTTTTGTACATCAGCTAAAAATGCCTTCATGTTGATCATGAGGAATTGTGTCAGGTGAAGACCATTTTATGTTTAAGAGCAATGAATTTTATTATAAACTTTTTTTTACAAAATTAAGCTTTCAATACCACAACAGACCATGATATGAAGCAGGTGTTACCTGTGAAAGAGGACAAAGTCAATTTTACAAATTTTATTTTCATATTATTGTTGTCACTATTCTTTTTGGTGATCAGATATATAAATTGTATGAATTACAACATAGCAACAAAAATTCTGTTAATATACCATATTTAGCTGTGTAAAATACTCTTTTGATTCCTCCCAAAATGTGAAATTAAACAAAAAAACAAGAAAACTTGATTAGAAATAATTTAAGGTCTAGTTAACAAAAAAATAGGTAACACGAACAGAGTTTTGCAGAAACACATCTGTTAGAAAAGAAAGTAACCGATTTTATTGTCTCGCTTGACGGAGTCAAAAAGCGAAACATAAGTATGCTGTTTCCGGCGGCATCAACAATGTATTCTAATGCAACAACGTTTGTAACGTTCATTTTGATTGGATAACGTCACTTATTTACATGGCATCAATTGACAATTGATGCTACGGGACGTATGCGCAAACGCAGACAGCATATGACAGATTTTAAATACATGTTTTAAAGTTGTTTTCTGTCAGTTTCATTAGAATGGAGATAACAATATTGTATTTTAAGCTCCGACGGCATCAATTGGGGATTTGATGGTCGCAAATACCCGTTTACTGTCTTCGCTAACGCGTCGCCAGTAAACTTAATTTGCGACCATCAAATCCCCAATTGATGCCGTCGGAGCTTAAAATACAATACAGTTATCTCCTAATTAGTTTGTGTTTAGGTCTAGTTTATGGTGAACCACTAGTGGTAAGTCAAAGATATTTGGTATGCAGTTTGTATAAGTATTGGCACATCTCATTACCATGGAAATTATTTGACCCCCCCCCCCCCCCCCTCAGTTATGGTCTATTGACTTTGAAACTTTTGCTTAGTTTTCATGTATTAGTTTGTGATTAGGTCAGTTTACAGGGAACCACTAGTGGTAAAGTAATGATAATTGGTATGCAGTTGTATAAGCATCAGCATATCTCATTTCCATGGATATTATTTGGCCCCGTCCCCTCATTCATGGTCTATTGACTTTGAAATTTTTGCTTAGTTTTAAAGTATTAGTTTGTGATTAGGTCAGTTTATGGGGAACCAATAGTTGTAGGTTAATGATAATTAGTATGCAGTTGTATTAACATTGGCACATCTCATTACCATGGAATTTTTTTATCCTCCCCCTCAGTTATGGTGTATTGACTTTGAAACTTTTGCTTAGTTTTCATGTATTAGTTTGTGATTAGGTCAGTTTATGGGGAACCAGTAGTGGTAGGTCAATGATACATGGTATGCAGTTGTATTAACATTGGCACATTTCATAACAATGGATTTTTTTTTACCCTCCCCCTCAGTTATGGTGTATTGACTTTGAAATTTTGCTTAGTTTACATGTATTAGTTTGTGTTTAGGTTTGTTTGAAGAGAACTACTTATGATAAGTCAATGGTATTTGGTATGCAGTTGTATTAGCATTGGCACATCTCATTTCATGGATATTGTTTAGCCATGTACCTTCAGTCATAGTTGCTATTTTTTATTTCAACATTTGCATTATCGAAATTACAAAAAAGCGAGACATATCTCTGTGATAACAGTTTATATTTATTACTATATTGCTTTTTTGGTTTTATTGATTTTCTTACTGCAATAGGGGACTTTGTTGACGTATAATTGATACCTTTTGCAACCCCCCCCCCCCCCCACCAAAAAAAAAAAAAACAACATTTGACCATGAATATGCTGAAAATTCTTCCAATTAGATTAACAAGTCTTCTAAAGGTTGTACTGTAGTTATTAACTTTGGATGTATTTGAAATTTCATAGGCATTATTAATCTTTGTGAAAAACTTTTGCTTTATTATGATAATAAACAGCATTTTATTATTGTTTTTCAGGGTAGTTGTCATAGATAAAGTAACAGATTTTCTACTCTTTATAGGCAAGCTTGTAATAGTTGCTGGCTCAGGTAAGATTTAACACTATAAGGCGTTATATATATTTTAGGTGAAGTTTTAAGTTTGAATATAGATTCAGTGACCTCAAAAAGATATCTAGAGGTCAACATTCAGTCTAATCTATACAATAGTTTAAGCTTTTATTTCTGAGGGGCAGAAGGACCTTTTTAGCTCACCTTTCCAAAAGGAAATGTGAGCTTTTGCCATCACTTGGCGTCCGTCGTCGTCCGTCCATCCGTCGTCTTCGTCGTCGTTGTCAACTATTTCAAAGATCTTCTCCTCTGAACCTACTGAACCAATTCAAACCAAACTTCATCTGATTGATTCCTAGGGTATCTAGAATAAAGTTTGTGTTTTAATTCCCATTTTATCAAAAAACATGGCCGCCATGGATAAAAATAGAACATAGGAGTTATGGCCCTTTCTAGTCAATTTTTAACCATTTTCCGTAAATCTTAGTTATCTTTTACAAAAAACTTCTCCTCTGAAACTACTGGGCCAAATTGAACCAAACTTGGCAACAATCATCATTTGGGTATCTAGTTTAAAAATTTTGTCCGGTGACCCGGCCAACTAACCAAGATGGCCACCATGGCTAAAAATAGAACATAGGGGTAAAATCAGTTTTTGGCTTATAACTCAAAAACCAAAACATTTAGAGCAAATCTGACATAGGTTAAATGGTTTATCAGGTCAAGATCTATCTGCCCTGAAATTTTCAGATGAATCAGACAACCGATTGTTAGGTTGCTGCCTCTGAATTGGTTATTTTAAGGAAGTTTTGCTGTTTTTGGTTATTATCATGAATATTATTATAGATAGAGATAAACTGTAAACAGCAAAAATGTTCAGCAAAGTAAGATTTACAAATAAGTCAACATGACCGAAATGGTCAGTTGACCTCTTTAGGAGTTGTGGCCCTTTATAGTCAATTTTTAACCATTTTCCGTAAATCTTAGTTATCTTTTACAAAAATCTTCTCCTCTGAAACTACTTGGCCAAATTTAAACAAACATGGCCAAAATCATTATTAGGGTATCTAGTTTAAAATTGTGTCCGGTGACCCGGCTAACCAACCAAGATGGCCACCATGGCTAAAAATAGAACATAGGGGTAAAATGCAGTTTTTAGCTTATAACTCACAAACCAAAGCATTTAGAGCAAATCTGACAGGGGTAAAATTGTTTATCAGGTCAAGATCTATCTGCCCTGAAATTTTCAGATGAATCGGACAACCCGTTGTTGGGTTGCCGCCCCTGAATTGGTAATTTTAAGGAAATTTTGCTGTTTTTGGTTATTATCTTGAATATTATTATAGATGTAGATAAACTGTAAACAGCAATAATGTAATGCTTGGGGTATACAATGTTTTTTATACTTTCATCATTAATTATATTATGAACACGAGACAAACGAGACATTTCAGTGTGTCCACTCTTGTTTTTGCTTTTGAAGAAGATATGACAGAATCGAAGAACCATTTATATAAATTGAAAACCCAAAATAATCATTCATGGAAGATTTAAGCAAAAAATTTAAGGTGAGGGATTCAGGCTTTTGAGAGCCTCTTGTTTTGGTACGTTTGGAATGAGCCTTTATTTTATTTTCCCGAGAATTCTTGATTCAATGTTTGTTTTCCAGACAACCCTTATCCTCTAATCTCTGTAATAGCTCTAGAAACAAAGAACATACAATTAAAAACCTTTCAGAATAACCACTACACTATGGGTATGGATGGGATTTACAGAATAGAAAATAACCAACAAATACTATAGAAATACCTTACATAGAAATGAAGAATAGAGAAAAATAGGCAAACAAAAAAGGATTCAAAATAATGGGTTGCTAAGATGCAACGAAGGAAGAAAAAAATTACCTGAAAATTTAAATTAGGCATATACACAAAGTATCTTGGCTACAAAAACACAGATAAAACAATTACTGTACAAAATTATGCTGTATTAAAAAAATTGTGTTTTAAAAATTGGTCAAAAAGAACAAAGATCTTCCACTGAAAACCCTACAAAACTTGCTGTGTATGATCCACTGGATGTTGGAACTGTTTCTAAATCCTATTTTCTGTCAAAGGATTTTGTAATTGCCTTCAAGCAAGCTGTGTTAATTAGATTTTTATGCCCCACCTACGATAGTAGAGGGGCATTATGTTTTCTGGTCTGTGCGTCCGTTCGTCCGTCTGTTCGTTCGTCCGTTCGTTCGTCCGTTCGTTCGTCCGTCTGTCCTGCTTCAGGTTAAAGTTTTTGGTCAAGGTAGTTTTTGATGAAGTTGAAGTCCAATCAACTTGAAACTTAGTATGCATGTGCCCTATGATATGATCTTTCTAATTTAAATGCCAAATTATAGTTTTGACCCCAATTTTACGGTTCACTGAACATAGAAAATGATAGTGCAAATTTCAGGTTAAAGTTTTTGGTCAAGGTAGTTTTTGATGAAGTTGAAGTCCAATCAACTTGAAACTTAGTATACATGTGCCCTATGATATGATCTTTCTAATTTTAATGCCAAATTATAGTTTTGATCCCAATTTTACGGTTCACTGAACATAGAAAATGATAGTGCAAATTTCAGGTTAAAGTTTTTGGTCAAGGTAGTTTTTGATAAAGTAGAAGTCCAATCAACTTGAAACTTAGTATACATGTTCCCTTTGATAAGATCATTCTAATTTTAATGCCAAATTAGAGAATTTATTCCAATTTCACGGTCCACTAAACATAGAAAATGATAGTGCGAGTGGGGCATCCGTGTACTGTGGACACATTCTTGTTTCATGTATATTTTTAGCTGCCTTGTCATTTTTCTTCTTTGATGGAAGAATAGATTTTCTAAAGACGTATACACCGACTCTAAATTTCTATGTTGTTCCTATTGTGGTAAGTTAACTTATGACTTTTAAATGTACAGTGGAACCTGTGTTATTCAAAACACTTGGTGACCAGAAACAAATGTCAGAATAGTCAGGTTTTTTTCTGCAAGGATAAGCATATTTTAGGACCAGAAAAATGTGTTGGTTAAAGTTGGATGTTTGAATACTCACATTTTAGTATTCTTATGCAGCATATACTAGAATCACATTTATATTTATTTCATAGTCAGTTGTTGAAGGGTCAGTTAATAATAGATTAAAAAATAAAAATGTTAATTTAAATTAGGTTTTTCCAACCACCATACCAAATGGCAGTTTGATATATGATGCTAATCAATTTTCATATACTAAGTATTATGGGAGTATAATTTGTAGATTTCTTTACCGGGTAAAATCTTAAATGGTTGATATATGGGCGTTTTTCAATAAAAGTTTGTAAACAAAAAGTGCAATTTCAAATACTCTTTAAAATGTCATTATTTTCCTAATTTATGTTCTGTTTCGTAGGGGACATTTGTCCACTTCAAAACTGCTTCTAAACACACATCTTATTGCAATTTTAAATGTCTCCTATAGACATTCAAGTTTGTTTTACTTTGTATACTAGAAAGATCTCATTTTTGTCTGAATTGGAGAACCATTTTTTATCGATAAAGATTAGACAGTACTTCACATATGAAGGTACAACTCGTGTTACGTAGTGGACATTTTGATGTGTTTCGTAGTTGACATATTCACATGTTTTATTTTTTTCCCACAATCCCTATATTGCAATAGTAACAAGACTTATTGTATTCATCAAAGCACGTATTAAGCTGTACACTGATATTTTTTTCATAATTTTAAAACCAAATACTGAGGGAGATTTGACCCGTTTCGTAGTGGACATTAAAAAAAATACAGTATCACTCCGGTCCATTTGATGTGCTCAAATTTTTTAACCAACAATTTAACTGCCATTATAAAAGCATCACTTCTTTTGTAAGACCCTAATGTTTATACCTCTTGCAAACATTGCAAACAATGATTTTAAAAACTGTTTATTAACATAATTGGGTCCTACTAAAATGAGCCCTGGACCGCCCGGGTGAAGAAAAAGCACCATGGGGAAAGAAAAAGTGCCTGGGGAAGAAAAATTAGCACCCGAGGAAAAGAAAAGGCGCCCGGGAAAATATAAAAAATATTTTATAGGCATGAGACAACTTTGTGTCGATGAAATAAGTTATGAACATTGATTTTTGGGATACGATTGCTTTCAAGCAATCTGTAGACTTATACCATTGACTCAGGGCCATGCCCTCATGTCAACCATTTTATTCTAAACATTAAGGAACATCCCAGATTCTTACGATTGTCTTGCTTTAAAAGGTAAAAACAAACAAAAGGATTGAACTTGAACGACTTTCCTGTAATGTTCTTCTCATTATCTTCATGTGTGATATTTCCCTTGACTTATATGAGTGTTTTTAACAACACGGAAAATCAGAATTAAGCAGTATTTATATTTAGTGTTTTTATACACCTGTCAAAATTTTGACGGGACGTATTATGGTATACAAATGTCCGGTGTCCGTCCGTCTGTCTGTCTGTCTGTCCGTCCGTCTGTCCGGCGTAAACATGTCGCACCGTAACTTGAGAACGACTTATCCAAATTTCATGAAACTTAACATAGTTGTTTCTTATGATGGTCAAATGATCTGTATACTTTTTGGTGAAAATAAGATTAAAACTTTTTGAGTTACGGCACTTTGTAACTAAAACAGGGGTGTGTTTTTTTCACATGTCGCACCGTATCTCAAAAACGATTCTTGATTATAGCTTAGAACTTTAAACACTTCTTAGTTATATTAATCTTAATATCTGTATACTTTTTGGTGATGATTCAAAATTTTATTTTTGAGTTATTGAGTATTTTGTAAAAAAGGGGGAGGTTTTTTTTACATGTCGCACCATATCTCAAAAACGATTCTTGATTATAGCTTAGAACTTTAAACACTTCTTAGTTATATTAATCTTAATATCTGTATACTTTTTGGTGATGATTCAAAATTTTATTTTTGAGTTATTGAGTATTTTGTAAAAAAGGGGGAGGTTTTTTTTACATGTCGCACCATATCTCAAAAATTATTTATGATTATTTCTTAAAACTTTACACATGTCTTTGTTATAATAATCTAAAGATCTGTATACTTTTTGGTGATGATTCAAAATTTCATTTTTGAGTTATTGAGTATTTTGTAAAAAAGGGGGAGGTTTTTTTTTACATGTTGTGCCGTATCTCAAAAACAATTTATGATTATTGCTTAAAACTTTACACACTTCTTTGTTATATTAATCTTAAGATCTGTATACTTTTTGGTGATGATTCAAAACTTTATTTTGGAGTTATTGAGTATTTTGTTAAACAGGGGAGGTTTTTTTTACATGTCGTGCCGTATCTCAAAAATAATTTATGATTATTGCTTAAAATTTTACACACTTCTTTGTTATATTAATCTAAAGATCTGTATACTTTTTGGTTTTGATTCAAAATTTTATTTTAGTGATATTTAGTTTTTTTGTAAAAAAAAAAAACAGGGATGGGGGTTTCACATGTCCCGCTGTGTCTCAAAAACAATATATGGTTATTGCTTAAAACTTTCTCAGAAACTATTTATGATTATTGCATAAAACTTCTTTACAAGACGTCGGGCGTATCATGCACTCATGGCGCAGCTGTTTATTATAAATTTAGAAACACGTTGGAGGGAATTCCCTAGTTTTGATAAAATGCGAGAGTTCTCTGAATTTCGATAAATCTATTTCTGTCATATAAGAACTGAAGTGGAGTTTTTCTTATATGTCACCGTTATGGAACTGATATTTGATACTGTACTCTCATAAAGAAACGGAGAACCATCTAGGTCGTTTAAATATCATTTGATAAACGTTCTTGTTCCAAATCACAAGTCTAGGGTTTGTTTATGTAATTATGCACATGCATATTAGTCCATCAGCTGGTAGGGCAAAAATTCAGTTCTGTGTTACACCCCAGGGTACCGCAATTTTTTTGTATAAATTTAAAGAGTAATATCTGAAGAATATTTTAAGAGGTGTTAGACTTTTGAAAAAGTGTCCAAAAGGGGTTAAAAGGGGACTTATTTAAGGGTATATCAAACAATTTGTTTTGCACATATTTACAGAAAAATGTAAAAATAATCAAGTATTCAGTACTATACTGTTTATTAAATGGAACACATCATATCTTATTAAAACGCAGGCTAATTTTTAATTAATTTTTAAATCGTAGAGGACCAAGAATAAAAGGGGGAGGGTAATTTCCAAAAGTCAAGTTTTTGAATGAAAAGTGCCATACGTACTAATTTTCTTGATAAAATGGTATATGTTTTCACATTGAAACATAGAGCATAAAGTATATAAAGGCTGTTGAAAAAAAATTTAAAGGTAAGAAACACAAACATAAGCAACCAGAAATGCACGATTCTGTCACAAATTTATACATCATATTCATGAAATAAATCACATATTAAAACACACAAACCTGTCAGGGTTTCTAGATTTCTATTTTTTTTTTTTAATTTAACAATCGAATCACCATATTTTAAGGTCACACAGAAGGTCAATCCATAGAATCATCAGTTTGGTCACATGCATCTACCGAATTATCATTATCATCATTTCCATCATCTTCGTCGTCATCATTAGCAATATCATTTTGATAATGCTTATATCTACAAACTTTCGACCATAAACATACATCTATCTGTTCAGGATAAACCTTGTTGAACACATGACACATCTTTTTTTGCACAACCAGCTTTACATGAACAGCACATCAGAATTATCAAAGCATCTAACGCTGGTTGGTCTAGCAAATTGATACTGATCAAAGTGCTCTAAACAATCCAACCATATAGTTGTTTGGCAACAGATCAGTGTTGTGTTTAAGAGCAGATTTCCAAATCTTCGTCTGAAAGTTGGCTTGTTTAATGTGCTTTAACATTGCATCTTTTGCATTTCAAAACGTTCTGATCTTTATTCATCGATATTTTTAATTTCTTAGCCATATATAGAACACGAAAACCTCTCGAGTGTTTTGACAACTCTTCACCAACCTATTCAAAGGTTTCAACAAGATGGAATATACCTTCTGAAAACTTCACATAACGTGTCAAAAAGCCGAATGCTTTGCTTTTTTTCTTGACCAGACAAAACACTTACTGAATCACAACCTGTATTGGCGTGAAATCCTGGCAGTTTTCTACAAACATTCTCACCAAATTTCGCACACATTGATTGCACATTTAATAAAAGAGGGACGAAAGATACCAAAGCGACAGTAATCTGCATTTGGAAGATGTATCTGTCAGACTTACAATGTTAGAATTGATATGCAACTGTGAAAATAGTTAGCCAATACTTCCACATCAGTGTCCGAAGGTTTTTTTGACAAGGGAGTCGTAACCTTTGTCAGCTGCATGTTTTTGCATTAAGAAACATTTTTTTATCGGCTTCTTCCTGTTAGATTATAAGCTAAAACAATTCTAAGCTATTTCATTTTCAACATATATTTTGTGGCACATACTTCCATGTGATACAAATAAATCAATACATTCAAGTGTAAATTATAAGATTGTTTACTCTTTGCAAAACCAAAGAATTCAACAAAAGCAACTTTGTTTCCCCCAACTAACAAACATTTCTTCCATTCCCAAGAACACGATTGTGATGGTTTAGAACTTATCATAATGATTTGCCCTCCCAAGGACCTGCCGTTCTAATTTCTTTATGAATATTGTGGGATAATAATCAGTGACAAAAGCAATGCGGGACCACTTTTCGAAACTAAAAGGATGGTTTTTAAAATAATAATTGCCAAATCGAAAAAAAGTGCTTGGTATCCTAGTAAAGGATTGAATAACTGCCATGTCATCAAATATCCACATGCTTTCCTAAGGAATGAGCCTTTTCTAAAAGACCACACAGGACATATTTTAATTTTTCATTACATGTGTACCATCAAAGTTTGCAAGAGACATTGAAAGAGGACCTAATTCAAACTGGAGAACCTATCACATAACCAACTATCTTGTCTTGGCTATGACAAGCAGTCGATATTTTTTTTTATCTGCTCTCAATGTTTTGTTGTTCTTATCAGCCAATAACTGCTTGCCTTTTATTTCCTTTTTTAAAAATGTAAGCAATGATTTTCTTTTGAGTGTTTTGAAGATATTGGTTGACTTTTGAATAAGCCGTTCCGTAATGAAAATTTCTGAAGCAAATTTTCCCTTTTCATAGGCGTTTAGAAGGTCGCACATTAATTCCGAAGAAGCAACATAACCCGTGAACAAACCATATAACTACTCAGATGTTATAATGGAATTGGCCAGCTTTGCAGTGTCTGAAACAATTTCAAAACATCAGTTTCGTCTCGCTTCATTCAAGTTTTTCTGAGTTCTTTCTGGGCGGATGTTTCAGGGTTAACCATTCCTACCAAATCTCAACATTTTAAGGATATTGAAGCTCTTTCATGTGCATAATTTTAGCAACCAACGTTTATCAGAATCTTTATTTAAACTGAAACCAACAAAACCATTTTTTTTGTATCTCTAAGAAACCTAAGAAAGTAAAAAGTATTGCCAAATACCACAACTGACTATTTGACGTTCCTTCAAAGCGATGTTTGTCGATTGAATGACTTAACAATCTTAAGTCAATCACTACATAGCTAAAACACAAAATGTTATCAAGCACACCTTTATTGAGTTCGATAGAGTGCACCTTTTCTGAACGCAAAAAAATCACCTTAATTTGTAATTTTTTCATAAATATTTCGTTACACATTCACTTTATAAAATAATTTGTCTCACAAAAACATCATAAACCTACAATTAAATGTTTGCTTTCAGTTGCAAATTGATAATGCTTATGAGTGAATACATTGTACATGTTGTATACTGAATCAAAGACGGTAATTTGATGATTTCCGGTATTTCACGAGTATTTGCACGTACATATATTTTATTAAATAATTCATATTTTAAACGATATATAAATACTGCAAATGATTTAAACATTGCATAATGATTAATTCTCAAGTTTAATTAACTAAAACGTGTAATTGTATAACGAATTTCTTTATGAAAGGAGAAAATATGCCTTAATTTGAACCCAAAAAATCGGATTGTTTGTAATGTAAAAAAACATTATTTTTTTTAAAACAAAAAATCTTCCGAGTTACATTTAATATGATAGTTTTGTATCTGTTTTAGTTTTTTAAGCCTATACTTTATTTTTTTTTTAATCGCTTTATATTAAAAATTTTAATTAAAAATTACTTAGTTGTGATTGCTAAATGAGGGGACCATTGGAAGGGACGTTTTTAATCCTCTTTTGGACACTTTTTTTTTAGTCTAACACCTTGTATTTTATCAATAAGAAAATAAAGTTGAATTCTATCCAAAAAAATCACGGTACCCTGGGGTGTAACACAAACTCCTTAACTAGCGCGCTTTTGAGAACTAGCTGATGGACTATATAGTTTTCTTGACTGCAAGGGGTATCAGATTGAATGGTTGCTCTGGATTCCCCACTCCATTGATTAATTTGAAACTCATGGGATCCTTTCTATGTCTGTCTGCTATTGAGGGTTATTGTTGTTGCATAATTTTAAATCATATGCATCATTTAAATTAAAATACATGTAGTCCACATCGTAAAGGTGTAACTACATACACCCCTTCAGCCAAAATGGAGTCTTCCATATTATTGTTTCAAGTTGTCTCCCTGGGACAATTTAAACAGAGGAGTGTGTACGGAAAGGAGTCATGCCCACTGACCCAAAGGAAATTAAATATTTAAAGAGTTAGAAATGGGGTTCATCCTAGAATAAACGGTGATAAGATACGAAGTGAAATACCTTCTCTCACTCTCAGTGACTGCTGTGGAAAGTAAACTTGGAATTGATAGTACAAAAATAAAACACAATTAAAAACCAATTCTTCAGAGAACAATTGAAGGTCTTTCCACCTCAGTAATAAGAATGAAATTTAAAAAACGATGTTAGAAAATGTCACTCCGTGTAATGTGGTAAATCAAACTGATATAAAAAAAAAAAAAAAAATGAAGATTGATAGGTTTATGCAGTAGACTTAATTGTTTTATAATGAACCAGAGAGAAATTTAAGCAAAGGTCAAAATCTAGAACGTCAAATGACCTTTGACCTTGACCTCAATTTTGAGGTCATAGGTCAGTGATCTCAAATCAAAAGACCCCAGGTTAATCACTTGGATGTTTGTGGAGAAATACTGATTTCAAATACATAAGTGGAGAAAACTATAAGGGTTAACCAAAACTCTTCGACTTAAATAGGTTGAAGTTGCGCCTTATTGTAAACAGTTATTTGGCAAACACATTATATCATTTACTGTAACAGTTTCTTTTGAATAACGATATCAAGCAAAATTTAAAATTTATAACATGACCTTGACCTTTGACCTTGACCTCAATTTCCTTCAAATGGACCAAGGACTTCATATCAAAAGAATGAAGACCTCTTTGACTTATAAAGTATGAATTGATCCAACATATTGCCTATCTTAAATTTTCAAAGGGAAATAACTCCCATAAGATTTCTTCCGATCACTCCAGTCAAAATTAACCAAATCATTCTTAAGAGTAGACGAACTATTTGGTGAAAACAGTTTGTTAAAATCTTTTACGGTTTTAGAGATATAGCGATAACAAGAAAAAGGGGACGCGGGGGGATAACTCCTATAAGAATAAGTGTTCAGTCACACAGGGTGAGTTTTGAAACCCCCAGTAGTGTACAACATCATTGGCCAAAAATCCATTCGATATGTTGTAAGACAAAAAAGCATCTAAATTAAAAACCAATTGTTCAGAGAACCATTGATGGTCTTTCCACCAGTAAAGATCTGATATGAAAATATTAAAATTTAGTTTTAAATGTCAATTTTAGCGTCAAATGACAGCTTATTGAAAGCTGATTCCAAAAATATATGGTTTCTATACAAAAAGATATAAATAAGGAAGATCATTTTTTACTTCCGGTTTAAAATATGTTACTTCTGGTAATTTTTTTATAGATTACTTGACACTGATTCCAAAAAGATATGGTTCTACATACTTTTTCATTAATTTAGTACAAAATATAGCTACTTCAGGTTTACAAAAGGTCACTTCCGGTTGGCTTTTTCTAGATCAAGTTGCTTGCAAACTAATTCCCATGTAAGTCCCATGTCTTGATCATGTACACATATGAGGTAAAAGCAAAGGTCAAAATCTAGAACGTTACATTTACCTATGACGTTGAGCTCAATTTCGAGGTCATCAACCAAGGACCTCAAATCAAAAGATTCTAGGTCTCTACTATATATTGTTAATGAGTTGTATTACCTTACAACTAATATTAGATATAAAAGGGGGAAAAACTTGCATCAAATGTCTACGTACTCTTTTGACTAAAATTTACGTGTTACAACATGTCGCAACTAACAATTTAGTGAAAATAATTTGTTGATATGTTATACAGCTTTTGAAAATAAGTGAAAATGAGCCAAAATCAAAATTTGAAATATGACCTTGACCTTTGACCTTGACTTTATTTTCATTTTTTTGGACCAAGGATCTCAAATCAAAGACCCTATGTCTCTATCACTTATGGTTTACCAGTAAGAAATGCATATTCTTATATCAAACATAAAAGGGGGAAAACTCTAATATGGAATCTATTTACAGCTTCGGTCAAAATAAAACAGAACATCCTGAGGAGATAACGAGCAATTTGGAAAAATAAGTTTGTCAGTTTCTTATACGGTTGCGAAGCCTTAGAGATAGCAAGAAAACAGTGTTCGGGGAGATAACTCTTATATGGGAAAGTATTCGGTTAAGCAGAGTTGGTTTCAAAAGCGTATAAACTGTTCGATATCATATTCCAAAAATCTAAGCGACATCTTGCGAAACAAACAAAAAAGCGAAGGGAAAAAATTAGGGGGAAGAAGGGAAAAAAAAAATTAATAATAATCAGAAGAAATCCAATAGGTCTTTCCACGGAAAAGTGGAAAGACCTAATAATAATCAGAAGAAAAGCAATAGGTCTTTCCACGGAAAATTGGAAAGACCTAATAATCAGAAGAAAAACAAAAGGTCTTTTCAAGAAAATTAGAAAGACCTAATAAGTACATTGCTCATACACTTGTATGCGGGATTGGCTATTTTTAAAGTTGAGTAACTATTCAGATTACGAAAATTACATTTTACATGTACAGTTGAATTAGTTTTAAAAATACTATCCAGCTATACCAGGGCTGCAAAAAATGCGTGAGACTCATGCATGTTCATGCTTTTTTGCAGCATTATCCCTTGTTCTTTTTTTTCTCTTTGATCTTTTCAATTTTGGCCAAATCTCACGCATTAGCTTTATGAAAAGTTGGCAGAACTGCTATACATGTGTCAATGAAAACAATAGCAATCGTATCCCTCAGAGCATTCTGCTCTTTGATTTTTATGCAGTTAAGCTGCATTATGCGAGCACCCTAGATTTTTGTTCTACCCAATAAATGCTGAAATACTTGGCATTGTTATTATCTAGCTCGCTAATATGTTATATATAACTAATTGAACACTTTTTTAATACTTTTTATTCTGGATTACAAAAAATATGACCAGAAAAACCTTAAATGATCGTCGATTTATCCAAAAGTTTTGAAGTTACACATAGGAAGTAGTGCTTATTAAGAATCCTTGTGTAGTTCATTATGACTTGTGCTTTTGGCCAAGATGTCAAAGAACAATTGTATGAAATATTTAATCGCTGAAAATCTCTTAAGACAAGTAGTTGAGATTTCCCAAATGGCAAAAGTCGTAGGGATATTGTTTGTCATCAATACGTAGTACAACTACGTCAGTAGTCTATTATATAATAAGTTCAACTGTTCATGCTGTTGGTGGCAATTTCAAATTAGAAAAAGAAATTTTCGTATCTTTTCAATTTGGAGGCAGGTGTGCAAATTAGCGTTGGTCCGAGGTCCGCGACATTCCACTTTTGCAATCGGAATTTCGACAAGGATAGTTGGTTTCTAGCTACGCCCGACGTAGTCACCTTCCACTTGAAAGAAAATAAGAAATAACTTTGCAAACCTTTTTCACCATGTTCACCAAAGTATCCAATTAAACGAGCTAAAAACTTATTTTTATCATTATTATTCATGACAGCGATGTTCATTTTGTTCAACCGCTAGCTTTATACAGAAAATCGCCGATAAATATTGTATAAATTCGAGTAAAATCGTATCTGATTGACAAAAACAACATTGTAAACACATAACAATGGCGGCCGTAAAGACAAAATTTTACAATATCAGATCCGATTCCGGAAGCGATAAGGGTAATTCCGGGTTTGGCGGTCAATTACAAAATAAATCCAAGCAGGTGAAAAAATACATCCATGCATGGTAAATGAATATAAATACTAGAATTGTAAACCAAAAGATATATGTAAAAGAAAGAAAAAGCAGAAAAAATATTCAATACAGAAACTCAAAATTCTTTTTGACAAATTTCAATTTAAAAATCCAATACAACGTGACAGCTGGGAACAGTATATCTAACAATATACATGTTCATGGTCACAGTCTAAATTTTCTTTATCAGTGATAAATGATGATAATGCATGTGAGATGCTTTTTAAGTGTAAACATATTACTGCAATTTCAAGGGTTATTTTTTTATCTAAATTTTGAAGGGTCAATTAAAGTAGCTGAAAGTTTCTTTCTTTATTTTCACAAATAATGCAACTATATTATATATACCTGAATGTAAGTAAATCATATGATATATAGGTAGCATCCTTTGGGCCACTCTACCCCCTCTTGTTTAATAACTTGGAAACGGTCTAGCTCCCAACCCCTAAACCATATGAGGGGCAGATCCAGGATTTTAGGTTAGGAGGGGCGCAAACATAAATTTTCTCCGAGCCGAGCGAGGCTAAAAAAAATTTGAAGTAAAATTATCGGAATATTCTTTATTAAGCTGAGAACAACCCATGCTTTGCATATATATTCATGTTTGTGACAATATAACAAATCAGATGAAATATAGGGGGAGTCCCTTGGGTCACCCCACCCCTCCTGTTTTATAATTTAAAAATGGTCGAGATCCCCACCCATAAACCATATATATTCATGTATGGGACAATATAACAAATCAGATGAAATATAGGGGGAGTCCCTTGCGTCACCCCACCCCCTCCTGTTGTGACAATATGATGGGCTTAAAATATATATATAAATATATATTATATATATTTATATTTATATTTATGATTATATATTTTCAAAATGTTTATTAAATTGAATAAAATAAATACAGGGGAATATCTATTAAGAAAAACATGACCTTGTAAAAGGTTGTTCAATTGACCACTACGTTGCATATATAACATATTTACAAGCAGACCAGGTGTTGACATGCATAGCAATTACAATTAGTTATAACACTGGACATACGTGTATTCTTCAAACATCAATTTCCTGGTTGGTCAAAACATGTCAATTAGAGTCAACTTAGTAGATATTCATCCCTGTATCTTTTGATTTAAGACTATAATGGTCAAATTAATAGAAACCTTGACACTGTTTATATTCTGTATATATACTTATGTATTTGACTGTATAGAGGAGACCATCCGTTATGGACACTGGTCCAGACGGGCTTTAATAAACAACTATTCCAAATAACCATGTGTGGTGTTACACTGTTTGAGAATTTGAAACCCGTTGAGATCCCCACCTCTTAACCATATATATTCATGTACGGGAAAATATAACAATTCAAATGAAAGATAGGGGAGTCCCTGAGGTCACTGTACACCTTCCTGTTTGAGCACTTGGAAATGGTCAAGATCCTCACCCTCAACCATATATACTCATGTATGGGACAATATAACAAATCACATCAAATAGGGGAAGTCCCTGTGGTCACCCTAACCCTCCTATTTGAGAACTTGGAAACGGTCGAGATCCCCACACCAAAACAATATATATTCATATATGGGCCAATATAACTAATTAAATGAAATATAGGGGGAGTCCCTGGGGTCACCCTACCATTCCTGTGAGAAACCAATGAGATCCCCACCCCTAAACCATATATATTTATGTATGGGACAATATAACAAATAAAAAGAAATGTAGGGGAAGTCCATAGGGTCACCCTAACCCCAGTGGTGGATCCAGAAATTTTCATAAGTGGGGGCCCACTGACTGACCTAAGAGGGGGCCCGCTCCCAGTCACGCTTCAGTGATTCCCTATATAAGCAACCAATTTTTTTTCCCAAAAAAAGTCCTCTCCCCTCCTACCTGTTTGAGAACTTGAAAACCGTTGAGATCCCCACCCCTAAATTATATATATTCATATGTATGGGACAAAATAAAAAATCATTTACATTTACTATGGGTAAGTCGGTCAGACCTCACCTTTGATCCCTGTTGTAGTGAACACTTGTCTGATTCGTGTCTCATAACTTTTGTACTATAGAACACAAATTCAGTTTCCTTTACAGGGAAACCAGTCCATTCATACTATTACATGTTCATACTAAGTCAACTTGAACTTCTAGCAGTCAAATAAAACCAAGGTTAACTACCAAGTAGAACAACTGCAATCATTGCGAACTTGTACCACTGCAGACTCACCATAAAAAATATACATTGCTATATGCATTGCTTTTGAAACCTTGATAACATATAAATTATTTGCCTTAATAAATAAATCATTAGATAAACATAAATGTACTATATATGAATGTTTAATGTTGAGGCAACTTTGCCACAGTTTTCATAATTACGGTTGCCTTGGTTTTTGGTTAACTGCCTTCAGCGCTTACAGCGCTTTGATTTTATATTTTAGACAAGTAATTTGCAAATTCAGATAATAGACATTTGTAACAAAGCACAAAGACAAGTATGAATGTTTCAATTTTAACAATAATATATGAATACTATTTCGAAAGACAGATAATACTGGATCACAGTTTATGCGGAAGATTTATAAAATGTAAGACATGAAAAGACAGTTTTTCAAAAACGATATCAAAATGAAAAATGTAAGAAAACCAAATTTTTTGGTTTCAGGGTTTATATAAGTCAACTATACCGTGTGATGTGTTTTCAGATTCATCACTTGACAACTTCCTGTTTACCGAACACTTATATGATTTTACCCAAGATAGCCAAGTTAAAAATTTTCGTCACAATTTTCTCAGGAACAACAATACAAGGATTTCTGAAATTTGGTTTCAAGGTTTATATAAGTCAATTATACCGTGTGATGTGTTTTCAGAGTCATCACTCAATAACTTCCTGTTTACCGAACACTTGCATATTTTTACACTATTAATATTATCCACTTGCGGCGGGGGTATCATCAGTGAGCAGTAGCTCGCAGTTTCATTTGTTTAATCAAAATTAAAAGAGTTACACATAATAAATCAGCAAATAAAGCAGTACAATACATGTACCGTAGTTAAAACAAGGGGATAAAGAGCAGGAGTTTTGTTTAAATTTAAAACTATAGCATTAAAACCCTGATAAGCATAGCCATTGAAACAGTTTTAGTTTTATTAAAAGATATAATAAATCTGTATCAGTATCTGCATAAAAAAGTGTTCACCATGCAGTTGCGAAAATATTACACCTCATGCAGGCACTTATTATTTTTAAATAACAAAATATACGTTTTGATCGAGGACAATATCGTTCATGATTCTTCTATATACTCTTATTTATATTTATTTACTTACTTATATACAATTTTGAAATCAAAATGTAAAAGTGTAACTTGACAACACTTTAGATGTAGCATCTTACATATCCCAATTTATATTAAGGACAAAACAAGCAATAATTATTTTTTATTAAGGAAAAAATTATTGTTATAAAATATTATTATAATTTATAATTTTCTTCTCCGGGCGCTAATTTTCTTTCCCCAGGCACTATTTCTTTTTATGGGCGCTCCCCGGCGCTTTTTAGTAGGACCAACAAAATTTAATGACTTCGTTTCGTAGTGGACATTTTGTCAGGGACACATCTTCTAAAATTAAAAATCCTTTGTCAAAAGCTGTTTATTTAAGGTAGATCATAAGTAAATAATTTTTATGACAGAATTTTCTTATACTTAGCCAGAATGAAGACTTTAATATGCTCTTTTCAAAAATATAATAAAAAGTAGGGGTCACCGTGCTATTTTTCAAGCTATGAGTCGTTGAAAATTACCTAAATTTGGTTAAATTGTTCATGGAAAAACACATTTGTGTGCATAAAAAAAAATCTATTTGATAGAATTTTAAAATAAATTGTGAAAAGATAGGTTTTGTAATATGTTTAAAGAAAATAAAAAGAAAAAATGGTGTCATCGAACTTGTTTTCTTGCTACAAGTAAAAAGAAAAAAAATCCCTATCTGTCCAGTATAAAGTTTTTACTAAAAGAGTTATCTTCCTTTAAATGGCTCATTTGAAAAAAATGATTCTAAAAGCAAAAAAAAATTTTTTTTTTTAAATATTTTGAGTTGTACAATAAATTGCCAAGTTTTCTTTATATTATTAAACAGTCTAACCATTAAATGGCAAATCTGTCTCCAAATTTGCAGATTTAGGCAAATAACTAGACCGATTTTTTACTGTGTTTGTTCAATCCAAGATGGCGGTATACCATGAATCTTCCTTAAATATATTGGCTCTAAACATACTTTTGAATAATCAAAGAACTTATATTTAGTTAAAATAACATTTATTTCTACCTTTTTAGCTCACCTGGCCCAAAGGGCCAAGTGAGCTTTTCCCATCACTTTGCGTCCGGCGTCGTCATCCGTCGTCGTTAACTTTTACAAAAATCTTCTCCTCTGAAACTACTAGGCCAAATTAAATCAAACTTGGCCACAATCATCATTGGGGTATCTAGTTTTAAAAATGTGTGGCGTGACCCCGCCAACCAACCAAGATGGCCGCCATGGCTAAAAATAGAACATAGGGGTAAAATGCAGTTTTTGGCTTATAACTCAAAAACCAAAGCATTTAGAGCAAATCTGACTGGGTAAAATTGTTTATCAGGTCAAGATCTATCTACCCTGAAATTTTCAGATCAATCGGACAACCCGTTGTGGTAATTTTAAGGAAATTTTGCTGTTTTTGGTTATTATCTTGAATATTATTATAGATAGAGATAAACTGTAAACAGCAATAATGTTCAGCAAAGTAAGATTTACAAATAAGTCAACATGACCCTTTAGGAGTTATTGCCCTTTATAGTCAATTTTTAACCATTTTTCGTAAACCTTAGTAATCTATTACAAAAATCTTCTCCTCTGAAACTACATGGCCATATTAATCCAAACTTGGCCACAATCATCTTTGGGGTATTTAGTTTAAAAAATGTGTGACGTGACCCCGCCAACCAACCAAGATGGCCACCATGGCTAAAAATAGAACATAGGGGTAAAATGCAGTTTTTGGCTTATAACTCAAAAACCAAAGCATTTAGAGCAAATCTGACATAGGGCAAACTTGTTCTTTATAGTCAATTTTGACAAATTTTGACAAATTTTTGTAATCTTTTACAAAAATCTTCTCCTGAAACTCCTGGGCCAAATTTAACCAAACTTGGCCACAATCATTATTGGGGTATCGAGTTTTAAAAATGTGTGACATGACCCGTCCAACCAACCAAGATGGCTGCCATGGCTAAAAATAGAACATAGAGGGGAAATGTAGATTTTGGCTTATATCTCTAAAACCAAAGCATTTAGAGCAAATCTGACTTGGGTACAATTGTTTATCAGGTCAAGATCTATCTGCCTTGAAATTTTCAGACAAATCAGACAACCTGTTGTTGGGTTGCTGCCCCCGAATTAGTAATTTTAAGGAAATTTTGCAGATTTTGGTTATTATCTTGAATATTATTAAAGATAGAGATAAACTGTAAACAGCAATAATGTTCAGCAATATAAGATCTACAAATAAGTCAACATGACCAAAATAGTCAATTGACCCCTTAAGGAGTTATTGCCCTTTGTAGTCAATTGTTAACAATTTTCATAAATTTTTGTTAATTTTTGTAAATTTTTAGGAAATATTTTCCACTGTAATTACTGGTCCAAGTTCATTATAGATAGAGATAATTGTAGCAACAAGAATGTTCAGTAAAGAAAGATCTACAAACACATCACCATCACAAAAACACCATTTTGTCATGAATTTATTTGTGTCCATTGATAATATGCACATAGACCAAGGTGAGCGACACAGGCTCTTGAGAGCCTCTAGTTTCACGATATTTTAGAATATGAAAGTTAAACAGGCGGTCCAGGGACATGCCATTTTGGTCATTTTGAATCATTCAGGAATCAATATGTTATTAATCCCTCTAAAATAAGTATGTTTCTTTGCTTAAAAATGTTAAATCTAATTCAATGTACTGACTGCACAAAAAATTACTTGTAAAGATTAAACACATTTTTTTTTAAAGTGGCTGGGACAAGAAATCATGATTATTGAAAAACGCCCATACCAGGCTTATGGGTTACCAAACTTGTTTGAAAGCTACATGCTGTGAACATTATACATGGAAAGTGCATTGTTATATGAATAGAAAAAAAATTTAATGACAAAACTATCTAATAAAATATGAAAATAAAAAAATGGGTTCACTCTCTATATATATAACAATTTTTTTACTGTACATTCCATTATAGATGAAAAAACCAAAACAATATGCATTAATTAGACAAATGAACATTGTTATCTATATTTAGATAAAAAGTCTTACAGATTAATTGGTTTATTATAGTTATTTTTCTCTCATTTTAGCTAATAACAGTGGGATCATATGTTATAGCCAGTTGTTTCTTCAGCGTATATGACATGGCAGTGGACACACTTTTCTTATGTTTTTGTAAGTTATAGTATATATTAAATTTGTTGGATCCATATTATGTGGAATGCCTATAAATATTCACAGTGGTCAAGTTATTTGCATATTTTTGCAAATTTTTGAAATACCCAAGTTTCCTTAAATCTGGGGGTCAATTCATTTAATAGAAAAACTGTCTTTACACAGGAAGAAATTGTCCTTTGCAATTGCAGGAATGCCATTTCTTCCTGTTTCATTATACTGATCCTTCAAATGAAAATCAGTTTTTAATTAGGTTTAAACCTGTTATCCTAATGCTAGTAAATTAAAGTTTTGGTTGTCTTGCTTGCTTTGTTTGTGTTAATGTTTTCTCAAGCATTGTAATTAATATTGACATCTGCAAACAAACAAATAGGCGGAGTTAAACCTGTATATAGGTCAACATTGGCGGATCCAGGGGGGGTTCCGGGAGTTGGAACCCCCCTTTTTTTTGGCCGATCAATGTATTTGAATGGGGACATGTGGTTGGAACCCCCCCTTTATCCTGGGTTAAGAACCCCCCTTGGCTGGATCTGCCCCTGGTCAATTTGATTACTAGTATTTAATAATGTCCAATCAAATTTTAGTATAATTAATACAAGTTTTTATATTGTTTTCAGATGTCAATCTTGGTTACAATGCTTGAGCAAACATTGACACAAGCGAATAAAGCAAGCAAGAAGCCAAACCTTTCTTAGTTACATGTGACTGTTAATATTAATATAATATATAACAACAGACCAGAGTATACTCATTTGTACCACTACAATATAATAGTTATTACTGTGAGGTTGAATTTCCTGTCATTTATTCCTCATCCACACACGAAGTTGTCTCAGTAAAAAATAAATATCTGTACATTAACCTCACTCTCAGGTATAGTGATGTAATTTACTTCCTGAGACAAGTGCTTGTGACCATCCACAAGAACTTACAATCATCTAATGTTAAGTACTTCAGTACTTTGATATTTTCTGAGACAAGTGCTTGTGACCATCCCCAAGAACTTGCAGTCATCTGATGTTCAGTACTTCAGTACTTTGATTTTTTCTGAGACAAGTGCATGTGACCATCCACAAGAACTTGCAGTCATCTGATGTTTAGTACTTCAGTATTTTGATCATATTTGTTAACCTAACAGTAATTGGTGGTTTACTGCATATATTGTTCTATAGCAGGTGTTCCATATTTTCTCAGGATGATTTGATTTATTTCGACCATACTTCCTGATTCCCTATTAAATTGTTAACAAAGACAGTTATTCCCTATTAAATTTGTAACAAAGACATGTTATATAGGTTTTTTTTTTTTTTATGGATCTGTCTGTAATAAATAGTCTGGAATTAACTTGTTTTTCTAACAAGAAATTAATCTCTATTATCCTTCGGTTTAAAAAAAATATTTTGTTTGTCCAAATATACATCTTATATAAAAAAAATATTTTTGCTGATATAATCGTTAGCTCTATTTTCTTGAATAGAATTATTCTTGCTGATATAACTTTTTTCATTCACAGTAGAATAATTGGTTTCTTACGAAAATCCCAATTAACTGTAAGAATAAATCTTGTAACCAATCTAATTAAGGGTGTTTGCCACTCTTGTTTCAAACTAACAAGCTATCAATTAGACTGTTATAAATTAATAGTATAGAAATAAAGGAAATCAAATAGACGAAAAAAATGAAGGAGGTCCAGATATTAGCCGTTGAAAACTTGGCAGGAAATGATTCTCAGTAGACCTTTCTTAACTTTAACAATGAAAAATAACAAGCTGTTTATAGGAAAGGGAGAGTCAAACAATTAAAATAATGAAACAGATTTTATCATAAAACATTTAAATGCAATAAAACAAACAACAGTGTACAGTATTTTTTAACAAACAAAATGCTTTTCTGGTAATAGAAACAAAATGAAATTAGTCCAACGTATAAATAACATCTTAATAACTATAGATATTTGCAGCATGAAATCGAAAATACTGTGGATTGATTTAAATTCGTTAAATACCAATTTTCATTGGAACAGGGGAATCATGAATGTATTTAGACTTTGCCAAAACCACGAAATTTAATATCCACCAAAAATACATTTTTTCCTTATTCCACAAAAATGTGTACCAAAGAAAATGAATAAATGCAGTAATGGAATTTCGTCACCCCAAAAAAATTTAACTTGTTATTAATTATGAACTTTTTTTAGTGGAAGATTTGGAAAGAAATGATGGAACTGAACAGAAACCTTACTATATGGGAAAAGAACTGATGAAAATTTTAGGCAAGAAGAATACAAAGCCAAAAGTATCAAAACAGGAGAAAGATGAGGATTACTAATTAAATTCACCATTACATCTTATAATCTGTGATAGGACTAATACTGTACAATCATTTATATAATCACGACTGTTACATGACTTATTAAGCCATTACATGTCAACGCTGTCTCTATTGTACATAACTGTGTTATCGAAAATATTATATAAACAGATGTTATGCTATTGTATGAAGTTTAATCACTAAGAATATTTATATATCTTTAATTTATTTATCAGTATTAAAATTATGTATATATTGTAAATTCTTAAATTAAGGTGATTGTTTAAAAAAGACATTCTTATTCCTATCATGTATATTTCTGTTTAAAATTTGCCAAGAGTTGTATGAATAAATTTTGTATTTCAATCAATATTTGACCATTTTAAATACATCCATCTTCCAAATCGATGAGCCGAGTGGCCAAAGCTACTAAGTTACTACTGTAATCACTAGCCAGTCAACACTGAGGTTGTGAGTTCAAACCCGGCTCAAGCTGGTGCAATCTTAATGACTAGGATTGTCAGTTTTCCTATCGAAGGTTGGTGCTTCTCAGGGCACTTCGGCTTCCTCCACCAGTAAAAACGTGCCGCCACTTAATAGCCAAAAAGTGATGCTTAGAAGTGGTGTAAAAACATCAAAAATCAAAATTCAAATCCAATTAAAAATTTAGAATGTAGGACAAAAAGTCACAGGGCAAGAAGTCACAGGAAAATAGTCACAATTCAGTTTTGAGTTTATATTTCTTTGAAAAAGAAATAACTTATCTTTAAAAACATTTTTGTATTTTTATACGACTGCAAAAATTGAAAATTTTTTGGTTGTATATTGGTATCACGTTGGCGTCGTCGTCGTCCGAATACTTTTAGTTTTTCGCACTCTAACTTAGTAAAAGTGAATAGAAATCTATGAAATTTTAACACAAGATTTATGACCACAAAAGGAAGGTTGGGATTGATTTTGGGAGTTTTGGTCCCAACATTTTAGGAATTAGGGGCCAAAAAGGGCCCAAATAAGCATTTTCTTAGTTTTCGCAAAATAACTTTAGTTTAAGTAAATAGAAATCAATGAAATTTAAACACAAGGTTTATGACCACAAAAGGAAGGTTGGGATTGATTTTGGGAGTTGAGGTCCCAACAGTTGAGGAATTAGGGCCCAAATAAGCATTATTCTTGGTTTTCGCACCATAACTTTAGTATAAGTAAATAGAAATCTATGAAATTTAAACACAAAGTTTATGACCATAAAAGGAAGGTTGGGATTGATTCCCAACAGTTTAGGAATAAGGGGCCCAAAGGGTCCAAAATTGAACTTTGTTTGATTTCATCAAAAATTGAATAATTGGGGTTCTTTGATATGCCGAATCTAACTGTGTATGTAGATTCTTAATTTTTGGTCCTGTTTTCAAATTGGTCTACATTAAGGTCCAAAGGGTCCAAAATTAAACTTTTAGTTTGATTTTAACAAAAAATGAATCCTTGGGGTTCTTTGGTATGCTGAATCTAAAAATGTACTTAGATCTTTGATTATTGGCCCAGTTTTCAAGTTGGTCCAAATCGGGGTCCAAAATTAAACTTTGTTTGATTTCATCAAAAATTGAATAATTGGGGTTCTTTGATATGCCAAATCTAACTGTGTATTCAGATTCTTAATTTTTGGTCCAGTTTTCAAATTGGTCTACATTAAAGTCCAAAGGGTCCAAAATTAAATTAAGTTTGATTTTAACAAAAATTGAATTCTTGGGCTTTTTTGATATGGTGAATCTAAACATGTACTTAGATTTTTGATTATGGGCCCAGTTTTCAAGTTGGTTCAAATCAGGATCCAAAATTATTATATTAAGTATTGTGCAATAGCAAGAAATTTTCAATTGCACGGTATTCAGCAATAGCAAGAAATCTTCAATTGCACAGTATTGTGCAATAGCAAGAAATTTTCAATTGCACTGTATTGCGCAATAGCAAGAAATCTTCAATTGCACAGTATTGTGCAATAGCAAATATTTTCAATTGCACAGTATTGCGCAATAGCAAGAAATATCTAATTGCACAATATTGTGCAATAGCAAGAAATTTTCAATTGGAGTTATCTTTCTTTGTCCAGAATAGTAGTTGAATCAACTTAAATCATTGTTTTATACAATTTACAATGTATATTCACTTTTACTACCAACTGATAAATTAAAACAATCTTTACCATTCAGTGATAACAAGCACTTTATTTTACATTTTAATATTTTATGATGTATTTAAATGAGTAGTTATTGTTGCAAACTCCATTAGAAATTTGAATTGAGATCAGTTTTGGAAAAAGGGAAAGGGGGATGTGAAAAAAAATGGGGGGGGGGGTAAATTTTTCTCATTTCAGATTTCATAAATAAAAAGAAAATTTCTTCAAACATTTTTTTGAGAGGATTGATATTCAACAGCATAGTGAATTGCTCAAAGGTAAAAAAAATATTTTAAGTTCATTAGACCACATTCATTCTGTGTCAGAAACCTATGCTGTGTCAACTATTTAATCACAATCCAAATTTAGAGCTGAATCCAGCTTGAATGTTGTGTTCATACTTGCCCCAACCGTTCAGGGTTCAACCTCTGCAGTCGTATAAAGCTGCACCCTGCGGAGCATCTAGTTTTTATTATATGTTATATATAAAGCAGCTTTGTAAACAACAATTAAACTTTGAAAAAATAAATGACATGGTTCCAAGAAATAAATCCTTTGCATAATTATAAATTTAATAAATCTTCATTTATCACAGCTTATGAACAATTTCCAAAACTTTCCAATGAATACATGTATATGCTATATAAAGAAATTATTCAAAGAACTTTCTCTTACATATTCAAACAATTTCAATCAAATTATTTGTGACTTTCTTTCCGCTACCTAAATTTCATACCAAAAAAACACTACAGATATCATAATACAAATACATAGATTTTGTTTTGTTTCTACAAACATATTGCACTTAAAAACGCACTGGTTTACAATAGATATCTGGTAGATATGACACTTAAACAATGCATGACAAAATATGAAACAATTCACAAACTTGAAACAAGAAACATGTTTCACTTTATTTCAAAGGCTATTTGGTTTACAATAGATATCAGGTTGATACTACACTACAAAAAATATGACAAAATGTGAAACAATTCAAACAAGAAACATATATCACCTAAAGTCCTTAATTCAAATGCTATTTGGTTTACAATAGATATCTGGTACATATGACACTACAACTACAAACGACTGAATGTGAAACAATTCAAACGATTTCAAACAAGAAACATGTTTCACTTTATTTCAAAGGCTATTTGGTTTACAATAGATATCTGGTAGATATGACACTACAACTTCACATGACAAAATGTGAAACAATTCAAACAATTTCAAACAAGAAACATGTTTCACTTTATTTCAGGCTATTTGGTTTACAAAAGATATCTGGTAGATATAACACTACAACTTCACATGACAAAATGTGAAACAATTTCAAACAAGAAACATATTTCACCTTATTTCAAAGGCACTTTGGTTCACAATAGTTATCTAGTTGATATCACTACAACAAACATGACAAAATGTGAAACAATTCAAACAAGAAACATATTTCACCTTATTTTAAAGGCACCTTAGTTCCCAATAGATATCTGGTTGACATGGCACTATAACTAATTGGTAATTAGTATAAAATGAGGAGATGTGATAATGATTGCCAATGAGACATGATTACTTTCCACCAGAATTCAAATGACATGAATATATACCTAAGCAATTATTGGTCATGGTACAACCTTCAACAATGACGAAAAAAAAACATACCATGTTGTCTTTTATTTTTAAGTGTTGATTTGTTTTTGTCCTGAACATACATGAAATATTTGCCACTGGAATTTAAGCAACCAACAATCAATCCATTGTTCTGAACTTACATGAAATATTTGCTACTGGACAATTGGCTAAAAACAACATTCGATCATAATTAGGTGTCACAGATTTTTAAGTCCTCTAAGAAGGTATCCAATATCATTTTGAGTTCAAGATATGGAAAAATAACATTCAACTATGGGCAATTTTGCTACACACGAAAAAAGTCTCAGAAGAAACAATTTTGTCTTTGTTCATCCATCTTTAATTTTTAATTTTATTTTGTTTCAAATATTGTATTTGTTGTTGTTGGTTTTTTTTTTACTTTGCATTGTCCCTTCTAAAATATTTTTTTTCCCTGTTGAGTTCTCCTTGTATTTAACCTTTTATGGCTTGAAAGTTAAGACATATATTCCTTTGTGTACATATATGCAATTAAAGAAGAAAAATTACTTAAAGACTGATTCTGTGATTTTATTGGTATCAATGTAAAAAATGTCCATTTATTTAAATACAAGCTGATGCCAAAGAAGAGGGTCTTAATGGGGTTTACAGAATACAAATTGAAGGGCTATAAATTGGGAAATTTGTCCAGCATAAAAAAATTTAATAGTAAAGAATAATGATAAAAAAGATCCAAGAATAAAAAAAAATGGTTAAAAAAAAGATTAAAAAATAAAGAATATAAAAGAAATACCTAGAAAAATAGGATCTTAAGCCCTATGTTTCATTTTAGCCACAGTGGCTATGTTGCTTGATGTACAAGGAAATAAAATACAAAATGTATACTCGATTCTCTGAAACTCATTCAGTCCAAATTTGGTGAAATTGATTTGGCAGTTTCAAAGGAGAAGATTTTTAAAGAAAGCAAACTAGATGAACAGATTGTGAAATATTGTTTGTAAAGGACAATAACTCCTTAAGGGGTCAGTTGGCAATATTTGGTCATATAAACTTATATAAGATCTTATGGCATCAGCTTGAATTTAAGTAAATGTACATTAATACCAATAAAACACAGAATCAAGAGTCAAGAACACAGAAATTAAACTCCCTGAACCATCCAAACTCCTCTTCGTGCCCTTGTCTTAATTTAACTAGGATTAAATTGTTTTGAAATGAAGCAAGTAAATTTACTTTTCTATTTAAGAGATATTTTTATTCCATGTACTTTATATAAACACAAAGAGATATGGTTTGAGTACCAAAGAAACAATTTAATCTTCAACCTGCAGAGAAATCTGATCCCTATTCTTCACTAAATTAAATTAAGAAAGATCTTTCTGTGTTGTATCTATTTATCCAGTGCTATTGATAAATAATTGTTTGAAATTCTAGTACATATCATTATAGGAGATTCATTCCCTTTTGTAAAGGTACATTAGGTGCTTATGTATAGGAAAATTATGTGCATGTGTTTCTGGAAATCTGACAACAGCCAATATCATTGGTGTAGGTTAAAATATGTGATGAGGAAATAAAAAAAAATATTTAAACAATATTTTGATATAAAACCCAATTGAAAAATAACATTCTTATTTTCTGTTGTCATTTTGAAATGCTGGAAAGCTGTTTGTTTACAGCTCAAACTGACCATGTTTGAAAACATGAAATTTCTTTCATGTGGTTAATTCAATTTTACAATCTTGCCTATAGAGCTTTAAAAAGGGCAGGTGATGTAACCAAACTAACTGACTTCTTCTCACTGGGAAATTTAAGAAAAATCACCAGAGTATAGCTATATTAAAAAAAGAAGATCACTTAGAATTTAGCTATTTTGGTTTATATATAATGACAAGATATTTATAACTCTCAAAGGGGCAAAAGCTGTCAAATTTAAGTTCACTGATTTGAGTCAAATTCTCATATTATATTTTTAAAATACTAAAACGTATATCCAAATTATAAAAAGTTTAAAAAAAACAATTTGCAATGAATGGATTTTATAATATGTATCAGCATTTCCTGCCTATTTTTGTCTATATGTTGACTATTTAACCATCATGTTGACCTTCAAAGACTGCAGACTTGTCATATAACTAAATGATGTAAACATAACTAAATAGATGAATAGATAGCAAACTCGTGCAATTGGATTTTTCTAGATCTGTTTATTTTCATATTATAGGTAAATCATCGTTTTTACCTGTATAAGAATGAGTTTGTGGATTGAATCATTTAGCAATGGTCACCTTTGTTTGACATTCTTTCTGTTAAATAACTTATTTTTACGTGAACGTGCCTAAGTCGTGCATAACCAATCTCTAGCTAAGGGGATTAATTTGAAGAATGCATGAATACAAAGTCAATGAGTTCGAAATTATTCACTTGCAAGTAAATAATTCAGCAGCCATGTTTCTTAGCTTATTTTGACAAAATTAAACCAAACTGGCTTCTAAAACTAAATTATTGTTTCACTATTTCACTTTCATAAATAATTGAAAAAAAAATTCTATCTTGGAGCTTATGCCCCTTTAAGACCATATGTTGACCTCTAGATGTCTTGTGTCAGTTAATTTGTGTTTCTTGGTTATTTTCTAGGAGATATTTTAATAATTAATCTGGCATGTTTAAAATTTCTATTTTGAAATTTAAAAACAGTCATTTGTCATGTTTTTAATATCGTACGTCTTGCCTTTTCAGAGAATACAGAAAATCATTAAAAAATGAATTATGAGTAACATTTTGGCCTTCCAGTGAATAAAGAAAATCATTAAAATGAATTATGAACCATTTTTTTTTTTACTACGGTATATTGTTCTATCAATGTCATATAATGGATAATTCACTCTACCAAATTTTACAAATAAATGAAAACTTTTCTGCATAAATGGTAAGCCTGTGGTTCATACACTTTGAAATTTTTGCAAAGTTTACAGAGTTAATAAAATGTGTGAGATTAGGTCAGTAATGGTTTACAGTTAAATGATATTAACCCTTTTCTAAATGACGCCTTTTAACGCCACTCCCTTTACTCCATCATGACATCAGTTGATACCTCACTCACGGTGTACTGCCTCAGTTGAAACGTCTTTACTATGAAAAATCTGTATCAGACTTAATAAATTTTGTATCTAACATATAAAGTATATTCATGAGAATATCTGACTGTAATTTCAGTGATGAAATATTCGTTTTCGCAATGCATTAATACTTAAAACCTGATGGTTTTTTTTTTATTGAAAAAACTCCTATTTGAATCAGATATGTAAAAAAAATGGCATGGAGGAAACCTTACAAAAAAGATAGATATATCAGTATCAAGTTGATTTCTTTATTTCATTAACTATAATACTATACATAAAGAACTCAGGTGTTTTTGAGGACTGAGTGCCCTTACTATTTTCATGATACTGTTTGGTACATTTGTATTTAGATAATCAGGGGCGGATGCAGGAATTTTCGAAAGGGGGGGTGCTAACCCAGGGCAAAGGGGGGGTGCAGGGGGTGCAAAACATATGTCCCGATACAAATGCATTGATCGGCAAAAATAAAGGGGGGGTGCGCACCCCCGGAACCCCCCCCCCCTGGATCCGCCACTGATAATACATATTTATTGGGAGAGTGTATACGTATGCTTTACATAATGGCACAGTCTCTGTTAACAGAGCACCAGTGAACAATTGTGAATGTCTTATCACATGACTGGGTTTGTCCAGACCTTATTACACCAATACTATAAAACCTTAAGGAGATCTTTTATCAAGTCTTTTATGTATTATTAAATGTCAGCTTCCTGAATTGAACTCCTAATAAATCTAAAAGTGAAATGAAAAAGGAAATAAGATCTAGAAATAACCATAAATCTTGAAAACAGCTGATTATTAGCCAATATCAAGTTTTACACAACAGTTTATTATTTTTCCTTGATATTAACAATCACCGGGGGACACAACAAAAATCGTGCTATATAATATACAATTACTAGTATTAACTTTTGATGAGGTTCAAATAATTATGAGTTATACCTTAGTATGTATTTTCTTATTAAAATTATTCACAAATAAATTTATTTTGGAACAAAATTTATATCTGGAATTTTTTTTTTTACTGCATATGAATTGTTAATATGGGATTGGAAAGTACTGAAATTTGATAGCTTATAGTTGGTAGGGATTTTAATCGGATTTTTATATGTCAAATAATTCCGATATTTTACTAAAGGTAACTAAGTGTGGGAGTATAAAAACTTTTTTTTATAATTTGCTTTTTTCTTTAATATAATATAAATTCATTGTTGAATGCCATACTGTGACATAAAGTTGTTAATTTCTGTGTCATTTGGTCTCGTGTGAGTTGTCTCATTGGCAATCCCACGACATCACACTTTTTTATATTAGATCATAGCTTATTTTCAAGCTTCAGGTTGTGAAAAATTGACACATTTTGTAGGCTTTTCTAGGGGATATAATATTAATAAACATAAGAAAGAAAACTAAATTACAGAATTTTAAAATCAGGAAAAAATGTACTTTTCATTCCTTTTTAGCTCACCTAGCCTGAAGTGTCAAGTTTTCTCATCACTTGAAGTCCTTCTTCATTAACTTTTTAAATAATCTCTTCTTAAACTTTTAAGCTAAATTTAATCAAACTTGGCTACACTCATTATTGGGATATCTAGTTTTCAAAGTATGTGACTCAGTCGGCAAACCAAGAAGCTGACATGGCTATAAATAGAACATTTTTATGCCCCACCTACGACAGTGGAGGGACATTATGTTTTTGGTCTGTCCGTTGTAAAAATTTACAAAAACTTACCAAATTAATGAAAATTGTTAAAAATTGACTATAAAGGACAATAACTCCTTAAGGGGTCAACTGACCACTTTAGATATGTTGACTTATTTGTAGATCTTACTGTGCTGAACATTAATGCTGTTTACAGTTTATCTCTATCTATAATAGTATTCAAGATAATAACCAAAAACGGCAAAATTTCTTTAAAAATTACCAATTGGGGGGCAGCAACCCAACAACCCATTGTCCAATTCATCTCAAAATTTCAGAGCAGATAGATATTGACTTGATAAACAATATAACCCCATGTCAGATTTGCTCTGAATGCTTTGGCTTCAGAGTTATAAGCCAAAATCTACATTTTACCCCTATGTTCTATTTTTAGCCATGGTGGCCATCTTGGTTGGTTGGCTGGGTGACCCCACACATTTTTTAATTTAGATACCCCAATAATGATTGTGGCCAAGTTTGGTTAAATTTGGCCCTGTAGTTTCAGAGGAGATTTTTGTAAAAGATTACCAAAATTTATGAAAAATTGGTAAAAAATGACTATAAAGGGCAATAACTCCTTAAAGGGTCAACTGACCATTTTGGTCATGTTGACTTATTTGTATATCTTACTTTGCTGAACATTATTGCTGTTTACAGTTTATCTCTATCTATAATAGTATTCAAGATAATAACCAAGAACGACAAAATTTCTTTAAAATTACCAATTCAGGGGCAGCAACCCAACAAATGGTTGTCCGATTCATCTGTAAATTTTAGAGTAGATAGATCTTCACTTGATAAACAATATTACTCCATCTCAGATTTGCTCTAAATGCTTTGGTTTCAGAGTTATAAGCCAAAATCTACATTTTACCCCTATGTTCTATTTTTAGCCATGGTGGCCATCTTGGTTAATTTGGCCCAGTAGTTTCAAAGGAGAAGATTTTTGTAAAAGTTAACGACGACGGACGACAAGTGATGAGAAAAGCTCACTTGGCCCTTTGGGGGTTGGGGCAACATTGCTGCAAGTTTTGTCAATCTAAAATCGATTTTACATATATCCCTATTGATCAATCAATTTTTCCCAAATTAAGTTAAGAAGGGGGATGTGGGGGTCAGTGAAAAAACTATGTGAATTAAGTTTTTTATCCTTCATTGAACTTTTGATGTCGTCCCTAACTCATAGAAGTTATTGCTCTTGAATGATAAATTTTAACATTTTTGTTCATTTATGTCTTATATATCTTGAAAACTAGGATAGATAAGAGAAACTTGAAAAAAATGCAATAGTTATTTTTAAAAGCAAGACTTGAGCAGTAGACACCATATTGAAGGATGATAATTTTTACCCATTTTTTGTGCTTTTGCCTCATTTCTTAAAAATATAATAGATAGATAGAACCTTAAATAAGGTAAATTGATCAGCAAAAAGTAAATTAACAAAAATACTGAACTACGAGGAAAATTCAAAATGGAAAATCCCTAATCAAATGATAAAACAAAAAGACAAGATGTACATTTAGACAAGTTTGGAGGAAATCGTGCGATGTTTTTGCCCTGTAATGACAATTTTTAACATTTTTTTGTGTTTTGCCTAATATGATGAAAATTATAACAGATACAAAGACACTTTAAATCATAAAGTTGACCAGCAAGGTAAGATCTATTTACAAGTCAAATTGAGCATATATAGTTTAGTAGATAAACACTTTTTAGGAGTAACTACCCTAATTTATGTTTAAAAAAAAACTAAAAAAGAGAGAGATCCCAAACAGACTAAATGATGAGTACATTTGATACAAGATCAACAAAACAGATATTTATGTCATGAATTCTATTCTCATCTACAACGTTGGAGATAAGTTGAATCAAATGATATTCTGTGTAAATTTTGTAAAAGTAAAAAAATAAGATGAAATCACATGATCTTCTTCAATAAAATGAAATGCTTACACATGAATTGCGTTGCTGTCTCACAATTTGCCTATTTTATTAAAAGTCCATAATGATTATTTTTTTTTTTCAATTTAAAAGATGGTGGAAGAACAAATGTGTGCTATAATGGTCCAATATTATGAAGTCCATAATAACTGAAATTGAAACCCCAAAATCATTCAGATGAAAACAGAAATAAGGATGTGCAAAAACATCATGTAAGGTAGACTGTGAAAATTCCACAAAATACTGTCCAGTATTTCAGAAGTTATTGACAGGAAAGTGGGACAGAAGAAACAAGGATGGGACAGCTAGACATAGAGATAAACAAACGAAGGGACTCCCAGACCAAATAAACATAATGCCCCTATGCAGAGAATAAAATCATTCAGATGAAAATAGGAATAAGAATGTGCAAAAAACATCATGTGAGGAAGATTATGGAAAATTTCACAAAATTTCATCAAGTAGTTCAGATTAGTAACAAACACAAAATTGTGACAGAAGCTCACATGGATATACAAATAAAAGGACCCATGTCTTCCTGAATACAGAATGCTTAAGACTTCGAGGAGGGTAACAAGAATTTTTATGGCCCGGCAACAAAGTTTTGGCGCCATATAGTTTTACCCTTGTCTGTCATTCCATGATTCTGCAACAAGCAATTATTTTTTTCTAAACGCCTTCAGATATTGGGCTGATTTTTGATATGTGAGTTAACCATGATGAGTTACAGATCAAGTTTAAGTTTTGTTCCGCTCCGCTGATTTTTACAGAAATTAAGGGTTTACAACTTTGAAAATTGTTGAAAATCACAGTTATACATACTTTTTGTCTATACGCCTTCAGATTTTGAGCTGATTTTTTATATGTGAGACTGCCATCATGTTTGTGTCGACATGTGTTGTTGAAATTGCAGTTGTTTCAACTTGTTGAGTAGGCCATTTGTATTGTTTCGACACATCTAGTTCAAAGAAGTGGAAGAATTCATAACAACAAAAAGTTAAAAATAAAACATTTAATAAGTAAATAACATTTTCATGAATATCATATATTCACACAAAAAAAAAAACAATGATTCAAAATAACAATGCTTGCAAAAAATATATGGAAAAAATAAAAGATATAAAATAGATCCAATTTTCATGTATTAAATTTAGTTTTGCCAACTTCATTAGAAAACATTGATCTACAACAAATTAGTTGGACAGAGGACAGGTATATAAAGATAAAAATCGCTAATTAATTAAAGCAGTCAAGGATGTTTATTACCACAAGCCTTATGATACTGAAATAACCAATCAATAATTTCCTTGAACTAAAGTTTCTAAGAGTCTGTGTCCATCACCTTGCTGAAGAAAACAAAAATATTGAACAGGTTGAATTAATTTTGGAAAAAATGTGTTTTTGGAATATTTATCTATTTTTTTCTCAATTTTACAAAGTAAATGTCATCTTTAAGGAATACTCATTAAATGAGAAAAAAAAACTTTGGTTTAAAGTAGAAGAATAAATAATGCCACTTTTTGGCAATTAAATAATAAATTAAGATTTATGAATGTGGTAAAAATTATTGAGCAATAGTAAGCATTCCTCAGATGTCCAAAAAGGCTATCAGAATATTATACTTGTACTTGTAATGTGTAATTTTTTATACCAGAAAAAAATCTTTCTTTATAGAAAACTCCACAAAAAACCTAAATTTTGGCAAAATTAACAGATTGATAGACATACACTGACAATAAAACATAATTCTCTGTATTATGGACAGGGCATAAAAAGGATGCTTAATTGATAGCAAAAAGATTGACCAGCTAAAAAGTGGACGGAATACTTTATTGTAGCAGTTATAAATAAACATGATTGTCAATTACAAAATATTTACATATATTTACGATAACTATTGAATATTTGCTACACATTTCTGAAAAACTTGACATTATGACAAACATTTGCAAGCACTTCACTTTTCCAAGTTTAGTTTTGAGTTGATAAAATTAGTATCAAAGCGTTTTGTCTTTGCTGTTATATAAAAAAAACTTATAGGAATGTACAAGTATTAGAACCAAAGAAAGACAATTCATATAATAATATCTATCACAGATTCATATGTTATAAAAAAAAATATGTGCCAGCACATACCAAGCTAAAAATAACTGAAACAAAATGCACTCAATAAATAATTTATCAAAAAATAACAATATGCAACGAAATTAATTATAACATGTGAATAATTACACTAACATCATATATCAATGAGTGTTTTCAAGACATTATCGATAAGGTTGCATGAAAAAGAATTAAACATATACTGTAGGTCCTTATATCATCTGCTTTATTCCGTTGAAAGTTATTAAAAATGTTATAAATAAAAACTAATCTAAGATTCAAACAGAAAAATATTGAAAAATATTCAACTTGTGACCAAACAACAAAGGTAATTAATAGAGAGCATTTGTGAATAAATGTTTTGTTCTATCACTCAATTAATATTTTTTTATTTATAAAATCTTGAATGAGTTATTTCATAATTTAAAAACAAAAGTTAAATCAATTATTTTTAACTTTACTAAACTGACGAGCACTGTTTAAAAATCAGACTATATACAGCCGTTATTTTTCTATCTCTAGCTTTTGCCTTGTAGATTCCTGGTGCAAAATAAATGATTATTCTAAAAACCTTAATGGTTGTTTTTTTTTTCTAAGTAATAAATGTGCTATTGCTTGATATTAGTTTATCCATTTTATTTGCTTATAATTAATGTTTATTGTAATTTGTTAGTTCATGATAGGCTTTATTAACATTACTTCATTTAAATAAAAATGAAGGGGAGATAACTCAATTTTAATAAATACCAACAAGAGTTATCTCCCATCTCTTGAAGGGTCTAAATTTTCCACATTATGAATGTTTCCCAGTTGCATTTCTCTTTCATTGCTGAAATGAAACTTTGATATAAATATTATAAAAATCAGGCAAGAATTGTATATGTGAGAGCACTTACAAGACTGGATGAGCACCCGTTATTTCTATATCCCCAACAACACATTGTATGGGGGGTTAAAAACCAGTATTGTAACTGTCAATATCACAAAATGTTTGTACTACAAATTCGATCATTAGTTACAGTTATAGACGGAAATAAACACATTGTTGTCAAGTTAGAGTTTTGTTCTAGCCTTTGTCTTACCAATTTCTGCAACAACATATCAATGTTCATTCGGTATTATACTTCAATGATTATCTAGAATCTCTCCGCGCCAAAACATTCTTCTTGCCAACAATTTTCATCAGCTGACTACTCATGTAATATGGTTTGTCTGCACTGCCATCATTCCTTTCTAAATCCTCCACTGAAATTATAAAAGTTCAGACGATACATCACTTTAACAAAAACGCACACATGCTTAAAAATTAAAAAAATAAATACAATAAAATTTTAAAAATAACAAGAATGTGTCCATAGTACACGAATGCCCCACTCGCACTATCATTTTCTATGTTCAGTGGACCGTGAAATTGGGGTCAAAACTTTAATTTGGAATTAAAATTAGAAAGATCATATCATAGGGAACATGTGTACTAAGTTTCAAGTTGATGTAACTTTAACTTCATCAAAAACTACCTTGACCAAAAACTTTAACCTGAACTTCGCACTGTCATTTTCTATGTTCAGTGGACCATGAAATTGGGGTCAAAACTATAATTTGGCATTAAAATTAGAAAGATCATATCATGGAGAACAAGTGTACTAAGTTTCAAGTTGATTGAACTTCAACTTCTTCAAAAACTACCTTGACCAAAAACTTTAACCTGAAGCGGACGGACGAACGGAGGCACAGATGGACGGACGGACGGACGAACGGAGGCACAGACCAGAAAACATAATACCCCTCTACTATCGTAGGTGGGGCATAAAAAACCATCTATAGTTGTGTTTAATCCGCACCCGTTGTACCAACTACATATTTTGGATAAAAAATACGGAGAATACACGACCAATACGGTAGCATACCCCACTTTTAATTCAAAGTATCTGAAAACAGAAAGTAGTTGTCTGACAAAACACATTACAATATATCATTTGGTGTGGAACCTTTACTTTTATCCTGTATGTATTCATTATTATTCGATGGATACCAGTTTTCATCGTTTCTTTTGTACAGGGAAACCACAAATTTACATGTTAAACAAATTACAAATTAGGAATATATGCTGAACAAGTGAAACTGCGAGCTACTGCTCACTGATGATACCCCCGCCGCAAGTGGATAATATTAATAGTGTAAAAATATGCAAGTGTTCGGTAAACAGGAAGTTGTCGAGTGATGAATCTGAAAACGCATCACACGGTATAGCTGACTTATATAAATCCTGAAACCAAATTTCAGAAATCCTTGTATTGTAGTTCCTGAGAAAAATGTGACGAAAATTTTCAACTTGGCTATCATGTGTAAAATCAGACAAGTGTTCGGTAAACAGGAAGTTGTCAAGTGATGAATCTGAAAACGCATCACACGGTATGGCTGACATATATAAATGTTGATACCAAATTACAGAAAGGGTGGATGTGTAGTTCCTGAGAAAAATGTGACGAAAGTTTCATGGGACGGACTGACTGACGGACGGACGGACGGACTGACGGACAGACAGAGGTAAAACAGTATACCCCCCTTTTTTAAAGCGGGGGTATAATTAAGCAAAATCATGAAATAAAATATTCACCAAAGTAGTTTAGGTGGTTATGTATAAGGCCAAAAAGTATTATAATTGTGATTCTCACTCCCATATGATGTAGAAGTTGGGCAACTTTAGGTCACAGTACAGCCTTCAACAATGAGAAAAACCCATACTGCATATCAAGCTATAAAAGGTCCTTTTTTTTTTTTTTTTTAGATAAAACCATTTTACCTATCCAATAGTTTCTGCCAAGAGGCAAGGAACAAATATAACTTTCATTTTTTGGCCCAATATTAAATACCAGTATACTTACAGAAACATAAGAATAATGTATCAACTGCCATACCATACACACTGAAAAAGGCACTTGCTATGATGTAAGCTCCAATAATAACCAACTGAAAAAGGCAATATATAAAAGTAATTTGAAGATGGTTTGAAGTTTTTGGTATAGTTCACTTATTAACCCTATCCTCCATAATGACGCCTTTTGACGCCTCTGTAGTACCTCAGTTGAAACACTTTGACTACAAAATGTCTGCATCAGACTTAATAAAATTTGTATCCAATATCATAAAGATATTCATAAGACTATCTGACTTAAATTTATTTGATAAAATATTTATTTTTTCGCAATGCATTAATACTTTAAGGCATAATTTCAGCCTTTTATTGAAAAATCCTATGCAAATCAAGCATACAAAAAAAAAATCTATAGATAAAATTCAATGAACTTCTTATACTACATAATGCTGCTCTTGTTGCACACAATATGTGCCTGTGTAGTAATAAACTTGTCTTGTCTTGTCTGGTCTTGTCTTATAAATAACAGCATATATCAACGAAATTAATGAACCAATGCATGCAGATATACTAAACTAAGTCCTATATGCATGTTTATTTTTGAATCTTTAATGTATTATCAACAAATAATATTTCATTAAGTCATTGTTGATCACAAGCTAATTAACTTTGATATGATTTGTTGTATTTTATTTGTTCTTTCAGGATTAGTTATTAATTTTTTCCAGTGCATGTTTCCTTTACATTCTTCACAGTTTTCCCTCTCGCGGTTGTGCTGTGCTGTGGCTGATGTTAAGATCACTGCATTATATCGGCGAATTAGAGTAGGGGTATATAATACAACAATTCATGCATTTATACTCACCACGATAGGGACAACATAGAAGTTGAGTGTTGGTGTGTAGGAACTCAGGAAGGTTATTCTGCCATCAAAGAAAAGGAATGCAAAAGCACCTGAAAATATTCAACAAGTATCTGAATCATTGTGTTCAAGTTTTTTCTATATTATTATAATTTCAAAATAACCCAATGTAATCCAAAACTTAATGTATCAAATAGCAATCTTTTAACAACAATTGACTCAAGCACACACCACACGTTGAACTTTACTACCACAAAAATATCATCTAAATACTATCTAATTACAGTGTCTAATTGCAAAGCTTGCAAACACTGAGTTTACAAACCAGATGTGATCATTTGTGCAGACTGTTTATATTTCTAAAATTCAAAATAGAAATAGTACTTCTTTTTCTACCGCATAATGGCTAAAATCATTAAACTGAATATTTTGCCATGAATTTGGTGTGCATACGGACCAATAATCCTCGCCATATTGTAAGTAAAATTTAGTCTAAGGTTTACACAATTCAGATCATATGGACCAATAATCCTGGCCATATTGTAAGTAAAATTTAGTCTAAGGTTTACACAATTCAGATCATACGGACCAATAATCCTGGCCATATTGTAAGTAAAATTTAGTCTAGGGTTTACACAATTCAGATCATACGGACCAATAATCCTGGCCATATTGTAAGTAAAATTTAGTCTAAGGTTTACACAATTCAGATCATACGGACCAATAATCCTCGCCATATTGTAAGTAAAATTTAGTCTAGGGTTTACACAATTCAGATCATACGGACCAATAATCCTGGCCATATTGTAAGTAAAATTTAGTCTAAGGTTTACACAATTCAGATCATACGGACCAATAATCCTGGCCATATTGTAAGTAAAATTTAGTCTAGGGTTTACACAATTCAGATTAATTTGACGCAAACAAATATTTTCCCATTTTTTTTGTTATTCAGAAATTAGTGGGGAAAAATTACCTTCATCATAAATAAAGGTGAAAATTCTTGCCAAATGAAGTTAACAGTATTTTTTGGTGCATGACAATAAAATGAACACGTTTTTTTAGACGATAGAAAAAATCATCTGATTTTGAAGCATCATGTTAATCTTAACACTAAATATAATTATTTGAGACCTCTGATGAATCAGAATAAGGATATATTGACAAATCACAATAAGGATATATTGAAGAATCACAGTAACATTTAAACCAATTTGACGCTAATAGTACATTTGTAGCAGAAAAAGACCGTTGGATGCCTATCAGTAAAGGGCATTACCCTCTTATAACTTACCTGAAGCTGCTACAACTACAAGTATTCCAATAAACAACAGGAAGTCTGTAACTTTGTCTATCACTACAACCCTATAATATCAAAAATTATAACAAAAGTTTCAATTACTTAAAAACAGATTTATTAAATATCATTCAAAGATAACATTATTCAGGAGATGGACTAATTTTAGATAGCTGCTTATTATAAATTAATCAAAACTAGCAATGTAACTGATGAGTGAAGTCACACACGTAACTAGAGGCTCTAAAGAGCCTGTGTCGCTCACCTTAGTCTATGTGCATATTAAACAAAGGACACAAATGGATTCATGACAAAATTGTATTTTGGTGATGGTGACGTGTTTGAAGTTCTTACTTTACTGAACGTTCTTGCTTCTTACAATTATATCTATAATGAACTTTGCCCATTAGTAACAGAGAAAAATATTTGGTAAAAATTTACATAAATTTACCTAATTAATGAAAATTGTTAAAAATTGACTATAAAGGGCAATAACTCCTTAAGGGGTCAATTGACCAATTAGGTCATTTGACTTATTTGTAGATCTTACTTTGCTGAACATTATCGCTGTTTACCGTTTATCGCTATCTATAATAGTATTCAAGATAATAACCAAAAACGGCAAAATTTCTTTAAAAATTACCAATTGGAGTGCAGTAACCCAACAACCGGTTGTCCAATTCATTTGAATATTTCAGGGCAGATATATATTGACTTGATTAACAATTTAACTCCTTGTCAGATTTGCTCTAAATGATTTGGTTTCAGAGTTATAAGCCAAAATCTACATTTTACCCCTGTTCTATTTTTAGTCGTGGTGGCCATCTTGGTTGGATGGCCAGGTCATCGGACACATTTTTCAAACAAGATACCCCAAAGATGATTGTGGCCAAGTTTTAATTAATTTGGCCAAGTAGTTTCAGAAGAGAAGATTTTTGTAAAAGATAACTAAGATTTACGAAAAATGATTAAAAATTGACTATAAATGGCAATAACTCCTAAAGGGGTCAACTGACCATTTCGGTCGTGTTGACTTATTTGTAAATCTTACTTTGCTGAACATTATTGCTGTTTACAGTTAATCTCTATCTATAATAATATTCAAGATAATAACCAAAAACAGCAAAATTTCCTCAAAATTACCAATTCAGGGGCAGCAACCCAACAACGGGTTGACCGATTCATCTGAAAATTTCAGGGCAGATAGATCTTGACCTGATAAACATTTTTACCTCTTGTCAGATTTCCTCTAAATGCTTTGGTTTTTGAGTTATAAGCCAAAAACTGCATTTTACCCCTATGTTCTATTTTTAGCCGTGGCGGCCATCTTGGTTGGTTGAGAGGAGAAGATTTTTGTAAAAGCTAACGACGACGGCGGACGGCGGACGCCAAGTGATGAGAAAAGCTCACTTGGCCCTTTGGGCCAGGTGAGCTAATTAAAAGTGTTTATGTCTACTAAACTATTTATATGCTCAATTTGACTTGTAAGTCAGGTGAGCTAAAAATCAATGTATATATAAACAAATTTGTAAGGGTTCTATGGAACCCAGTGTCTCTCCTAATTTATGAATGTAAGTAAATGTTTTAAGAACTTTAACTGTAGACTGTATGAATGTTAACTGGAGGACTAAGACTATATATAAAGTTTTCATACAGAAAAACTGAAAATATATTTTTCCTTCTGCATACTAGCTCTTGATCATAAAACAAGCTTCTGTCCAAGTTTGGTAGAAACCCAGGATAGTTTAAGAAAGTTATTAAAATTTTAAAAACCTTAACCACAGAGTGAATGTTATGTTAACTGTCAGAAAACCTAAGTCCATTTAAATTTATATAAAGTAAAATACGGATAAAAAGGATTATTTTTTACTTCTGTGCAAGAAATACAGGATAATTTAAGAAAGTGATTAAAATTTCAAAAACTTTAACCACAGAGTGGATATTTGTGACGCCGATGACAAGGACGATGGAATGTAGGATCGCTATGTCTCGCTTTTTCAACAAAAGTCTAAGGCTCAACAATGACAATAAGCTGAGTTAGATATATTAAATTCAAGAAAATAAATTTGTCCCCATGAAATTGTTATCAATATAAGGCAAGAAATCAGCTGTTAAATCTATTTCTGTATTTTGGATATAACCATTGTTGACCACAACTCCTGAACAAAAAGTAAAAATCTTCAATTTCATATTCGATCTCCATCGTACCCATCAGTAACAACACCTTAAATTTGAAATGCATTGGTTAAAGGGTCCATTCCAATCTTTTGAGGACCATAATTCCTGATTATCTGACAGTCTTGCCAATATCAAACTAATTGACCTTAAAATTTGAAAGCATTGTATCAATTACTTCTACCGATACTGTTGGCAGCTGCCTGCCTACCGTACTTCATCATTTTAAATAATGAAAATTTTTCTTTAGAAGCCCAGTTTACACTAGTTTTTTTCTGAACTAAAATGAATGATCATACCTGACAATGTTCCTCAGTATAAGCATGAAAACATTTTTTGCCGAAGTGCAAAAGTTTTTACCATGTGCTGCTATCTGAAATAATCAATTTTAATGTTTCAGCTTTTATTTTCATAATAATGAATTGCATATTTTTTTCTGCATTTCGATTACATAAAGAGTGGATACAAATTGAAGTTTTTCATGTTTTTTTTCATACATCTATTAAATATAAACTTTTTTGCCAGCAAAACTAGAGGATCTCAAGAGCCTGTGTCACTCACCTGTTTCTACTTTGGTTTTGGAATCATGTAAAAATAGATTAAAATCATAACAGGTACCTTTATAATGAATGATTGAGGCCAAATTTAGTTAAATATTGGCCCCCTAATTTAATAAAAAAAATTCCTGGTGGCCACCTTGAACAGTAAATCGGCAACGAAGTAGCAATAATTTAAGCTGTAATTTCCAAACATCAAAAAGAATGTTCACTGCATTTTAATTCACATGTATAACTTCTAAACATAATTCTTAGGACAAAAAATGAGAAATTTTGATTTAATTAAAGTCAGAATGGCTATTTGTTAGGTGCGTTTAACAGATTTATATCTCTAGTTCAAAATTTTCTTATTTGATTTCTATAGATATTTGAATGCTACAATTGTGTCTTTTTATACACCAGTGCAGATGAACTAGTTCTTAACTTAATCTTAAGTTGCAAACAATTTTTCGAAACAAATGAAAGATCCCCTCCCCAATTTGGTAAATGTTGACTTAAAATTAAAAAAAAATATTTTAAATTAGTGCAGACAGTTATCTACTTCATAATATAAAAATAGTCCAGACCATGCTGATTTATGAATATGATAACTGTTAATAACAACATGACGGGTGCCATGTGTGGAACAGGATCTCATTACCCTTCCAGAGCACCCAAGATCACCCCAGTTTTTTGTGGGATTAGTGTTGCTCTGTCTTTAGTTTTCTATGTTGTGTCTTGTGTTCTATTATTTGTCTGATCGTCTTTTTCTTTTTTAGCCATGGCGTTGTAAATTTATTTTTGATCTATGAGTTTGAATGTCCCTCTGGCATCTTTCGCCCCTTTTTTTAACCATATCTTACCATTATATAAGCATTTTTGTTTAGAAACTTCATAACCTTTTCTAAACACCAAAAACAACATTTAAGACACCTGAAATAGAAAAACATTCAGTTGTAAATCAATGTAAATAAAAAAAGATTTGTAATATATGTCAAGGAAACAACCAATGGTCATATTCATCATCATTTTATCAAGAATTGTTTGTAATTTCTTAACTAAAACTGCTCAATAGTTTAGTTATAGGACTTTGAAAGTTATTCCACTACAGAAATATCAATTTTAGTACCAAAAAGTTTATCAAAAACTTGTTCCACTGTAGAGTTTCAGTCACAGTTTTAACTCAGCTAACCAGCTTTTTTTCTATAAAATTCATACATAATTGATCAAATGCAAGGAAACTTATGTTCCTACATGAATGGTCTCTATTGTCATACCATATATAGCAGGTTATTTTTGCAGGGTGTAAATTTTCACTCACAGAAAAAGATCAGCAGAATAAATTCTGCCAATTTTAAATTACACATGCAATGGTATTGATAAAAGTTTTGAATCTGACAAAATAATAACTGCAAAAAAAATTTGTATACTATATTCAATGAAAATCATGGAATTTCACACCTGCAAAAATAATCCGCTATAAGCTATCATATCTCTAACAAGGCACAGTAATTAGTCCAAATAATTATGACATCTTGAAAGGCTATTACTAGTATATTTTTTTCTTTGACGCCTTACATCGACGTCAAAGCAAAAATTTAAAATAGCCTTCCAAGACGTCATGATTATTTGGACTAGCCGATTATTAGATGTACAATTTTGTCTTCTTTCAAAATCTTTCTGTTTGAACCCGTTGACCTGGAACTTATCAGTTATTGGTAATATTAATTATTTGAAAAACAAAAGGGCCTGTAATGGAGTATTTTTTAATCAACAGCATATTCCTGTATTAGTTATAAATAAAGTTGAATTCTTTGAATCCATGTTTTAAGTCATGCTCGCAAACAAATTGAAAACTGTATCTATATGCATTATTTTAAGTCCAGATTTTTAGTATTCCTGTTGTCATACAAGTCATAGAAAGTAGTGTCAACCCTGTGATTATGACATGTGTATATAGCAAAATCCTAAATACACCGTTTGGTGGTGTGACTGCCAGATGCGGAACGTACAGATAAGGTAATAAGTAACATAGGTAATAAGTAACATGTGAATATACTATCGGTATCGGTCCCAGGAACTTGTTAATTCTTGGCAATATTAATTATGTGGAAAACAAAAGGGTCTGGAGTGGTGTAATTTTTAATCAGCACCATTGTCCTATATTAGATATATATAAATTCTTTGAATTGTCTTTTTTACCCCATGATGGCTGACAAATTGGACCTTGTTATTTTAGTATTATAGATAAGTTGAATTCATCATCAACCAAGCAGTTTTGATTTCAATTCCAAAACAAAAATTCTAGGTAAACTTCAAGTTGAACTTGACATTGTCAGACAAGCTACAACACAGGTTATAACCTATATAAATGAGCATGGGTTAAAAACAACAAAAATATATAGCCCATACCTGCCAACTTTTCAAAATGCCCATGAGGGTTTTACGTGGAAGATGGATCTTATAGTACTACAAAACCTACAAGGGGGGCTCCAAATATATTTACATGTTGTTTTTTTGGCTTCTTCATACTTTAAAAAGCCTATAGCCATTGTAAAATTAATTGTTTTGCTTAAAATTGTGGACAATATTACTGTTTCAAAATTTCTATTTGGGAGCCTCCATGGGGGAAATCCCCACAAATAGTGACAGTTGGCAGGTATGATAGCCATACTATCATTACCTAATATTCTTATGTAAATAACTTACTTCAAAAGGACTTTAGCTAAAGGATTTTCTTTTCCTTTGATTTTATGATCTAAGTATTCCAGAACAACTCTCATCATCTGTATAATAGCAATAATAAGAGAACCAAAGGCTAGTGATCCTATATGATATCTGAAATATATAATATTCATAAATATTATTATGTTGAATAATTAGTGTACATAATCCTCATTGTTTAGTGTACAATAAAATATGACATTGGAACTCTTAATTCATGTGTTTCTTAAATCCTGTCATATTTACCATACTCAAATATTGGTGAGTGGAGTTAATATGTGTATGCTGACTTGTACATTTACCTCCACATATTGTATAAACAAGAATGTGTCCAAAGTACACAGATGCCCCACTCACACCATCATTTTCCATGTTCAATGGACCATGAAATTGGGTAAGAAATCTAATTTGGCATTAAAATTAGACAGATCATACCATAGGGAACATGTGTACTATTTTTTTTTAGTTTCAAGTTGATTGGACTTCAACTTTTTCAAAAACTACCTTGATCAAAAACTTCAACCTGAAGCGGGACAGACGAACTGACGAACAGACAAAAGAACGAACGAACAAACAGACAGACGGATGCACAGACCAGAAAACATAATGCCCCTCTACTATCATAGGTGGGGCTTAAAAAAATGATTTTTGGCTATTTAGTATGGGTTTTTTCTCATTATTCAAGGCCATATGGTGGCATATAATTGCACATCTTATTTATATGTGAATAAATTGTGAAGATTCATAAAAAAGCCTAGTGACATTGATGGTAAATTAAATTATGTACACCTGTAAAATTTTGAATAACATCTAAACTTATAAGTTGGGATGGGAAGATCTCATTTTGAATTCCAGAGAAAAAAAATGCTAAATCTGAAATTCCTATTAAAATAATGTTTTCACATCACAACACATATATAATTAAATTCTGAGTTAAAGGAATCATCTTTACTCTAATTATACTCTTAAATTCTCTTTGTTTAAAAGAGGAGCAGCAAATTAAGTCTTTGATAATTTGCTTTGCAAACAGGGGAAATAAATCTACAGTCTTGTCCATATGAAGAAGATGAAGATGAAATCACCAACATCTTTCATGCTACACACTTAACTATCACTTATAATTGTGTGTATTCTGATTTGAATGTTTAAAAGCTATAAGCAATCATCATCAGCTTCAACTTTCCATCTCATCTCAAGGTCATACAGATTACTAATTTTCCATCTCAAGGTCATACAGATTACTAATTTTCCATCTCAAGGTCATACAGATTACTAACTATCCTTCTCAAGGTCATACAGAATACAAACTTTCCATCTCAATGTCATACAGAATACTAACTTTCAGTCTCAAGGTCATACAGAATGCTAACTTTCAATCTCAAGGTCATTCAAAATACTAAAAGTTACTACCTGAAAGCCCTCCACAGGGAACCAGACACTGGAAACAATGGTAAGTCTTCTGGTTTAAAGAAGGTCCAGTAGTAAGAAGCAAAGGCCCCTGCTAAGACCATCTGTCCAAGTGCTATAGAGAAGTTGATTAGCCAGAACAACATAAATAGGTTGTAAATCTGTGAGTATAATACAAAGCTGAAAAGGATAAAAAAAAAAAAAAAAAAAAAAGTCAGAAATTAAAATGATTATTATGAATGGCGTCATATATTTTAAATATTGAAATATTTTAAGTTTGATTTTTTGCTATTTTTGTTATTTTTCAAATATTCATGAAAATTAGAAATAAACACTGAGCATATAATGAATTACATTATAGTAAGATCAAATAGAAGAGACTTAGTAAAATTTAACAAAAACTTCACCTTGACCAATGTAATATGGAAATGAGGTCAAGGTCAGAGTAAACAATTCTAACTGACGGACGTACTGTGACCTATAGTTGTTCATTTCTGTGTCAATTGGTCTCTTGTAGAGAATTGTCTCATTCGCAATCATACCACATCTTCTATTTATAGGGACCAACATTTTTTCAAGCCTTCTCTATACCATGAAAATGTTGTCAAGAACAAACGATATAAGACAGACAGCTAGACATAAACCTTGCATTATATAAGTTAAAGGAAAAATCTTGATTTTATGACTTGAAATGTTTTCTTACTTTTCTTCTTGATTCTTTAGAAAAGTACAAAATTCACTGCTTGTTTCATTGGCCTGAAATTCAATAAAAGGATTCAATAAAATTAACAAAAGTTTAGTTTATTTAAATATAACACATCAATTACGAGTTTGTCATGCATTGAAGAAAATGAAACATTTTCCAATATTTTTTTTTACTTTTTTCAAATGTTTCAGTGAATACATAATTGATTAATTATACATCTGAAGACTATCCAAAGGATATTATACTTATTAATATGAGCAGAAATTGGGAAAATTTAAACATGATACATAAATTTCAAGTTAGTTTGTTATTAAAGAAAATAAAACATTTTCCCATATTTTTTAGCGTCAACTAAGAAAACATTTGATGACCTAGACCAAAAGTAATTGTTTTCATTATAAAGTGATTTAGACAAAAATTGAGGTCAGTTCTATAACAAGAGGCTGTCACAACGACAGCAAACCGGATTTATTCATATTTATTTGTGTCCTGGCAATATCACAAGAACCATTACTGAAGAATGGTGAAAGTGAAAATTGTCAATATCAAATTTGACCTCCATTTTGTCATCAGTATCAACATATTAAAATTTGAAAAGCTTAGATTGAATGGTTCATGAGTAAATGCAACAACGTGAATGGAAACTCCATTTTTCAATCTTTCAAGAACCATAACTCCTGAACGGTAAAAGTCAAAATCGTCATTATTGAACTTGACCTCCATTTTGTCATCAGTAACAGCATATTAAAATTTCGGAAGCTTTGATAGAACAGTTCATGTGTAAATGCACGGACACGACTGGAAACTCCATTTTTCAATCTTTCAAGAACCATAACTCCTGATCGGTAAAAGTCAAAATCGTCATTATTGAACTTGACCTCTATTTTGTCATCAGTAACAACATATTAAAATTTGGGAAGCTTTGGTAGAACAGTTCACGAGTAAATGCACGGACACGACTGGAAACTCCATTTTTCAATCTTTCAAGAACCATAACTCCTGAACGGTAAAAGTCAAAATCGCCATTATTGAACTTGACCTTCATTTAGTTGTCAGTAACAACATATCAAAATTTTAAAAGCTTTGGTTGAACGGTTCATGAGTTAATGCACGGACAACATTTGATTGCCGCCCGCCCGCCCGACCGCCGTATATCCCCAAATCAATAACCGACATTTTTGTCACAAAAATCCGGTTAAAAATCTAAAACTCTAAATAGGTGAATTATCAAAGAATACATGTTTTGAAATTAAACTAAAATTGAATCTTCATTTTTCATAACATACCAATCTTTTGTGGATTTCATTGGTAAAAATATCAAATATCCTTGAAATATTTTTTTGTTTGAAAATTGGTATTCATTAAAATGAATTAATCCTCAATACCTGGAAAGATTTTGATCTTAAAGTTTAAAACATACTGAAGTATCGTCACAGACTTCACCAAAAAGTTGTGACGTAGCACTGGTTATCTCATCAAATTTCCAAGTGCCATTTGGATATGCATACACAGATTTATTATTAAAAGCAAACGACTGAGCTCGACCTGTAGAGGCTAAATATCTGAATACTGTTAAAGAAATTACAAAACTTTTAATATATTTAGTGGGCACATATGTCAATTGAATATCTTTTTTGCATAAAATTAATAAAAACACAAAAACATTTCCTATCACTTCTACATAAAAACAACTGTTTAATTGATTTCACCCTTTATTGCAAAGAATTTGCAATGAAATTGCATAAAAGTATCAAATTATAGATTTCAAAATGCTAGAATTTTCATAAATTTCAACATGAATAATAAAGATAATAAATAAAATAAGATAACAGTACATGCTGATTCCATGTTTTTAAATAGCTAGTAGTTCCTGCAAAGGATACACTGCTATAGTAAGCCAGTAACCAAACACAATCAACTGCAGTAGAAATGGAATCAAAGGCCAGATCAAGGTAAACATCATGGTACCAACAGCCCTGAAAATGTATATGCAACAATAATATATACAAATATCAAGGCCAGATCAAGGTAAACATCATTGTACCAACAGCCCCGAAAATGTATATGTACAATAATATATACAAATATCAATGCCAGATCAAGGTAAACATCACACTACCAACAGCCCTGAAAATGAATCTATATACATTAATAGATAGAAATAACAAAAGCCAAATCAAGGCATATGTTATACTACCAACAGCCCTGAAAATATATCTGTTTAGGGGCCAGCTGAAGGACGCCTCCGGGTGCGAGAATTTCTCATTGCATTGAAGACCTGTTGGTGACCTTCTGCTGTTGTCTGCTCTATGGTCGGGTTGTTGTCTCTTTGGCACATTCCCCATTTCCATTCTCAATTTTATAAAATATTCATATTTGCTTTTAGTTTGTTATTTGTACATATATTAGGTTGCTGGTTTTCTTGTTTGAATTGTTTTACATTTTGTTATGTCAACTCAGGCCTATCATAGCAAACTTAGTACTGCAGTATTGTTTTTTATTATCCAAGGCTATACAACCTCAGTCTCTAGTTAATAAAATCTCCATAATTCCTGAAACACATACAGCTTTGAGACCTGAGCAAACATTATCAGCGACTTAGAAATGTCTGAGAAGTTATCAATTTTGTCACAATGTGAGGAGATGTCAAGCTTACCTTCGTCAAGCCTAAAACTGTCTAAATGAGGGGAAAAGAAAAGTAAGAGTGATAAACAGATTATCAGGTTTTTTGGTAAAAATATAGTAAAATATCAATGGCTAGAAACCCTGATATCTATACTTTATCTGTCTTCCACAAAAACTATAATATTTTATTCAATACAACTAAAATTGAATATAACCTCGTTATTAAGTATCTTATGTAAAGTATTTCTGTCAAACACAGACAATATTATTGCAAGCTTTGTCAGCAGGAACTAACAGAAAATGTTTTCACAAATTATTGCAAGCTTTGTCAGAAGGAACCTACAGAAAATCTTTTCTAATAGTATTTACAGTAATTCATTTTTCAGTCATAAACTAATAACTTACCTGCTACCTTCTTTAATGAGAGCTATAGCAATCCTAATCCTTGAGCAGAGGAAGAGTAAAATCAACAGAATAATGGTCAGTATAATTCCAGCAATGATTCCTGGAAATAAGATAGAAACTTAATAGGAAACCTTTCAAATTTGTTGCATTTCCAGCAAAAAATTTGTTTTAAGTGAACAATATTCATCAAGAATGTGTCCATAGTACACAGATGCCCCAATCGCACTTTCATTTTCTGTGTTCAGTGGAACGTGAAATTGGGGTCAGAACTTTAATTTGGCATTAAAATTAGAAAGATCATATTATAAGGAACATGTATACTAAGTTTCAAGTTGATTGGACTTCAACTTCATGAAAACTACCTTGACTAAAAACTTTAACCTGAAGCACAACAGACGAAGAACAGATGCACAGACCAAAAAACATAATGCCCATAAATAGGGCATAAAAACATAATTGCTAGTTTATCCTCCATTATAACAACTGCAAAGTGGCTTGATGAACTTTGATGATGTAGGGATACAGGTAATTCTCTTTATCTGGTAAATGATGTCATCATGGAGCATAATTGACAAATTTTTAAGGTGAAGAACAGAACTCAAAAGTGGTCTATTGGAAAGCAGTTCATTTTGCCCAATATTGCACTGATTGTAAGCTTTACATTGTCTGCAGGCTCGTCAAAACAAACAGACAACAAGTAATGGTTTTATCACATATAACAGCAAACTTCATTGAGTGTTTATAGGTAAAGGTAATATGTTTAGTTGTTAGATTGTAAGTTGAACCATGAAGTCATTATTATAAAGGTTAACTTTACTACCTTCCTTTCAGATTGGTTATCTGTCGGACTAATTATTCTACTAAGGAGGGTAGTATACCTAACCTAATAATGACTTCACGGTTCAGCTAGCAAGCAAACTAACCAAAGATATTACCTTTACTTACACACTCAATGCATTTTGCTGTAGTTCAAAAAATAATTTCTGATGCTCAGCTTTCAAATTTATAATACTCAAATTTTGTAAACTTACCAAATGCTAGTAGCATTTTTGGTTTTGAAAAGCTGAAGTTAACAACAGAAAAATTCATTGTAAATGTTTCATTTGTGTCCTTCAACTGGAAGTAGTTCCATAAACAGTAATATGTTGCTGAAAAAAAAGAAATACTACATCAATCTTTATCCTCATTCAAATTTTAGCACTTTGAGACATTGGAACATATCTAGAACATCCAATATAGTAATGGAGAATACAGTTATAATTATAAGACATTCAAATTCACTTGTAAACCAACAAAATTAAAGGTCCCCTGACATAAGTGTTTAACAACTGTTTTTTTTCTGGGGATTTTATAGTAATTTTAATCAAGTTTGTGCAAAGTTTAAGTGAATTTCTGTGGTTATTATTGATAATTTAACAGAGATTTGACAGTCAAAAGAAAGAATTTTATGACAAGTCACAAATTTCCGATTAAAAGTGTGCATTTTCAGATATCCTAACAAATGTATAAAAAAAAATCTGTCTTTATTTTAACAACATTTTTATTTGTTGTTCATGTACATTCAGTGTTTTTTGAAACATAATATGTTGGTTTTCTGTCAAGTTCCTGAACATGCATGAAATATTTGCCACTGAATGTTAAGCAACCAACAATCAATCAATCTATCAAGTTCAGTAAAACTTCTAATCTTTATCTTTTTTTTTTTAAATTTTGTTGCATGTATTAGATGAGGGTCCATTATTCTATATTCTTTTTATTTAAGGACCCCATTGTTCTTATTTTCACTTTTATTTTCTATTATGTTAACCCCATCAAGACACTCAAATATAAATCAGTCTCCAGAAATGATATGTACCATAGCCAAATGAACCAACAAAGGCAAAAATGGTAAACCACACCATGATTCCAGCAATCCATCGCATTATAATAATCCATGTAAGAGACAGTATCATGGCTATTAATATTCCTCTACAAAAAAAACAATACACCATTCATACAAGTAAGACATTTTGGATAAACAAAAATACACATCATTTTGTGCTAAGCGATAACCCTAACTTGTAACAAATAAAAACTATTCATACGAATAAGTCATTTTAGATAAACAAAAATACACATCATTTTGTGCTAAGTTTAATATCCCTAACTCATATTTTAAAGTATAAAAAAACAGAAGTTAAAAAGTCAAAATCAAACAAGAATGTGTCCAAGTACGCAGATGCCCCACTCGTGAACCGTGAAATTGGGTAAAAATTCTAATTTGGCATTAAAATTAGAAAGATTATAATATAGGGAACATGTGTACTAAGTTTCAAGTTGATTGGTCTTCAGCTTCATCAAAAACTACCTTGACCAAAAACATTAACCTGAAGCGGGACAGACGGACGGACGGACAAACGGACGGACGGACGGACAAACGGACGGACGGACGGACAGACGAACAGACCAGAAAACATAATGCCCCTCTACTATCTTAGTTGGGGCATAAAAACAGATTTATAGGTCACTTTGATCAAGCCACATGCAAGCAAGTACTCAGCAATTGAAGTTGTTAAGGACCTTAATTAGCTATACATCCAGCCCTTGCATGGTCAGAAGTACATACTCTCTCCTTATGTTCTCATTTATATGTTGATGTTTCTTAAAAATATAAAAATTTCAAGTTATAATGCTTACAACAGTATCATCCACCATGTTGTTACCACATCTTCTATTATCTTTTCAGCATATTCTTTAGCTTTCAAAAATATTCCAAAGGCGCTACAAGAAATAATAAAAAACATAATGACTGATCATATAATATTCAACCTATTTTCTTTCCTACAATAATAAAGCATGTTTTTTTTTCAAAAGCATTTTCCTTAATATTTTATGACTTTGTCTTTTTTTGTTCATAAACTTTTTATTTTCTAATGAGTTTTGGATTTTCAAATATTTTAGCCATTAAACCTCACTGAAGGTCAGACACTAATTATTGAAATGTTCATCTGTTGCACTAAAACCTGTTATCATTAATGTTATTCCTCAAGAAAATAACTAACTAGCTAGTATAAATAATATTAGGCAGTGTCAAGTAAACAGTCTGCAAAAAAAAAACATAAACAATAAATAGGGATACTGAAATTTGGATTTTAAGCTTTAAAAATCTGACCCCCATACTTGTAACAAGTAAGTGTAGTAAAAACTTACTCTAGTCCAGATTCAATGATGTCATTAGTTAGACTGTTGCCTGAACTGTCCACAACATTGGTCAAGTTCTCTCCCTGAACCTTAGTCAGCAGATTTCCTGCATTGTCAATAAAGTCAACCAAAATGGAAGGTGTACAACGTTTAATCACTGAAGTAAAGAAATAATTAACAAGTAATATTTTATCAATCTACCATTTAAAAACCTAAAAACACTTTCCTTAAATTTTTGCCTGTAACAAATTTTTTTGTTATATATCAAAGACTAGTTATTTACTAATGAACTAAGTTAACTGATGCACAATTAAGGTCAGTGATAATTAAAACAAGGAATTAACTATATAAATCTGGAATTATTTTTTTAATCCTGGAAAATTAAGGTGGTACCTAACACTACAGGGAGATAACTCTGTAAAATCAGCAGAACGTTTTAATGACGTTGTGTTCATAAGGGAATATTAATCTTCTCAATGATCAAAATAAGTGTTTGTCAAACTGCTATATAACCAGTGTAATTTTTCGGAATAAACGGTTGGTTCAATTTTTTTGAAATTTTTATATTTTTGTCAAAGGGTCAAAGTAAATACTTTGTCAAAATTTTAAGAAAATTAAACGAGCCAAATTAATTTTAGTTAAAGTGTTAGGTACCACCTTAATAAGGAATGTATGATGAAAACTAACCTACCTTGAAAGAGGATTATCCACTGATATTTTAGTATGAACTAATTAACCCCTCTAAGCATGTATGCATGTTATCCCTCCTTTATAGGATTAGTTTTCATCATACATACTATATCAAAGTTTGAGCTTTTCTCATAAAGCGTTACAATTTACACCCAAATAGACATAAAATATTGATTTTAGTGCCAGATCTTCTAAAATAAATACATTTAGTACCAATTTCCCGTTGCTAAATAATATTACTTATAGGCTAATTGTTATAAGAGGCATACAATTCAAATATTATTTTTACTTTTTTTTGGGGGGGAACACTTTAAGGGGGGAAAGTTTCATTTCTTTTGCAATAACATTTATTGTAATATTAGCATTTCATTTGTCACATTAAAAATACTGTAAACCAACTGACTGATATTTTTTCGCATTTGGCTCATACTAGCCACTCTAGGGGCGATTTAATTTTGCGATTTTCAAAGGAGTAGGTCCGGTAAGGACCGATTTTGGCCTCAGATTTCAGGTTCATCTTACGAAAGATTTTGACCATTTTTAAAACACTTAAGTGTCTACTTCATTTGAATCAATTAGTTTATGAGAAAGATTTTATCTGATTTAGTCATTAAAAACGACCCGATTCAAGCTCAAATATGAAAAATCTACCAAATATGCCGGAAAATGTCACTTTTTAAATGTTTTTTGTCAAAAATGAAAGTGGCCGCATTCGTGTTCATCCTCAACCTTTATATATGTTATGCATTATCACAAAATACAACTTACATTTCAATATTAAGGATGAACACGAATGCAGCCACTTTCGTTTCACACGAAATCCATCTTAAATTTAACTAAAATGCTAGAATTATGAAGATTTCAGTAATTAAGCATGACTTAATGGTGCTAGTACCCGATATATGTGCATTGCATTGTCAAAAACAGCCCATATTTATGTAGCAGAAGCATTCTACTGTCCAATAAATAACTAAAAGTTTATATTTTAACAATTTTGTAAAACAGCTATATTTTGGGGCCAAAAAAGGGTCTTACTGGAACTACTCCTTTGCTTAATGCAATTAAAAGAGGAAAGATCCAAGTTTTAAATATTCATGACGATTAATATTCATGTCATTTTTCTACTTATGGATTTCGTGAAAATAAATCCCTCTAGAAAATTTGTTGGTTTACAGTAATCAATTGTGGTATAAAATTAACATATTAACTTACCAGGTTCACTTTTTAGATAATATGTTGGACATATCTCTTGATCTATAATATCTGACAAGCTCTGTAAACAGAAAATAGTAATTTTCACTAGTTTGTGAACCTACTCCTTTCTAAATATACTTTAAATCTTATGGGCACCATTCAAGCACAAACAATTATATTTTCACCCACGCAGGAAAATGAAAAATCAATTTGAGAAACTGTATGAAAGTTTTCACAGTATTTTGTATGTATACAATGTGCAGATGGGAGGGAGACAAGGGGAGGTTGAATGATTGATTTTTTGTGTTAAGCAGCACTTATGGCTATATCATGACAGCCAGTTTTTATTGGTGGATGAAGCTGGAGTGCCTAGAGAGAACCATTGACCTATGGCATGAAAACTGACAATCCTAGTTATCATACCTATTAATTTTAAACCTGAAATTAAAGGTCAACTCTCTTACATGTTCAGTTTGTGTTGATCCAGTGTCTGACATTTCTATGCAGATTAAAAAAACAGAATATGCAATCATCAGACAAAGAAAAAAAATTTGGTGGAAAAATTATGTTAATGGTTTAGTCATTGTTATAGGTCGAACAGTGATCTATAGATGTTTACATAGATGTTTACATCCTCTTCATTTGGTCTCTTGTGAATAGTTGTCCCATTTCTAATCACACCGCATCTCCCAGCTTATTCTTATATATGTATGTATACCTTAATTCCACAAAGACAGATAAGAATACATAATCATACTATTGGTAATTTTTTTTTTTTTATAACTTACCTGAGATGCATAAGTATCTTTGCAGTAGACAGATTTGAACTGTGTCCCATCACCTAACGGGTCATAAATAAAGTTGACATCTGGACACTGTGATACGCATATCTAAAACAAAATGTCAGAATTATATAAAACTTTCCAATTTTTCCTTTAATATTTTGATATAACCATAACTGCTACAGAAAACTTGGTTTTTGGGGTCATATCTTGATTAATAAACAATTGACACAGAGATATGTCTCACCAGTCGACAACATTCAGAAAAAGACAATCAAATGGACAGTTGAACATCAGTTGAACTGATTGTAATGAAACTTTATAGAAAATATATTATTAATTTATCACAAATAGTTCCTATCAAACTGACTTTAGCTGAAATCTTAACAATTGTTGATGCTGCAGCTGGAAAGCAATAAGCCTTTTGTCATTTTGGTTGCAGACAAGACAAATACTGTTGAAATCCCCTTAATGACATTGATCATTGTTTTCAAATCAGCAAGATCAATTTAAATCTAAATTTAGCTTAAATTTTAGTCTATCCCTATAAATATCTGCTGTAACCTGGTCATTTGACCTTTTGGCCATTGGGCATGATCAATCTAAGTTGTTAAATAAATTTATTTGATGTCAACAAATATTTTCCTGAAACCAAAATGTAATGGTCCAGACAGCCAATTTTTCAGATGGCATCCATCATGTTATAAGCCAAGTCAAGACTTAATTACTCACAATCTGTCCAAAAATAAAATATTGTAAGGTAAATCATAATAATGTTATAAATTTTTTTTTTTGAGAGGAACCCATTTACAAAAAACACTTTTTCTACCCTAAGCATTTCTTTAGAAAGTAAAAAGAAAATTTATATCTCTTTCCCAGAAAATCTTAATCAATTTGTCTTTGGAATGACCTACATCAACTGCACTAGCTTACTGTTATATATATACTTACTTGTGGTGTTGGACACCCTTTAACAAAAACTCCTACACCCATCCTGCCACAGGTCACCATGTCAAAGAAAAACAAGTAATCTTTTCCTCTGAAAAATTAATTCCGATACTAGACAAATGGTCAACTTATGATTTTACAATATGATGAAAATGTGCCTTAATTTATATCATAATTCAATCAATCCTTAATGTTATTTTCGATAGACATATTTTTATCTGTGAGGAATGTTTTGTAGCTTTGAGTATTTTCTATAAATATGAATTAGAAACAAATCGTGCAACAAATTATTATAATAGAGATCATCATCATCGTTATCATCAATGTCATCTTCTTGTGTCATTGTCATAGTCCTTGTCGTTATTGTTTGCATTATTGTCATCATCTTGTTTTTGTCCTCCTCCTCATCATCATCCTCGTCATCATCATTATATGTTTTAATACTGATATTTATGTAATATTTGCCACTGGAGGTAAATCACTTAATCATCATTAGTCGTTGTCCTCCTCCTCATTATCATCATCATTATATGTTTTTGTTCTGATTTTCATGTAACATTTGCAACTGGTGGTAACCCCTGTCAAAATGCAACCATGGTTGACCATGGTTACCATCGCTAACCATTGATAACCATGGTCAAACCATGGTTGGATGTGCTGAAAACCATGGTCAACCATGGTTTTCCACTACTGTGACCATGGTCAACATCTGACCATGGCTGACCATGCTCTATTTAACCATGGTTAACCATGGTTTTCCACGTTTGTGACCATGGTAAACATCTGACCATGGTTGACCATGCTCTAATCAACCGTGGTCAATTTGACAACCATGGTCTTGCACCTGACCATCATCATGGTCAACTTGACAACCTGGACCATGATGAATAAAAATTGATCTGGATTATACCCATGGGGAATTTATAACAAACTGTAAATTACTTTGAGACTTTCAACATTAAAAAATCGTGCTCGTTTTTTCAGTGGTACAATGTTATTGACAATTTTTTATTTCTTTCTTCCCAAGAGATAAATTGTGACCTTTCATGATTATTTCAAAAACAATACTGTGAAAGTACTTTAATTCGTGGGTATAAATTTTCGTGGTTTGATCAATATTAACATGTTCGTGGGTTTTTAAATTCGTGGATTTTAGTTTTCTAATAAAAAAAAATAATTGAAAAACTAAAGCCTTTAGAAACGAAGGTTACAAATAGTCTTGATTGAAGGAGATTGCAAAGTAAACATTGACCCGTGTAAATCGTAGTGATAACACTAATTAACCCATGATAAAGTGATCAACAGATTAAAGACCACCAAAGGTGTTAATTAGGCCATAAATATGTCACCTTAAGAAAACAGTAACATAAACAAATGTACCTTGAATTGTCAAATAATTCTTATCAAAATCAAGCCCAGCATGAAATTATTATTTCCCATATGTACGAGAACTATGAGGATATAAAATGAACACTTTATCATACTGGCATATCAATACCGGAAATCTGACTTTCGTCGATCAAAAATATCTTTTATGAGAATAAAAAGATCAACAGTTGTACAGTTTAGGTTATTAAAGATTAAATGGGTATATTCCTGCATACGGTTGTAGTTCCGTGACTGCTATTAAAGTATTCTCAGATTTGGCGTTATTCAATATTTCTCTAGATCATATCAATAGTCAAACCTACCGATGGGGATCTTTCCATGACTTGATTTGGACAATGGTTGTTTTATTTCGTTGGACACTTAAATTCGTGGATAAAGTCATCCACGAAAACCACGAAAATTGGTACCCCACGAATAAAAGTACTTTCACAGTATATTCTCTATACATTTTAAAACACACATACACTAAGCAGTAAAGCTATAGTGGCAGAGAATGCTAGTTACAGTCGGGTCAATTATGGGACTTAAGTTTTACAAACTGGAAGTTGGAACTTACTTTCAGTATTCCTTGTTTTTTAACAGTTGTACGCTGTCATTTAACGATGTATTTCTTTCTTCCAAAGACGTAATTTCTGACTTTCTCTCCAAGTTCATAAATCTGCCTTTCTTTATCATTATACGGCATATTTTAAGAACTTGAAAACATTTCAGAGTCATATCTTTAGTCTTTATTGTTTATGTTTATTCCCAACCGGAAACACATGTGACGTCATGATCAATTATTATCACCAACCGTTAACTATGACTCACTCAGTGCGAAACATTTAAATGACTTGGAACAAACGTCACGTGATCTCAGTAAAGTTATTTCGCGCTTTAAAATTCAAGTGAAGGATTTGATGTCCAGTGTTGTCACGTAAAGAAGATTTGTTATCAGATAAGTACATTCACAGGAAATCTGTTTGATATTTTGTTTAAAAGATATAAAAATTGTTACAGTATTTGATTTGGCTTTCATTAATTGAACACATGCCACCTGAAATGGGTCTTTAAATTTTTTAGTCAGTGTCAGTTATCCATATCAATATAAATTTTATATTTAAGATAAATTAATTGTTTTTAATTCCAGGTGTGACTGATAAAACTGCACAATATGAAAATTTTGTCAATTTATAATTCCCATGGTAAAATAATTTACACAATCATTCTTTTGTTTGAAAGGTAAACCAAAAAAAAAAGGGGGGGTTACAATTATTTGTTTAAACAAAAACATGTTCATAATGTTTATTTTGTTGTTATGGTTTTTTTTTATTGAAAATTTGCAAAAGAAGATAAAAACATTTTTGATCCTTAAAATCTGTTATTTTATACAAATTATCAAGAGCAATTGATTCTTTGTGGAAAAATTTATGCTCTTGCAGGTGGAAACTGCTTTTCATTTTATGGATGAATATTTCTGCAAGGGTAGCTTTAAAGAGTTTCATGCAATTCAGCATTTGTTGGTAGTCCTGACACAAAAAGGAAGAGAAGTATACAGGCTCCATAACAAGTAGCAAACTGTTTCAAGATAATTAGGAGATTGATTTGACAAGAATGTAAAATGGCCAACCATGGTTTTTAAGACCATGGTTTAATGGAGATGGTTGACCATGGTTGACTCATCAATAACCATGGTTGGAACCATGGTTGACCACGGTTGACCATGGTTGTAACCACGGTTGACCATGGTTCCTACCATGGTTGACCCATCAATAACCATGGTTCCAACAATAATCAACCATGGTCATTACCCTTACCAAAAAGTGCTAACATGTTGCACATAAGTTGCACATAAGATGCTCACGTTAGAAACTAACATGATTGCACACGAGTTTTTTAACATGCAAATTAGGTGAGCATTTTGTGAGCAAAAAAATTGCACATATGAAACTAACCTAATTTGCATGTTAAAAACCTCACGTGCAACTGCTCATATGAGCTTTTGTTTCACATGTGCATTTTATTAGATTGCTCATATGAGCAGTTGCTCACATATTGCACACGTGAATATTATAGTGGACCAAAACAAAATGGCTGCTTTAAACTAGAGGCTCTAAAGAGCCTGTGTCGCTCACCTTGGTCTATGTGAATATTAAACAATGGACACAGATGGATTCATGACAAAATTGTGTTTTGGTGATGGTGATGTGTTTGTAGATCTTACTTTACTAAACATTCTTGCTGCTTACAATTATCTCTCTCTACAACAGTACTTTCTGTGGAAAATGTTATTGAAAATCTTCAAATTTTAAGAAAATTGTTAAAAATTGACTATGAAGGGCAATAACTCCTTAGGGGGTCAATTGACTATTTTGGTCATACTGACTTATTTTTAGTTCTTACTTTGCTGTACATTATTGCTGTTTACAGTTTATCTCTATCTATAATAATATTCAAGATAATAACAAAAAAACAGCAAAATTTCCTCAAAATTACCAATTCAGGGGCAGCAACCTAACAACCGATTATCTGATTCATCTGAAAATTCCAGGGCAGATAGATCGTGACCTGATCAACAATTTTACTTCCTGTCAGATTTGCTCTTAATGCTTTGGTTTTTGAGTTATAAGCCAAAAACTGCATTTTACCCCCATGTTCTATTTTTAGCCATGGCTGCCATCTTGGTTTGTTGGCCAAGTTACCGGACACATTTTTTTAACTAGATACCCCAATGATGATTATGGCTAAGTTTGGTAAAATTTGGCCCGGTAGTTTCAGAGGAGAAGATTTTTCTAAAAGATAACTAAGATTTACGAAAAATGGTTAAAAATTGACTATAAAGGGCAATAACTCCTAAAGTGGTCAACTGACCATTTTGGTCATGTTGACTTATTTGTAGATCTTACTTTGCTGAACATTATTGCTGTCTACAGTTTATCTCTATCTATAATAATATTCAAGATAATAACCAAAAACAGCAAAATTTCCTTAAAATTACCATTTCAGGGGCAGCAACCCAACAACGGAATGTCCGATTCATCTGAAAATTTCAGGGCAGATAGATCTTGACCTGATGAACTATTTTACCCCATGTCAGATTTGCTCTAAATGCTTTGGTTTTTGAGTTATAAGCCAAAAACTGCATTTTACCCCTATGTTCTATTTTTAGCCATGGCGGCCATCTTGGTTGGTTGGCCGGGTCACCGGACACATTTTTTAAACTAGATACCTCAATGATGATTATGGCCAAGTTTGGTTAAATTTGGCCCAGTAGTTTCAGAGGAGAAGATTTTTGTAAAAATTAACGCAGAACACGACGGACGACGACGGACGACAACGCCGGACGCCGGACGCCAAGTGATGAAAAAGCTCACTTGGCCTTTCGGCCAGGTGAGCTAAAAAGGAATATTTTTCAAATTTAAATGAAAATCTTAAATAATTCAGTTGAAAATAAAATAACTGAGACATCATGTTAAAAGAGTTATTCTTTAATTATTGTCAGTTAATTATGATTTTCATATGATTTTTTTTTTTTTTTTATTTAAACAATAATCATGATCATGACTAAAAACATAACATTACATTACAAGAGGCTGTCACAACGACAGCAAACCGGATTTATTAACATTTATTTGTGTCCTGGCAATATCACAAGAACCATTACTGATGAATGGTGAAAGTGAAAATCGTCAATATCAAATTTGACCTCCATTTTGTCATCAGTATCAACATATTAAAATTTGAAAAGCTTAGATTGAATGGTTCATGAGTAAATGCAACAACGTGAATGGAAACGCCATTTTACGATCTTTCAAGAACCATAACTCCTGAACGGTAAAAGTCAAAATCGTCATTATTGAACTTGACCTCCATTCTGTCATTAGTAACAATATATAAAAATTTGGGAAGCTTTGGTAGAACAGTTCATGCGTAAATGCACGGACACGACTGGAAACTCCATTTTTCAATCTTTCAAGAACCATAACTCCTGAACGGTAAAAGTCAAAATCGTCATTATTGAACTTGACCTCCATTTTGTCATCAGTAACAGCATATTAAAATTTCAGAAGCTTTGGTAGAACAGTTCATGCATAAATGCATGGACACGACTGGAAACTCCATTTTTCAATCTTTCAAGAACCATAACTCCTGAACGGTAAAAGTCAAATTCGTCATTATTGAACTTGACCTCCATTCTGTCATTAGTAACAACATATTAAAATTTGGGAAGCTTTGGTAGAACAGTTCATGCGTAAATGCACGGACACGACTGGAAACTCCATTTTTCAATCTTTCAAGAACCATAACTCCTGAACGGTAAAAGTCAAAATCGCCATTATTGAACTTGACCTTTGTATAGTTGTCAGTAATAACATATTAAAATTTTAAAAGCTTTGGTTGAACGGTTCATGTGTAAATGCACGGACAACATTTGATTGCCGCCCACCCACCCGCCCGACAGCCCGACAGCCCGACCGCCGTACATCCCCAAATCAATAACCGACATTTTTGTCACAAAAATCCGGTTAATAAAACTAATAGAGGGACTTGCAAGTTTAGTACACAATGAATGTCTTTGATTAATAAGTACTGTATTTCAAAAAGTTTAAAAAGGAAAAATATTTATACATGTAGTACTTATTTTGAAGCAACCTGTATATATATTCCCATAAAGGACTTAAAATTGTAATATATTTCAAAATCTGACACAAAAATGAAAATAATGAAATAGAAATGATAACTTACAAATAATTAACCACAGCCGCACTGGTTTTATCAGATTTCAACAATGCCTTTCTTCAAATAGCACAATATAGGACTTAACATTTTCCATATCCATCTACCTCCATTTATTGCATGCTTTTCATGAATTTGAATTTACAGGAAGTACATGACTGGGCATGTCATTTTGAAAAAGCTCATATGAGCAATGATGTAGGTTAGTTTTGAATGGTTAGAAGAATGGAAAAACTTTTCAAAGTACAAAACTAACATAAAACTAACATGGATGATAAAAGCTCACCTGAGGTTTGAATTGCACATGTGAGCATTATGTTAGATTTTTGTGGGCACATATGAACTACCAAACTGCACATATGAGCAACCTGATTTGCATACAATTCTTACTTGCATCTCATGTGCTTCACATGTGAAACTTATGTGCTTTTGTTAGCAATTTCTGTACGGGTAAAACCATGGTTAACCATGGTCGGCCAATTAACAATTTTGTCAAACCATGGTCAACCATGGTCATACAACCATGGTTGACCATGGTTAACCATGGTTGACCATGGTTAACCATGGTTCTAACTATGGTTCAAACTGCACACTGACAGGGGAAATCACTAAGTCATCATTAACATTTTTTTACAACCAGCAGAAAGAATTTTTCTAACTTAACAACAGAGTGGTCATTTGTGTATATTTGTACTTACTCTTGATTGCCTTTACCACACATTTCTCCATCAGAATTTACAGGATTCAGTAATAAAGATGGATCTCCATATTTAAATGCTAGAGAATTAGAAAAAAAACATGGTTCTTATCATAACTTAAATATCTTAATAAATTTCTATATAAGGAATATAATTTACTGTGTATTTCTTTATTTTCGTGGGTACCAATTTTTTTGTGGACTGAGTAAAATTTGCATTATCAAGGTGGTTTAGCTAAATTTTGCATTTAGAAAATAGTTTTTTGTTTAAAATTTGAATTCATAGATCAGTTGAACCCATGAAATCCATGGTAGCCCATGAATAATAATAAATCCAAAGTAAACTAAGTAATGTACATTTTCTGTCCTTAAATCTGATGTTCGTTTGTTGCTACATCCTTAAAATTATGGGCAGCAGTACCTGTCACAAATCAAGGTATTTTACTGAGGTATTTTTTCAGATCTGTTTTTCATACTTAGGGAGCTACCATTTGATATTTATGGGGGGGCTAGGATGAAAAATTTTGTCCTGCTTTTTTTTTTAGTTGTAATCCCTGTCCTGCCTTTTTATTTTTTACTCTATTCGGTCCTGCCTTTTTTTTTTACTAGTTTATCCTGACTTTTTTTACACAAATTGTCATCCTGCCTTTTTTTTTACCAAGTTGCTCATCCTGCCTTTTTTTTTACTCAAAACTCCTGTCCTGCCTATTTTTTTCAAATTTCATCCTAGCCCCCCCATAAAAATCAAATGGTAGCTCCCTTATTCCTCATCAAATAATTTTGAGTTTTTGCTGCTATCTAAAATCTACATTGTGGAACATATTCTATCAGAATCATTTGGTAATCCATGCATTTAGTCTTCCTCCACTTATACAGTCTTGAACTTAAACTAGAGGCTTTAAAGAGCCTGTGTCGCTCACCTTGGTCTATGTGAATATTAAACAAAGGAAGCAGATGGATTCATGACAAAATTGTGTTTTGGTGATGGTGATGTGTTTGTACATCTTACTTTACTGAACATTCTTGCTGCTTACAGCTATCTCTATCTATAATGAACTTTGCCCAGTAGTTTCAGTGGAAAATGTTAGTAAAAATGTACAAATTTTATAAAAATTGTTAAAAATTGACTATAAAGGACAATAACTCCTTAGAGGGTCAATTGACCATTTCAGTCATGTTGACTTATTTGTAAATCTTACTTTGCTGTACATTATTGCTGTTTAAAGTTTATCTCTATTTATAATAATATTCAAGATAATAACCAAATACAGTAAAATTTCCTTAAAATTACCAATTTAGGGGCAGCAACCCAACAACGGGTTGTCCAATTCATCTGAAAATTTTAGGGCAGATACATTTTGACCTGATAAACAATTTTACCCATGTCAGATTTGCTCTAAATGCTTTGGTTTTTGAGTTATAACCCAAAATTGCATTTAACCCATATGTTCTATTTTTAGCCATGGCCGCCATCTTGGTTGGATGGCCAGGTCACCAAACACATTTTTTAAACAAGATACCCCAAAGATGATTGTGGCCAAGTTTGGATTAATTTGGCCCAGTAGTTTCAGAGGAGAAGATTTTTGTAAAAGATTACTAATATAAGATTTACAAACTAGAGGCTCTCAAGAGCCTGTGTCGCTCACCTTGGTCTATGTGCATATTAAACAATGGACACAGATAAATTCATGACATAATTGTGTTTTGGTGATGTGTTTGTAGTTCTTACTTTACTGAACATTCTTGTTGCTACAATTATCTCTATCTATAATGAACTTGGCCCAGTAATTACAGTGAAAAAATATTTTTTTTAAATTTACAAAAATTTATGGAAAATGCTAAAAATTAATTATAAAGGGCAATAACTCCTTAAGGGGTCAATTGACTATTTGGTCATGAAAAGTTATTTGTAGATCTTGTTTTGCTGAACATTATTGCTCTTTACAGTTTATCTCTATCTATAATAATGTTCAAGATAATAACAAAAAACAGCAAAATTTCCTTAGAATTACCAACTCAGGGCAGTAACCTAACAACGGGTTGTCCGATCCATGTGAAAATATCAGGGCAAATAGATCTTGACCTGATAGACAATTTAACCCTGTCAGATTTTCTCTAAATACTTCGGCTTTTGAGTTATAAGCCAAAAACTGCATTTTACCCCTATGTTCTATTTTTAGACGTGGCAGCCATTTCGGTTGGATGGCCGGGTCACCGGACACATTTTTTTTCAATTAGATTCCCCAAAGATGAATGTGGCCAAGTTTGGATTAATTTGGCCCAGTAGTTTCAGAGGAGAAGATTTTTGTAAAAGATTTCTAAGATTTATGAAAAACGGTTAAAAATTGACTATAAAGGTCAATAACTCCTAAAGGGGTAACTTGACAATTTTGGTCATGTTTGACTTATTTGTAGATCTTACTTTGCTGAACATTATTGCTGTTTACAGTTTATCTGTATCTATTATAATATTCAAGATAATAACCAAAAACTGCAAAATTTCCTTTAAATTACTAATTCTAGGGCAGCAACCCAACATCAGGGTGTCTGTTTTGTCTGAAAATTTCAGGGCAGATAGATCTTGACCTGATAAACAATTTATTCCTGTCAGATTTGCTCTAAATACTTTGGTTTCAGAGATATAAGCCAAAATCTACATTTTACCCCTATGTTCTATTTTTAGCCATGGTGGCCATTTTGGTTGGTTGGCAGGGTCACCCACACATTTTTTAAACTAAATACCCCAATGATGATTGTGGCCAAGTTTGGTTTGATTTGGCCCAGTAGTTTCAGAGGAGAAGATTTTTGTAAAAGATTTCTAAGATTTATGAAAAACGGTTAAAAATTGACTATAAAGGTCAATAACTCCTAAAGGGGTAACTTGACAATTTTAGTCATGTTTAACTTATTTGTAGATCTTACTTTGCTGAACATTATTGCTGTTTACAGTTTATCTCTATCTATTATAATATTCAAGATAATAACCAAAAACTGCAAAATTTCCTTTAAATTACTAATTCTAGGGCAGCAACCCAACATCAGGGTGTCTGTTTTGTCTGAAAATTTCAGGGCAGATAGATCTTGACCTGATAAACAATTTATTCCTGTCAGATTTGCTCTAAATACTTTGGTTTCAGAGATATAAGCCAAAATCTACATTTTACCCCTATGTTCTATTTTTAGCCATGGTGGCCATTTTGGTTGGTTGGCAGGGTCACCCACACATTTTTTAAACTAGATACCCCAATGATGATTGTGGCCAAGTTTGGTTTGATTTGGCCCAGTAGTTTCAGAGGAGAAGATTTTTGTAAAAGTTGACGACAACGGATGCCGGACAACGCCGCCGGACGCCAAGTGATGAGAAAAGCTCACTTGGCCTTTTAGGCCAGGTGAGCTAAAAATCAGCTCAAAATCTGGAGGGGTATAGAAAAATGTCCATATAAATGTGATTTTCAACATTTTTCAAAGTTGTAAACCCTTAATTTTTGAAGTGGAACGAAACTTAAACTTGAACTGTAACACATCATGGTTAGCTCACATACCAAAAATCAGCCTAATATCTAAAAGCATTTAGAAAATATAGTCTGTATAACTGTGATTTTCAAAAATTTATCAAAGTTCATAGCCTGTAATTTCTGCAAAAATTAGCAGAGCAGAACAAAACTTAAACCTGATCTGTAACTCATCATAGTTAACTCACATACCAAAAATCAGCCCAACATCTGAAAGCGTTTGGAAAAAAACTCTGTATAATGGTTTGTTGCAGAATGACGGAATGACGGAATGATGGAATGACGGAATGAGAGAATTACAGAATACTGGACAAGGGTAAAACTATATAGCACTGACGACTTCGTTGCGGGCCATAAAAAAATGAAGGGTTTTTTTAACTTAACACACTGTCAAACATCTAAAAAATACTATCCACACTGATCTGTGTCCACACTTGTTCTTCAATAAATATTAATTTACATGCAAAGAAAATAATATAAAGGACAACAACAATATAGATGAATGGTGGTGATGAAATTTAATATGTGTATAATGTTTTTCCATTGGATAACAATGACAAATTTCACGGCATAAATTGTATGACTGAAATCATCGGAGTATATTCTGTATTTGCTTGACACATACAAGTGATTATGACAGTAAAAGTTTGGTCAGGAGTTTAGAACTGAGATAAGCAGGTTTTTTTTATCAACATTTTGTTGTAAATTTGATTATCTAGATCTTTAATAGATCTTTTTATGTTTTATTTTCCTTAAAACTTAATGTCATTCAATGTATTCTAATACCTTTGAAGCCTTTATCAGTTGAAAAAATAATTGAAAAGACTGGGTTTTTTTTTTTTTTTTTCAATTGATTGCTGACTGCTAATGAATATAACGCTGAGTGATTTAACATTTCCTTTGAGTACAAATAGAAAATCAAAGCATAGCGTTTTATTCATGCTTCCATCTATTTTATTTTGTATTCTTTGTTATTGGCTTAGAGATAAAAGACAGAAATATGTTATTGATTTATTCTAGTCAATGGATGAAAAAATTATAAGCACTAACAATAATAATGAAAGGTATTAAGCACTTATACTAAAAGCCACAGTGCAAGACCCTTATGGAAGTCAAGGTCATTAAAAAAAAAGATCCTTGTTGCTAATGCAGAAATTATGTAAGAAAACTTAGAACTGCCAAAAACTCTCAAACCACATTTTTCCTATTTAGTACTCTGTGTTGCATTATTATTTTTTCACTAAAGCACTGTCTCAAAACTTAAGCACTTGTCTAGTAATACTGGTCATGTTTTAAAGAAGTACAATCAAATTGAGAATGGAAATGGGGAGTGTGTCAAAGAGCCAACAACCCGACCAAAGAGCAGATAACAGCCAAAGCAGACTTAAGGCCATATGGTTGCCTATAATTGCTTACATTCACTTCATTTTAACTTTTGTATATAGTAGTCTCATTTGCAATCATAACACATATCCTTATTTTTAAATTGGATGCCTTTACTAGTCTTTTCAAAAACAAATTACATGTTTTTTTCCAGCCTCAAAACCTTCCAATCAATGTTTAAACAGCAACATTTCCATTTTCCTTTTCAGACCCAGTAGTTACCGATAATTATCTTTGCATGTGGCATAAACTGAAGCCATATTTAGCAATTATTTCCTTCTGATAGTTCAATAAAACTATGATCAATTTTTAATGAGTAATGTCAGTTACAACAGAATTCGATTTGTTAAACATGCATTCAATAAAAATCAGGTTTTTACCACTTTCAACAGAAAATGTTAGAAATTTTTTGTTAGTATTAAGACAAACCTAGTAAAAAAGACTTCTGAAAGTTTTCATTAATGATATTTTAAAACAATGGGAACCAAAGTATACCCCTGAAAACAGGATTATAGTCCTCATGAAGAAACGTACAAAATTGCATATGTATGTAATCAAAGGGTGGATGTTTTCATCACACCTAAAACAATATGTTGAATTTTCATATATTTTCATCAAAACATTCCTTGTTCTATATAGGCGTATAAAAATGTTTGTTATTAAGTCTCCCAAACAAAGTTTGGAGACTTATTGTTTTTGGTCAGTTCTTATTAAGTCTCCCAAACAAAGTTTGGAGACTTATTGTTTTTGGTCAGTTCTTATTATTTTTATTATTCTTCTTCTTCTTCCTCTTCTTCCTCTTCTTCCGCCACTTGAAAAATGAACTTGTCCGCAGCGGTTCTCCTAAACGGCTTGTCAGATTTACTTAGGATTTTACAATATGTTAGACTAACATGTCTAGGTGAGCCATCAATGTTTCTTTTGTGCATTGGGGTCTATTAAGGGGTATTTTGGGGGGTAGAAAGGAGGGAGGGGTTTACTATAGAACCCTATGGGATTTTATTTTCTAAAATTTTCAAATGAATATAACTTGAAAACTGTAAGTGATAGATACATGCAGTCTTCAGAAATTATTATAGGACAATAAAACAAATCACATGAAATATAGGGGGAGTCCCTGGGGGGTCATCCCCACCCCCTTCAATTTGAGAATATGCTTTTATCTTGTAAACGGTCCAGATCCCCACCCCTAAACCATATATATTCTTGAATGGGACGATAAAACAAATCAAATGAAATTAAAGGGAAGTCCCCGGGGGTCATCCCCACCCCGTTCAATTGGAGAATGTGCTATTATCTTGTAAACAGTCCAGATCCCCACCCCTAAACCATATATATTCTTGTAGGGGACAATAAAACAAATGAAATGAAATAAAAGTGATGTCCCTAGGGGCTCATCCCACCCCCTCTTGTTTGAAAACTTGTAAACGGTCAACATCCCAACCCCTTAACCATATATATTCTTGTATGGGACAATAAAAGTAATCAAATGAAATTAAATGGAAGTTCCTGGGGGTCACCCCCACCCCGTTCAATTTGAGAATGTACTATTATCTTGTAAACGGTCCAGATCCCCACCCCTAAACCATATATATTCTTGTAGGGGACCATAAAACAAATGAAATGAAATAAAAGGGAAGTCCTGAGGGAGTCACCCCACCCCCTCTTGTTTGAAAACTTGTAAACGGTCAACATCCCCACCCCTAAACCATATATATACTTGTATGGGACATTAAGCTAATCAAATGAAATTAAAGGGAAGTTCCTGGGGGTTGCCCCCACCCCGTTCAATTTGAGAATGTGCTATTATCTTGTAAATGGTCCAGATCCCCACCCCTAAACCATATTTATTCTTGTAGGGGACAATAAAACAAATGAAATGAAATAAAAGGGAAGTCCTGAGGGGGTCACCCCAACCCCTCTTGTTTGAAAACTTGTAAACGGTCAACATCCCCACCCCTAAATCACATATATTCTTGTATGGGACAATAAAACAAATCAAATGAAATGTAGGTAAAGTCTCTGGGGGTTACCACCACCCCTCCTGTTTGAATACTTGTAAATGGTGGAGATCCCCACCCGTAAGCCATATATATTCTTGTATTGGACAAAAAATCAAATTAAATGAACATGGGACCATATAAATGGCAAGTTATGGGAGCTTTGTTTGGGAGACTTCGTAACAGCATCCTGTTACAATTACTTCTTGTTTAACTTATTAAGCAATTTTATTCTTATTTACCTAGCTTCTTAAACTGCAACAAATTTATTTACTACATGATATAAAACAGAAAATATTTTATCTATTGTACATCAAAAGGGAAACTTATTTTACACGAAATATTATAATGAACCTCCTATGTAAAGATAAATCTATTATACTTACCAAAGTATGAAATTATTGCAAGTCCTCCAATAAATATAATAAACAGCAAACAACAGATGATATCTGTGCATGATCTGCAAATAAACAAATAATTAGGTAAATACAAATTCCCATGGTAATATGATAACCCTGACATTTATTCAATGAGTAACAAGATAGATGCCATAAATTGGAGGATGATCTGCTACCCTTTTGAAGTACCTATGATCACCCCCAGTTTTGTGTGGGGTTTGTGTTGCTGTGTTTTTACTTTTCTATGTAGTGTTTTGTGAAGCAGTTAAGATAATATCTTTTTGTCATGGCATTGTCAGCTGAGTATATCAACTATTTTGAATATCTGCTGGGATTTTTTGCCTTATTTTTATGTTAAAATGTAATTGTTTGAAGCTAAAATAATTTTAATTAACATTATTCTGGTTTCTTTTCAAGGCTTTTATAATTGTACTTGTTTCTAATTCATTTGTAATAAAAGAATGATACAAATGTACATTCTTCTTTCAGGAGGCATTATAACAAAATCTATTCACAGTGGCGTATTCAGCCATTTTAAAAAGGGGGGTTCCCAACCCAGGACAAAGGAGGGTTCCAACTATATGTCCCCATTAAAATGCATTGATCGGCCAAAAAAAAAGGGGGTTCCAACACCCGGACCCCCCTGGATCTGCCAATGATTCACATTTCAAGATCTTTGGAGTGAATTTTACCTGTTTTTAATTGGTCCTTCAAAGTCAGGATCATACTGAAAGGTTTCATCTGTAAAAAAACAAAAATTGAGACTTTTTAAAATATATATATAACATTGATACAATACAAGATAGAAATTTTGATTCATATAACAATGCCTTTCATCTAGAAAAAGTTTTAAATTTGTGCTGTGGATCTGTTGTCTGTCAGTCCATGAATTATAAATTGCCCCTGTTCTGGAAAAGTCACTCTTAATATACCATAAGTTGCTACTATTGTCAGAAACAAATGCACTTTTCGATATTTTTACTAAATATATATTCCATTTCCAAACAGGATATTTACCAGGGGCAGATCCAGCCATTTTAAGGGGGGGGGGGGGGGGGGGGGTCCCAATCCAGGACCCAAAAGGGGGGTCCAACTATATGTCCCCATTCAAAAGCAACCCCCGGAACCCTTTTCTCTAGATCCCTAGATCCGCAACTGTTAAACACCACATTTTTTAGATGACCCCAACCAGTTTATTGTAAGAACAATATTCAATAACTAAAAAAAACACACACAAAAAAGGGGGGTCTATTTGTAACCAGCCACAGGAACAAAACAATTTTTCCTGTATATAGGTCAATATCACAGGAATCTTGGGAGAGTTTACTTTTAACGTAGTTATAGTCTATAAGCATGAGGTATTTCTGTTTTATGTAAATAATGATAGTATAGTAATTATAATATATATAGGCAGCCAATTTATATATACCAAGTTTTATCAATTCTGTCAATACAAAATACACATCTGATCCATCTAGCATCCACTTTTATGAATTGAACCATTCAAATTGAGTTCTCGACATTCAGTTTTTTCATCATATTTTCCTGTCAGGAAAATAATTCAAAGACAATAGCTAAACATTGGAAATTTGGCGCGTTATTTTCATTCGGAACTCTTTCCTTATTTAGCTCACCTGGGCAAAGGATTTAAAAAGACTTGCGGCGTGCCTGGACAAAAAACACAGAGTGAAATCAATTCAATCAAAGATTTTTTTTTTATCAAAAACAAAGTAACCCAAACTCTAGTTAGCTTTTTGCCATATATTGGCATCAGTTGTCTGTCGTCGTCCGTTAACTTTTACAAACCTCTCTGAAACCAGACCAAATTTAACCAAACATGCCTGGCCACAATCATCAATTGGGTATCTTGTTTTTAAAATGTGTGAAATGTTTGATCTCAAATATGGCTGATATGGCTAGAAATAGAACAAAGGATCGGATGAAATGCATTTTTTTTTTTTGTTACCCATACCTTGAAAAACGCTTTGGGGTGGGGGAGGCGTTGATTATCTAAGGGGCAAGAGTTCCATATGGCACCTTACCATACAGCTAAAGCAACAATAAGCATATTTCAGATTATTCCATGGGGTACTATATGGAACTCTTTTGTCTATAGAAATTGCTAACTTTTTTGTTTACACATATGCAATTCAAAGAACGGACTATTATTTCAAAAGCAAGTAACTCTTAGTTTGATTTAAACATTTTAAATTTAACTTTTTGTTATATTGTATAATGTTTTATCAAATTTTTGATGCAATGAAAATCTAAACGGGTATTTTTATTTATAACATACAGTTATTAATAAAAATAAATTTCAGCTACATGTTTTAATACGATTTCATTGCAATATATCTGAGATGCTCAATATTATTATATTTTTTTGTTATAAATTCTTATTTTCACTATGATTGATAAATGTGTTAAATACTGGTATATCAGTAATTATTTGATTCTGGTGTGCACATTTTACATAATGATAGACCTTTCCAAAAGTAAATTTCAAATTTCCCTCTTTTCAAAGAACAGACAAAATAACAAGTTCCCTATGATTTCTGGAGCCGGTAAGATAGCCATTTCTATAGAATTGCCAAAATATGCTATTTTGCTGGTTTTGAATTAAGATATTTTAAACAGTGTCGGCAAAATATCACATTTATATGAATTCGAGCTTTTTAATGATAGTTTGAACCACATTTTTTTTTCTTTTTTTTCCGGCCTAGTATTTTTCTTCAAAGCAAGCTGTAGATATAAACTTTAAAAGCAGAAAAATGATCAGAGGATCAGATTTACAAATACTTAAACATGACTTAAATGATATAAAAATAGTTAAATCACAAAAATACTGAACTCCGAGGAAAAATCAAAAAGGAAAGTCCGTAATTAAATGACAAAATCAAAAGCTAAAACACATCAAACGAATGGATAACAACTTGCATATTCCTGACTTGGTACAGGCATTTTTTAATGTAGAAAATGGTAGATTGAACCTGGTTGTATAGCTGGCTAAACCTCTCGCTTGTATGACAGTCACAACAAATTCCATTATAATGACAACGATGCGCGAACAAAACAAACAGACACAATAGATAAAATGTCAAGATACAGTGATCGACAGTTGATTGATGTCTATACTAGATCGACACGCAGAACAGGAGTTTTATCGTGCTTGTAGTTCACAAGGTATAGGCGTCCACAGGAGGAAATATGACCACACTCGGACACATTATTCTGAATCCGAGCCGACCAGTCTTTGCTCTTATACGGAAAGAAACATCTGCATGGATAGGTTTATAGCAGAAATTAAAAAAAAATCCATTTAGAAGAGATAGCCAGTTTTCAAGTGCGCTCAGCATAAAGAATCTTTATTGTTTATATTGTAACGAATTATTCAGCTTGCTACGGTGTAGGAATGGATATTTGGAATGGAACTGGGTTCAAACTTTAATAAATTAGGCTGTTTGTTTTCTCGTTTGAATTTCCAAGTACACTTGTCATTTTGGGCCGTTTATAGCTGACTATGCGGTATAGGCTTTTATATATTAGGCTATTTTTTTTCTCGTTTGAATTGCCAAGTACTCTTGTCATTTTCGGCCGTTTAAAACTGACTATGCGGTATGGGCTTTATGATTTGTTCATTGTTGAATCACGCTCCTTATCATAAGGTCAATATTTAGTTTGACACATCTGGTCTCTATGTGCTTTCTTGTTTCTACTTGGTACTGTAGTTTCTGTGGGTATTGTCACATTGTATACTTTGGTTAAATTGTTTAGGCGCAGAATAGGAATTCTCCAGGGCTTAGTGTTTCTTGGAATCGCCCTGAACTCTATAAATATTTTCATATTATTTTCGCTGTTATCTCGTATGTCTCTTTCTTTGTTGGTGCTAGTAGTATCTGGAGATCTATTGTGATGTTGTGTATCTTGAAAGCCGTACGGTGACCTTTAGTGTCACTCGGTCTCTTGCGAAGAGTTGTCTCATTGGCAATTGCAATCATACTACATCTTCTTTTTTCTATTTTCAAAATCTTCATGTATATGTACGAAAAATTTGCCACTTTCTTTACGTGTAGCAAGCAAAAAATAACTCAATCAATCAAACTTTCAAGAAAAGATGAAGATCAATAAAACATAATTACTTACTCTCTGGCGAAACCTTATTGGTTTTCGACATTTTTTCAATATTTCCAGTGTAGATAATAATACATCCCAATCTATCTCTAGATGTTAGACAATTCCAATAATCATCTAGCTTATCCTTAAAATCAATACACTATAAAAAGTAATTTATTAATTGTTTATAATATTTAGTAAATAAACTCCTTTGGTGCAAACAGAACAATAATGACTTTATTTCCAAAGAAACCTGATTCTACAGGTAAAGTCAATCAGGATGTGATCAAATTGTGTTATGTTCAATGATTAAGGTTCAGTTGGGATACAAAGAATGATTGCTCCATTAAACCAAAATCAATAGTCTATCTACCCGTATAAATTTTGTCATTTATATCATTTTTACGTATCTGAGTTATGTTTGAATCGATAAATACTAAGCTGGCAAATAATTAAAGCATTGTTATATTGAAATCAATCTAGTAATTTTCAGACTCTAATTGTCGATAGTCGATGGGTAAAAATCAGTCTGGAATCATCACTCATGCAGTGTTCCACAAAAACCTGGGATTGGTTCAGGATGGTACACAAATCTGAAACACTGACAACTTAACTTTGTAAGTGAAAGACGGTTCAGCCTAGTGCACTGACTACATATACTTAGAAATCATAAAGTCTGAGCTCTATTAAGCAGAATTCCAAGTAACTCAAACATTTATAATGTACGAAATTCGATGTTCTCTACGTGCTCATGGTTTTCCTGATGTTCATCATTTTCGATCTATCCATCAAAATCAATCTAATAACTACTACATAGACCTCTGATTTCGACAAGCATATGCGAGTTATAATAATATTTAGATCATACCCCCTTTTTTATGCTTTGCATTTTACAAGTTTTTAATCATGCTTAGTTTGTAGGTATATGCTTTTAGCTTTAATTCTGATTATTACAACCATACTTTTAGTGCTTTATTTTGTGATGAGTAATATATTGCATGGGTATAACTTGCTGTATCGGTTAAAAGCTCATTAGAGCTTATGCTGTCTCTGTCTGTATTCTGTTTGCCGACTCTAAATAAAGCTTATTTATTTGTTTCCATTCTGTATTATATTTAACTTGACAATCCTCCACTGATCCTCGATAGGTGTAATAGTATGCTTCATCGATAAACAATTAAAGATTCTTTAATAAATAAGTACATTGATTTAAAACATGAATATAAAACAATGAATGTTACAATGTTAAAGTCTGAAGCATGTATATCTAATATATCTATGGTCTACGTGTGTATAAGATCCCGGTTTGATTAGTAGGAGATGAACGTAATGGTCCAATGATCCTGTATCGCTTGTCTGGCAATTCTTCAACCTTGAAAAACTTTAAAAAGCATTAAATCTATATTAAAACGGCAATTTGATGTTCTGCTTACCTGCCACTGTTAATAGTTAGTATAGCGGGGTGGTTATTATAAAGTATATTATTTTACTAAGACAAGTATGTGACTATCGACCCACATGCAAAGTCAGTTTCAGTTGTCCTCTACAAGATGTTTCAAGGTTACGGTGTATTGCGTTCATTTAACCGTGTCACTTTCTATTTACACAGAGAAATTAAACCATGTGCAGTGTAAAATAAGGAGACGTGGTATGATTACCAAAGAGACCAATGCCTTCCCTACGGCTTTCACCAATTAAAGGCGGGGGGGTATTTACGCAAAATAAGAATAAAAATGCATTTCCTTCGTCATCGCAATATGGTTCCGATTTCAAAATAAAAAAGACGATTTGGTATGATTGTCAATGAGACAATTCTCCACAAGAGACCAAATGATACCGTACAGCTTCAACAATGAGCAAGACCAATACCGCATAATCAGCTATAAAAGGCCCCGAAATGAAAATGTAAAACAATTCAAACGAAAAAAATAACGGCCTAATTTATGTACAAAAAAGAATGAAAAACAAATATGTAACACATAAAAAAGACAACCACTGAATTTCAGGATCCTGACTTGGGACGGGTTAAACATGCCAAACTGTGACTTATGACCAAAACTGTTAATGGGCATTAGCTACGAGATATAGAAAAATGAGATATGATTTTTTATATGGTTCAATCATTGATCAGGAGTAAAACAGTGAAATAATGCTTCGCTTTTAGAACCCAATTTGTATCAATTTTGTCAAAATAAGCTAAGAAACATCGCTGATTAATTATTCACTTGCAAGTGAATAATTCGACCTCGTAGAATACGTATGCATGATACCTTCACATTAACCCCTTAGCTAGAGATGGGTTCGGCATCAATTAGACTTGGCAATGTTCAGTTAATGAAAGGAAAAGAATGTCAATCTTGAAAGTAAAACAAGTGTAAACCATTTGATTGATTGATTGATATTTTCATACAGGTAAAAACGACGATTAACATAAATTTTAACCTATAATATTAAATCAAACGAGACCTAGAAAAATCCAATTGCACAACTTAGTTATATTTATTTATATCTATATGTATGTTTATATCGTGTTACATATATATGATCGTCGGCAGTCTTCGAATTTTACCTCGATGGTTGATTAGATTGTGTCTAGGTTAACATACACATGAAATGCTGATACATATTATCGAGCCCTTGTATTGTAAATTGTTTTTTTTTTTTTTATTCTTTACTTTTTATGATTTTGATATACGTTTTAGTCTGTTATTGATCAAATATAATAATTTAAGTGAAATCTGTGAACGTGAATTTTACAGCTGATACCCTATCTTAACTGTGGAAAAACGCATTCACTACCAAAAGGCAATACTTGTATTTAAATCATTAAATGGTATGGTTCCTAACTATTTACAAGAAAATTTTCATTTTACTGATAATCAAAATTATAACTTACGTTCAGCTGATGAAAAACTATTAAATCTTCCAAAACCAAAAACAAATTGTTTAAAGAAAACATTTACATATTCAGGTTCTCAAATATGGAACAGTTTACCAAACGAAATAAAAATGAGTAATACACTTGTATCTTTTAAAACAAAATGTTACAAATTTTTCATCAATTGTGCAAATTAATATGCTTTTTCATTATTATTTAAATACAATTGTATATTGTGTATAATATAACTTTATAATACTCTATGTACTTATAAATATGTTATTATTATTTTGAGGACTCTCAGGAAGATTAGTTTTAACTAATGGGATCATCCTCTTGAAATAAAGATTATTTATTTTTATTTTATTTATTATTTATCTTCAAATGAAATATGGGCAACGGTGTCAGATCGTCCGAGTTATATCGAATATAAAAGTTAAAGTTGTGAAACATTTCAGTTTTTTTTTTATGTTTGTTTACAAACTGAATCATCAAGTATATCGTATACCGTATCAAAATGCCAAGGTTAACCTGAATACTGTGTAATTCAAGTTTTATGTTTAAGTCAAAGGACCAAATTTTGATTAAAGTCGTTTTATATATTAGTTTCAATCATGATGAACTAATGACTATGTTTATGGCGTCTTTACATTGAATCCATTGGATGTTGGATTTGTACTGATTGATAATTTTGTCTTAGATGCATGATTTTTCTTATTGTTTGTTGTTTGCTTTGAACTAGCTGCCAGTAACTGCGAGTACTCTCAGATCTGTAATTTTGTTGATAATGTTGTACACCACTGTCCCAGGTTATGGGAGGGTTGGGGTCCGCTAACATGTTTAACCTCGCCATATTCTGTATGTGTCTGTCCCAAGTCAGAAGCCGGTTATTCGGTGTTGTCGTTTGTTGCTATGTTACATACTTGTTTTCCGTTCATTATTTTGTTCATATTTAGGCCGTTAGTTTTACATTTGTCATTTCAGGGCCTTTTATTGCTGACTATACAGAATGGGTTATTTTCGTTGTTGAAAGCTGCACTGTGACCTCAGTACAGTTGTTAGTTTCTGTGTCAGTTTGTCTCTTGTGGAGAATTGTCTCATTGGCAATTATACAACATCTTTTTTTGTGTGTCAAATATTCATTCGTTTCAAGTTTACAGTGTAGACCATTTGTAAATCGACTTTACAGAGCTACCAAAGCAATTTAAAATTACATTATAAGAGTTTCTTATACTGTGTACTTATTTTGTCATTTTTTTTTAAAAGGGAGACGGATTTATATAAGTTCTTCTTGTTTCCGTACCCCAGTATTCTAATTGTATAATTGTATTTTGTGCAATTTTGAAAAAAAAAAATATTGTTTAAACTGACTTGGAACTCTTGGTTTATTATCCTCGTTGTGAGAGGCAGCCTTCTATAACGGAAATCTTGAGAGGAGACACAAGCCCTAGGATATCGTATGAACCGGGAGATATATACAATGTATGCAGATACTGTTCAAATGTTGCTTAATAGAAATGGAAATTCCACAATTTGAAAGCTGAAATCATCTATTATGTCGTAAAATTTTGCCGTTTCAGTCAACCGAAGCTCATTTTCAACTTCTGGATGATAATGTAAGTCAAGATGTGATTCAGACTTCACTATACTGTATCTGTTTTATCCTTTATATCAAGTTCGATGGGGAAGATGAGTTCAAAAAAGTATAAAATTTGAGTTTTATGAAAATTAGCTGTAGGTATTTCAGTTCCATTTCAGTAATATCTGAAACAAATATTTTATATTAATGTTCAATAAAATTATGTCTTGACAATATATTTTCGGCCTAAGTTTCTGTTTTTTAAAAATACATCTATGTAAGTTTTTCCAATGCATCTTTCTATATAGAAAGTAAAATCACAAAAGTACGTATATCTGCGGAAAATTCTGAACGAAAAGTCCCTAATCAAATGGCACAATAAAAAGCTCAAACACACCGAACGAATTGATAATAACTGTCATATAATATTGCTGACTTGGTACTTATGTAGAAAATGGTGGACTGAACCTGGTTTTATAGCATTTTTAATTATAGTTAGTAAATGATCATACAGTGATATGTACTAAAATTGTTATCCTGACAGCAAATGAAACGGCATCAGCGGTCGTCTCTATTTGTTTATCGTTTTATTTCAGGATAGTAAACAATAGAATAGTAGGAAATGCTCAAAGTGTGGAATATAGTTATTTTTTTCAGTTTATTAAAAAAAAAAACTGCTTTAATATTTGGCACCGAAATCGTTTTAAGACAGTAAACTATCATTGAATGGCTTACAAGATTAGAAATATTTTACTTCAAACTTTACATTTTCTCTTTAACTGATGTTATATATGTATGTTAATGATGTTCTGAATTTGCATGATTTAAATATAAAGAACCAACCTGAGACTAGTAATCTCAGAACCAACTGATTAGATAAGTTATTCGTGAAGTCAACTTTTAATTACAACACATTTGTTTATTTACAGTATTCAATTCTTGTTAAAAATAATGTAAAACTCTGTATTACACTACAGCTCGTTTTTTTTATTGCAATGTCGTTAATGTCATATACGTAAAATGTTCATATGCTCTTAATTTTAAAATACAGGCCGTTATCAGTTACAACTTGGTAAATACCCAACTGTGTCCTTAGACATATTGACAAATCTCGACGAAATCTCGTTGTATCTCGTCGATGATTTGCAGAAGAAAATAAGAAATGGCTGGAGGTTTGGAATGGTCACGCAGTGTACAGCCACTGCTGACCACCTCCCATTCTGTATTGGACAAAAAAGACATCCCAGAGATAGTCAAGACTATTATTAAAAGGTGCAAATGTCTGTGCTAAATCACTGCATTTGTGATTGGAAAATGCGCACACAATTTTGTTTCATTTTTGTCCTGTTTGGCTGTCAAAAAATAATTTTATTTGTCTCATATCAACGTAATAACCTCATTATTGAATGTCCACTGAAAGTCGTGAAGTTTAATGATTCAATTTCTGCCTGTAACTGCAGTGTAAAATGCTTGACAATTCGAAACAGTTAACCAGGAAGATTAATGACTAATGTGTATTACTAGCCTAACATTTAAAAAGAAAACAAGTGGTTGGGATTGATCCTAAATGTGTGTTGATAACAAGTGCCAAATTAAATGCATGTCTAGGACAAGAAAATAGTGATAAAGTTAAACATGATATAATAATAAACCCTTTTATATACTTGCTAGACATCATGAGCTGTATATTTTTCATATACAACTTCACTTGTAAGGCATTTCTCTTCAGGAACACATGTCACCAGTCCTTGCTCTTAATCCTAAGATTATGCTACATGATTAATGGAGAAGCAGCAAAAACCAATTTTCCCATCTTTCATGTCTTTGGTCTGACCATTACCATGATTACAGGATTACAAATAGTTCGGCAACATTTTGACAGCTAGTGTCTGTAAGATTTCTTGATCTTTAAGAGCCATATACATATATCAGATATTTCCTCAACATTTGGGTGTCTTTGAACTTTCAGCACTTTAAGCATCAGATGTTTATCGAAGTTCATCAGTTGAAGGCCTCTCATTGACTTTCAGATGAAAAGAAGCAATAAAAGCAATGTTCCTTAAACTTCCTTTGCTTTTGGACTTGGGGTACATTTGAATGAGACAGCAACTCAAAAAAAACCAAAAATAATAGAAAGACATTTAGATCACAAGAGGCCATCTTCAACAACTGACAAATGTGTTTAGCTATTTAATAAACCAAGCTCTTGCTTGTCTCAAATTTTGTGAATAAATTTAACAAAAACAATTGAAGATCATGCATTAACATTATCAAATGTGGGCTGATTCTTTGTGAAACAGCAGGCTCAAAATCCGACACTACTCTATGAATAATTAATGGTAAAACTTAGCGTAGTGAATTATGTAACTTATTATACTGACAATTTTAATAATGAGGTCAAATGATTTATCATTATTTAGTCTGATCATTAGAAGAGCTTATTTCATGCCTTTAAAATGATACTAACAAATATAAGATTTAATTAAGGAAATGTCTATTTTTTTCTTGAAATTTCAGTGAAACAGATATTCTTGAGCATGAAGACCAGTATGAACCATTCTACTCCTCTTTTGTGGCTCTGGCTACACATTATCTTAGCCATAGCCTTACAGCAGGTATGTACTGAAGATTAACATGATTAAGAGTTCAATAATAGGATGTGTAAATAATTGCCAATGAGACAACTCTTCCTAAGAGGCCAAATGACATAAAAATTAACAACTATAAGGTCATTGAACGGCCTTCAACAATGACCATACCGCATAGTCAGCTGTTAACGGTCCTGAAATGACAAATGTTAAAAAAATCAAAGGAGAAAAGACAGCCTGGTTAATGTAAAAACAATGAATGAAATACAAATATGATAAACAGCAACAAACAACAGCCACTGAATTACAGTATGTTTACAATATATACACACATCACATTGCCAGAAAAAATAAATATTTTTACAACAGGGCTCACGCTACCAGGCGACTTGTGCGAAGAAGTCGCTTTCCCGATCGTCACTTCGCTTTCCCCGACCCCCAAAAGCGAAAACAAGTCACCTTGTTCTTGACGATACTCGCTTTCAGTCGCTTCCGTCATCGGACATTTTCAATTTTTACCAAGTTGATGAAACATCAATTTTTTATTGATAATTAAAGAAATTTAGACCTAAACGATTGATTATCTTAGGAAAAGAGGTTGAAGCATTGTCTTTGCAGTGTGTAGCAGGTTATTTGATAAAAATACAACTTTTTATCACTTCGTGCATTTCCGCAAGTTCCGGTGGTTGTTACTCGAAAACGTACATCAACCTAAATTTCGGCGGCAAAATAAGTTTGTTACTTCATTTAAACGTGATAAAAGTTGCCTCCAGTAAATGTTCAATCCATTTATTGCATTAAAAACGTCATGTTCCTTTCCAAATAACTTGTCAAACATCGTTTATTTTTGTAAATTTTCTTGCATTCGTCCGCCATTGACCGATTTCTAAACTACGGATCTGAACCGGACCAGCTGTGACCGAAATCCGTACTTTTACAATAATTACTACGGACGCACGGATGGAACAGCTGACAGAAGAATATTGATCCCAAAGGGAAAAATTACGTATTCCACACGCATTAAGAGACTTTTGGTTACATCTCATTGATTGGTGTATATAATTCCCTATATTTTTTATGGATTGTTTCAAAGTTGCTTAACTCTGAGACTATTAATTATATTATGGCCCAGCTTAATAACTTTTATATTTTTTTATGAGAAACACTGAATTTCATACACAAGATAGATTTGAATTAAATTGTAATTGATATATTATAATTTCTTTACATTCTTTAAAATAAAAAAAATTTTTTTTAGTGCTAGATATAAGTATTTAGATTGTAGTTTCTCAAAACCTTAGTTAAACTTAAATAACTTTTAATTTGAAATGTTACTTTAATTGTATACTCAGATATGAATTGAATAATATAAAAAGAACATTATTTACATATGACCCTTTATACTATAATAAAATCCAAACATTGTAGCGCACTGCACGAATGAGCACTTCTCTTTCAAATCTCACCACTTCTCCCTATCAGTTTCAAAGAGAGAAGTCACTTCTCCCTATAATTCTGAAGTAGTGTGAGCCCTGTACAAGCAATGATGTGTTCAGAATTAAGATACATGTTTACCAGGATGCACTTGTGATACCATAACAAGATGCTGTAAAGTCTGCTTTCTCAAACAAACCAGATGTTGTTTTCATTAGAAATACAAAAAATGTACTAAAAAACAATGATTTAGTGAAGAGACTATATTATAACACACCATTATTGAAACAAATTTGATATTCCATTGAGTTTTTGAATTAACATGACTAATATATAGTAAGAAATGAAAAGTGTCAAAAATTAAAAGCATATATTCTAATTCTCAAAGATCACATGATCAGTATTAGGTTTGTGCCTCATCAATATTTAAAAACTTAAGAAGTAATCTATTGTATGCATTAAAGCATTGGTTTAATTTTCAAATCTTTAAATTGATTCAGATTTTATTCAGAATAGCTGAACTAAAAGTGTTTTGCAAACAAAAAATAGCAGCTTTGTGTAGCACTATATTTTATTTTTACAGTTCCCAAGACCAGCTGGAATAATTTATATGAAGCCTGTAAAATATTAATGAAATATTTACTGGATAGGCTACAGAATTACAATGAAGGGTGTGCCATCACACAGGTAAGAATTTGACTAATAAATTGTACATTGTTAACTTTACATTATGTGAAACAAAAGATAGATTGACAAAGTTTTAAATGACTAAGGAAAATGTTTATTTCCCCAGCCATTTAAAGGCTTTTTTTTTTTGCTACATTCCTGATAATCACACAACATTGAGGTGCTAGAGCAAACACTTGTTTGATCAAAGTCAAACGAATAGTTTCCAGAATGGATTATATGTCCTGCATTTTTTTGTCCTTGAACCAGTAGCTTAGAATATGACTTAGTTTACAAATATATGGTTGAATTTGTTTTATAGAAACAAGAATTTTGATTTATACTGGGGGTAGATGTATTTGTTATGTATAGATGATGATATAGTTTATTTTCTCTTCAGAAAATGCAGATGTTCCTGTTGAAGAGTTTATGCACAGGGACGACCAGTATGTCTAAAACAGATATCTCTACTTTTACAGCAATCCTCAAGTTTGCCAAAGTACCATCTATTGTCAGACAGGAGAGTGACGCAGGTAATTATGTACATGACTATATAAAGGTTTATTGTCATGATAAGTGAAATTTTTGAAAATATCAAATTCATGTACGTGTTTGCCCCTAGAAAACCCATTGCACACATTCACTATGACATTTGAACTTAAATTTGAGTTGAAAATAATGCTGTGCTCTGCAGAATATACCATATGATTATTTCATTTATTGCATTCCATACTTGTGATTAATAGTTCTATTGAGAACACAGAGTTTATTATTGAATTTCTTAACTGACTGAAAAGGGTACTAAAATGTAATTGATTTTTTTTTTTAATTTTTATTTGATTGTTCAAGGGAGATAAGGTTTACACAAATCAAGGGAGATAATTTGTACTCAGATAAATGCATAAAGGTTGGAAGAAATATGAAAGCTATGTATTCACTACTGTCATATTTGATCAGTAGTTTGACAATGATCAGTTATCAGGCCTGAGAGCAGAGTCAGCTTTTATAATCTGTCAGAAAACTTCCTGTCTTACCATTCTTTGAATTACGTGTTCAGGTACAATGTATGCTTTACACCACCATATGTGCTACTTCTTTTTCACTGTGTTATATATTCTAAACAATTTTATTTTGAACCTCATTTTTTCTTGCAAAAATATTTTGGAACTATTAGTAACATGTATATAAAATTTTTAGTGTCTATCTACTTTATAGAAAAATAAGTGATCTGTTATAATTTTAATGATGCAGTTTCAGAAACAACAGCAGTGCAAGTTAAAGAAACCTCAAATTGTTCAAGACTTGATATTGGAACTGATATCTTTGATCAGCTGACGTCAGCATTCAATGATCTAAGTCTGGCAAAATCTCAGAAAAACGATACAGGTGAAGATGAACATGTTGATGCTGAAATCAAGGATGAATTTAAAGAAGAAACAAAAATGACGTTTGGAAAAAGAAACTTACACTCTTTACAGCAGTTAGATGGAGGGAAGACATTAGTGGATGTTTGTAGCAGACTGACATTTCTAGGCAGATACAAGGAGAGATACAGAGATGCTATCAGTGGAGGCTCATTTATACTCCCTAACACATTGTCAGAGGCACTTACCATGAGAAATAGGTAGGTGGAAGACATATTAAACATGTTCATGAGGTGTGGTTTCTGAATGGTCGCGCAGATAAAATTTATTATATAGGCCTTAGGTAGAACATTTACTCAGACTTATTTGATAACTTCTGTTTTGAAGTTTTACACATCATCGTGACATGCAGTACAAAAGAAATAGCATGGGAAATATACTAATTTAAAAAAAACATCTGATGCAGTAATCATTTTGAACTACCCAATAGATATGTTCTATGAATTGTTTATATGTTTATGCTTTCAGCTTTCTTCCATTGCTCAATGAAATCTCTATAGTATGGAGAGCATTCTCTCTACCAATCCTGGAACCACTGACACAAAAAAGAATGGAGAATATTGTGACTGTAATGATGAGTTGTTTATATGCCTCTTTAAGTGTAGCTGTTACAAACACTGTCATAGCTATGACCAGTACCGCCCCTGTCAAACCAGCAACAGGGAAGGAAGAAGAAAATGAAAACTATGGATGTAGTATCATACAGAAAAGTGTAAGTAAAATGTTGACAAGCTAGTGGGTTGGGGGAGGTTTAAAAAAAATAAAGTAGAAACTAGACAGATGTCTATAGATTGATGTACAGTCTTCAAGTCTATATATATACAATAATTTGTCAAGCACTAACTTGCCTCTATTCTAGAAGGTTATGAATAAAGTAGGAGTGACACTAAGGGTTATTATTTGCTATCGTCTTTAGTTATTTTCTTAACATCCTCATAAATTTTGTGCATATTTTGCGTTGCAGGACTTTTAGAAACATTGTAGGCTTCACTTGTACAAACTTATTGATGTTAAACACTTTTGATACTGCTGTATTGTATTTTTTATTAAGATTTTAGAATTAATTCCTGTATCTTTTTTTTTCAGTTGGAGATTTTTGGTATTGTAACCAGTGCTGTGAAAAGTTCATCTCGAGCTGGTGGTAATGTAAGTTGTTTGTAGTTATTTTTTTAGGTGAAGATTGTATGAAATCCTATGATTTTGACTTGATATCTAAATCTTCCAAGGTTTATCATTTCCTCTGAGATACACAAAATATAGTGCATTGATAATAATTCTTATATTATTTGCATATCTATAAATACTTGAATTGGATTGATGAATAAGAATTTTTTCCCTTGATTTACACTTCGATAAACCATGTTTCCGTAAGCTTTACTGTGATTTATTCATGTGTGATACACATATGCATGCAGGGATCCCGGGATTTTCAACAAATTTAGATTGAAAAACAAAGACAAAAGAGTTGTTTCTTATAAAATGCATATATATATAACAAACAAAAAATTATGCATTAAAGCTTTGAAAAAGTAAAAAAAAAAAATTTAAATAAAATTCTGCAAATTTTTATAACTGATTAAGCAAATTTTCATCATGGCTAAACATGACGTCATAAACTTGTCTTAGTCAAACCTGGTATCACGTGTGAACTAGTTTAGCCTTTATAATTATGTATATAAAGTGATTATTTTGTGGTGAAGTTAGCAAAAAAAGGAAGCCATACTTTTTCAATTGACCTTTAGTCTTCATCTACTTCTTTCTGTTTCTTCTTGCTGTGTTTAGGAGCACATCAATCTCCTTATAATAGTCTATATTTTCTTTCTCCTGTGTTTAGGAGCACATCAATTTTCTTATAAAAGTCTGTATTTCTTTTATACGACCGCAAAAATTTTAATTTTTTGGTCGTATATTGCTATCACATTGGCGTCGTCGTCGTCCTGCGTCGTCTTGCGCTGTCGTCGTCGTCCGAATACTTTTAGTTTTCGCACTCTAACTTTAGTAAAAGTGAATAGAAATCAATGAAATTTTAACACAAGGGAGGTTGGGATTGATTTTGGGAGTTTTGGTCCCAACATTTTAGGAATTAGGGGCCAAAAAGGGCCCAAATAAGCATTTTCTTGGTTTTCGCACTATAACTTTAGTTTAAGTAAATAGAAATCTATGAAATTTTGACACAAGGTTTATGACCACAAAAGGACGGTTGGGATTGATTTTGGGAGTTTTGGTTCCAACAGTTTAGGAATTAAGGGCCAAAAAAGGGCCCAAATAAGCATTATTCTTGGTTTTCGCACAATAACTTTAGTATAAGTAAATAGAAATCAATGAAATTTAAACACAAGGTTTATGACCACAAAAGGAAGGTTGGGATTGATTTTTGGAGTTGAGGTCACAACAGTTTATGAATAGGGGCCAAAAAGGGGCCCAAATAAGCATTATTTTTGGTTTTTGCACCATAACTTTAGTATAAGTAAATAGAAATCTATGAAATTTAAACACAAGGTTTATGACCATAAAAGGAAGGTTGGGTTTGATTTTGGGAGTTTTGGTCCCAACAGTTTAGGAATAAGGGGCCCAAAGGGTCCAAAATTGAACTTTGTGTGATTTCATCAAAAATTGAATAATTGGGGTTCTTTGATATGCCGAATCTAACTATGTATGTAGATTCTTAATTTTTGGTCCCGTTTTCAAATTGGTCTACATTAAGGTCCAAAGGGTCCAAAATTAAACTTATTTTGATTTTAACAAAAATTGAATCCTTGGGGTTCTTTGATATGCTGAATTTAAAAATGTACTTAGATTTTTATGCCCCATTTATGGGCATTATGTTTTCTGGTCTGTGCGTCCGTTCGTCCGTCCGTCTGTTCGTTCGTTCGTCCGTTCGTCCGTTCGTCCGTTCGTCCGTCTGTCCCGCTTCAGGTTAAAGTTTTTGGTCGAGGTAGTTTTTGATGAAGTTGAAGTCTAATCAACTTGAAACTTAGTATATATGTTCTGTATGATATGATCTTTCTAATTTTAATTCCAAATTAGAGATTTAACCCCATGTTCACGGTCCACTGAACATAGAAAATGATAGTGCGGATGGGGCATCCGTGTACTGGGGACACATTCTTGTTAATTATTGGCCTAGTTTTCAAGTTGGTCCAAATGGGGGTCCAAAATTAAACTTTGTTTGATTTCATCAAAAATTTCATGGGGTTCTTTGATATGCCAAATCTAACTGTGTATGTAGATTCTTAATTTTTGGTCCAGTTTTCAAATTGGTCTACATTAAGGTCCAAAGGTTCCAAAATTAAACTAAGTTTGATTTTAACAAAAATTAAATTCTTGGGCTTATTTGATATGCTTTATCTAAACATGTACTTTGATTTTTGATTATGGGCCCAGTTTTCAAGTTGGTCCAAATCAGGATTCCATATCAAGTATTGTGCAATAGCAAGAAATTTTCAATTGCACAGTATTGCACAATAGCAAGAAATATCTAATTGCACAATATTGTGCAATAGCAATTAATTTTCAATTGGAGTTATCTTTCTTTGTATAGAATAGTAGTTGATAATATATGTTGGAAATTTGCCAGACATGACTATGATGTCATTTTCTATTTTTATTTGCCAATAACTTTATGTAAATAACTTCATTGGAAATTTGCCAATATAAAATGTTGCTGATGAAGCTTTTTTTCCTTATCTTATCTAAAATGTTTTTAGATAATGTATGTTGGACATTTACCAGACATGACTATGATGTCATTTTCTATTTTTATTTGCCAATAACTTTATGTAAATAACTTCATTGGAAATTTGCCAATATAAAATGTTGCTGATGAAGTTTTTTTATTGTTTTATACAATAAACAATGTATATTCACTTTTACTACCAACCAATCTTTACCATTCATTGCAAACTCCATTAGAAATTTGAATTGATATCAGTTTTGGAAAAAGGGAAACGGGGATGTGAAAAAAAAATGGGGGGAGGAGGGGGGGGGGTTAAATTTTTCTCATTTCAGATTTCATAAATAAAAAGAAAATTTCTTCAAACATTTTTTTGAGAGGATTAATATTCAACAGCATAGTGAATTGCTCAAAGGCAAAAAAAAATTTTTAAGTTCATTAGACCACATTCATTCTGTGTCAGAAACCTATGCTGTGTCAACTATTTAATTTTAGATTTAAATAAGTTTGAAGAAGAAATCTTTAATTGATTTGTAAAATCTTGACATTTGTTTTGTGTAAAAAAAACCATGTAATGTCAAAAATTTGATCACAATCCAAATTCAGAGCTGTATCACGCTTGAATGTTTTGTCCATACTTGCCCCAACTGTTCAGGGTTCGACCTCTGCGGTCGTATAAAGCTGCGCCCTGCAGAGCACCTGGTTATTTTTCATCTAGCAAATAAGCAAACTGAATTCATTACTCTTTGTACACACTCAAATTTTATTCCTTTAGGTTGCACAAAATGTGAATTTGATGGCAGCGTGGTTGTTACTGAAAGGTCTACAGAACATCATATCACTGACACCAGCTGTTATACTGGAGAGAAAAGATTCAAAGCAGAAAGCTGATGCCAAATCCAAAGACAGTCGTCCAAATTCTGCCAAAAGGTAAGTTATTTATATACAAAGTAATTTAGATTTGCTTTAAATAATATTGGTGTTCTTTATTTCATTTTTTCAACCAACCTTGATTTATAGGATCCTAACTTCTTTCCAAAAAAAGATAGATTAAAAGTCCGTGATTTCAATAGTGATTGAAAAAATTAAAAAAACTTTTGACAATGCAGATAATTTTTGAATATGTTTATTTTTCAGTTCCTTCCAAGGATTTGGAGCTGTATCAGTAGCCCTGGCCACCAAGGCTTTACACCTGGTAGAGGAACTAATGAATGACTTACAATTAGAAGGGCTTTATCAAGATATGGTAAACTAGGAAAATATTCTTAATTGAGGATATAATTTTTTATAAGTTATTGGAATATTACTGTTTCTTAGATTTTATGAATATGTTTTACGAACTTGAGTTGTATTATATGATAATTTGTACTTTAATTGTTTTGCAGATTTGCTTTAATTTGACTTCAAAGTTCTTAATATGATTCATTATATATTTTTCCATCATGATCTGTTTAAATACAAAATTCATTATAGTATTTGTATGGCCTAGAATTTACTGGTCCATTTGTATGACCAAGAATTTACCTAAGAATTTATGGGCACTTTGATATACTGAAGCATTTGTACGGCCTAGAATTTACTAAAGTTGTATGATTTAGAATTAAGAATGGATTAAATTAATTCCAATGATTAAACAGCATAATTTGTTTACTTTTAAAAAATAATTCTATGTATTTTATTGATCTTTTTTATCTTTAGGGTGTATCATCCTCAGGCAGTGGTTTAGATTTTCCCATCATGCAGTCAGAAACAGCTTGGAGGAGAGTACAAAAGTTATTAAGCAATATTCCACTAGTAGACTTACTACTGAGTTTAGTAACAACTTCTTTTAAAAAAGTAAGCACCTTTCTCCTCTTCTGAAAAAGAAAGAGAAAAAAAAATTAAATTGTGAAGTTTCATCAAACTTATTTTAAGTTCGCCTGTCTGAGTTATCCTCTGAATATATGTAAAGTTTATCGAATTAATTGATTTATTTATTTTATTAGATTATTTGAATTAATTAAAAACTCTTTTGGTATAAGCTTTTATGAATGCAATGAAACCTAGATCACATAAAATCAGTATTCCATGAATGATAATACATCTTCATAGTTTTTGCTACTACAAATGTACCATTAATAAAAGTATTATCTAGGTCTCATTGTATATTTGTATTTAAATATCAGTAAATCCTAGTATTGACATAGGAGCATGCCATGTTATGGCTGCAATGAGGTGTAAGCAATATTTCCTTGGCACAATGTAACAAATATGTTAATTCCAGAGTTATTAGGGTGAAATAGCTTAGATTTTTGTCAAAATATGTACTGGGCATGATGTTTTAACTTTTTAATTTTTCACAAAATGTCAATAATCAAAATTTAAGGCAGGACCAAATTAGTAACAAGAAGGGGACAATGTTGTTCATGATTTGTTTACATAAGTTTTGTTTTCAGGCATGCCTCTTGAGAAGACTTAAGCTAGGATCGGAGACATCTGAGACCAGTTCTAGCAGTGCCTCAGATTCAATCACGTTCTATGAGGATGATTTTAGTAGCTCAGAAGACAGCAGCGAGGATGAAGAAGGTTTGTCTTACATGAGTCGAAAGGTTTTTTGTAAAGATTGCATGAAATACAATCAAAACCCATGGTACTAACTTGATATCTAAATCTTTCAAGGTTTATCCCTACCTTTGATATTCACAAATTCATCATACATTGATCATAACATTCTATAAATCCTATCCATGAACATTTCAAAAATTTATCAATGAAATATATGCTCAGATATTCAAGTCACAAAATGATGTTATACTAGCCAAGAAAATTACATAACTTGTCCAAGGTGCAGGAATTTAATATCAATGATGCAATTGCTAAAATAATCTTTAAAATTGGAGCAATCTTCCTTTGTCCAAAAAACTAGTTTAATCAACTACAACCAATGCTTTATACAACACATACAATGCAATATTTAACTTTTCTTCCCACTGATAAATTAAAGCAATCCTTGTCCTTCAGTGCTTACAAGCACTTCGATTTTTGTTGTAGTATCCCAGATGAATTATGGAGCAAGACATAATGTAGGAAAGAAAAATCTGTAAATCATACACTTAACTAGCAATCAAAGATTCTTCTAATGCAGTGACTCAGATTACATGATAAATATCTAAGGCTACTTACAATATGTATATAATGTCAGTTTTAATTTTTATGCCCCACCTAAGATAATCTGTGCGTCTATTCGTTCTTTCGTCTCTTCATCCGTTTGTGTGTCCCATTGTCCGTCTTTCCTGTTTCAGGTTAAAGTTTTTGGTCAAGGTAGTTTTTGATGAAGTTGAATCCAATCAACTTGAAACTTAGTACACATGTTCCCTATGATATATATTTCTAATTTTAACCCTTTCACCGATTGCTGCCCAGACTGTAGCTACTCCGAGACGATGGCTTCTCTGGCTGCTATTACTTAAGTTGGAGATCTTCATAATATATAAATGTCAATAAAAACTTGTTTGTAGTTATTTGTGTTTTTTATTTCATTCACTAACACTATGTTCACAGTTTTGTTCATGTTTTGATAATTTTTTCTTCAAAAAATATTCAAATTTTCAAATTTTCGGCATTATCTAGGTGAAATTTTCAAAATTCTGCTCTTTGACCCCAAATCGTAATTTTTAACCCAAAACGGCAAAATTTTGAAAATTTTTACGAGGCTGTACAAATTCCTCACACTGAACGATGTCCATTCCAAGTGTTTTGTACATAAAATGACATTTTATGTCAAAAAGTATACTAGTTTGGCTTCACTTCTTCCATATTCTTTCAAAAAAAATGTTCCCTCATTTCAAATACTCTTAATTCCGTAAATTTCCTCTGATTTTGACACAGTTTTCGACAGACAGAAGCGCCATGTTTACACTTTCATCCGGGTATTCATCAAAGAAAGGGTTAATGCCAATTTAGATTTTTGACCCCAATTTCACAGTCTACTGAACATAAAATATGATGGTGCAAGTTTCAGGTTAAAGTTTTTGGTGAAAGTTTTTGGTCAAGGTAGTTTTTGATGAAGTTGAAGTCCAATCGACTTAAAACTCAGTAAACATGTTCCCTATGATATGATCTTTCTAATTTTAATGCCAAAGTAAGGTTTTATCCCCTTTACAGTCCAATGAACATAGAAAATGATATTGCAGAGTGGGGCAACTGTGTACTATGGACACATTCTTGTTTATTTTCAGAAGATGCCTCTGAGTCTATACTTGGACATTGGATGGAGGAGACAATGAGTCCATCAGTGACCACAGATTCACAAGCCCCACCCCCTGTACCTGCAAGGGTAGATGTTCCAACTGAGGGAAAGAGATCTAGAAAGATAAGCTCGGGGGACAGCCCAGTGTTTATACCAGACAAACGTGAACCAGCAGGTGTAAGTATTATAACTATTTTACTATACTCTTCTCCCTAGTTATTCATGAATCAAATTATCATGTAAATATTTTTAGGCAGTTAAACTGCCTTATGCGAGCACCCTCGATTTGTGTTCAACCCAATAAATGCTGAAATATGTGCCATTGTTATTATCTAGCTGGATGTTATGTTATTCATAACTAATTGGACAGTTTTTTCATACTTTTAATTCTTGATTACAAAAAATATGATCAGGAAAACCTTAAATGATCGTCGATTTATCCAAAAGTTTTGAAGTTGCACATAGGAAGTAGTGCACATTAGGAATCTTTATGTAGTTTATTATCCCCTGAGATTTTGGCTATGCTGTCAAAGAACAAATGTATGAAATGTTTAATCGCCGAAAATTTCTAAAGACAAGTAGTTTAGATTTCCCAAATGGCAAAAGTCGTAGGAATATTGTTTGTCGTCAATACGTAGTCAACTACATCAGTAGTCTTAAAATAAGTTCCACTGTTCATGCTGTAGGCGGCAATTTTAAATTATAAGACGAAATTTTTGTATCTTTTCAATTTGGAGGCAAGGGTTCAATTAGCGGTTGTCCGAGGTCTGCGAACTTCCACTTTTGCAGTAGGACTTTCGACTTGGTTACTAGCTACGTTCGACATGCACGACTTGTGAGGAAATAAAAAAAATACCTTGCAAACCTTTTTACCAACGTCTCCTAATAAACGATCTGAAAACTTGTTTTTAACATTATTATTCATGACAGCGATGTTCATTTTGTTCAACCTCTAGCTTTATACAGAAAATCGCCGACAAATAATGTGTAAATTCGAGTAAAATCGTATCTGACAAAAACAACATTGAAAATAAAATGTCAGACATGAGAAGACAATTCTAATATCGGATCCGATTCCGGAAGCGGATATGGGTAATTCCGGGTTTTGGCGATCTTTGAACTTTTAAAAAAAATCAGACAGATGACAAAATACATCTTTGAATGGTAAATAAATATAAACACTAGAATTGAAAACCAAAAGATATATGTAAAAGAATGAAAAAACAGAAAATATTTTGTACTGAAAATGTGAGAAACGTACAATTAAATACAACGATGATGAAGTAGAGCAGAATATAATGGTGCAACAGTGCCAGCGTTCTGAAGATCCATAGGTATCCATAGGAAACTCAAAATTACTTTTTGACAAATTTTAATGTCAAAATCCAATACAATGTGAGTCTTTGTGACAGCTGGGAACAGTATATCTAACAATATATATGGTCCTGGTGACAGTATAAATTTTCTTTATCAGTAATAAATGTTGGTAAAGCAAGTTAGATGCTTTTAAAGTGTAAACATATTACTAAATGGGTATTTTTTTTTCTCAATTTTGATGGGTCAGTTAAAATAGCTGGAAGTTTCTTATTTTACACATATAGTGCAACTAGATTATATGATACCTGAATGTAAGCAAATTATATGTATGTGGAGTCCTTTGGGGCACTCTACCCCCTCCTGTTTGATAACTTTGAAACGGATGAGATTCCCACCTCTCAACCATATACAATCATGTATGGGACTATATAACTAATCAAATGAAATATAGGTGAAGTCCCTAGGGTCACCCACCACCTCCTGCTTCAGAACTTGGAAACAGTCGAGATCCTCACCCCTCAACCATATTTATTCATGTATGGGACAATATAACCAATCAAATGAAATACAGGGGGAGTCCCTGGGGTCACCCCACCACTCCTGTTTGGGAACTTTGAAACAGTCGAGATCCCCACCCCTAAACCATATATATTCATGTATGGGACAATATAATAAATCAAATAAAATATAGGGGGAGTCCCTGTGGGTCATCCCACCCCTCCTGTTTGAGAACTTGGAAACGGTCGAGATCCCCACCCCTAAACCATATATATTCATGTATGGGACAATATAACAAATCATATGAAATATAGGTGGAGTTTACGGGGCCACTCTACCCCTTCCTGTTTGAGAATTTGAGAACGGTTGAGATCCCCACCCCTAAACCATATATATTCATGTATGGGACAATATAATAAATCAAATAAAATATAGGGGGAGTCCCTGTGGGTCATCCCACCCCTCCTGTTTGAGAACTTGGAAACGGTCGAGATCCCCACCCCTAAACCATATATATTCATGTATGGGACAATATAACAAATCATATGAAATATAGGTGGAGTTCACGGGGCCACTCTACCCCTTCCTGTTTGAGAATTTGAGAACGGTTGAGATCCCCTCCATAAACCATATATATTCATGTATTGGACAATATAACAAATCAAAATGAATTAAAGGGGGAGTCCCTAGGGTCACTGCACCCTCATGTTTGAAAACTTAGAAACAGTCGAGATCCTCACCACGTAACCATATACACTCATTTATGGGACTAAATAACAAATCAAATAAAATATAGGGGAAGTCCCTGAGGTCACCCCACCCCTCCTGTTGTTTACGAACTTGGAAACAGTCAAGATCCTAACTTTAAATTAAACCATATATTTTCAGGTATAAGACAAAAGAACAAATCCAATGAAATATAGGGAGAGTCCTAAGGGTCACCTTACCCAATCCTGTTTGATAACTTGGAAACAGATGAGATCCCCACCCCTCAACCATATATATTCATGTATTGGACAATATAACAAATCAAATGAAATATAGGGGAAGTCACTGGGGTCCCCCACCCCTAAACCATATATATTCATGTATGGGATAATGGGACAATATAAAAAATCAAATGAAAAATAGGGGTAGTCCCTAGGGTCACTCACACCCTCTTGTGTGTGTTTTGAGAACTTGTAAAAGATTGAGATACCAACTCCTAAACCATATTCATACCTGTTTGTCATTTCAAAAAGATTGAATGACATACAAGGTCAATCTCATAGGCGTCACATATGCATATCACTTTGCTAGACCGAACACCTGTCATTTTATTCCAAACTTAGACATCATGGACTTGGGTTGAAGGTGGGAGTCATTTACATTTACTATGGACAGGTCAGTCAGACCTTACTATTGATCCCTGTAGTAGTAAACATTTGTCTGATTTGTGTCTCATAACTTTTGTACTGTAGAACACAAACTCAGTTTTCTTTCCAGGGAAGCAAGTCCATTCATACTTTTACAAGCTCGTACTAAAGTCAACTTGAAATACTAACAGTCAACTAATACGAACAATTACGATCAACTAGCAATCATTGCGAATTTGTACCACTGCTGACTCGAGACTCATGACCATGAAAAAAAAATATACTTGATATATACGTTGCTATTGAAAACCTTGATAAAATATGAATTATTTGCATTAATGATTAATTCATTAAATGAACATAAATGTACAATTATATATGAATGTTTAATGTTTGTTCTTTTAAATCTTAAAAAAAAAAATTGAAGCAACATTGCCACAGTTTTCATAATTATGTTTGCCTTGGTTTTTGGTTAACTGCCTACAGTGCTTACAGCACTTTGATTAAAGAATTTGAGGATTTTTAGATAGGAAGCTTATGCTGAAGCTTTTGTTGAAATATACACATGTATTGAATATTTTATTGTTAGTATGAATAGTTATATATGAAAATCTTGTAGATACTTTATACAAACCTATGAAATCTTTGAGCAAATTACAAGTTTTTTCTAAAGTTGGCAAGATAAGTTTGAAATGTATTTATCATATGCTCCAAAGGAACTTTCAAATAGACATATTGGCATACATGCAAATAGCTAAGTAATAGGTCAAACATACATACAGGACACATAAAAGCATATATGCTGTAAATTCAGACAAAAACAATTGTGTGCATTAGTTATTTCCATTTTTGAAGAATGAGAGATCAATTATTACAATTTATAGAAAATCTGCTTACATGAATATGTATCAGATTTCAAAACACAAGTTTTTTTATTATTGTCATACTCACCCAGTTGTATTATTTCGCAATAATAAAATTATGAATCCCTAAGTTTTATCAATAAAAGAACAATCTTTTCTTTTCTAAATATAAATCAGATTTTAAAATTTATCAAAAGAAGAGTTTTTTTATTTTACAGTTTGTAAACCTTGCTGCTGATTTCTTGAATTTCATCAATGTGTATTTTGTAACTACAACTGACTCAGAACTACAGAAAACATTGAAGTGAGTATGATAGGTTGTTTGGGAAAATGCTAAAAAAATAGCAACCTAACAACATTAGAAAAAAAAGTTGATGTCAATCTAGATTTTTGAACAATAGACAGGTGTCAATATCATCTGTCTATTTCTAAATCGCTTCAAGTCAAAATTTGTTGCAGATATTTTTAACAATGATCATCATAAATCTGAAATAACATTAAATACTGTATAGACTGAAACTGAAGGATATGAATAACATTAAATACTGTATAGACTGAAACTGAAGGATATGAATAACATTAAATACTGTATAGACTGAAACTGAAGGATCTGAATAACATTAAATACTGTATAGACTGAAACTGAAGGATCTGAATAACATTAAATACTGTATAGACTGAAACGGAAGGATATGAATAACATTAAATACTGTATAGACTGAAACTGAAGGATATGAATAACATTAAATACTGTATAGACTGAAACTGAAGGATATGAATAACATTAAATACTGTATAGACTGAAACTGAAAGATATGAATAACATTAAATACTGTATAGACTGAAACGGAAAGATATGAATAACATTAAATACTGTATAGACTGAAACTGAAAGATATGAATAACATTAAATACTGTATAGACTGAAACGGAAGGATATGAATAACATTAAATACTGTATAGACTGAAACTGAAGGATATGAATAACAACAATTTTAATACTTGGTTTCTGACTGCCAAAATTCACATTAAAATCATATGATCCTTCAAATTTTGCTATAGAATTCTCCTTTTCAGAATCTAAAGGACTATAAATAATCTGATTTGTAAACCAAAATGAAATAAGGTTATGTCATTGGTTGAATTTACCTTGTTAAAGACGTTTAAAAAACCAATCATGTTTTGGTGCACACTTTTGAAAATATTACCCAGAATGCATTAGATTCTGAAAAGGCTAGTTATTGCCTTACCTTACTCTTAGTTGGCTGATATCTTTTCTGTAAGCAGTGAACTTTACCATGACACCTCTTGTTACACATTTGGCAATATCTGACTGCAAGTGTGAAGGGAAAAACAGGATCAATTGAGAAAGTAATAATTTAGAAATGAAGTAACTCATAGACCTATATTTACATTCTCTAGGAATTGTCTGAATGAAGACCATATGAGCAACCTATCAACTGTTATTAAAGAATTGGATAAAGAGACCATGAAAATCGGAGCAGGTATGTTTTCTGGGCTGGCAGTTATCTGTAGAAACTGAACCCAAAAAATAGCTTGGGAGCTTTAGTTATTAAAAAAATCTAGACATATATGCATAAATAACTAAAGTTCACGTCTTTTAACATCATGAATGCCAATCCATTCCAAGTCATGCATATCCATAGAAAAAGGAGTTTGCTTATGAGGATTCATTTATTTTCGTGGGTACCAGTTTTCATCAGTTAAGGAGGCTCGCGGGTACAAAAATTTGAGCAAAAAATTAAACATTTGTTTTTTCATTACAAATTTTATTTATTACACTATAAGTTATTACTTTATGATATGATACAAAAATTAACCAAAAAAATCAATTCGGTTTGGCCCCAGATGACTTTTAAAATGTTTATATCATTGAAAAAATTCCAAATTATCTCCCTTTGGTGCAAAAATGCTATTTTTTGTCATTAGAATTGAAATATCTTTTTTTAATCATCGGTGACCTATATTTTTTATTATTGTTTTCAAATAAGCTATACATAAACTAAATAATAGTAAAATTTAAGCGATTTCTGTAATTAAGTTCTTTTTTTATTTCGATATTACCTACTTTTCTCCTATTAGTTCAACAGAAAAAAAGTACCTTTACAAAAATGTATGCTTCTTTCAAAGGCAGATTGTGAGCGTAAATGATTGGTGACCCCTCTTTTTTAATTTTATTTTTCTATCAGGTATAAGATAAAGTTCATTTATAGAAAAAATTAGAGAAATCTTATATTAAATTAAAAAAAATGATTTAGACCCGCGAGTCCCCTTAAGCTATACTTACATGTTGGTGGATATTTAATTTAGTGGTTTTACCAAAGTCTGCATACAAGCCTATAGAAAATTTGTTATTCCTTGACCATTTGATTTGCATGGTTCGTCTTAATCACAAAATCCACGAAATTTGGTATCCAACATATACAAATGAATCCAGAGTAAGTAGTATTTTAAAAGTTGATCCTTATATTTAAGTGGATACTAAGTTATGTGGATTCATATCAACTGTATTTTCATTGACATATGAATTTGTGGATTTGCTATACCTTCAAAATCACTGAAAGGTTTTCCATCATAAAAAATAATGAATTAGGAACGATACTATAACAGACCAGAACAGTTTTATTTTTGTTAATATAAAAAAGAAGATGTGGTATGATTGCCAATGAGACAACTATCCACAAAAGACCAAAATGACACAGACATTAACAACTATAGGTCACCGTACGGCCTTCAACAATTAGCAAAGCCCATACCGCATAGTCAGCTATAAAAGGCTATTTACTCTAGTAATAAGTTTTTTTTTATAAGAAAATGTTTTGACCAATGCAGAGTCATTTTAGATATAAATTAACTGCGAAACATATAATAATTGCACTTTCTCAATTGATATAACTCAGATATGATGAAACTTGTTTAACGGAAAATTAATATAACTGAATGCTCCTATGTTTTACTTATTAAGTATCCTCGAGTTCTTTTAAATATTGCATGCATTTGTATAACAATTACCAGAAATGTTGCACATAAATAATGTTTTCCTATTTCTGTGCATTTGAAGAACTGTCAAAAATAGTATTGAACATATTGGTGTATTATATTTTAAACGTATCATTTCAGAAAAGACTTTTGAGAATTTATCTGTATCGTTAGCAAGACTAAATCACTGTCTCATAGCTACTGGGTGTCTTAGTGAAAGATTGCAGGTAAGGAAGTTTTTTTTTAAACTTGAAACTTTTTTTTTTAATTTATTGAATTAATTAGTTCTACCATTTTATTCTGTGCCTCTCCAAATTCGATTTTGGACTGTACATTTATTGTTCTTGAGTTATACTGTGAGCACTTGATCACCTAATTCTAGTTTAAATTTACTATTGAAATAAGAATTTTATTCAAGTTTTTTCTGAGCCATGCAAATTACAACAACTTCAATTGTAATATAATAGGTGGAAAATGTAAAATATTAAAGCACTAGTAAAAGCAACTAGAAATTAAGCTTTTGATAATTTGTTCATTTTCATTGTAATAATATTACATTCCATTTTGTATTTGTTTATGTAGCTAGTTGTTATTTGTAAAATATATATATATATGTAAATATATTTAGGCCTGCTCAGTTGTGTTTCATTTGCATGATTTGAAGAAGTAAGAATTCATCCGATCTGAATTTAAATATTGTCTTGTTTTGTAGGATGTCCTATTGGAACAGTTGAATGTTAGTCCCAGTTCAGTGGACCCTTGGCCATTAACGGTCCATCCAAGAACACTAAGTGTCTTAGCAGAGGTCATACTCTTAAAGCAACAAAAAGAAAGAGAATCTAAAACATTGAAAAGTCAAAGTGAGGCTGCTGTCATCACTATTTGGGTCAGGTTCATGACAACCTTGAAGAGTGCCATAATCAATTTTGATAATGTCACAGAGACTTGTGAAGGTAAATGTTACTCATGTGACTATCAGCTGATGATTTTTTATACGACCGCAAGTCGTAAATTGGTATGACGTTGGCGTTGTTGTCGTCCGAAGACACATTGGTTTTCGCACTATAACTTTAGTTTAAGTAGATAGAAATATATGAAATTGAAACACAAGGTTTATGACCACAAAATGAAGGTTGGAATTGATTTTGGGAGTTTTATTCCAAACAGTTTAGGAATTAGGGACCAAAGAAAGGCCCAAATAAGCATTTTTCTTGGTTTTCGCACAATTACTTTAGTATAAGTAAATAGAAATCTTTGAAATTTAAACACAAGGTTTATGAACACAAAAGGAAAGTTGGGATTGATTTTGGGAGTTTTGGTCCCAACAGTTTAGGAATTACGGGCCAAAAAGGGGCCCAAATAAGCCTTTTTCTTGGTTTTCGCACCATAACTTTAGTATAAGTAAATAGAAATCTATGAAATTTAAACACAAGGTTTATGACCATAACAGGAAGGTTGGGATTGATTTTGGGAGTTTTGGTCCCAACAGTTTAGGAATTAGGGCCCAAAGGTCCAAAATAAACTTTGTTTGATTTCATCAAAAATTGAATAATTGGGGTTCTTTGATATGCCGAATCCAACTGTGTATGTAGATTATTAATTTTTGGTCCCGTTTTCAAATTGGTCTACATTAAGGTCCAAAGGGTCCAAAATTAAACTTAGTTTGATTTTAACAAAAATTGAATTCTTGTGGTTCATTAATATGCTGAATCTAAACATGTACTTACATTTTTGATTATTGGCCCAGTTTTCAAGTTGGTCCAAAAAGGGGTCCAAATTAAACTTTGTTTGATTTCAACAAAAATTTCATGGGGTTCTTTGAGATGCTGAATCTAAACATGTACTAAGATTTTTTATTATGGGCCCAGTTTTTAAGTTGGTCCAAATCAGGGTCCCAAATTAAACTTTGTTTGATTTCAACAAAAATTGAATCCTTTGGGTTCTTTGATATGCTGAATCTAATCTTGTATTAAGATTTTTGCTTATGGGTCCAGTTTTCAAGTTGGTCCAAATCGTGGTCCAAAATTAAACTTTGTTTGATTTCAACAAAAATTGAATATATGGGGTTCTTTGATATATGCTGAATCGAACCATGTATTTAGATTTTTGATATTTGGACCCGGTTATCAAATTGGTCCACATTGAGGTCTAAAGGGTCCAAAATTGAACTTTATTTGATTTCATCAAAAATTGAATTCTTGGGGTTCTTTGATATGCTGAATGTCTAACCATGTATTAAAATTTTGGATATTGCACCATAATAGGTAAATGTCCAATTTAAAATTTTTAAGTTTTTAAGTTTAAGTTCTTAGACCACATTCATTCTGTGTCAGAAACCTATGTTGTGTCAACTATTTAATCACAATCCAAAATCAGAGCTGTATCAAGCTTGAATTTTGTGTCCATACTTCCCCCAACTGTTCAGGGTTCGAACTCTGCGGTCGTATAAAACTGCGCCTTGCGGAGCATCTGGTTTTAATTTTTTGTTAGGGTAAATCTTTTTAGAAATACAATGCAGCAGAATGAAATAATTTTTAATCTCATGTTCTCTATTCAGTGTAGTCATGTTGGAATGGAATTATATAGGATTACGATATTACTCTTTCAAAAATGGAGCAAAAAAAAATAAATGTAAAATATTTGAAATAAAATAAAAATAAGGAATTATTATGCATCATTGAATACTAATATTCATGAATGAATTTTAAGTGTTTAATATTTTGTAGAATTTTTAAAAACCTACCAAACATTTTGATCTAGTATTTTATTGTAGATGTGAATGTAGAGCACATACAGTTGCTGATCTTCCTGTTTCACAGTCTGCCATTGATGCAGAAGAAGTCCTTGTTGTTACAACTGGCACAGAATATCATAGCTATCTCAGAACTAGAATCTAGGTCTGTATCTCAACCAGAACATATACTTAGGCCATTGAATAAAATTTGGGAAATTTGATGTCTATATAAAGGATTATTCTAGTTTAAGTCATAAGATAGGGTTCACTCTTTTATCACGTTAGCCTCAATTTCAACTCATTTTGGGATATATGTTATCTATTTTGCTGATTTCAGATCAATAGCAGTTTACTTTTAGTCAGATATTTTCACTACTTTATTGATTGGATTTTCAAACTTTTAAAAAGTGAAAATGCTTAGTTATGCAATATAATTAACAAGGTGGAATGTTGATTTTCTGAAGCTTACTAAAAAAAATAATAGTTCAGTTTAAATGTTATGAAAATTTTCAAGTATTTGAAGATAAAAAGCATTCAAAAAGCTCTGTTGAACTTAAAAAAAAAGGTTTTACATCTTAACATATTACTAGAAAACAAGAAATTTGAACAAGTTTGTCAACAAGACATCAACTTAACGACACAAAAAAAGAACTATATTTAGAGGTCAGCGTATCGATAATTTATCAGTTACAAAAAATGACTTGTAATAATTCTTATGCCATAATCTTTATTATTTCAAAATGAGTTTTTAATTAATACTATTAGAATACCTTATATACTGCTGTTAATATATAAGTCTTTACTTTGTTATTGTCAATTTTAGAAAACTAGAAAAGATGATACCATTACTTCTGTCCAGATTGGTTCTGATATTTGAGTATTTACTTCATTACTTTTATGACCCACCAGATGAACTTATAGAACAGGTAATTTAATGGAAAGAAATGACATAAATTTCTGAAAATATTCTATCAAATTTGTAAATTACAATAAGTTTTTTATGCCCCACCTACGATAGTAGAGGGGCATTATGTTTTCTGGTCTGTGAGTCCATTCATTCGTCCGTTCATTCGTCTGTCTGTCCTGATTCAGGTTAAAGTTTTTGGTCAAGGTAGTTTTTGTCGAGCCTGCGACCTAGGGACAGTGATCAGGCGGCGGCGTTGGCTAACTTCTTAAAAGCTTAATATTTTAGAAGGTGGAAGACCTGGATGCTTCATACTTTGTATATGGATGCCTCATGTTACGAAGTTTCCGTCAGTCACATGTCCAATGTCCTTTACCTCATTTTCATGGTTCAGTGACTACTTGAAAAAAAAGTTAAGATTTTTTGAAATGTTAATTTCTTTCTTATTATAAGTAATAGGATAACTATATTTGGTATGTGCTTACCTTGCAAGGCCCTCCTGCTTGTCAGACAGTTTTCACTTGACCTCGACCTCATTTCATGGATCAGTGAACAAGGTAAGTTTTGGTGGTCAAGTTCATATCTGAGATACTATAAGCAATAGGTCTTGTATATTCTGTGTATGGAAGCAGTGTAAGGTGTACATGTCCAACTGGCAGGTGTCATCTGACCTTGACCTCATCTTCATGGTTCAGTAGTTATAGTTAAGTTTTTGTGTTTTGGTCTGTTTTTCTTGTACTGTATGCAATAGGTCTACTATATTTGGTGTATGGAATAATTGTAAGGTGTACATGTCCAACTGGCAGGTGTCATCTGACCTTGACCTCATTTTCATGGTTCAGTGGTTATAGTTAAGTTTTTTGTTTTTATCTTATTTTCTTATACTATATGCAATAGGTCTACTAAATTTGGTGTATGGAATGATTGTAAGGTGTACATGTCTAGCTGACAGGTGTCATCTGACCTTGACCTCATTTTCATGGTTCATTGGTCAAAGTTAAGTTTTTGAGTTTTTGTCTATTTTTCTAATACTTTATGCAATACCGTATTCGGCTGTATATTTTCCGCATTTGTGTATAGTCCGCATCCCCTCTTCACCCCCAAATATCGTAAACTCATTCATGTAAGAGATACACCTGCACAATGTGACCTTTCACCTGGAAATATAGTTTCGTATACAAAATTCCACTTCTTTCAGGTTTACACTTTCAGTATTAATGGTTACGATTTACAATTAAAAAATGTTAGGTCTTGATTTATTTACGTCGATAAGTTAAGAGTTAAACACAAAAAGTTGAAATACGAAAATTTTTGATACTTTAATCACACATTTTCAAAATGGCGCATCATGGTTTACTTGTACTGTACACACGCGAATAACATTAAACAAAATCGATCTTGGGAAGATTTCACTAGGTTTCAACTTGACTATTATGGTTTAACCATTGAAGGGTTCATCTTTCATTGATATTCAGGATTCAGGTACACTGTTAAGATGCAATGACACAAATTTGACCAAATCCAAAACAAAGCGGACTTTCGATCAAAGGCTGATTTTTATGCAAATTACTAAGTCAACACTGTTTGATTGTTTATTTTATTTAAAAAAAATAACAAAGAGTAGTCAAGAATACAGTTAGATTGTTTATTTTATTTCTAAATAATACAAAGAGTTGTCAAAAATACAGTTAGATTGTTTATTTTATTTCTAAATAATACAAAGAGTTGTCATTGACAACACATGATGTTTCTGTTTACTTGGCCAAACCTCGTTCAACATCGTATCCCAACCCTGGAAAAAAATGTCATGAAATCCTATAGTACTGCATAGTCCGCACCCCTTCCATCAATTTCATTCCCAGGGTAAAAAACCGCGGACTATACACTCCTTTCTACAGTAGGTCAACTTTATTTGGTGTATGGAAATATTTTATGATCTATATGTCAGTCGTGCAGGTTTTGTTGACCTTGACATCCTTTTCACTGTTCATTGCTAAGTATTAAGTATTTGTGTTTTGGTCTCTTTTACTTATTTTTTAAGCAATAGGTCAGCTATATTTGTTGTATGGAAGAATTGTTAACTGTACATGTCTGCCTGGCATGGTTTATCTGACCGTGACTCATTTTCATGATTCACTGATCAATGTTTAATTTTCCTGGATAATGTTGAGTTTATGTGACAGTTGTAATAAAGCTTTATTTATATTTAGGACTATCAACATAATATCAATAATAAGTAAAGATGGCGAGACATTTCAGCGTGTGCACGCTTGTTTTTATTAAAAAATGTAATTCAGAATTTCGAATATTTTAATTATTTAATAATTGTATTTGTGAATTCTTATTGTTAGTTTCCACCTACATGTGTGTTCTATTTTCAGGTCCGATGGAACTTGTTTACAGTTCATACAATGAAACAGGAAGGTGACAAGCCACTAGCCTGTCTTTACTTTGCCTGGGATGATATAGAGAAAAGATATCGTAAAAATCTGAGTGCCCAGGAGGCTAACGAAGGTAAACTTTTGTAAAGGTCATTTTAACTGATGATGCCCAGGAGGCTAACGAAGGTAAACTTTTGTAAAGGTTATTTTAACTGATGAGGAGTGAATGATTGGAAAAGTCTAAAAATGATATACACATAGAAATTGTGAAATAATAGATGATTAACTAGCTTTTAAAAAAAATATGCCAAGTATGGCCATCTCAAATGTTAATCCTGTCCTGTTATAAGTAATGTTTTATGTAGAAATAAGAATATGTGGTATGAGTGCCAATTAGACAACTCTCCATCCTAGTCAAAATGTGTAAAATTTAAACCATTATAGGTCAAAGTAGTGTCTTCAATACAGAGCCTTGGCTCACACAAAACAGTAAGCTATAAAGGGCCCCAAAAGATACTAGTGTAAAACCATTCAAACGGGAAAACCAACAGTTCAATCTATATAAAAAACGAGAAACGAGAAACACTTATGAACCACATCAACAAACGACAACTACTGAACATCAGATTCCTGACTTAAGACAGGTGCAAACAAATGCAGAGGGTTTAAACATTTTAATAGGTACCAACCTTCACCCTTACCAGAAACAATATCTAATATGTATCTATTTTGGTTTAACTTTTAGTTCTGAAGCCAAGATTTTACAACATAGGACCAATAGAAATAAGAAGTCAAGATGCACCCAAAGTAGATGGATTGGTATGCTATATAGTTTTATTTCTTTTGATCTGAACTCTGATAGATAGCCCCAGTAATCGTTATAATGCTGATATCTTTCCTGTAAATTTTTGAAAGACCACAGAGTGAACAAGCTCTGAATAAGTGACTGAAATTTACATGTTGAAAAGTGCTGATTAAATTGGGAATGAAAAAATTAGTTAAATTTTGCAAGTTACAATAATTTCTTTTCTTTTATTTCATTTATTGTAATGAGATATGATCATACCCATTTAAAAAGAAAAACAAGATTTCACATCTTAAAAAATCCTTAAATTTCAACAATTGGAAAAACAAAACATGTTGTCATGATGTTGTAGTGATGTTGCATCCAGGGCTTCCAAAAAATATTTGAGCCAGCCGGACATTTCATATCTGATCCCGATTTTAATCCCTTAAGACTTAGTCACAAAAGGCAATTATGGTAATCAGATGGCCATTCCAATGATTGACATTACATTAAAAAAAAACGATTTTAAACTTTACTTTGATATGATATGAATTTGATGTTAGGATGTTACTGTTAAATTGGCAGTGCATCATTCAAGTGTGCACATCAGCGTGCTCATATCTGCCATAGACTTTTTATTTGTGCAAAATGACATTGTCAAAAACTACTTTAGTTTTCAACCGGATGTTGACTTGACAATGGTAAAACATGGACCATAAACGGATACGTAAAATCCGTGTATTTTTACAAAGCACGACTGAGAGAAGAAGCTCTTTTCACGTTATTTCTTCAACAAAATACTTGAATTGAACGTTAGATACAGGTATAATTGATAATTTTAGCATTTTTGAAGAAATGTAGGATGCATTATTAAATTTCCCACCTGTGCACATGCGCACACGTGTTCTAGTTCATACGACGTAGTTCTGACGATTTTTTATTTAAAACCTTAAAATTTTTCATCAAATCATTTTGATAAACTAATTTCTAATAATTTTAATCTTTAGAACGAAATCAATTAGATACAAACCGCTGAAATGTAAGAAAATATTTGTGATTAAACCGATCAATTTATACGATGTCCGGTACTGATCATAGTTCACCTGTCACCTGAACAGGTAGATTTCAGCTGCCCAACTACTAATTAGCCTTGATTAAAATTAGAAAGTATTGAAGTAGGTGTTGTTTTGATAGTAATTAATCATCATGTCACATTTATGACCGGAAACGTGTTGATGTTAAAGGCAAAAGGTTGGGTCAAAAAGATCGTGAATTATGTAAAAATGACCGAAAAAGCCTTGAAAAATAAAAAGTATATGACCGTTTCATGCTTTGCCCAGCCGGACTTTTACCGGACATTATACAAATGACCGGAATATATGACCGTTTTGGAAGCCCTGGTTGCATCACAATTTTAAGTGACAAGATTCAAATATCATTAACTCAAGATGGAACAAACTTTAAAATTCCTTTAACTACTGTGGATTTTATTATTTTTTTGTTGGATACCAATTTTCATGGATTTCCTTGGGTTAACCATAAATTCAAATATTCAATGAAAAACAGTTATCCTCAATCCATAAAAATTGGTACAGATGAAAATAAATGAATCAATTTTATGGCAATAACACTTTATGATATATCTACAATATTTTATAATCCATCTTGTATATTTTCAGGCATGTAGTTTCCTGTTGGCGACATCTGACTGCATGAGTTACAACTTACTTTATGATGCCTGCATCTCACTGTTAATGGTTGGCAGCAAGGTTGACAAGACCAAGACAAAATTGACACTACTGGTCAGTTAATATTATTTATTGAATTTGAGACAGCTTTAGCTATTTATTATGTCACTTCATCGATAAATGGAGACATGATGTAATTGGTTTTCAAAGTATTAGGAAACGTAAGATTTTAGAATTAAAAAAAAATAACACAACAGCAGAAAATTTGATTCATCTTTAAAATTGATTGATATTGGTGTATTTTTAATTCAGAAATTATTTTACATGCATTTATTATTGTAAATTTTGATAGAAGGACAAAACATGTGATATAAAACAATTGTGATTTCTGTGAGAGCTGCATTCAGACACATGTATCAGTTATCAGAATGTGAGTTCTTATTATTGCGACACGTGCAAATCTCTTGCATTATTATATGTATTGAAAAAAACTTGTCAATAATTTCTGAATTTGTAGTATTTATGTACTGACCAAAGTTAAATGCTGAGTGAATTTATTTTTGTTAATTTTCAGGACTCTGTGTCAAGACATAGCCATTTCCTGATTACTTGGAGACTGCTATCCTGTTTGCCTCCCTCCATACAGTATCTAAGACTTTTAGAGACTGGTACCCTACAGATGAGTAATGGACATGTTTTACATACACTTCGATGGACACCTAGATGTGGACAGAAAGTTTTTATAAGCTGGATAAAGGTTGGTCTATTTATTGAACTGGAACTGGATAATTTTATATTAAAATATAGATTTTTTTTTCTCATTTACAAGTTTAAAAAGTGACCCACTTGTGGCAAAATAGCATTTTTATGCACATTGACAGAAGAAACAAAAATTTTGAATTTGGAAGTATTTTTTAAAATAAACAATTATGGAGATAACTGTTACCTTTAAGTAAAAAATAATCTCTATATACTCTTGTTCACAAAATTGTGTTATTATTTTCAGGATTGTCTGGTTAAACAAGGACTTACAACACAACAGTCTGATGCACTGTTAACAGCTGTTAACAAACTGGCTAACACAGTCAACTTTGACATTCGTCTGGCCATGAACTTCATCCAAGATCAGGTAAGGCTTTGTTCATAAACTGATATTGAAACAAGAAAATGTAGTTTGAATGCCAATGAGACAATTCTCCAGCAGATACTAGAAATTAACAACCATTCAAAAAGTTCTATTTATGTAAAATTATATAAAACAGTAGTGGTTACTGACATCATAGACAAGTAGAGCAAAAAAAAAACCCAACTTTTTATTAAGATAAAACTTACATATTCCTTTTCTAAGTGTCTTTATGTATTTGTAGAGAAGTTATGTCACAATTAAAGAATGTTTTGCACACAATAGCAACAAGTAGTGATACGTTTATCTATTCCTTTGAACTTAAAAAAAAATTTTGGTTTTGTAAAAATGATGTTTAACATTGATAATAACAATTTGGAAGTATGAAAATTTTACACCCTGTATTAAACAATATCATACATGATTCCAGATTGTAGTTAAATTTTCTTGAGACTCTAAGTTTTCTGTTCTAGATTGCAGTATTACCATTTGTAGAAAACACTGAAGTATTACCTGTGTCAGAGTTACCCAGTTTGTTTTCTTGTCTGATGTTAGACTGTGTCATAGCTAAAATACAGGTCTCATTGGACCAAACATTCGCTAAAGCTATGGTGAGTTTTGTGTCATAGTTTTTTCATAAGAAATATTTTATTTTTACAAAATCATTTATTGCTTTTCTAACAAGAAAAGTATAGTATAAAAAAGTTAATTTTATTAGAGAAAACCATGAAAATCAATTCAGAGAAATTGTAGAACATTGAAATTTTCTTAATTGAACTGTATATTTTTTCTCATAAATGCTCAAAAGGCTATATACCTTATTCTTGAAAATGCTCTTTGTAGACTACTTTTATTTTAAGAAGTTAACAAAAAATTGTATTTTTAGGATGATATTGATCCAAATAAAACCATGGAAATTGCCCAGGATTTAATACCAGCTACTTTACTACTTCTAGAGGCTTATGGTGTATTTGCAAGGTAAAGATAGATTTATAGCATCCATTATAAATATAAATGTTTAAATAACCCGCTAATGCGCACCACATATATTAGGTTATTTTGAATATATAGAAAAAATATTAGTCATTCCTTATAATTTTTTAATTTTAAATTCAATTTGTAAGGAGTAATTTTTGACAAAAAGATGGTGACATCATGGTCACATGACAAAAACTATTAGTTGATAGACAAAACGCTTAGCTAATCAGAAGATGTGCTGCATCCAAAATTAAATTATAATGTCATGAAATTGTTTTCCACCAGATCCTGTATTTTGGGTAAACTGCACTGTGAAGAAGATGGAGAACTTCAAGTAACAAGTAAACAACAGAAGGCCTATGGTATTGTGATGAGCATTGGGTCAACAAATCATTCCACCACAATGTTACTGGCTAGGGAAATCATGGCTACTTTACCAAGGAAACTCTCCCAGGCCATTGATAAATGGACTACATCTACAAAAGTTGTCTTTCCTGGAAATGCATCATGGGTAATTGAATGCATAGTATCTCGTTAAATTTTTGAATATACTTAAATTGTTTAAGAAATTAAAAAAAAAATGGATACCAAATGATGAAAAACAGTAAATTTTATAATCCAAAATTTGTGTCATGAACAGTCTAAATAGATGTTGAGTAAAAACATTATTCATTTCTAATTATATACATGTAGGTCAAATATTCCTTCTCGATCGTATAATATTTCTATTTATAGAAGGGAGATTACAGTAATATTTCTATTTATAGAAGGGAGATTACAGTAATGATTTGATACCAGCTGAGAGCTACATAGAGGCCATACTTAGTTCCCACATAGAGACTATGTCAGTGGAAGCTACCTTTAGTGTGGACATGTCAATCCGACATATGTTGTCATCACTGGTCAAGTTTGCCTCAGATTTAACTACGTAAGTAAACATGTCAATAGTAAGGTGGCTAACTTCAGTGTGGACATGTCAATTAGACACATGCTGTCATCACTGGTCAAGTTTGCATCAGATTTAACTACTTAAGTAAACATGTCAATAGTAAGGTGGCTAACTTCAGTGTGGACATGTCAATTAGACACATGCTGTCATCACTGGTCAAGTTTGCATCAGATTTAACTACGTAAGTAAACATGTCAATAGTAAGGTGGCTAACTTGAGTGTGGACATGTCAATTAGACACATGCTGTCATCACTGGTCAAGTTTGCATCAGATTTAACTACTTAAGTAAACATGTCAATAGTAAGGTGGCTAACTTCAGTGTAGACATGTCAATTAGACACATGCTGTCATCACTGGTCAAGTTTGCATCAGATTTAACTACTTAAGTAAACATGTCAATAGTAAGGTGGCTAACTTCAGTGTAGACATGTCAATTAGACACATGCTGTCATCACTGGTCAATTTTGCATCAGATTTAACTACTTAAGTAAACATGTCAATAGTAAGGTGGCTAACCTCAGTGTGGACATGTCAATTAGACACATGCTGTCATCACTGGTCAAGTTTGCATCAAATTTAGTTTGGTGGAGTTGCTTAAAAAATATTATATAATCATATATTAGATTTTTTGTGCGTCTGTTTCAGATTTAGGCAAAAGAAAATATGATTTGTTAATTTTATGCATTGCGGAATTAAATTAGAATGTCTTGCCTTTTCTTGTGGTTAAGAAATTAAACTCAAAATATAATGAAATTAAAAATTTCCAAAATATGATACACTTATCACCTATACCTGTATGGATATTGAATGTCCATTACAATTAACCGAAAGAAAGTGAGAGAAAAAAAACAGAAAGAATATTCAAACCAACACTATATCTTATGTGCTTTGACTTTATTTTGAATAGAAGGTTCATGAAATGAAAAATAAAAGGGAATAATCCTTTTCTTTTGCTGTTGTAGGTGGTGTCCAGACACAAACAGTAGTAAAGAAATGGTCAGAGTTATGTTTCCTTTGACTGTAGAGGCAGCTGCTGTCTCCATGGATGAAATGGTAAGACAATGTTGAATATGAAATAGACATTTTTGAGTTAAGGTTTAAAGAACTTTTAGTAAAAAAAAATAGAAAAAAGTCAGACTAGACTAGAATTGCAGTCAATTATCTCAAGTCAAGAAGCAGCAGTGGTAATAATCCTCTGTAATGAGCAATAATAACTACTGCAAACAACTGATATAGTCATGCACGGTTAGCCACTAGTCCGATGCCCCAGACTAGTAAAATTTCATTCGGACTAGTGAGTTTTTGCAAAATTTTGTTTGGACCAATAAGATAAATGTTAGAATATTGGTCTTCGGACTAGTAGTTGAAAAAGTTTTTTGTGCAGACTGCAGTGATAATCCATGCAAAACAATGTGAAATTGTTTTTGTTGATGAATCAATATTTTTGCAAATTTAACCATTTAGAACTAAGGAAAATACACAAATTTCACCTCGTAGAACTAACAATAATACACACAAATTAAAAAAAAAAAAAAACTTATTTTCAACATCCTATTATAAAAATGTAATTATTAGTATTGAATGCTTCTTTTGTTAATGTAATAGGGTTGTAAAAGCATTGACCATGCACACACTTTGAGAATGAATCTCTTCTAGGCTTCATATATAATGTACTTCAGTCAACACTTTTACACCCCAATAAATTTACAAAAAGAAGCTTTCAATTTTTAATTTAAACTGATGTTTAAACATTTTGAACCTTGTACATGTTTGTTGTAGGTTTGGATGTCTTTGGAACGTTTCCTAGGACCAGCTGACGGTGAAGAATATTTAGAGAAAACATTTTACTATTGTATCTCTGTTTGTAACAATTTGATTGTGAATTATTCTGACCCTGAATTTGGATTAGAAGAAAAGGTTTTCATAGAATGCTTGAAGTTTATGGAGAATCATCTGGAATCTAAGGCAGAAAGGAAAGCTTTTGAAAAATTCTTCACAGAAAAAGGAGGTAGGGTTAAAATGGAGTTATAGATATAAATCTTTTTCTCTTACAATAAATTAAAAAAAGATCAGTTTGAAATGTTGATTTTAATTTTTTAATTAATTGTTAATGCATCAGTTTTTGTTGGGTTTTATTAATTTGATTATTTTTTCTGAATTTAAATGCGAAATGAAAAATTAATCCAAGAAAAACATTACCGCATAAATTTAAAATCCCTACCAAATTAATTTTAGAGACAAATTCACACTGTCAACCCAATGAAATTGAAAATTCTACAATCATTTTTGGGTGTGATTGTTATGCAGTAAATAATTATTTATATTAAATTACAGATTTAACCACATTACTGCTTGGAGCTTCCAGGAAGAATTTATCATCACAATTCTCAACATATATTTTGAAGTTTTTGAACAGATTGTTGACACTGGGTAAGTTTTATTATTTTTATAATGCTTAAGTATTTATTTTGTAATTTATTGTTAGTTGAAATCAATCAAAAAATCTTAATAGAGGTTTGGTAGGATGTGTGTGCTTTCCAAAATTCATGCATTTAATTAATTTCATAATCTAAAGCATTCATAACTGACTATGCAGTATTTGTTATACTCATTGTTGAAGGCTGTACTGTGACCTATAGTTGTTTATTTCTGTGTCATTTGGTCTATTGTGGAGAGTTGTCTCATTGGCAATCATACCACATCTTCTTATTTTTATATTGGTAATATTTTCATAAGTGTACACACAAATGTTGTGATTTACAAACTGTGTCCATAATGGAAATTTACCCAATTTCTATTTATTATTTCAGTGCAATCAAATATGTTTCGCTTGCCCTTTTGGGTGAAACTTGATGTCTTATTTTATCATAAAATTGATATCTGTGATTGTAGATGTGAAGAAGCTGTAGTACAAAAATTATTTGATTTTATAATTTTTTCAGCTGAGAAGAATTCCACTGATACAAGCTATGAAGTACTGTGTGGCACTCTGTCTAAGCTGACAGAAGTAGACAACTTGACACTACAGAAATGGCTGTCAAAAATGATTGTTTCATCTCAGGTATGTCTGTAGATGTGATTAGATTATTCTTATCATGAAATATTATTTACTTTGTCTGTGTTTTGAGTATTGCTGTTGTTTCACTCAAGAATTGAATGCTTCTTTTTGTAAATTTATTGGTGGTATTATAGCGTTGATCAGAGTACATTTTGTATGAAGCAGGGATGCAAATTTCATTCTAATAATGTGTGCACAGTCAACATTTTAGAACCCTATTACAATACAAAAAATGCATTCAATACTTATAATTACATTTTTTAGCTAGGATTATGAAAACACGATTTCTATCAAGATTTTCTTTAATTAACCTGTGCACTTTATTGTGCGACCTTGTGTCATTATGCTTTTCTCAGAACAAAGACCAATATTATTCAATTGAAGATTTTGTAATACATAATGCATTCCAATATTGAAATGATACTTTTATCACCATATTGTAGGCTTAGGGAAAATCATTAGAAAATAAAACATGTATGCTTATGCTGCAAAAATATCTTTTGTGAAACTTCCATTAATATATATACATGTGTTTTTGTAGAGGGAAGATGAAGAAGAAAAGACTCTAAGAGAAAACAGAATGTTATTGAGAAATATCACTATCCATATTGTCAAGGAAAAAAGGTTTGTTGAACTTCATAATTAAATTAACAAAAGCTAAAAGATTATAAAGTGGTTATGCTTTTTGCTGGCATAAGATTATTTTCAATATTTCATGCAGTGGAATCTCTCTGGGTAGAAAGAAGATAAGTCCCTTTTAATACAATTTTTTAAAAAGATTATTAATCCATTTGAATGTTAAACAGGGTATGAAAAAAAAATTCTAAGCTTCACTAAGTTGATTTATTTGTAACAGTAGAATCTGTGTTATATGAAGGCCACACTTAAAATACAAAACAGTTATCTCATGAAAGCTGGTTTAGTCGATTGTATTTATTAAGGTAATACTGTAAATCCAAAAATTAATGTGTCAATATAGTATTGAAATCACTGATTATTTGAACAAATACTATGTCTAGTTTATGCTGTTGGAAACATTTTATGAAGGAAAATCATGTCTGTCATATGGTCACTTATGGAGAGTTGTCTCATTGGCAATCATACCACCTCTTCTTATTTTTATATCACAAGTTTATTCAACACGCAAAAGGTAAATCTGATGTGCTGTAATCGATTTATAATCTTCTTTATAGTTCAGTGAGTGAGAAGGTTGCTCTAGCTATACTGTCAGCTATGATACCCATGGGAGAAGTGATCCTCAGTAAAGAGAAGGACACGTCAGCTTTCCCTGAACTGATGAGTGTCATGCAGACACTAGCAGGAGCAGGACATGGTGTAGGACATAAATCTCTTTTCCCAGCAGCTACAGGATGGCTAGAAATATGGTAAGCTTTCACAGTGGATATTTCTGAATTAATTATTATTGGTTGGATGCTAACTTACCCTTCCAGAGCATCTGAGATCACCCGAGTTTTTGGTAGGGTTCGTGTTGCTTAGTCTTTAGTATTCTATGTTGTGTCTTGTGTACTATTATTTGTCTGTTTGTCGTTTAATTTTTAGCCATGGTGTTGTCAGTTTATTTTCAATCTATGAGTTTGACTGTCCCTCTTTTCAGGATTTTGTGGGTACATGTACAACACTAATTTGAATATTCAAAAACGAAGAACAAAATTTCTTTATGTTTGAGTACAGCACAAGCATGAAATAAAATATTCACAAATATACATGTATTTCTCTTACCAAGAAAATCAGTATCCACAAAAAATAGATAAATCCACAGTATTGTGTTTCTTTTATTAATGCAAGAAAACAATACAAAGAGGGCACCTGCAAATGAAAAGATTACAGAAATGATAAACTATTGTTTTACTTACTAGAATTATTGATCTCTATGCACATTTTTTTGTTATCAAGGTAGATATTACTGATAATTTGATTTTAATTGTCAATTTTTTTATTGTAAGAAGTAATCTACATATATTTTCAGTACGGTTCAAAGTTTTATGTAAATATATTTAATAGAGAAAATACTTGTGATTTTCTTTTCTTAAAACATTATTTTATGTTTGTCAGTTTACATAAATAGAATTTTTGATAATAGTATTTTCTGATTTATTTAACAGTAATCAACAATTATCAGAGAAGGAAGTCTTGGACAGTTTGACAGACAGTGGCAACAAAAGGAAGGTTAGTTAAATGATCTATTTGTCAATTTAATTATAACCTGACATGGTCAAAATGGGGTATACTGTTTTAACTCTGTCTGTCCATCCGTCTGTCCATCCTTCAGTCCATCCATCCATCCATCTGTCAGTCTGTCCATCTTTGGTTTTGAAATTTGGTTTCAGGGTTTATATAAGTCAGCTGTACTGTGTAATGCATTTTCAGACTCCTCGCTCAACAACTTTCTGTTAATTGTATACTTTTAGCGACCTGGGGTATCATTAGTGAGCAGTATTTCTCAGATTCACCTGTTTGTTCACAAGTTTATGTTAAATTATTTAATTTAAATTTGTATTTTATACATTTACTTTGAAGTTTTTAAAATCTAGACTGAAACTGGAACACTATAATATACAATAGAACTAACGATTGTGATATTTTTGTAGGCAATATTGGACACTATTTGCTGTTTACTGTCCTACATAGGAGATATTCTTAGTGCACTGAAAAGAAACTCAGAAAAGTAAGTTTGTCATTTGTAGCTTTTGAAATGTACGTGATTACTCAGAATATCATATCAGACTTTATACATACAAAAGGGATTTCCAAAATGTGAAGATTAAGTCCTTCAACAATTAGCAAAATCATAATACAATTGTGTATTGGAAAATTTACCAATTTTTATGATGTTTTGTGTCATATATACTGGAATATTGACAGCAATGTTTTATGCTAAAGCTGACATTTCCCCATCATTATCTTTATTTTGTCTTTTCAGGAGTGGACTTGTGCCATCAGAAGATGCTGATACTACTGCTGTTGTGGTAGGGATTTAATTATTTGCCTAATTTTGATGAATAACAGACAATCTTGTACTGCTTTTCATTAACATTTACCATAAGGAGACTTGTTGGCATTAAATAAATACCTATATTGAATTAACCACAACCATAGCTTCCTAAATACAACCAATTCAATGCAATATATTATTTCATTGATTCATTAAAGCAATATTTACCTTTCAGAACTTTGCTAATATGTGTTGATTGTTTTATTTTACATTTTTATGCATCAGGCTACAAAATTTATAATTTTTATGCCCCACCTATGATAGTAGAGGGGCATTATGTTTTCTGGTCTGTGCCTCCGTTCGTCTGTTCGTCCGTTCGTTCGTCCTGCTTCAGGTTAAAGTTTTTGGTCGAGGTAGTTTTTGATGAAGTTGAAGTCCAATCAATTTGAAACTCAGGGTTCGAAATAAGCGCTATCCCGCTTGCCCGAGGCAAGTAAAATCTGCAGCGGGCAAGTGAATCTCATCACATAGGTGTCCGCCGGGCAAGTTGAAATTTTGTGTTTGTGTTTCATTCTATCATGTCAATTAATATAATAATATATGCAATAGGTCTTAACCATTTATTGTTAATGAATTTGTGCCAATAAAATATTTGTATAACTATGTCAGACGTAATTTTGTACGATGTACAACTGTGTATTATTGTATTACTATTTTCGCCGTCTTTATTTATTTCATATGCGCATGCCAGGAAAATCGTAAACATCGTAGTTTGTCCCGAATAATTCTATTGGTCAATTCCTATGCGTAAGCCAATGAGCGCCGTCGTTTTAGAATGTTCAGTCGCACCTGCTCGGGGATTTCCGCTACTAATCGTGAAAGGAAGTTCAAACAAAGTGGATGTAAGCTCATTTTTTACAGGAAATTTGACAATTGGGTCAGTTTCTACATGTACATCTGAAATTTTTTTGTCACTTTTTTTTGTAAAAGTAAAAGTTTTTGTTTAAAAAAGGGTGTATAGAAACTTGAAATCATCTGCCAGGAGAGGTCTAGAATGCAGGATTTGGCACCATTTACCCCAGAGCTTCTGGGGGCCTTAAGCGGCCCCCAGACCCCTCGCCGTAAGTGCGACGAGCTATGCATTAGTCGGGCAAGTTAACAGATACAAGGGCAAGTTAATCTAGATATTGACTTGCCCTTTGGGCAAGTCAATGGTCTTTTCTTATTTCTACCCCTGAAACTTAGTACACATGATTAAATTAAAGTATTGACCCCAATTTCATGGTCCACTGAACAAAGAAAAAGATAGTGTGAAGCTCAGGTTAAAGTTTTTGGTCAAGGTAGTTTTTGATGAAGTTGAAGTCCAATCAACTTGAAACTTAGTACACATGTAAACTATGATATGATCTTTCTAATTTTAATGCCAAATTAAAGTATTGACCCCAATTTCACGGTCCAGTGAGCATGTAAAATGATAGTGCGAGTGGGGCATCCGTGTACCATGGACACATTGTTGTTACAATTTACTATATCTCATGTAGTGATGATGCTCATTCGTTCTTCAATAATATAGTTTCCAGTAATCTTATAATCACAGATAAATTTGCATAATAATTGTCATCTAAATTATTTGATATTGTATAATATCTTTTCTTCTTTAGTATGAGTTGTCTTCTTTTGTTGATTATAGGAGGCAGACAGTGATTGGGCAGAAGATATAGCACAAGAAGATGAAGATTCAGCAGCAGAAGATTCTGTATGTATTTTGGCAAGATCTGTCAATTTTGATTTAATACAATGTCTATGGGCAAGATTTGTAATGTTTTTTTTGCAAATAAGATATGTAGTTGTGGGTAAGACAGGATAAAATGAAGTACTGAGAATGATAGACAGTTTAAGATGAATAAATTGGTCTGGTAAGGGCCGAAAATACTTGGTTTATCCTAAGGAAATAATTGTGTACAAATCGTGGGGAAACAAAATTGTGAGGGAAAAAACTTAGAATACGAAGCAACAGGTGAAAATTAATTTTCGATACTTACCAATCTTTGAAATAGCTCTTGATGAAATATTAATTGTATTTATACCAATTTCAGAGATTTTCATGAAAATGGTATATACTTTAAAGAAGGTGAAAAAAGAATTAAGGGAAAGTTATAGATTTTTGTTTAGTCTGCAACTTTTGTTGCAGAAAGCTCGACATAGGGATAGTGATCAGGTGTCGGCTAAGGTGGTAGCCGCAGCGTTAGCTAACTTCTTAAAACCATTATATTTTAGAAGGTGGAAGACCTGGATGCTTCATACTTTGTATATAGATGCCTAATGTTACGAACTTTCCGTCAGTCACATGTCCAATGTCCTTGACCTCATTTTCATGGTTCAGTGACCACTTGAAAAAAAAGTTTAGATTTTTTTGTAATGTTAATTTCTCTCTTATTATAAGTAATAGGATAACTATATTTAGTATGTGCGTACCTTGCAAGGTCCTCATGCCCATCAGACAGTTTTCATTTGACCTCAACCTCATTTCATGGATCAGTGAACAAGGTTAAGTTTTGGTGGTCAAGTCCATATCTCAGATACTATAAGCAATAGGTCTAGTATATTCAGTGTATGGAAGGATTGTAAGGTGTACATGTCCAACTGGCAGGTGTCATCTGACATTGACCTCATTTTCATGGTTCAGTGGTTATAGTTAAGTTTTTGTGTTTTGGTCTGTTATTCTTATACTATATGCAATAGGTGAACTATATTTGGTGTATGGAAATATTTTATGACCTATATGTCAGTCGCACAGGTTTTATTTCACCTTGACCTCATTTTCACGGTTCATTGCTAAGTGTTAAGTATTTCTGTTTTGGTCTGTTTTTCTTGATTTATAAGCAATAAGTCAACTTTAATTGTTGTATGGAAGATTTGCTAGCTCTACATGTCTGCCTGGCATGGTTCATTTGACCTTGACCTCATTTTCATGGTTCATTGATCAATGTTTAGTTTTCTTGGTTGATGTGAAGTTTATTTGACAGTTGTAATAAAGCTTTATATTTAGGACTATCAACATAATATCAATAATTAGTAAGTAAGGCGAGACATTTCAGCGTTCACACTCTTGTTTATCTTTTTTTATAGGATGAGGAATCATTGAACAATAAGTTATGCACTTTTACAGTTACACAGAAAGAATTCATGAATCAACATTGGTATGTATTAGGAGGGCATAGTGAAGGGTAACAGTTTGCTAACCAATAGAACCTTTGTTGAAAAAAGAAATCACAGCAGTCAAATCCAGATTTTACTGATCCCTTGAGGGAGGAAAAAAATGCCTGTCTGGCTTTGCAATGGAAACAATGGTTTACTTTGAAACTGGAATGCATCCTTTTAAATGTCTTTATGAATGTTATTGATAGTTGCCATTTTAAATTTGTTATGATATAAACACAAAGTTAGCCTTTAAAATCTGAAGAAACATGAATTGGCAATCTCAGAGAATAAGGAATTTGTTCAATGTCAAATTGATAAAGTAACATTATTCTAAAATTATAATTAAAGATAAAACAATATACAATTGTTTGAATAAGATTGAACAAAAAGGGGAAAATATTGCATTCCTATTACAAATATAATCTGATATTTTTAGGTATCATTGTCACGATTGTAAGATGGTAGAAGGAGTTGGAGTATGCACTGTTTGTGCCAAGGTATGCCACAAAGGACATGACCTGACTTATGCTAAATTTGGATCATTCTTCTGTGACTGTGGAGCCAAGGATGACAGTACCTGTAAGGTAAGTACCAGTAATAAATACTTAACAAAACAGGGGAAAAGTTTCTTAGTATGTTCACAAACCTTGAATAATGTGAATACTGGGAATTCATTTATTTTTGTGGGTATCAATTTTTGTGCATTTTCGTGGTTATTTGATTTCGTGGTTTTGTCAAACTCTTCATACAAAATCTATGGAAAATTTGTAATTTGTTGAACATTTGAATTCCTGGTTCATCTGTACCCATGAAACCCATACAAATTGGTATCCAACAAATAATAAAGATTTACAGTAAGGAAAAATCATGTTGTCATATCAAGAAGGGATTTATTATGTAAATGATCTACACAGTTTTAATGTGGCAAATTTATTGGCTGAGGTGTAATTAGAAAAACCTAAAAAGGCTGATATGTAGCAAGAACTAAAAATTCATGAAAAAAAAAATGGACTTCTTGATGTGAACCCTAAATATTTCTTTCATTTAGAAAATTCAGCTGTTTTAGTAGATTACTTATTTGTCAAAAGGTATCCTTTAAATTAACATTTCTTAATTTTTTTTTTTATTGAGTATGAAAATTAAAATCAATTAATTTAAAATGTTCTAAAATCGTTCGATATTGGATTATGATAGATACTAAGAAGATAACAAAATTTAGCATATATTTCTTCGCTCATTTTCTAAAATGAGCGAAGAAATATATCTTCTTAAAAAATTAGAACACATCTAGAAACTTCTCTGTTGTAATTGTTCAAACTATCTCTTATACAGGCACTAGTGAAAAGATCATCACAAGTTGGAATGGATGCTAATGACAATATGAGTTCACAATCCCCATTCTCTATGGATAACATTTTACCTAGTAGTCTGAGACGTCGTATGTCAGCCACAGGTATGACAGAAAAACCTACCAATATCAACAAAGTGGCAGAACAGGTCAATAAAGCTAGAGAGGCTCTCTGTAAACAAGTAGAAGGTTGTAAAGAACTGCTACTCAATCAGTTGGTAAGAAAAAAATTATGAGGTTGTTTTTAGTGAGTCTGATTTATTTCATAGAGAAGTCATAGGTTTAGGAGGGGCTTTAGTGACTGAATGGTCTTGGTAGCTAGTTTGTCTACTATATCACTAGCCTGTAAACACTGAGGCAGATGCTTTAGTTTCTAATCTAGATTCACTTTTAAAATTATTAGTTTTCCTGCCTGGCACTTTTCTTCCTCCACCAAAAAAACACTATGCAATATCCAATTGTGCTGAAAGTGGCGTTAAACACAAACAAACAATCAATCAATCTATCATAGGTTAAGGAGCTAATGAAAGAAATGGAAATGAAAAACATCACCACATTTAGGTAATTTTAGATATTTAAAAATGTTAGAAGAGAAAAAAAAGAACATTAGTCTTGCGGTTAAAAAATTATACTCTGAAGGATAATTGAAGATAAATATTAGTGTTGACACAATTTTGATCCTTTCTAGTTATAGAATTAGTATGTAAATAAACTTTGTCATGTTTTGTATATAAGCCAGTTAAAAAAAAGGACTATTTTTTATTGTATTTTTATCAACATTAAAAATTCATTTTAAGCCATTTTGATCAACAACCTATGAAGTTATAATGTACTTTTTACAGGAACAATCACAGACAGTGAAAACAGTATTGACCATGTTGGAGACTATTCTCCCAACACTGACAGAGAATTACCAGAAAGTGTCACCAATGGGTAGTACAAAGAGGGCTCAGAAAGCATTACATGATCTACATAACCTACCCAAAACTACGGAAAATACAGAAAATCTTATGGTAAGGCAACACAAACTTAACGATGTAAATAGACACATTTTCTAGTTTTGAAATAGCGGGTAGATTGTATGTAATATCAGAAATCAAACATATTTTCAAAATATAGTTCACTTTATATTTATTATTTTTGATATCTTTGATTTTTGTTTTAAAAGTAGTACTGTCAATTCAGAAATTATTGTGAGGATTTGATTGATGCGAGAAATGCGACCTGGTGAGTATCGTCATAAGAACTCTCATTCTAGTACCAGGGCATACATACATGTAGGTATAAACCTTTTCCTGAAATCGAATATTTTTGTCTATTATTCAAAATTGCTTGGATAAAAGTTTGCAATAATTTCTGAATGTACTGTAATTTGAAGAAATCTAAAAAAAAAAAAAACCTTTTTTCATTTCAGACTGTCACCCTTGGATCCCAGGAAGGTGCATTTGAAAATGTACGGATGAATTATAGCGGAGATCAAGGACAGACAATTCGACAATTGATCACTGCTCACATGATGAGAAGAGTTGCTATGTGTGTATTGGCATCTACTCAAGGAAAGAGACAACACCTAGCTGTCAGTCACGAGAAAGGAAAAATAACAATCCTGCAGTTGTCAGCTTTATTGAAGCAGGCTGATTCTAGTAAAAAGAAATTAACCCTGACAGTAAGAAATTAATCCGCATTTAATTTTTACATGCATTTATTTTTGTAGATTTTTTTTAATGTAAGAAATGTTTTGTACATTATTTTTTAGAACATATTTGAATGTTATTTCTGTTTTGACACTCATTTATCTGATTTGTATATATTTTAATAAGCAAAAACATGGATGACATACTTTGCAGATTACAAGAATATTAATAAGTAGTTTCAATATTTGGTGTATTTAAGTATTGATTTGACTGTTTTGCAGAGATTGGCCTCAGCACCTATTCCATTCACTGTACTGTCTATAACTGGTAACCCCTGTAATGAAGATTTCCTGGCTGTGTGTGGATTAAAGGTAAATGTTTAAACAAATGATAGTAAGATAATAATCTGAAGGAAATCTGCAAAATAATTAAATGTTTTTATAGAGGAATTTATGTCTGAATTGTCAGGTCTTTAGTTTATTTTAGGAAATGATCCTTTTAATGCTATTATGTGAAGTGTTCATGACAAAATAAGGTCATTAGGGAAGTAGGACAGTTTGTTAGTTTAGGATTTGTATGATTTTCAATTATGCTCATTTTGAATATATGCCCATCTTCCTGACCCTAATGACTACTCTAACGATCCTTGACCACTAGTCAGTTTGGTTATTGCATATATTTTTTTTACCGACATTTTGATAAATTCTCAAGCAGTTTTAAAATTGTGTGATTTTGCATCAGTTTATTTTCTGTGAAGGTATATTTCTTTGGCTTTTCCAACCTCTGAGTCAGAGAGTTCCTGTTGAAGGTTTTAGTGGCATAGGATGGTGAATACAGACTGTTACTGAGACAATTGATCTATAAAAAGAAGATGTGGTATGATTGCCAATGAAACAAATCTCCATTAAAGACCAAATGACCCAGAAAAGGTCACCTGTATGTTTGATATAGATAAAAGCATTGCATATTAGATATCAATCAAAAAATAAAAAAAAACCTTTCTTCTGCTGATGTACTTTTCAAGAGTATAAATTTGGATTGGTTGATATTTACAATGTATTGTTTCAGGATTGCCATGTATTGACCTTTACCAGTGCTGGGTCAGTAGCTGACCACTTGGTTCTACATCCTACACTTACTACTGGAAACTTTATAATCAAGGTTTGTATAACTAATAGATACTATTTATATCCACCAGTGTTCGTTACTGAGGCAAACTATAATTTGGATGAGTATTTGGGCTGCCAGTTTTGAGGTCCTTCAAAAAGATTTTTTTCACAGTCATGTTGAGTATTATTTATAAAAGATAATATACAAGTTACTGCAGAATTAGAAGTTGTAATGGGATGATACATAAAATTGAGAATGGAAATTGGGAATGTATCAAAGATACAACAACCCAACCAAATAGCAGAATAGTATAAAGCCACCAATGGGACTTCAACACAGGTAGAAAATCCTGCACCCTGATAGATGCATGGAAGAAATTAATCAATGTGTGTCATTTCTTGATGCATGCACTAAATTATTTACCAATCTGTTTTAAAATTTCGGAATGTTTTGTTCTTATTCCATTCAAATTAAGCTTTTGTCTATACAATGTATTATTAGCCTTTGAACAGGTCAGCTATAGGCCTGATAATGGATCTGATATGAAAATAATGTTTTTGGCAACAATCTGTTCCTTATTGCAGATAGTCTAAATAACCAAACAAATATTGGTTAATGTAAGCTAAAATACAATTGTAAAGCTGAGTAGAAATGTGAAAAGAATATGTACAATTGTGTGATAACCTTGTAAAATTAAGTATTTGTATAATTTTACAGGCTATCTGGCTGCCAGGAACACAGACTGAATTAGCTATTGTTACAGCAGATTTTGTCAAGGTAGGTAACTCTCAGAGAACATTAGCTTTAACATTTGGTTATTATTTACTTTATAAGTAGAAGGAATACATTTATCACTAGTTTGAAAGAAATCACTTGTAAAATAGTTATTAGTTTTGGTATGATAATTAAATTATACATAATAGACCATAAATATGTTTTGAGATAGTATTTGGATTTATAAGTAATCCTTGGTTCGATTTTTTGTCGATTTTATGGGTAATTGTTAACCTCAAAATTAATCTTTTACAAAATACAATTTCATTTAAGTTTTCATGCAGAAGTTATCAAAATCATCTTGTTAGTACATTTTCTTCTAATCAAGAACAAGTTCCCTATTAAATAAACCAATCCAAAGTAAAAAGTATAATTTTTACAGTTTTGTTAACGCTTTGCTGTTACAGATATACAATCTTGGATCTGATGCACTGAGTCCACAATATTTCTTCTTGCTGCCAAGTGGTAAGATTAGAGATGCTACGTTTGTCACCACAGAAGATGGGTGTCACATGGTCCTCATGGCCTCTACAGGATATATTTACACCCAGGTCCTTGAGGAGACCAGCAGTGCTAAACATGGACCATTCTATATCACTAATGTATTAGAAATCAACCATGATGATTTAAAGGTTAGTTCTATTTCTTGAATGACTTTCAAATAAAGCTGTTTATTTTTTCATGCACTTAGTTTTTTTGTTCTCAATTTTGATGTGTAAATTTTTTCTTCATTAAATTGTTGAAGAATAGTGTATGGATTTTATCTAAGATTGACTTTTGATAAGTGTTATTATTCATTCATTATTCTCAAGAGTGATTCAAATCAGAATATTTTAAATTGGACCATGTCCTTTTAGAATATTATCTGGTTATTTCAAAAGTTTTTTTTTGAAAATATTTAAAATTGTTCCATTTTGTAAATGATGACAAGGGGAGTATTATTATTACTGTGAAAGTACTTTAATTCTTGGGAATCAATTCTCATGGTTTGAACAATATTTACATGTTCGTGGGTTTTTAAATTCGTGGATTCGTCCAAAAAAAAAATAAAAAAATGAAACCATTAGAAACGAAGGTTACAAATTGTCTGGATTAAAGGAAATTGCAAAGTAAACATTGACCTGTCTAAATCGTAGTGATCACACTAATTAACCTAAGTAGAGTAATCAACAGATTAGATACCATCAAAGGTGTTAATTAGGCCATCAATCTGGTCACCTAAATAAAACAGTTACATAAACAAATGCTATTAACTTATCTTGAATTGTAAACCAGTTCTAATCAAAAGCAAGCCCAGCATGAAATTATTATTTCCCATACGTATGAGAATTATGAGGATATAAAGTGAACACTTTATCATAGCATATCAATACCGGAAATCCGACTTGCATTGATCAAATATATTTTTTTATGAGAATTAAAGATAAAAAAATTGAACAATTAAGGTTTTTAAAGATTAAATGGGTATAATAGTGTCTGCAGTTGTAGTTCATAGTGCGTTTGCCCTGTGACTACTGTTGAAGTATTCTCAGATTTGGCGATATTCAATTTATTCTCAGCTACATCATATCAGTAGTCAAACCTATTGGGGGATATTTCAATGTCTTGATTTGAATAACTGTTGTTTTATTTCATTTCAATGTCTTGATTTGGACAACTGTTGTTTTATTTCATTTCAATGTCTTGATTTGGACAACTGTTGTTTTATTTCATTTCAATGTCTTGATTTGGACAACTGTTGTTTTATTTCATTTCAATGTCTTGATTTGGACAACTGTTGTTTTATTTCATTTGACACTTAAATTTGTGGATAAAGTCATCCAGAAAAGCACAAATAAAAGTACTTTCACAGTATATCATAATGCATTTATCAATTGAAATATTTCCACTATAAAGATGTGGTAGGCTGTGTTGATATGTACTTTGTGAGACTAATGAACTGTAAAGGTAAGTGTTAGTCCATTGTAATGAGTATGGTAGTATACAAGAGTTTTTATCCATTGGTTTTTGATCATTGGTGATTGTATGTTGTTTGGATGTATACAAAATTAGTAAAAGTAAGTATGTGATCTGTGGTGGGATAAAAGTAAGTATGTGATCTGTGGTGGGATAAAAGTAAGTATGTGATCTGTGGTGGGATAAAAGTAAGTAAGTGATCTGTGGTGGGATTTTGGAAGTGTCTTCCTACCCTGTTCTATCCATTTTAATTCAATAACCCTATTTTTTTTAATAATTTAAATGTTGTTTTTTTTTCAGGAGACTAATGGTAATGTAGCAGGAGGTGGAGTGTCTGTGTATTATTCCCATGCATTACAACTACTGTTCTTCAGTTATTCTCAAGGTAAATTAGCTTACGTAGTTTGGATTCATATCTTAGATTTAATCTGAAAAGGTTTAAGAAATAATTGAATTTAAGAGTGTATTTTCATACCTAAAGAAATTTGACATTTATGTATATCAGACCTATACTGTAAATGGAGCTATAACAAAGACATATCTAAGACAATTGTTTAACATCGCTATCAAAGTAATTGAGATGTTGATGAAAGATGTGAGCTTACAAGAGTCTATTGAAGACTTTCCATCATTGGTCTATCATCACATGAAAGTGCATTCTGTATCTTTTAATGACATGTTTAAGGATATGTTGTGACCTACACTTTGTCAGTTGATTGATCATGCATTTAAAGCGGTGAAGGCATTAAAGTTACCATTGTCTGTCTGAATGTCCTAAAATTGGTTTCCTTTCTATAACTTTTCTTTGCCTCAACCAAATGTCATGAAACTATTTCACAATGCTTATTACCACCAAACAAAGATCAAGTTCAAATTTGGGATGGGTATCTTTCACTGTTCTTGAGTTATGCTTCCTTATAAATGAAAAAATGCTGAATTTGTGATATATTTACAAGCTAGGGCATCTGTGTTCTATGGACACGTTCTTATTTTGTCTCAGTAGTTTTGCACATTCACTCAGGAATGTAATTTCTATGTCCCTGATCTGGAACTGTAAGAATAGATTTTTTTCAGGGTATAAATTAACATTTGTACGATCTTAAATTTTGTTCATTCTTTTCAGGAAAAAGTTTTGCGGCCACAGTTACAAAAGACTTGTCAGTAACATCTCTCTTGTTCCAGATTAGTCTTAAAAGGTAGCTTGTTAGTAGAAAAGTTTAACATGTAAAATTTGTGATTCAGCATACTGCTCATTGCAATACAAATGTTTGTTTTAGTTGCTTAATATTAGTTTGAAACTTCACAGATATTGTGGTCAATATTACTTTTGCTCTACCATTTAAAATAGATAATGTGATTTTACTTGAGCTGTTCTGTTAAATAAATTTTGAAAATGAATAAATAAGAAACAATATGTGTTGTATTTTATATTCAATTGAACTAAGCTATTCAAGAACAATGAAATGTAACCCAAGACACATGCACTGTAGCATTTTATACTTTGCTTTAAAATGTAGGTATGAATGTCTTTAAATTCACCATTTCAGAATCTAATGAATTCTGGGTAATATTTTCAAAAGTGTACACCAAGCTGTTGTGATAGGTTAAAAAAAGACCTTAACAATAGAGTTCAACCAATGAAGTAACATTATTTTCATTTTAATTACCCATAAGTCTTTAGATTTAGAAATGGCCAATTAATGTCTTGATTTAATCTTCCCTTTTCCTGTTAACTTAAAAAAATAAACATATACATGTATGCTTTATGCAATTAATTTCAATTTATTTCAGTAATGGGACTAGCAAAGGTAGTAACAACAGTCAGCCTTTGGTTCAATGGTCGGAGGTTCCTGGCCATGTTGGACTAATGTACTGCATGACACAGAGCACCAACAATCCTGTGGTCCTTATGATCAAACCAGATGCTATGTTGGTCCAGGAAATTAAAGTGGTTCCCGCAAAAGCCAAGGTAATTGAAAATATTTTTTCTATGAATAGTTTGAAAATGCAGATTTATTTTTGACTCTCCCATTAGACTATTGTCAGTTGAAGATGTGATATAATTAGTCCTTTTATTAACATCATGCATGACACCTTGACCTCATAAACTATCTACATGCTGTGGTTATCACACATAGACAAGGCATTTTTTTATTTCCTCTGGTTATTTGTATAGATAAAATATATTGAAACCCTACAAGTGTTTTTGATAAGAGATAAGTTTACCTTCACACAAAAAGAGTTTTTTTTTTAATTTGAACACCACATTTGTGGTTAGATATTTGAAGGTCATTATGAAGTTCATATTAACAAGTTTAAGTGGTTGTACTTTGCAGATTCAAGATGTTGTGGCTATCAGACATACAGCGTCCAATTCAGATCAGGTAAGAATATTTGAGGTGTATAAGACTACTCAGCATTTGACAATATTATATAACATAGGAGATGCTTTCAAATTAGTCAAACCACCTCCTTGGTCTCTTGGTAGCATGTTTGCCACATGGGCAGTAGGTTGAAGAGTCAAAACACCAGTCCTGGCCAAAGACTTGAATATTTGTATTTTGCTACTTCTCTTCTAACCATGCGACATTAAGAGGTAAGAGAAAAATTGGTTAGCTCAGAGTCAGAATAATGTGTAAAGGTAATGAGACTTGTCTTCCTGAGGACTGAACTAGCACATTTGATTTTATCAAATTTCAAAAAAATCTCTTTCATCTATGTTTGCTTATTTGGGATGTAAAAATCAAGACTTTAAAATAAAGTTTGACATAAATAGCTCTACTTGACTTTCTTACATGTCTTAAATGTCTTCATTAACTGAAACCATTTTTATCTTGAAACATTGAATTATTAAAGAGGGACAAATCTTGCCCATACCAAAATTTGTCCTTTTTACTGTGATTTAAAGTAGCAATATATTTCATATAATATCAAGAACCTTGCTAACTTAACATTCATTGTTTTAAACAGCAAAGAACCACCATGATTTTACTGTGTGAAGATGGAAGTTTAAGGATTTACATGGCCAACACTGAGAACACATGTTACTGGCTCTCTCCCTATCTACAACCACAGAGTCCTATAGCTGTCCTCAAGCCAGCCAAGAAGAAAAAGGTTACCAGATCAGGACATACTACAGGATCTGTGTCATTCCCTGTTGATTTTTTTGAACATTGTTATCAGACAAATGACATTGAGTTTGGAGGAAATGATATATTACAATTGTACAATACACAACAGATTAAACATAGACTGACAGCCATCGGGATGTATGTGGCAAGCACAAAGGTATGGTTATATGATAGAAAAATGAAGATCCCTTTCAGTCATATAGACTATCACAGTTTAAATTGTCATAGTTATAGTAAACTTAAACTAGTACAAAGCTTTTGATTAACTTTCAATACTGTCAAACTGTAAACTTAAAGGACAAACAAGGCACTAGGTATACACTGAAAACATGGCAGGAGGAAAATGTTAAACTTTCTGTTGTATATGAAGAAGGATGTTTTCTGTACTAAAAATAGCATGTGTTTTTTTTCTAAACAGACGTGTGATATAAACAAATATATAATTTTTAAAGCCATGTTGATAATAGCAAGGTAAAAGAAGTCAAAATTAAGAGAAATCAGCAGCATGCATGGCCACACTGTAATTATATAAAAATATGTAAAAATGCATCCTGTTAAGATTTAAATGTCATATACAAAGAATTTTAGGTTATAAAAGTTGACTTACACCAACCAAAACAAAATGAGAGAAAACAAAAGTATAATTCAAATGATTTAACAATGAGAATGACTCTAATTACATTTGTTATTTTCCAGCCTGCTGGATTTACTATAGAGATCAACAATACTAATGCCACTAATGTGATGGTTGGATTACGGGTACAGATAGGTACACAGAGCATCGAGAGAGTTCCTTCTTACCTGGAGATGTTTAGTAGAACTGTCCCAGTAAGTATTATAAACAACATTTACTGAAAATTTTGAACTTTGATTTTATAAGTACAACAATGTAGTCATTTTGTGCAAGTGTAAAGATCAATTTGATTATATGGTTTACAAAGAATTATAGGACAGTTACTAATTCCAGTAAGAACTTTTGAAAATAGTGGCTTTTAATATATTGTAAACTAGATACCAGGCTTAACATAGGACACTCACTAGTATCCCTCATACTGAAAAGTTAAACAATATTTGCCACTTGTTTCATCAATTGAGCCAATTTAAAAAATGACAATGTTGTGTTTTAGGTAACTTTGACTAAAGCTAGATGGTATGACTTACCCTTCACAAGAGAAGAATCATTGACTGCAGATAAAAAAGTCACTCTCTTTGGTTTGTATCAATCACCTTTTATGTATTACTTATATAGCTTAATTTGATTAAAGTCAAATTTTAAACAAATTATATAATTATAATGTCAGAAATGTGAAATAAATAAGAATGTAAGACTTGAATGTTCAACAATTAGTTTTGTCATGAGAAAAGAAGGGTAAGTTAGCTTTGTTGAAAAAAAATGAACTTGTGTGTAAATATATTAAGAAAATGGAAATGAAAAACTTAAGAGCTATTATTCATATGTTCTTGATGAAAGATTTTCTCAATCCAAACAAAATGAAAATTATAAATTTGATCAATTTCCAGCTGTTGAAAGTTGTATTTTTAGCTCACCTGGCCCGAAGGGCCAAGTGAGCTTTTCCCATCACTTGGCGTCCGTCGTCCGTCGTCGTTAACTTTTACAAAAATCTTCTCCTCTGAAACTACTAGGCCAAATTAAACCAAACTTGGCCACAATCATCATTGGGGTATCTAGTTTAAAAATTGTGTGGCGTGACCCGGCCAACCAACCAAGATGGCCACCATGGCTAAAAATAGAACATAGGGATAAAATGCAGTTTTTGGCTTATAACTCAAAAACCAAAGCATTTAGAGCAAATCTGACATGGGGTAAAATTGTTTATCAGGTCAAGATCTATCTGCCCTCAAATTTTCAGATGAATCTGACAACCCGTTATTGGGTTGCTGCCCCTGAACTGGTAATTTTAGGGAATTTTTGCTGTTTTTGGCTATTATCTTGAATATTATTATAGATAGAGATAAACTGTAAACAGCAATAATGTTCAGCAAAGTAAGATTTACAAATAAGTCAACATGACAAAAATGGTCAGTTGACCCCTTTAGGAGTTATTGACCTTTATAGTCAATTTTTAACCATTTTTCGTAAATCTTAGTAATCTTTTACAAAAATCTTCTCCTCTGAAACTACTGGGCCAAATTAATCCAAACTTATCCACAATCATCTTTGGGGTATCTAGTTTAAAAAATGTGTCCGATGACCCGGCCATCCAACCAAGATGGCCGCCATGGTTAAAATAGAACATAGGGGTAAAATGCAGTTTTTGGCTTATAACTCAAAAACCAAAGCGTTTAGAGCAAATCTGACATGGGGTTAAATTGTTTATCAGGTCAAGATCTATCTGCCCTGAAATTTTCAGATAAATCGGACAACTCGTTGTTGGGTTCCTGCCCCTGAATTGGTAATTTTAAGGAAATTTTACTGTTTTTGGTTATTATCTTGAAAATTATTATAGATAGAAATAAACTGTAAACAGCAATAATGTTCAGCAAAGTAAGATTTACAAATAAGTCAACATGACCGAAATGGTCAGTTGACCCATATAGGAGTTATTGCCCTTTATAGTCAATTTTTAACCATTTTTCGTAAATCTTAGGGGCCATATTAAAAAAAATGAGGCAAAAGTGTGACATGGGGGGTCCAATTTCAAACTCAATATTTTGTATTTCTTTTTGTCTTACCCTATTACCGATACTTTAAATTTTATAATTCCAAAGTTTCAGGCAGAATGAAACAGACACATTGAATAATCTTAAATTTTAATAACATACACCTCAAAAAATTTGAACAGAAACCATACTACTTATAAACAAGTTTGGTAATAAAACAGTTAAAAAAACATTGCTCAAACCTTTTCCAAATGAAAGTCAATAGAAAAAGAAAAATTTTTAAACCAAAATTTCCATCTTTTCTGCTAAATCTTATACAGTAATAAAAATCAAATTGAATAGCTTAATTTGAAAAAAATAATAATAACTAGTGATTGAAGTTTTTGCCAATAAAAAGAATCTTAATATATTTCAGTTAAAATAGTAAACTTTGAAAGCCCTGAGTTTTTGTGATCATTTGCAAAAAAAAAAATGTCTTTTCATTGTACCGTTTTTATGTAATTGTATGTAGAAAAAGCCTTCTATTTTCAGTATTTTGTCACACTCCTGGCATATGTTACAAAGATTAAAAAATGCTTTAAACTTTCACAAAAATTCACTTAACACATTGCTGTATCATTGATTTCAATTACTGATATCTTTTGCCATAGAACAGGACTTTCTTTTTAGGGCCATTTAAAAAAAATACAAAGAGAGGCACCCAAAAATGTCAGGAGTGTGACAACTGTCTTTAAACATCTACCAAAGAATAGATAGGACTTAAATGTTTTCTTCTTCTTTATTTTTCAGAAGTGGCTATTCCAAAGAGAAGAAAAAAAAATTATTACAACTGTGATATGTTTATATCATAGATGTGGGAGTGCATTATATATGTCAGGAGTGTGACACTTTTTTTAAGACATTTTCTGTCAATTCATAATTTCACAAGGACAAGTCCTACAAGTTTCTTTGTGTTAGAAATGTTGAAACCAAGTTATATTCCTATCATTTACCTCTTAAATGTGTTATTTATCATAATTGTTTTGGCACAATGAGTTTTAATTAGTTATTTTTCTATTTTTTGTGCACAGTAATGCAAATTTATCAAAGGAAATAAGTGTGTACAACTATAATATCATATAGGAAAGTGAGGAAATGAATTTTGTACAAAATAGAACAATTATTTTGATTTAAAATGGTATATTTAAAGATGTTTCAAGGATTAACCATTCAGATGTAATTCGTCACACTCCTGACATGAATTTAACAATTTAAGAAAAATCTGAAAATTAGCTTTATTTTTAGGACAGATAGTTGAAAGACAGCTAGTAAAATGAAGAAACTTTTGGTAAAACTTCCATTCCTTAAAACATCCACTAGACTTGCTGACATAAGCCAGGCAAAAATCTCTAGAAGAAATGATTCAAAGAAATATAAAATTGAAAAATGATCAGAGGAAGTTGGACAATCTTAAACAAAATAAAAAACTACAAAACCAAGCTAACAAAAAAAGGCTTAAAGAAAGAAGAACTTTGAATTCCAAATTTTATAAACAATATAAAGAAAAACAAAGGCAGTGGCAGAGAAACAGTAGAAAAAAAGGAAGAAAGATAAAAAGAAGTTGGGTTGAATAAGGACTTAGAATCGAACAAAAACAGCTCAAAAATTCAAATGAGAACAGATCTGTGACTGTGTCAGATTCCAGATCTGCAGTGAGAAAACCTGCACAACACACAAGAAAACAACTGCCACAAAACCCAAATGCTTGGACGAGTACTTTGAAACACATCATAAAAAATGCTACACCTAGAAGAAAGGGCCTTCTAGACGAGATCATTCATAAGCATTTGGGTTTTGTGGCAGTTGTTTTCTTGTGTGTTGTGGAGGTTTTCTCACTGTAGATCTGGAATCTGACACAGTCACAGATCTGTTCTCATTTGAATTTTTGAGCTGTTTTTGTTCGATTCTAAGTCCTTATTCAACCCAACTTCTTTTTCATCTTTCTTCCTTTTTTCTACTGTTTCTCTGCCACTGCCTTTGTTTTTCTTTATATTGTTTATAAAATATGGAATTCAAAGTTCTTCTTTCTTTAAGCCTTTTTTTGTTAGCTTGGTTTTATAGGTTTTTATTTTGTTAAAGATGGTCCAACTTCCTCTGATCATCTTTTAATTTCAGATTCAGCCAGTATTTGCGGGTTCTCTCTTTCGAAGTCTCTTTCTTTGATTGATTTCTTCTAGAGAATTTTGCCCTGCTTATTTCAGCAAATCTAGTAGATGTTTTAAGGAATGAAAGTTTTACCAAAAGTTTCTTCATTTTACTAGCTGTCTTTCAATTATCTGTCCTAAAAATAAAGCTAATTTTCAGATTTTTCTTAAATTGTTAAATTCATGTCAGGAGTGTGACGAATTACATCTGAATGGTTAATCCTTGAAACATCTTTAAATATACCATTTTAAATCAAAATAATTGTTCTATTTTGTACAAAATTCATTTCCTCACTTTCCTATATGATATTATAGTTGTACACACTTATTTCCTTTGATAAATTTGCATTACTGTGCACAAAAAATAGAAAAATGACTAATTAAAACTTATTGTGCCAAAACAATCATGATAAATAACACATTTAAGAGGTAAATGATAGGAATATGACTTGGTTTTAACATTTCTAACACAAAGAAACTTGTGGAACTTGTCCTTGTGAAATTATGAATTGACAGAAAATGTCTTAAAAAAAGCATCACACTCCTGACATATATAATGCACTCCCACATCTATGATATAAACATATCACAGTTGTAATAAATTTTTTTCTTCTCTTTGGAATAGCCACTTCTGAAAAATAAAGAAGAAGAAAATATATAAGTCCTATGTATTCTTTGGTAGATGTTTAAAGACAGTTGTCACACTCCTGACATTTTTGGGTGCCTCTCTTTGGTGTCCATTAAAACAATAAAATATGTGATTTAGAGCACCAACATACCCTTAATTATAGTGCTTATATACCAATACAAACTTATTTCACATACTGACATTATTGGACTGTAAAACATGGTTACGAGGAAGCTTTAATTTTAAAAGTGTCATTTTTTGAAAGACTTTATTTTTTGTACATACCTTCACAATAAAGGTCAGTGTTTACTTATTTTAAAATTTTATTGGACAAAATTACAAAAATATTTAAGACTAATAATGTAGCAACTACCAGAAATATTTCAGTTTAGCATAAAAACGATCCACTTTTTTCAATACTACTTTGAAAATTTCTAATTTTTTAAATGTCACGCTAAAAGCGTCACACTCCTGACAAAAATGGCCTGTTTTTAAAACATTTCTCTGAAGTGGCTTGAGATATCTTCATGAAACTTGGCAGCAAGCTAGCCCTGACTATCCTGCATTTTATAACACCTGTGTTATAATTCTAAACTTAACTAATATAAAAATATACCACAAAAAGTAAAAATCCTCATTGTTTTTGAAATGGCCCTTAGTAATCTTTTACAAAAATCTTCTCCTCTGAAACTACTGGGCCAAATTAATCCAAACTTATCCACAATCATCTTTGGGGTATCTAGTTTAAAAAATGTGTCCGATAACCCGGCCATCCAACCAAGATGGCCGCCATGGCTAAAAATAGAACATAGGGGTAAAATGCAGTTTTTGGCTTATAACTCAAAAACCAAAGCGTTTAGAGCAAATCTGACATGGGGTTAAATTGTTTATCAGGTCAAGATCTATCTGCCCCGAAATTTTCAGATGAATCAGACAACCCGTTGATAGGTTGCTGCCCCTGAATTGGTAATTTTAAGGAAATTTTGCTGTTTTTGGTTATTGTCTTGAATATTATTATAGATAGAGATAAACTGTAAACAGCAATAATGTTCAGCAAAGTAAGATTTACAAATAAGTCAACATGACCGAAATGGTCAATTGACCCCCTAAGGAGTTTTTGTCCTTTATAGTCAATTTTCAACAATTTTTATAAAATTTGTAAATTTTTACTAACATTTTCCACTGAAACTACTGGGCCAAGTTCATTATAGATAGAGATAATTGTAAGCAGCAAGGATGTTCAGTAAAGTAAGATGTACAAACACATCACCATCACCAAAATACAATTTTGTCATGAATCCATCTGCTTCCTTTGTTTAATAGTCACATAGACCAAGGTGAGCGACACAGGCTCTTTAGAGCCTCTAGTTTTTGTACAGTTTTCAGTGATCTGATTAATGAAATAGATATAGACCAATTTTTAAATAGTATAAATGTTCTCTTTTATTATTGATAGTTGGAGCTAGTGCTGACTCTGGTGGTGTAACAATGGTGGACTCCATTAAAGTTTATGTAAAAACCAAGGAATCATTTGGATGGCCTGAGGAGACGGATGAATTCCCAGAATCCTCTGTTTCTAAAGTTTTACAACAACAAGGTGTTGTCACGGTGACAGAGAGTGAAACAGTTTCATTTGCACCACTACCACTGACATGTGCTGACAGGTTTGTATTTACTCTTAATTTTCCAACAAATCTTCCACATGTTATTCAAGCAGTACCTCCTTTAGAGAGAAGCCAGTTGAATTGGTACGGGGTGACCAGGGCATTGGGGTTCAGTCTGGAAATATTTAACATTTCATGATCTACTTTTATTATTTCTATACCAATACCACTAGAAACTTCCATGAGAAGAATTAAGACAGATGTGTGTGAATAATAGTAGCTAACCACATCATTAATATCTTTATTGATTATCTTTTACTTTTAACCTTACTAACTTAATTTTTATTTCACTGTTGCTTTCTATTTATATCTATAACGCTTTCAAAACAACCATTTTTGTAACATTACTTCAGGCGAACTGCATGAACTGCCAGATTTGTACTTCACGGTTTGATTTCATATAAATATTGTCCTGAAGACACACTTAATGGTGAAACATGTTGACCATTATAAATCACTACATTGCGATATTTTACGGGTGTTGTCTACTTTATTGTCATATGTTATTTTAGTTTGAAACTGCTGTTATTACTATACAAACTAATAAAAATATACATACATTATACAATCTTTAGATAAGTTAGTCGGGTATCCATTTTCTACAAAGATTTATTTTGTTTACAGATTACTAGGAAGTGCATTGGAAGTTTTAGACGGAGCATTTGTGAATACATCAGCTAGTGACAAGGTATTTAGGAATGTCTATAAAACATGCTGAACATATTTGACATCAGCACTTTATCAAATAACAGATACTGAACTTTATGCATGTGTTTTTTTTTTTTATTAATTTGTATTTAAATATTCCTTGAAATTTGAACACAATAGACCATAGTGCATAAGATTTTGAAAATACAAAAAGTTTGTGTAAATAGAACCACTTCTGAAATTGTATACATGTATGTCGAAGACTAAAAAGGTGGTATAGTCGTTCTCATCATTTAGGTGGTATAGTCCAGTTCTCATCATTTGATAGCAAAAGTTGAAATTTTTTTTCTTTTCTTTATTTGATTATTCTTATTCTGTTTTGTAATGAAGAACGAGATAATAAATCAAGACATTTCTATGTACTTTTTTCATGCTTTTATACTTGTGATGGCTCAAGATAATGAGTCCCTATTAGAATCAATTATGAAAACCCTGTATAAAATAATTTGACTTATTTTTATTATAGGACCCTACAAGAGAGACAGCGCTGACTATAGCTACAAAGTTATTGACTCTGCCAACACCACCAAGTGTACAGCAGCATACCAAGTCATTGATGGCTTCATTGTTCCCTAATACTGCTTCTTATTACAATCACAAGGTAACCAAGTCATTGATGGCTTCATTGTTCCCTAATACTGCTTCTTATTACAATCACAAGGTAACCAAGTCATTGATGGCTTCATTGTTCCCTAATACTGCTTCTTATTACAATCACAAGGTAACCAAGTCACTGATGGCTTCATTGTTCCCTAATACTGCTTCTTATTTCAATCACAAGGTAACCAAGTCACTGATGGCTTCATTGTTCCCTAATACTGCTTCTTATTACAATCACAAGGTAACCAAGTCACTGATGGCTTCATTGTTCCCTAATACTGCTTCTTATTACAATCACAAGGTAACCAAGTCACTGATGGCTTCATTGTTCCCCAACACTGCTTCTTATTACAATCACAAGGTAACCAAGTCATTGATGGCTTCATTGACCCCTAACACTGCTTCTTATTACAATCACAAGGTATTGTCTCAATCCTAAGGGTTTTTAAAGTTTAAGAGGGACCTCAATGTTTGCATATGCAAATGCCTATTACGTTACATTCTATGAAAATCTAAATGGGGTTTACAGAATAGAGAGTAATATACCAACAATTTTTTAAAGCCAGAAAAATGGGGTGTTAAATATATAGAAGAATGTATAAAAAAAGAAGAATCAAGAAAAATAGCTAAATAATTATAGGATAGAGAAATAACAGATACAGATCGCCCATCCTAATCCCAATGCATAACTTCATCAAGTGCCATATACACTTAAATCAAACTTATACAAAATGTTGGTCAGTTTCATTAAAATTTTAGTAAAAGAAATGCTCTAATCGTATAAATTGTTTGTTGCAACTGGTCATCTAATTTCAATAAAAACAGTTTTATAATTTGGTTAGTTTTTGAAATAGAAATAAACTTTAACGGGTGACCTTATAGATCAATATTTTATTTGAGGAATTATGTATATTAAAATTTTAGATATGTGTAAAATTGAAAAGGCTCTGGAAATATAAAGTAAATGATACAAGATTTAGATATCAAGATGTTTAAATGAATATTTTCAGGATCAGGCACAGTTAGTACATGTTATGGACAGTTTGTCTAAAGAAGAGCTAGATTTGGATGTGGAAGCTTACCAGAGACTACTGGTTACAGCAAGATCTGTAGCAGTTGCTAGAGCAAGTAATCTAGTCAAATTTGCTGAAACAGGATCCAGTGCAAAGGAAGAAGGTTGGTATTAATTATTTTAATGGAATATTGTTTGTAATTTATTGGCGGATTCCTTAATTGTCCCTCGATTAAAGTTCAATTTGTACAAGATTAATATGTTTAATTTGTAAGTATTTCAGTCTTTTAGTTACATTGATTTGTTTGGATTTTAACATCCCTTGATTCTAAAATTATAATATATTCCTGTTGTATATTACCTGTAATGTTTTCAGTATTGGAAGTGACAGATTTGGAGGAAGAGAAGGAAGTGACAGCTAGCTGGTCTGTATCAGATGCTAAAGATAAACACTTTGTCACCATGTTGACTGAAGCATTTTGGAAGTTACACAGTGCCAAACCTGCTAACTCTATGCTAGCACCTGTCTGCTTACCTGGTAATTGATTTGTAGCAATAGTTATTTTTACATTTTCTTAAAAGTTATTTTGAAAAACAGATGCATTTAGATACTCGATTTAGTACCTTTTAAGAGGAGTTGTTTCATTAGCGACTAAGGTCTACCAGTAAAATAGATCCATTTGACCTTCACTTTACCCATACATGACTTTGCTCTGAAGATCTATGGTAGTTAAAGTTATAGAGGAATGGTATTATTTCAGGAGATCCATCTTATTTTGTGACAATGCTCAATGCTGAAATTAGGTTACTGTGATTGCCATTTTACACATGAATATCTTGAGCCAAGTTCTGTAGTAAGATTCATTTCTAAGCTAGTATATTAATTATTTTGACCATGATGTATAGTTACTTATATGCATGTCAAAACTAGCATAGGTTTAATTAACCTCAAAACTAGCATAGGTTTAATTAACCTCAAAACTAGCATAGGTTTAATTAACCTCATTAATGATTAAGATAAAAAGAATAAAATGATAAATAATGGAGATGAGGATTAGCTTTATATATATAGATCCATTTCTTAAATGAAATATTGATTCTTTTGAAAGATTTTTTATGGGATAAAGAAACTTGTTTAAATAAACTCATCACATAAACCAGGAAATTTTGTATTTGCCCCAGATGATCTTTCTGTCTACAAAAGACTGATCAGTGATGCTTGAAAAACAAAGTTAATAAGGCAAAATAAAGAAGAAGTTGAAGAGCATAGAGGACAAAAAAATTCCTCAAAGTTTTTAACAAATACAGCTAAGGTAATCTATTCCTATTAATTTTCAGGACTTTCCCATGTAGATGCCACAGTTAGTGCCCTGGTAGAGATAATTAATGCCTTTACTCTTTGTGACCTGGATACGGCAAACCTTGCCACCAAGTTGTATGTCAGGTTCTTAATGAGTCCTGTAAGTATACTTTAAATTTCTACAGGACATCAATTACTTTGCCAAATTAGATATTGATTATACACTTTAACATTTAAGGAATGACTGTAATATTTTTTCTGTCTGAAGAAATAACATTAAAAATTTGGTGCACACTGAATAGCGCGCGTAGCGGGTTATTTAACAGTGTGCACCACATTTTTTATGTTTTTTTCGAATAGACAGAACAAATAGTACAGTCATTTCTTATAATTTAATTCTAAATTCCATTTTAAGCTGTAGAAAACCATGAAAAAACGTTAATGACGTCACAATTACATGACTAAATTATGTCTATGGGCTCATAACAAAATAACCTCAGCCAATCAGAAGACGCGTTACATCCAAAATTAAATTATTGATTGATGCTGTACTTTGTATTTATTATTATTTGTGGGATACAAATGTTCATGGTTTACATGGTTACAGGTGGATACATTCAATAGCCTTGTATTCAAACTTTGTCTAAACCTTAAAATTAAATATCCATGAAATAAAGGTTTTTTTTGAAACTATAACTTTTAATGCATAATGTAGAGTGTATCTCTAATTGATTGTTATGTTTTATGTGGATGACGATTAAATGAAAATATTCATGTACAGTATCAAGAACAAATATTTGATAACAGCTATTGTGTATTGATAATTAGGTACAGACAGTGAGTTTTGCCTGTAAACAAGCCATAATTAGATCTCTGAGACCCAGACACAGAAGGAGGCGTGTCTTCATACCATCCCCACCTAGATGTACTTCTCCAGGTAAATATATTATATTGATAGATTCATCTTCTGTCTGTTTTAGTTCTCCAGGTAAATGTATTATATTGATAGATTCATCTTCCATCTGTTTTAGTGTATGTTTGTTTCTTATTAGATCCCTTATAAATTGAAGTTTCAGGAGCTCAAGGGTTATCTGTCTTCTTCTATCTGATATTATTGGGATTACTGTCTTATGAATTTGGCACAAAACCATGAAAATAAGGGCAAGGATTCCATTTGTTTCAGGAACAAAAGATCAAGGGTAATGAAAAATTTATTTGAACAAAATGTTAAAGTTTGGAAAAATGCAAATTGAACTGCATATTTACTTGACTGATATTCAGCCCTATAATGTTACATTATAGATCTGCTTATCAGTGGTAGCAAGCTTTTTGTCCTTCCTTCGTATAGGAAGGCAATATTGCCAAGAAAAGGAAAAAAAATTGTAATGTTCAAGATTTTCACTATGATGCTTATATAAAATGATATATATATATATATATGTATATAAGAGTCTATAGAAAACAAGCAACCAGCAAAAGAAAACAACATCAAATGCAATAAGTACTAGATTGTCTACATATATACATGTATATATATATATTGATTATATATTTCCAGGTGGAGGTGATGATGATGATGGAGATAATGATGACAATGACAACCAAGGTGATACACCTGTAGGACGTGTACCTGCCCCAACTCCACCCACCGAACAAGAAGCAGATGAAGCATTTGAAGTTGTTGTAAGTAAATTACAATACATGAACATGGTAGCCTTTAATAATTAGTAGAATTACAATAGATTTATAAATTATCTATAAACAAGATTTACAATCTCATCGAAGCGGAACAGACCAGGGATAAGATGAAGCAGAGAAACTTCTTCGCATTTGATAATCAGTTTATCACTGCATTTCTAGGCACCGTCAATGATTTAGGCTCATTGCTTCATACATTCTCTTTTTACATAGCTCAAGGAATTTGATTTAAAAAATTATCACCAAGAAAAAATTAAAGCAAAATTTAGAAAAAAGTAATGATATCAAGTAGTTTGTCTGTAGAATGTTTTCTATGGTAAAATGCTGCTACCAATAAAAAGAACAAAAACCTTTTGTAACAGAACTTTTGATTTCTAATGGTCTTATTCTTAGATCAAAATAATTGGAGTAGAAGTAAAAGCTACTAAAAAATGACAGTTTTTATGACTATTTTCTATAGGAACAGCATGAGCCAATGGAAATAGAGCAGTCTATGCCAGGAAGACCGATTGGTTTAGAAGAGTTGTTATCAGGAGGTGTTAACTTCCCTCCTATGGTAGATATACCTCCTGATGCTGACGATGAAACAATGGTAGAGTTAGCTATTGCTCTTAGTTTACAAGAACAGGTGAGTACCATATATTCTGAGGATTCATTATCATTTGTTGCATATCAACCTTTGTTGGTTTCTTGGGTTCAGGTAAACCACACATTCAATTAATCAACAAAACCTGCAACAAATTACAATTTTTTCTATAGGCTTTGTATGCAGATATTTGCTTAACCCAGAAATCAAATATAAACGGGAATGATAAATTGATTCTGTTTAAAGTTATATGAAACCTCAAATCCAAAAAAAATTATGCATATGGTGTTTATAAGTAAATGGATAGTTTTCATTATAAAACTTATGTACACATACTTTTTTTTTAAGAAAATTCTTTAAATTGTCCATATTTAGAAGAAGTTTATTTTTTTTAATTGCTTGCTTCTAGGAAGCAATTTGCCGACATATTTTCCGTATTCAAAGTGGCCTTAGCTCAACCCTTCTCGTAAAAATCCAGTGATCGCAATACACATGGATATGTCACTGAAATAAACTATTATTATCTGATTTTACATGTTAAACATGTGCTCAATATCCATGCTTCTTTGTTGATTGTTTACTATAAGGTGACAATCGGTAAACTATGGCTTCAAAACATGACAATATGAGCAGCCATATTTTCACTTCATAACAGAAAGAGAGAAGAAAAAAATGACGATTATGCAATACTTTTGCGTAAAAAATGATAAAATCGTGCACAGAAGACTTAAGTTTATGATATATACATGCATTGGTTCTAAAATTGGATAAACATTATTTTTAACCATTCACTCATTTCATATGACTTTAGCAATAACATGAACTTTTTAAATTATGATATGAATACGAAAGATTTTTTTCCAGCCTGGAAGTGGATCTCTTGGTTTACAAGGTTTGAGATTGGCTGCAGCCCAACAGATTGTAAGTGTATCTTATATACAATTCTTTGAACAACTGGGTATTGACAGTCATATTTAAGTCCATGAATCATTTACCTCTGAAAGTATAGTAAACAACAATCAGAGCATAGTTTTAAAGTTAAGATTATTTATATCTACTTAGTGAAAAATGTGAAATCAAGAGGCATAGTTTCTTTTAAAGGATTATCACTGTGTATGATAAATTGTCATTGAATAAAAGGTTCTTTAAAATACTTATGAATATTCATGACTTATCCATAGGATGATGATGAGTTGGAACAAGGACCTCTGTCAGACACAACAGCCTCAGCCCCCGGTAGTGATGATGAGAATGGTAGTAACGCTGCTACGGACGGGTCTACGTTACGTACCTCACCAGCCGAACAGGCAGGAAGTGGTGGGTCAGAGAGCGGCGGCAGTGCTCCGGAATCTATATCTGGGGATCAAAATGGTGATTATATATAAAAAAGAAGATGTGGTATGATTGCCAATGAAATAACTCTCCACAAGAGACCAAATGACAAAAAAAAAAAACCAACTATAGGTCACTGTACGGCCTTCAACAATGAACAAAGCCCATACGGAATAGTCAGCTATAATATTCCATTATTAAACAGAAGGGTTCCAGAAATACCTACATGTAGCTATCAGAACTCTGTTTTACTTAAGGTTTAAATACTTTTCAGACTAGAAGTATAGGGGCTTTTCTAAATGTAAATTATACAGACTTGTCTGTAGTATTGATCTTAGTAGTAAATATAATCAATCGTTCAGTTTCTATTATTAAGAAAAAATATCTGGTCCAAAATTAGTAAATCTCCATGAATAGTTTGAATGAAGAATCCCCTGACAGTTTTTTAATATAAATCATTGAAGATAAAAAAACATGACATTAATTTGGTCTTTGTTCAGTAAGTGGAAGAAGTAGTGTTTATGGAGACAAAGATAGAGAGACTGGAGGTAGAAGTGAGACTAGTAGTTTAGGATTACCCAGTACATCACTACAACAAGATACAGATACTGATTATGATGCCACTCAAAGGTACTTTGTAGTATAGTTGTTCTCAATAAACATTTTGGTAAATACTAAAGTTTATTATTAGATATTTTCCTTCCATGGAAATGGGGGGGCCTCAATGGCTGAGTGGTCTAAGTAGTTACTACTATGATCATTAGCCAGTCAGCACTGAGGTTGTGAGTTTAGACCCCTCTTTTGCCGGTGCACTCAACTTAATTGGCTAGGATTGTCAGTTTTCCAATTGAAGGTCAGTATTTTTCTCCGGGCACTCTGCCTTCCTCCACCAATAAAAACTGGCCGTCAAGAAATAGCCCAAATGGTGCCTAAAACTGGTGTTAAAAACACAAAAAATAAAAAATAAAATCCATGGAAATGATAATACAAATAAGTGAGAATTAAGAGAATGCGCATATTATAATTTTGATTATTGATTCATGAATACAACAGCACTATCCAGGAAATGGAAATAACTTGTTTTCATTTTTAGTCAATATTTATAGAGACTAATGAAACAACTGGTATCAACAGTATATAGTGTAATTGTTTAAATGAATTTCATCCTTACTTATTTGAATTACAAATAATCTTGATCATAAAGAAAAAGGAGGATCAGATAGTGGACTTTATTCAGACAGAAATAATGCAGGGTTAAAATGCTGGCAAGTATTTGTACCTGAATATTTTTCAGCCATTTTCTATATTTTATATAGATTGCACAGCTTGAGACTGATACTGCTAGAAAGATTGCTTCATTACTTACCAGAAATAAGGCAAGTCGGAGGTGTCAGAGCTATTCCTTACATGCAGGTTAGTGTATAGTCTCACTCAAGACCATTCTAAATTTGGGGTTCTTACAGATTTTTTTTTTTGTGCATATAATACATTTACCATCTAAAATTTTATTTGCACAGCTTTCTTTTTTTCGATATATATTTATTTTCATGGGTAAGAACTTTTTGTGTATTTAGCAAAAAATGTCTTTTTGTGGATATTGGATTCCATGTTTTTGCTAAATCTCTGTACTAGCCTATAGTACTCAATATTCAAGGTTCACCAGTATCCGCAAAATCCATGAAAATTGATATCCTAAGAATAATAATGAATCCACAGTAGTTTATGTTACAATCTTAAAGAATTTCTTGACTTGTAAAGAAAATGTCTTAAATGTTAATTTGTAAAGGGCAAGACTACCAACGGCTACTGTAAATTTAGAAATTATTGCATGCATTTATTAATGCGATTTTGTCATTTAAAACTAAAATGCAATTTTAATTTTTGGTTATTTGTGACAAATCTTGCTTAATTCATATAAAAAATTTCAAAATGCGAGTTTAAATTATTGCGATTATTATCCTGTCGCATTTTTAGCAATAATAAAAACATCCCAATAATTTATGAATTTACAGTAATTATTTGATACGATTCTAGATGTTTGTTATACAAACCAGACCATAGAAAGTTTATAAAAAAAAATTGACCTTTCTTTGTATCAGGTATTGCTGATGTTGACCTCTGACCTTGACAGTGAGGAAGAAAAGGATAAAGCCGCTTTAGACACTTTGTTGACAGCTCTAATTAAGGAACTAGATTTGTTTGGACAGGTTGGTTTTATATTGTGTTAATGTACCAATTTAACATTTGTCAATCACAAGTCTCTTAAAGACCATACTTCAAAAGTTTCTCTTTGAAATAACTTTATGTGTAAAAAAATATCCCAAGACTTCATTGGTCAGTGAGAGGATCATATTTCATATTTGTTTCTGTTAAAAAAATGAATTGACAAATTGAATTAATTGAACAATATACAAAAAAAATTTCAACAACAAAATTTAATATCCTATGTACCAGTATGTACTGCAGAAAATAAATATGGGTGATAGGAAATCTCATTTACTCTCTCCTGTATTTGTATGGTATTGAAATAGACAACCTTACTACAACCATTTGAATGATAGAAATTTTACTATGATTATTTTAAGGAGAAAGAGAATGTTGCTTGTAGAAACCAGAGCTATGAGTTTAAATTAGTACTTCTACGACTTCTGAGTGTTCTGTTATCTCGTACTAAGGCAGGAACTAAAGCATCAGGAGAGGTATTTATAGAACTAGGTTTTTGCACCTGACAATTTATTGACAGCTTTTTAACCTACTTAAAGTTTCGGTTTTATTATTTTGAAATAAAAGAAAATAGATAAAAAAGGTCTTTTTATGTTTTGATATATGTTGGAATGTATCATGTTCACCATGATTGACTAAGCTTACATGTATTACAAATAATCATTTTCAATCATATAGAAGAAATTCACATTGTAATATTTTGTTAACATTCTTACTTACATGTAGGTCACATTGTAACTGAGTAGAAGTTGTCAAGAAAATCCTGATTAATTTTGTTAAAAGAAAAAATGTTATGTCTTTAGTCAAAAAAAATTGTATGGTATATGTTTTTGCTTTAATTTTCAGTCATCCTCGTTCATTAGTAACAACACAGCATCAGCTCTTATTTCCAGTGGTGCTATAACATACTGCCTAAACATACTGAAAAGTCTTCTACCATACTGGAAACAGTACTCTCTACAAGAGGTTAGTATGAAATTAAACTCATCATAGATACCTGATTAAAATTAAGTACGCCAGAACCATGTTTTGTCGATAAATGACTTATCAGTGACACTCAAAAATGAAAAAGTTAAAAAAAAAAAAAAAAGGCTTAATAAAGTACAAAGTTGAAGAGCATTTAGAACTCAACATTCTTGAATTATTTTGCCAAATACATCTTCTTTTGGTGGCTTATCCTTAGTATTTAAAAAAAATTCAAAAGATCTTAGTACAGAAATGCATGTTTACCTAAATACTGTCAAAGTGGAAATTTTTGTTTATTTCGTGTTCTTGTAAATTGCTTAAAAAAAATCCCTGCCTGAAATGTTAATAGAAATAAAAAATATTGATTTACCATTAAAATATTCAATGGATGTACAAATTTGATACTGGTTCAAAAAGTTCATACATAAATTTCATGAAATATTCATGTTTATGGTAGTATAACTCAGAATGATTTATATTTCCAGAGTGATGGAAGTCCTGTAACTGGATGTCTGTTGAAGCCACACCCCTCACACCCACCTCCTGACATGTCACCATTCTTCCTCCGACAGTATGTCAAAGGTCATGCTAGTGATGTATTTGAAGATTATCCACAACTTTTAACAGAGATGGTCCTTAGACTGCCATATCAGGTAAGTCACTATCTACAGAATAATCCATTGATTGTCATAATCTCACCCCTTCAAATTATCCAATTCTTATAGGCAGATGTCACCACTACATATTGGTGATTGTATGGCCTTCAATGAGTAAAACTGCAAACGCACAGCAAGCTAAAAAGGCCCCAAAATGGCTAATATAAGACTACCGTAGAAAGGCTTGTATAGTTCGTGGCTTTATTCTCCAAAATATGACCTACCAGAGGGGGTGCGGACTATAGAGTACAATAAGCAACAAATAGGAGAACAAGTTCAATTTCGAGGGGGAGGTGGTTTGTTTATGTTCCGCCATCTTTGTTATTGGTATAGTAGAGGGCGCTCTCATCATTTTTCAAACTAATAATTTTAACTCATCCATATTAATAAGTTATTTCTATTCAATATCAAATTAATACTGATAAATATAAAAACTAAACCTTTCATTAAAATTTCTCGTTTCTTTTCAATGCATTAGTTGAAATAAACTGGTATCTGCATGATTGAAATGATACAAACATAGTAAAAAAGACAACCGTAAACCAGCTTAGAATTTGTTAAATACAAAACGTAATTGGTAATTGTTCATTCCGTTTTGGTGTTTCATATTGACTAATATGGTTTGTATTAGCTTTAGACCCTTCAAACATTAATGTGATAGATATAGTAAAGACTGTTTTACAAAAGGATGGAACTGTTTTACTTTCAAAGTCGTATTATAGTGATATCTGTCATGTACGGATTTCGACTCTCATCGGTTAATTTCTTCTTTTACATGTGCTTTTTAAACTTCCTGTTTAAACATACACAAGTTTCTAATTTGTTTTTTAAGTGAATTAAACTTATTTTAACAATCATGAAGCGTTCTACAATCATTAACAAGCAGTTTCAGCTTCTGTTTGATGATGGAAAACAGGTTTTCCCAAGAAAATTCCGCAAATGATCGCACATGATTTGACATTACCAGAGTTTCATTAAACCTTTTCTAACAGTTACAAAAGTTTTTTTTACCTAAAATGCCGTGGAGAGAAGGGGGTGCGGACTATGTACCAGTGTGAACTATACAAGACTTTCTATGGTATTCCAATGAAAAAAACTAATTGCATTATTTTATGTTCAAAGCTATAAACAATAATCAAATATGATATACAGCAACAAATTACACTGAATTACAGGCTCCTGAATTGTTTAACTGTAGTCTATAGACAATAGTTGGGGATAAAATTGTGTGGATGTTTTCAATGTTACCCCTGCTTAATCATTAACTATTGCCACAACTATGTTGTAAACACAATCCTATGAAAGTTATACAGATAATTCATTTTCAGTTTAGTCATTAATTTGAAAGAAATGAGTTTGAAAATATGTATTTTTTTTTATTATAATCAGGATATATGCATGTGTAGTGTGGTCACTTAAATTTGGTTCAAATGACGTGAGAATTGTTTTCATTCATAATAAGGATCAAGCAGCAAACAGAAAAAGAAAAAAAAAAATAATATATTTTACACCTAATGTGAAAAAAAAGATGAGTCAGACTTTTATCTTTGAGTCTCAGTTAATTTTGAATTATTTTATTTTTTAGTTGAAGAAGATATCTGAGAGTAACAACAATGTGACACAGACAACCTTTGACAACACCTGGAATAACATTCTGTCTGAGGTATACATATATGTTTATGTAACTTATGTACCTGTAATAGTTTTGTGATTTGATTAGAAGATGCCCTTCAAAATTGTGATACAATTGGGCAAGTGTTGAAACAAAGAGTGTGGACACAGTAATGAGGTGGACACAGTTAGGATTTGGTCACGGTTAATGCATTTAATTCTATTTTTTTAAGAGATGAAAATGAGGAAAAAAATGAAAAAAGACCCCATTAAAAATATTAAAAACCCTAAGAAAAGTGTTGCAACGTGTGATTTTCAGTAGTTTTTATACGACCGCAAAAATTTTAATTTTTTGGTCGTATATTGCTATCACGTTGGCGTCGTCGTCGTCGTCTGCGTCGTCGTCGTCGTCCGAATACTTTTAGTTTTCGCACTCTAACTTTAGTAAAAGTGAATAGAAATCAATGAAATTTTAACACAAGGTTTATGACCACAAAAGGAAGGTTGGGATTGATTTTGGGAGTTTTGGTCCCAACATTTTAGGAATTAGGGGCCAAAAAGGGCCCAAATAAGCATTTTCTTGGTTTTCGCACTATAACTTTAGTTTAAGTGAATAGAAATCTATGAAATTTTGACACAAGGTTTATGACCACAAAAGGAAGGTTGGGATTGATTTTGGGAGTTTTGGTTCCAACAGTTTAGGAATTAAGGGCCAAAAAAGGGCCCAAATAAGCATTATTCTTGGTTTTCGCACAATAACTTTAGTATAAGTAAATAGAAATCAATGAAATTTTAACACAAGGTTTATGACCACAAAAGGAAGGTTGGGATTGATTTTTGGAGTTGAGGTCACAACAGTTTATGAATTAGGGGCCAAAAAGGGGCCCAAATAAGCATTATTTTTGGTTTTTGCACCATAACTTTAGTATAAGTAAATAGAAATCTATGAAATTTAAACACAAGGTTTATGACCATAAAAGGAAGGTTGGGTTTGATTTTGGGAGTTTTGGTCCCAACAGTTTAGGAATAAGGGGCCCAAAGGGTCCAAAATTGAACTTTGTGTGATTTCATCAAAAATTGAATAATTGGGGTTCTTTGATATGCCAAATCTAACTATGTATGTAGATTCTTAATTTTTGGTCCCGTTTTCAAATTGGTCTACATTAAGGTCCTAAGGGTCCAAAATTAAACTTAGTTTGATTTTAACAAAAATTGAATCCTTGGGGTTCTTTGATATGCTGAATTTAAAAATGTACTTAGATTTTTAATTATTGGCCTAGTTTTCAAGTTGGTCCAAATGGGGGTCCAAAATTAAACTTTGTTTGATTTCATCAAAAATTGAATAAATGGGTTCTTTGATATGCCAAATCTAACTGTGTATGTAGATTCTTAATTTTTGGTCCAGTTTTCAAATTGGTCTACATTAAGGTCCAAAGGGTCCAAAATTAAACTAAGTTTGATTTTAAACAAAAAATAAATTCTTGGGCTTATTTGATATGCTTTATCTAAATATGTACTTTGATTTTTGATTATGGGCCCAGTTTTCAAGTTGGTCCAAATCAGGATTCCATATCAAGTATTGTGCAATAGCAAGAAATTTTCAATTGCACAGTATTGCACAATAGCAAGAAATATCTAATTGCACCATATTGTGCAATAGCAATTAATTTTCAATTGGAGTTATCTTTCTTTGTATAGAATAGTAGTTGATAATATATGTTGGAAATTTGCCAGACATGACTATGATGTCATTTTCTATTTTTATTTGCCAATAACTTTATGTAAATAACTTCATTGGAAATTTGCCAATATAAAATGTTGCTGATGAAGCTTTTTTTCCTTATCTTATCTAAAATGTTTTTAGATAATGTATGTTGGACATTTGCCAGACATGACTATGATGCCATTTTCTATTTTTATTTGCCAATAACTTTATGTAAATAACTTCATTGGAAATTTGCCAATATAAAATGTTGCTGATGAAGTTTTTTTTATTGTTTTATACAATAAACAATGTATATTCACTTTTACTACCAACCAATCTTTACCATTCAGTGATAACAAGCACTTTATTTTACATTTTAATATTTTATGATGTATTTAAAAGAGTAGTTATTGTTGCAAACTCCATTAGAAATTTGAATTGATATCAGTTTTGGAAAAAGGGAAACGGGGATGTGAAAAAAAAGGGGGGGGGTTTAAATTTTTCTCATTTCAGATTTCATAAATAAAAAGAAAATTTCTTCAAACATTTTTTTGAGAGGATTAATATTCAACAGCATAGTGAATTGCTCAAAGGCAAAAAAAAACTTTTAAGTTCATTAGACCACATTCATTCTGTGTCAGAAACCTATGCTGTGTCAACTATTTAATTTTAGATTTAAAAAGTTTGAAGAAGAAATCTTTAAATGATTTGTAAAATCTTGACATTTGTTTTGTGTAAAAAAAAAACCATGTAATGTCAAAAATTTGATCACAATCCAAATTCAGAGCTGTATCACGCTTGAATGTTTTGTCCATACTTGCCCCAACTGTTCAGGGTTCGACCTCTGCGGTCGTATAAAGCTGCGACCTGCGGAGCACCTGGTTTACCCTTTTAATTCAATATCCAAATCAGCTATACCCATTAGGCCTAACTGACCTATTTTCTATCCTTTCTTTTCACTTTCAATTGGATTTGGGCTGCAGTACATCAACTAAGCGTGCTCCAAAGGGTATTAGACACGAATCAATAACGTTTTATGAAAGATTGTTTCATAGTCAAATTTAGGAAGTGCAAAAGTGAGAACTTTCTCAAAGATATTATTTTTAGTGTTTCAACTTGTGAAATGTGAATCAACAGCCATAGAAAAATAATATGTGGGTTTGCTTTCTATATCGAAATAAATTCAAGATTAGTAAAGACATATAAGCATCTTTATATTTGTTTTTGATTTATTTATTGTAAGAAAAGATTATGATTTGATTAAAGAATGAATATGTTATGGGAGAAGTTTGTTAATGTATGAAAGACAGTTGTTCCTATATACCATTTATAAGTTAAAATTAAGCATCCCTTACTATATATATTGCATCATTTATTCACAGGTGAAACTTTCATATGTTCTTTCATCATGCATGTATTTTATTTAAAAAAAAAAAAGATATGTTGTATGATTTCTAATAAGACAATCGTTTAACATTTTGTTATTTATTTTACAGTACATGATGACACAACAGACTCCATTTGTAAAGAGACAAGTCAGAAAGGTAGATTTTTATCCTACCATAATATTTTTTAGTGTTTGTAAGTCAGTGACTGTAAAAATAAGTCCATATAGATTTAATACTTGAAGAAAGATATGTTGAGTGAACCTAATAAGATTTTGTTCTTTAAATGTATTTGTTTTATCCATTTGTATTGTTTTAAAAGTTCTATTTAGTCAACACTAACACATTACCAGAATACATATCAGGTTTGATGACATGCTTGTCTACCACATTTACCAACAGGGTAAGGATTTTATTGCCATTCTATGTTGTTAAAACACTCAAGTTTGATAGGAGGTGTAATATTTCTAATGTTACATGTTTGATAATTTGATGTATGGCTGTTTAGGTGAAAATAGCATAACCGTTGTAAAAATAATTTTTCAATTTTAAAGTTTGACATAATGATGTAGATAGTACAATTTTCAGCATTTTTAGCTCACCTGGCCCGAAGGGCCAAGTGAGCTTTTCTCATCACTTGGCGTCTGTCGTCCGTCGTCGTCCGTCGTCGTCGTCGTCCGTCGTCGTTAACTTTTACAAAAATCTTCTCCTCTGAAACTACTGGGCCAAATCAAACCAAACTTGGCCACAATCATCATTGGGGTATCTAGTTTAAAAAATGTGTGGCGTGACCCGGTCAACCAACCAAGATGGCCGCCACGGCTAAAAATAGAACATAGGGGTAAAATGCAGTTTTTGGCTTATAACTCAAAAACCAAAGCATTTAGAGCAAATCTGACAGGGGTAAAAATGTTTATCAGGTCAAGATCTATCTGCCCTGAAATTTTCAGATGAATCGGTCAATCGGTTGTTGGGTTGCTGCCCCTGAATTGGTAATTTTGAAGAAATTTTGCTGTTTTTGGTTATTATCTTGAATATTATTATAGTTAGAGATAAACTGTAAACAGCAATAATGTTCAGCAAAGTAAGATCTACAAATAAGTCAACATGACCAAAATGGTCAGTTGACCCGTTTAGGAGTTATTGCCCTTTATAGTCAATTTTTAACCATTTTTCGTTAATTAAAGTAATCTTTTACAAAAATCTTCTCCTCTGAAACTACTTGGCCAAATTAATCCAAACTTGGCCACAATCATCTTTGGGGTATCTAGTTTAAAAAATGTGTGGCGTGACCTGGTCAACCAACCAAGATGGCCGCCACGGCTAAAAATAGAACAAAGGGGTAAAATGCAGTTTTTGGCTTATAACTCAAAAACCAAAGCATTTTGAGGAAATTTGACATGGGATAAAAATGTTTATCAGGTCAAGATCTATCTGCCCTAAAATTTTCAGATGAATCGGTCAATCGGTTGTTGGGTTGCTGCCCCTGAATTGGTAATTTTGAGGAAATTTTGCTGTTTTTGGTTATTATCTTGAATATTATTATAGATAGAGATAAACTGTAAACAGCAATAATGTTCAGCAAAGTAAGATCTACAAATAAGTCAACATGACCAAAATGGTCAGTTGACCCGTTTAGGAGTTATTGCCCTTTATAGTCAATTTTTAACCATTTTTCGTAAATTAAAGTAATCTTTTACAAAAATCTTCTCCTCTGAAACTACTTGGCCAAATTAATCCAAACTTGGCCACAATCATCTTTGGGGTATCTAGTTTAAAAAATGTGTGGCGTGACCTGGTCAACCAACCAAGATGGCCGCCACCGCTAAAAATAGAACATAGGGGTAAAATGCAGTTTTTGGCTTATAACTCAAAAACCAAAGCATTTTGAGGAAATCTGACAGGGGATAAAAATGTTTATCAGGTCAAGAACTATCTGCCCTGAAATTTTCAGATGAATCGGTCAATCGGTTGTTGGGTTGCTGCCCCTGAATTGGTAATTTTGAAGAAATTTTGCTGTTTTTGGTTATTATCTTGAATATTATTATAGTTAGAGATAAACTGTAAACAGCAATAATGTTCAGCAAAGTAAGATCTACAAATAAGTCAACATGACCTAAATGGTCAATTGACCCCTTAAGGAGTTATTGCCCTTTATAGTCAATTTTTAACAATTTTCATTAATTTGGTAAATTTATGTAAATTTTTACCAAATATAGTTCTCTGTTACTAATGGGCAAAGTTCATGATAGATATAATTGTAAGAAGCAAAATCGTTCAGTAAAGTAAGAACTTCAAACACATCACCATCACCAAAATACAATTTTGTCATGAATCCATTTGTGTCCTTTGTTTAATATGCACATAGACCAAGGTGAGCGACACAGGCTCTTTAGAGCCTCTAGTTCAGTTTCATTTTCAATGTTTGAATTGATACTTTAAACAGTGACATTCTCTGATATCTGTGTTTATAGTTATTGATGTTTATCTGTGGAACAAAGGAGAAATACAGAGAACTGAGAGACTTACATGCTGTAGAGATGCACCTCAGCAGTGTAATGAAGCTGTGTAAAGAAGGTGGTCTCCCCCTAGAACAAGTGGTATCACCTGGAATCATACTACCTTATGATACACTTCTTAGTATTGTAAGTATTCCATTAAGGGGTAAGGGGTTACTGGTAGGTTATAGTAAACAGTATTGGAATCTATGTTTGTTAAAATTTATCCTTGAAAAAACAAATCATTTATTGAGTAATTTGATAGTAAGACAAATTAACTCCTAGTGATGAAATACATAAAATTTAAAACATGCATATTGTTTTGCTTTCTATTAGAATGCTGTTCATGATTAAATATGAAATGTATTGAATATTTTAACACATAATATATTTTGTAGATTGAGCATTTGAAAGCATGTTCAGAAGTAGCCACATCAAGACCAGTAAACTGGCAACTGTATTGTAAAGATAACCAAAGTAAGTAAATGGACCATATATTGTGGATTCCTTTATTTTCGTGGATACCAATTTTTGTGAATTCCTTTATTTTCGTGGATACCAATTTTCGTGAATTCCTTTATTTTCGTGGATAACAATTTTCGTGAATTCCTTTATTTTCGTGGATACCAATTTTCGTGAATTCCAATTTTCGTGGATTAAGGAAAACTTTCATGTTCATCAATATTTAAATTCATTGTTTTGCTGAAGTGTGCATACAAGCCTATAGAAAATTTGAAATTAGTTGAACATTTGAATTCACGGCTTACCTGTACCCATGAAACCCACGAAAAATTGGTATTAAACGAATAATAATGAATTCTCAGTAAATGGACCATATAATCTATATAACCTTTAATAGATTAACAGTTGAATCATAAGACAGACAACAATAATGACTAGAAAACCTGTTTGATTAAATTCTTCATATTATATTTGGATGTTTAGCAGCCAACAATCAATCTTAATATATTCTCAAAAGCTACTGGAGAATCCATTGATTTATTCTATTCTATATATAAAGAAGATTTTTTAGGCCCTTCTGTCTTTCTCCATTCTTATTTTAAAGATTTTTATGTAGGGCTGGTTATATTGTACTAATTCTTATATACATCTGTTGATTGTAGATGTGCTGTCCTTCTTGATAAGAGCCAGTATAATGTTGGATGAAGGTGTAGCCCCTACCCTGCTACAGTTATTACAGTGTGCCCTGTGTGGGAGTAAGATGGCTGCAGCTGTGGCTGACGGAGGAGGATCTACAAGTTCTTCTAAACAGAAAAAGGACAAAGACAAGGATAAAGACAAAAATGAAGGTATAACAGTTTACAAGGATTTTTTTAGTGTTGAATAAAATTGAGAATGGAAATGGGGAATGTGTCAAAGAGACAACAACCCGACCATAGAGCAGACAACAGGTCTTCAATGCAACGAGGAATTCTCGCACCCGGAGACGTCCTTCAGCTGGCCCCTAAACAAATATATACTAGTTCAGTGATAATGAACACCATACTAAACTCCAAGACTAACAAAGGCCAGAGGCTCCTGACTTGAAACATATTTTGACGTTTTACCTTTGATATCTTCAGTTATTACATTCTCTATCTTTGAAACCTGACGGATCATGCCCTCTTTACAAAATTGTGGGGTTGTGAAAGTCACAATATAATTATGTAAAATTTCTGATTTTCGAAAGGAAGGTTTATTCAGAATGCAATCTTATCAACATACAATAGAATTGTTGTGGACTCAATGGATTAAGAGTCGAGGCATCTTTCCTGGAGAAAATATGTAAATGAATGGGAGGGGTAAAGTTTGTTCTAATGAGACATTAACCAATAGATACAAAATTAAATGTCAAGAAAAAGATATAAATGAATGGGAGAGGTAAAGTTTGTACCAATGAGACATTAACTCAAAGACCCCAAAAAAATCTTGAGTCTTCAACAATAGACAACAATTATTCAAGTTACAAATGTATTAAAACAATATTGGGGGGGGGAAAAACAGAAACTATTAAAGATATGTGTTACTGCATATATATCAATCTTTTAACTTTTATGCTTTACATTGAACTTTTGTACTATCTTTAAGATTCTGATGATGGACAAAAAGTAGATGAAACTCTGTGTGCAAGTCTGATACAATTACTGAATAAAGTGGTTGATCCAGACTTAATGATAAACTTTATCAGGACATTCTTACTGGAATCTAACTCCACAAGCATCAGATGGCAGGCCCACAGTCTTGTCTTCTACATCTACAAGTAAGTCTAGTTAATTTAAGTTTGTTTTAACCAGAACTTGTTCAAAATTTCAGAGTGAAGGAAGGTAATGTAACTCCAGAAGCTTTTATTTAAAGTAGAATCATTCAAGAGATCCTGTCATTGAGAAAAAATGTTTCTGAGTAATTTATGTTTTGGATTTAAAAATAACACTACTGTACAGCTATTGATAGAAATTAATGTGAGAACAGAGTGGCAACACTACACCTGATACATTTATATTCTACCACTGCATCAAGTGTGATACCATATTTCTCAACTAGATAGTTTAATTTTCAAATAAATTTAAAACACTTAGAATTTAACAGCAGTCAGTGGAGAAAATTGTTTGTAGGACATTTGGTGATAAAACCTTTTGTTCATGATATCACAATAAAAAATTCAGAGAAAACCAAGAAAATTTGACATCATAAAATTTTGACCAATGAGGAAATGAGATCAAACGAACAACGTGTTGATGGTTGTTGTTCAAACATAGAAACTCTTTATTTAACTGTTCTTTAAAGGGAAACTTCGCAAAAAAATCAAAAATTAATATTATGTCCATTCTGTATAGAAACGCTCAAATTCATAGATATTAAAGTTTTATTCTGCTAGATAAGAGATCACCATCGATTTTAAATTTAGAGTATCAATTCTCTGCGTTCGGCCATTTTGTCATCTTGTTCGATTTGAAACCACGATATGTCTAAGGACCAAAACTACAGTAACCTGATGTAGTCGTAATTGCGTGTCGATATCTTGTCAATCGTACGGTTGTTTTATCCGACTAGTTAACGAACTTGATGCGGAAAATTTTCTTATTTTTTAAAAATAACCATGGTCTGTTATTTTTAAACTGTTAATATTGGAAATAGTTAAAAAGTCAAAGTTTATACGCCTGGATAATAAGTTACGGAACTATAGCACAAATTGAAATATATACATGTATACATTGAACATGAGAAAGAAACCTACATTTTTATGTAAATTGGAGTAAAAGTTTTGTAAATAAACTAGTCCACGTATGCCAACAGTATGTAATAGACTCTTGTTTACCAAAAGAAGAAGAAGAAGAAGAAAAGAGCCAATTTGATTTAAATACAGGTCGATATATAACTTGCTTTGGCTCATCGAAGTTATGGACATAGTAAAATCACAGATTTATATATCAATAAGATTGTTCTCGAATAAAGGAAGAAATTCGTGAATACTTTCCAGGGAAAACTATAGAGTATCAAAGTTTCAAATAAATTTCGGGATTTATTTTCTTTCTTGATATTCAATGACAGCAATTTAAAGAATAAACTGCTTGTCCGCTTTAGCGGCTCCCGCTTTAGGAGTATTCTTGCCAGTTAAAACAGACTTAAAATTCGTTCTGGTTTTTTTTAAACATTGTTGGTCAAATAGCTAAAGTATTATACGTTGTGAGACGAAGACTTTTTTAATAAGGACATTCCCGATTATGCATAAATTTTGTTGATGTTTTTCACACTTGAAAAGAATATCTTTTCGATTCCATTCCAAGAAGATCCTTTAATTTCCTAAATTTTTTAAAACATCTTTTTTTTCCATATAGCTGAAGTATTCAGGCGTTGTGAGATTTAAAATATTTTGATGAGAACATTTATTCCTAAATAGGTAAATATAGATCGCTTTGGGTGGACTAATTTATATAATTGCAATTGTTAATGATCTGTTTGAAATATTTAAGGTTGCCGATTCTAATTTAAAATAGTACAATTTTTAGTTCATACACTCGTGTTTAGAAGGCTATTTTTATTTATAATAAATTTATTCAATTAAAATAATTCAGTATTTTATCGTTACAAAAGTAACCAGAAGTCATAATTCATTTAAAAGTGATCTTATGCAAAATATGAAAATATACAACAGCTATCAAGTTATTGTGCGACCTTATTATTCCCGTTAATTAATTTTAATTCTTTTTTTTTACATTTCTGTGTCTAAAACTATGACTGACTCCCGTTTACCATTCCGATACGAAATGTTGTTCACACCTGAAATGCCAGTGAACCGTGACGCCTAGATTTCACTGAACGAAGATCAAAAGATTGGAATTACATAATGCTAATCTTTTAATTACCTCGAGTTTAACTACGCATTCAACATTCACTAAGTGTCACAAAACAATACACATTTTATTTCCACCGTACAAGCAAGTGAAAATTTTTGCTGGAATGAAGCAAAAAGGTCAGAATACAAACATGTATTTTTAATACACTATCGATCATGTCAGTTTCATATGTTTGTTTAAAGTATTTGTAGAAAAAAAAAATCATAAAAATGTTTTATTGTATGATTTACTTTTATTATTAAAATTCGTTTAAAAAAATTCACACGATCTTATTTTAAACGTTGCATGGCTTTCACTTATTTTTCGTTGGTTCATAGCTACACCAAAAGTCATCGATGCGCTTTAAATCACGTTATCAGATGGTTAACGAACAAGACTTAAATGAGATTAATTTCACTCCCGGCATGCAAAAAGACTTAAACTACGTCACATAAGTCAGGAAGTTTCAAGAAATAAGATTGATAATTTCCAATTTTCTTCTTTATTATTTTTCATATCAAAATAAAACTTGGTGAATATGTTTTTTATGGTATTATGAACATAATAAGATGAAAAGTGAAAAATTGCGAATTATCCCTTTAACTGTTCCCTTGTGTATACTTCCCTTGGTTATACAAGGTAAATTATATTTAGGGGATTCTGAATATTTCAAGACTTTCAAGACAAAAAACACCAAACTGTTCTTTGATTCATTCCAGAAACTGTACTTTGACTGAACAAGAGAACATGATGGAAATGATGTGGAGTCTATGGAAAGAACTTGCCCTGTACGGTAGAAAAGCTGCACAGTTTGTTGATTTACTGGGATACTTTGTACTCAAAACACCTCAAACATCAGAGAAGAAAACAAAAGAATACTTAGAGAAGGCTATAGCTGTCTTAAGGGATGAGAACAATCTATTGGCTAACCACCCCAATGCACAGATTTACAAGTATGATAAATGTTTCATGGTTAAATATAGACATTGTGTGTACATTTGAAATTGCTCCTATATATCATTCTGTAGACAGGCTAAGTTTAGAACATTTCCCATGAAGTACCACTGATAATTCAAGTTTTTCTTAACTTTTTTTTAAAAGTTGTTAACTTCTGTCATTTGGTCTCTTGTGGAGAGTTATTTCATTGTTATTTGTACCACCTCTTCTTATTTTTGTATTTTTCTAGTAACTAACAAAATGAGAAAAACTTGCGTCTGTTTTTCATAAAAAGGCTAATTAAAAGGCTTATGTTTTTATTGATAAATGCACTTAAGGTGGTTCCCAACACCTTCAGTAAAATTAATTTGGCTCCTTTAATTTTTATAAAATTATGACAAAGTATTTACTTTGGCCATTTGACAAAAATATAAAAATTTCAAAAAATTTGAACAAACCGTTTTATCAGAAAAATTACACTGGTTATATAGCAGTTTGACAAACACTAATTTTGATCATTGAGAAGCTTAATATTCCCTTAAAACACAACGTAATTAAAACGTTTAGCTGATTTTACAGAGTTATCTCCCTGTAGTGTTATGTACCACCTTAATCTGAAAAAAAAAATGTATTCATACGCATGATTGAAATCCATTAAAGAATTATTTATTGAAAAATAAACATGTAAGTTTTTTGACATTTTAAAATATTCTATCTATGAAATAGAAGATAGTATATTACACACTATTATTTTTTAGCATGTTACAAGGCCTGGTAGATTTTGATGGCTATTATCTGGAGAGTGATCCCTGCCTTGTTTGTAATAATCCTGAGGTTCCGTACACAGTAAGTTCTCATTTATTAGAAGAAAAATGTATATATTACATGTAAAATAAAGGGGATAATCAATGTCTAAACAAGGATTGCAGAAAACTTGGTGCTATCAAATTCAATAGATATTTATGATGTGATGAAAATTAGTGATGTTTTGCATTTATCTCTCCTGTAAGTAATAAACATAGATGATGGGTTATACAGTAATGATATGAACAAAAGTTTAAGATTTGATACTAATATCATATCTGTCATTTAATCATAAAAACATAAATGTGAAAAATAAAAGCAAAATCATTATAACAGTGAGGAAAGTCTGGAATGTTTATGATTCCAAGCAAAATATTAACACAAAAATAAACTTGGTCATGTTTGAAAGAAAAATAATTGATGTCAAATTTAAGCTGCAGGTTTAATTATTCAAACATATTTTATTGTCTAAGGCAATTAAAAAAAGTTTGACACAGGTTTTTCATCTTAGAAAGTTATTAAAGTGTTCTAGGTACAAAAGTTCATGTTAACCAAATCTTACACACAGACAATTATATTTTTATGATTTCAAGAACTGTTTCACAATATACAAATATATGATAAGTTTGATTAATTTTTCATTGATTCTTACAGAGCCTAAAGTTGTCTGCTATAAAAGTAGATTCAAAGTTCACCACTACCACACAGATTATAAAACTAGTAGGAAGTCACAACATTTCTAAGATAAGCTTGAGGATCAGTGACTTGAAAAGAACTAAAATGGTAGGTTTTTACTCAACTACTAATGATTCATTTATTTTTTGTAGGTATAAATTTTTGTAGATTATGGAAAAATTGTATTTCAATGGATATTTTGTTGTTTTTATTACAAATGACTGCATACAACCCTACAGAAAATTTGTGCTTTGTTGATCATTTAAATTCATTGCACATCTATACCAATGAAACCCACCAAAATTGGTATCACAAAATTATATTGTATCCTCAGTATTTTTAACATTTATAGATCTTATTATTGTTTTGATAATCAGTAATTGTATTAATAAAAATATACACATGTTAGTACATTTGTAAATATGCTAAGTACATTTGCACTTACTGGCCAGTTTATATTGTCTTAGTCGATAACATTTGCACCATTGCATATTTAAAGGCGAACCTGTTCATGACTTTGTTTGTGTATTTAGTTAGATGCATAACTAAAGATGTAAAGATTTACCAAAAGTTCAATACCATATATATAACAATGAATATTGATACATAATCAGCACACGAAAATGTCAATTCATTGAGGATGGAAATACATATGTGTTTTTTCACCTTGAAATAAATATTTATATTATCTATCATCTGGGAAAAAGTAATAATTTAGAGAATGGTATAAAAAGTTAACAGTAGGAGGAAGCCAGAAAGTATAAAAGGTCATGTAAAGGAAACACTTCATATATCCATGATCATTTGTTATGCGAGTTTAAATCTGCTTTTCTATCAATTTTATTTTTGAGAAAAGCATAGTTTTTGAATTTTTTTGGTTGTATAATTAACAATGTATGTTTAATTGTAGGTTAGAGTGATCAACTTTCACTACAACAACAGGACTGTACAAGCTGTAGTAGAACTTAAAAACAAGTAAGAATATGAAAAACTTTCTCTGTGTCTCTTCGGCGAAACACTGCTTCTTTTATTTTGTACCAGAATGTTTGACATGGGTTAATAAGTTGATTAAAACAAAGCTTTAATATTGATATTCATTGCATTTTCTCAACATTTACTGCATGTATCCTGAGATTAGGTCAAGACAATTTTTGTTTGAAAATTTACAAAGATCAGACATAATTATCAATCTTTGTCAGATATTGCAATTTCATTTACAAGTTCAAAAATCTTGATTGCAATTCTTTTCCAGTAATAAAACAACTGACACTCCTTATTGCATAATAATCCATATGGCCCTATTTTAAAAATGTCCCTTTGGAAATCAAATAAATTTTTATAGTTCTATAAAAATGACAAAAAAATGCATGTAAAAATTTCCTGATTTTTTGGGGTGGCATATCTTTTTGTTGGTTTCGTATCTTTAAGAGAGCACATTTAAAATCTGATTCAGCCTCTCTGTGGGGTGTAAAATTGAAGTTATACTCATGTCGCACCCCCATTTATTCACTTTGGCTTATAATAGTTCTATAAGATACTGAATACTCAAGGAATGCTTGGATTTGCCAAAAGAAGGTATAAGATATTATTATTATTATTATGAATGGCACTTTTTGGTTCTTGATGAAATAAATAGTGATTTTTTAAAAAAAAAATTTATCTTCAGACCTGGAATATGGCATAAAGCTAAAACAGTAGTTCTGACTTCAGGACAGACAGATGTAAAGGTAAGGAAGATTTTCTACAACTTTTTGAAGATCTGTATTTTGCTTCTGTAGTAAACAAAAACCAATTAAATTCAACAGTATTGAAGTCAGAAATAAATATTTCAAGGATTGACTTGAATTTGATTTTATTCCAACTAATTAGAATAAAGTAAAAACACATAATTTTTATTTACAGGTACCTTTGTTTCCAATCAATCTGGGTTAGTCTGAATAAAAAACTATCAATTATAAAAAAAATATTATTAGATATTAAGGTAGTTTTCAGATTGTTTGAGACAAATAAAATTTTGTTATATATTTTTCTTTTAAAAAAGGAATTTGAGTTGTAGCCATGAGTAAAGTAGTAACTAAATTTGTATTTATCAGGTTGAATTCCCTATTCCCATTGTTGCCTGTAACTTGATGATAGAGTATGCTGATTTCTATGACAACCTCCAGGCCACAGCAGAGACTTTACAATGTCCCAGGTGTAGTGCATCTGTCCCTGCTTCTCCTGGTGTGTGTGGTAATTGTGGAGAAAACGTGTTTCAATGCCACAAATGCAGGTTGGTACATTTTATTTTGACAGCTTTCTATGATGATCACAAAAATATTGAAAATACGTTTATTTCAGAGCATTAAAACTTTTGTATAAATTTTAACAAAAGGTATTTACTTTAACTGTTTATTGCGAAGGCATTAAAACCATTCCTTAGAATCAGTTTTAGTTTACCTGTCCATTTTTTAAAATGTACTTTATGGATTTTAATCACTGGGAACTTTAAATTTCTCCTTGAAACAACAACATTGATGTACAAAAAAAAACCACTCCTATTGATTAACCACAAGTACTGCACCACTAGTGATGTAACACAAGTACATTTTGTACCAATATGGAATAATGACACATATTGTAAGAACAGGATAATCACTACAAAATTCTGCTATTAAAACAAAACCAATTATGTCTGTATTTTATTTATAGAGCCATTAACTATGATGAGAAGGATCCTTTCCTGTGTAATGCCTGTGGTTTCTGTAAATATGCTAAGTTTGATTACACCCTGACTGCCAGACAATGTTGTGCTGTAGATCCTATAGAAAACGAAGAGGACAGAAAGAAGGTATGTTATGAAAAGAAATTGTGGTATTATTGCCAATGAGACAACTCACCACCAGAGAGCATATGATGCAGAAGGTTAGCAACTATAGGTCACCATACAGCTATCTACAATTCTTAATGTTTACTGATATTTTTCAACATGTTGAATGAACTTCATATTATCTTCACACATTTCTTCAGAGCTACTTACCATAATGACTTGGTCTACAGCATAACAGTGTGAACTTGTGATCTTCACGAATTATAGAAGGTTGTATACCCAGCATAACAACACTTGCAATATCTTGTTTAACTAGATGATTTACCTTAAATGGGCATTTAACTAGTTTCTAATTTCGGAAAAATAATATTATACAAAATCATTGCAGGCAATTACCACTATCAACACACTGCTAGAAAAGGCTGACAGAATCTATAAACAGCTCCAACAACACAGACCTGTACTGGAAAAACTTCTTATCCAAGTCACAGAACATGGGTCAGAAAGATTGGTAAGTTTTATTTCTTTTCTTTCTTTAAATACAAAGTTATTATCATCTTTCAATTTAATTGTACATACCTGCTTTAGAGACCACCTGTATTAAGCAAAAAATTTATTATAAGACCATAAATTTTAGATTCCTCTTTAGTACATTTCATATAGTTTGAATCTGTATTAAAAGACCACCCGTCTTAAGAGACCACTTTTTGTTCTCCTGTAAGTAGTCTCTTGAAACAGGTTTCACTGTATTTTGAAAGTAATGTTGAATGGAAATTCTGGGAAAGTAGAAAGCAAATATAGATTCTTACACAAGATACACTGTTTAAATTTCATATGAGTTTGAGATGGAAGGAGTTTTCAGCCAAAAAAGGGTTTGAGATGGAAGGAGTTTTCAGTCAAAAAAGGGTTGATATATGTAGCTAATTGATAAACAATTGTAGTAAATTACTTTATAAGAATAAAGGGGGACATACCTTTAGGTTTAAAAGGAATCACCTGGTTATTCAAATAAACTTCCATCTAATTTCAGGACGATACTCTACCACAGTCAGGTGGTGGCTCAGCTAATGTACCATCTAGCAATGTGAACAAAGCTATACAGTCCCTGGCACTCAAGTATTGCAGTGAATGTAAATCTTCATTTGATGAACTCAGCAAAATCATACAGGTAACTTTCTAAATAATTATAAACAGCCGATTCATACCATTAATAAAAACAAATATGTTAAGGTGTATGGCTTTATTCTTTATTTCTGTTTCAGTCAATGTTTGAATTAAACTAGACTATGGTTGTTAAAGGATTTTGTGGCAATATGCTTTCAACTTTCTTTCATGTATTTAGTGCCACAGTGATTAAATTTTAATGTATATAAGTACCATTGTAATTTTCTCACATTAAGAAATATCAAGATATATACTATTAGATTTTCCTAACAGAAATCTGTTTTTTACCTGAAATTGAACATTTTGCAGAAAGTACTAGCCAGTCGTAAAGAATTAGTAGAATATGATTGTCAGCAGAGAGAGGCTGTGTCTGCTGCGTCCCAGGTGTCACCTGTCACCAGCCCAAGGGATGATCCTATCATCAAGGCCAAACATGTGGCTCCTTGTAAACCCAAGATGGGAAAAGACAGGTTTGTAAAAATACTTTATTTCATAAGCTGTTTAGTAATTTGTTTAACACTTGTAAAACCAATAATGTAGCAGTCTTTTTGTAGCAATATTTTTTTCAAAGAAATTGATATTGACCTTTTTTACGGATAATCATATTGATTTTTTTCAACTTTTTTCAATGCAAACTTAAAGCAAAATTTTTGTTTTTGTTTTAGATAAGTAAAACTGGGGAATAGAAAACTATCCATAGCTAAATGAAGCCAAGTTATACTAAGATTGTTTCTTTATAGAACATTATTGTAACCTGTAACAAATCTTGTCATTTTCAGTGTGAAGGCCAGTAACTGTTATGGCTGTGCCAGCTCAGCTGTAGAACATTGTATTACACTTCTTAGAGCCCTAGTTACCAATACAAATCTTAGACAGATTCTCTGTGGACAGGTGAGAGTTCATCTCAAATTTTGAAGAAGCAGCAGTTTGATTTTCAAAAGGAATGAATAAATTATTGTCAAATAAGTACTTTTGTGTATCTTTGCTTTTTTAGTTTGTTTAACATGGTTCTGAAAATAACATATTTACATTGTCAATTTCTTAAGTTTACAGTAATTCTCAATTTAAATATGAAAATTATCTACAAAAATGTATTACTAGAACTGGTATATTTAAAAAGAAAAGAAAAAAACTAATTTAAAAGGAAATGTGTTCAGAAACCTAACCTCATACATTTTAAAATATCATTCATATTTCCAAATCAACCAATAGAATCCATTGGAAGTTGCATTTCTGCAAACAGTTAACCCTTGTGTCCCTTGATTTGTTAGAAGACTTACCTTGATTTTAATTTTTTGATCATAGTTCTCATAAAGCAATGAATTAATTTTTCCAAAGAATGTTTCAAACGGGATAGCACATCCTCATTTTTACGGAAATGTTGTTAACCGTGCCCGGAAATTTAGAAATGATCCATGTAAACTTGTCGCTCCTTTAAAAAAACTTATTCTAAAAGGTTACCTATTCAACACCGTAATAAGATCATTGAATATGGTTTTTATTGGAATAAATATTGATTTTGTTATCAGTAGATTAAAAGCTAACTAAATTTTACTAGTATGTTATATATATACATATTCATGGATCTACAATCTGTCGATACCTGTAACTTGGCATTGCACAAGGTCATGTTTTTCTCTGGCTGTTTATGATGTCTTTACACTAAATCCATTGGATGTTGGATGTGTACGGATTGATAGTTTAGTCTTAGATGCATGATTTTTTTATTAGTTGTTAGTGGCTTTGAACTAGCTGTCAGATAACTGCGAGTACTCTCAGATCTGTTCATTGTGTCTTTTTGTGTCGGGATGTATAAGTACCCGGCCACGTCCACTTATATTTTTGTCCATCTGATGAGTTAAGCCTTTTTCAACTGATTTTTATAGTTCGTTCTTATGTTGTACTGTTATACCACTGTCCCAGGTTAGGGGGAGGGTTGGGATCCCACTAACATGTTTAACCCCGCCACATTATTTATGCATGTGCCTGTCCCAAGTCAGGAGCCAGTATATGCAGTGGTTGTTGTTTGTTTATGTGTTACATATTTGTTTTTCGTTCATTTTTTTACATAAATAAGTTCGTTAGTTTTCTCGTTTGAATTGTTTTACATTGTCTTATCGGGGCATTTTATAGCTGACTATGCGGTATGGGCTTTGCTAATTGTTGAAGGCCGTACGGTGACCTATAGTTGTTAATGTCTGTGTCATTTTGGTCTTTTGTGGATAGTTGTCTCATTGGCAATCATACCACATCTTTTTTATATTAACTAGTCATAGTAATTTAGTCAATGCTTTATATTATATGATTACAGGGTATGATAAAAGAACTGATAGACTATAACCTACGACATGGGTCATTGCAAGTGAGGATAGAGGTACGATCGTTACTGTGTCTCCTTACCAAAGATAACAGACGAGGAACTGAAGAGATGAACAACCTGATAATGACCAGGATAGGCTCAGCTCTCAAGGGATACTTGTCTAACCCAGATCTGGTTAGTGGGAATATAGATTTAGAAAGGAGGAAAAGAAATACTCTTGATTGTCTCTCTGTAATTGGAATTGAGATTTAGAGAGGAGGAAAAAAATACTCTTGTTAGTCTCTCTATACTTTTATTCAGTGACATTTTGTACAATCATGTGTCTGTTTACTGTACCATATGGCTGTTTACACTTGAGCTTTTGTCTTTTATTTGAAGTTAGTTGGTTTATTTTAATTATAATTTTTAGCAGGATCAATATAAGATGAGAAAAAGCAGTCACGGAAATTAAATAAATATTAAGTTTACAAATGAGCTCTCCATTTGAATGACTTTTGAATTTTAAATCTTTGTTACTTGTAATTTTAGGGATCGTCAGTACGACATGAGATACTATTACTAGCAACCTCTCTTCAACAAGATGATAGTTGTTGGGAACAAAGGATCAGGTGTGGTATGTATTATTAATCATGTTGAAAGGGAATTTTTTTCATAATTTTTTATTTTCTAACTTTAGATATAACCTTTTTTTTTTAATGCTTATGAAATGCCTTGATGTAGTTTGATAGCCTTTGGTCATGGCTCAATCTTAGACCGACTTTAACATTGATACTTGCTGATCATAGTGCTCATCCATTTGGCTTTACTCCTTTACAATTTTAAAAAAAAAAAAATACTTATTCAAAGTTATTATATGATGGAAATTTTCATATCCAAGTCATACATTTGTGCCTGTTAAAAAGGTGTAAGATATTTCCAAACTTCTCATAATATGGAAATCAACCATTGGGTTTGGAAGATTGCATGATTATATTGTCAATCTTTCTTTCTCATTTGGCTGAATCTTCATCAATTTATTTTGCCTATTGGTATTGTGTAAGGGCAAAACATCTTGAATAAAAATAGCAACAACATTTCTCTTGCATTTGACTGAAATTTTTCATCATTTAATCAGTGAAGAAATAAATAAGGAAAAAGAGATATGGTATTATAAAAGTGCAAAGACTCTTAAATATGGATATTAATAATCAGTTAAAATCTAGGTCAGAGAAAGGAGCAAATTAGATCAATCCTGAATTGAACTTGTTTTAATTGTCCTGATGATGGCTATCGATTAGGCGAAACATGTAGACCGAATAAACAGATACTATGCGGTAAAAACATGAGTGTTGTTGTCTTTATTGTCGACACATTCTTTATTTTCAAGATGACTGGGAATACCTAGCAGTATCCACTCATTTTTACCCTACCGCACGATCACCACTTCAGGTGTTGGTTCACTCGTATTTTTAGGCAGTTAAGCTGCCTTATGCGAGCACCCTGGATTTGGGTTCCCCTCTGGGAATTTTTGAAAAAGTGCCATTGCTCTGATCTGGCAGGTCTGGTAGATTCTTTATAACTAATTAGACATTTTTTTCACACTTTTTGTTATAAAAAACAATAAATATAAGGAAGATTACCTTAAATGATCGTCGATTTTCCCAAAACAATTGATGTTCCCCATTTGAAAAAGTGCTAATTAAAAAGTTAAGCATAGCTTTTTATCGTCTGTGCTTTTGATGAAGATGTAAGTGAACTATTGTAAGAATAATTTCATCGCCGAAAATGTTTGTAATGAAGGCATTAAAATTTGCCAAATGGCATGAATGGCGCATGGATATTATTTTGCGGCTATTACGCCGTTGAATTTGGTGGATTCCATCCTACTAAAGGTAAATATTTAAAAGCATTGTCCTACTTCCTCTCTGTGTAAGTCTTGAATTTGTAAGAATACTTGATTATTTTATTTCTACATTGTATGAATTTTATTTAACTATTTAATGCAAGCTGAAAGCTGATGTTATTATTTGTCATCGTGTCTCTCCGTACTTGCTATGCATCGTGTAAACCCCCAAACATTATACTCGATCAGGGCCATTGCAATATCAATCGGGACCTCATTTGAATACGTATTTATAGATTTTGTCGATGTCAATTAAGGTCACCTTTATCGTGTTTTAGTTAAAAATTACTGAACTTAGACGAAAATCTAAAGTTGACATGGTTAATTAATTGCTTTACTCACAAACCTGTAAACTTATTCATGTAAGACGATACACCTGTACAATGTGACCTTTCACCTGGAAATATAGTTTCGTATACAAAATTCCACTTCTTTCAGGTTTACACTTTCAGTATTAATGGTTACAATTTACAATTAAAAAATGTTAGGTCTTGATAAGTTAAGAGTTAAACACAAAAAGTCGGAATACGAAAATTTTGATACTTTAATCACACATATTCAAAATGGCGCATCGTGGTTTACTTGTACTGTACACACGTGAATAACATTAAACGAAATCGATCTTGGGAAGATTTCACTAGGTTTTATCTTGACTATAATGGTTTTACCATTCAAGGGTTCATCTTTTATTGATATTCAGGATTCATGTACACTGTTAAAGATGCAATGACACAAATTTTACCAAATCCGAAACAAAGCGGACATTCGATCAAAGGCTGATTTTTATGCAAATTACTAAGTCAACACTGTTAGATTGTTTATTTTATTTAAAAATAATAACAAAGAGTAGTCAAGAATACTTTTATTTCTAAATAATACAAAGAGTTGTCAAGAATACATTATAACATTGACAACACATGATGTTTCTGTTTACTTGGCCAAACCTCGTTCAACATCGTATCCCAACTCTGGAAAACAAATATTCATGAAATTCTATAGTACTGCATAGTCCGCACCCCTTCCACCAATTTCATTCCCAGGGTAAAAAACCGCGGACTATACACCCCTTTCAACTGTTTGTAACACATAAACAAACGACAGCGACTGAATTACAGGCTCCTGACTTGGGATAGGAACATACATAAATAATGTAGGTATATCTCATTACCAGAGGCGGATTTAGGGGGGGGGGGGGGGGGCTGGGCCCCCCCTTTTTGGAAAAAATTTTGGTTGCTTATATAGGGAATCACTGAAGCGTGACTGGAGCGGGCCCCCTCTTAGGTCAGTCAGTGGGCCCCTTATGAAAAATCCTGGATCCGCCACTGATTACCAGAATATTTAGCCCACCCCCTTTGTCATGGTCTATTGACTAATATGTATTAGTTTTTGATTAGGTCAGTTATTGAGGAACCACAAGTGAATGGTCAATGATATTTGGTGTGCAGTTGGATACACTTTGTCACTTTTAATTTCTTGGCTCACACCGAACAACAAGCTATAAAGGGCCCAGAAATTACTAGTGTAAAACCATTCAAACTAGAAAACCAAAGGTTTGTTCAAAAAGGACAACTTATGAAAAGTCAATGGTATTTGGTAAGCAGTTGTATATTCCTCCATGCAGCTTGTAACTATTAGCAAAACCTACATGTATACTGCATAGTTTAAAAGACCAGGAATTACAAATGTAAAACAATAAAAACTAATAAAAATATTAAAATAAATAATTGGACATAACTTTTGAAAGTGGCGGGATTGGATAGTGAAAATTTTAGGCTACAAACATTATTCAATACTTGAGAAATAGCCGAGATAATATTTTCACCAATTTTTCAACAATATTCGTCTTAACTTCTGCCAAGTTTGCCTCTGCTTTTTTTACTTAACTGCCTACAGCGCCTTTGGTGCTTTGATTATTGTTTTATTTTCTGTGAACCCCTGCATCCGCAAGGATCCACCCCGCTACACTTGCGTTGTACCTTATGACCAACAGCATGGATGATACCACAGACCAATACCAAGATTCCCGATCTTTTCCTGAAAATGATCAAGATTCTGCACTGTCCAAGAAGAGAAGGAGCAAGAGAAGAAGAAACCGCTACAACCGCTGATAACACTAATAAGATATCAAGACCACCTAGCTGAATTTATGACACTACGCAAAATTAACATAAAGATTTAACAGAGTATTACAATACTTTACCACCGGTTTAGAAAGAAGAAACCTGCTGGAAGCTCTTACAGATTCAACATCAAACCACAGCAAAAGCTTTAATCATTAACACACTCATAATTAAATATTTACGGATCTACCACTATTTTAATTTCCAAAATGTGCGACGATCATACACTTCACACCATTACCGACGCTATTGGAAGCAGTAACTCGAGGGTCCCAGAGCAAAGCCAGTTGGCTGTACGGAATGAACAGTGAGGTGTTGTCCAATTTGGAATTCAGTGACATGATTATTAGATAACAATAACGTACAATACCACCAAAGACCTCCCATGAGATTAACTACACAGAACGGGATAGATGTCAACCACACGAGATGCTGTTACCTTTCAAGAAAACACTAACATTTCTATTTATATATTTTCTATTTTAATTTACTTTCATTTTCACTTTCTATTTATATAACGTCACCATAACTACTATTATGTAACTTACACTTCCGGTTAAAACCGCTAACCGCTAAATTCATACTTCACTGTCATATTTCTTTGTACAATTGTCCTGATGATGCCTATCGATTAGGCGAAACATGTAGACCCAATAAACAGATACTATGCGGTAAAAACATGAGTGTTGTTGTCTTTATTGTCGACACTTGTTTTAACTGTGTATAATATTTTGACAGTGATGAGATTGTTCCTGATGGGTATGCAGATGAAGAACCCAGTAATTACAGACTGTGTCACCCTCCCCTGTCTCAGGATACTACAGCATCTGATGAAATCTGATAATAAAAAGGTTTGTAATGTTATCAAGGGTACAGAACCTGTTTAAAAACTTCAATCTTAGGAAAAAACTCATTTTAATGATGCTACACAACTGTTTGCCACAGATTGTGGTGTTTTTATTGAATTAGGACAATTATAATATGCAATATTCTATTAAAAAAAACCCAGATAAATAGCTAAATGAATAGGCATTGAAGTTGTGTTTTGCTTTAAAAATAAAAAAAAATATAAAAATGCAAATGTGAAAGAGGGTATTTTAAGTATAACATTTTTATAAGTTTCCAGTTTTTGAATGCCAATGCTCAGTATCAGTTAAAAATCACATTTGAGTTAAAGTACTCTATGCTTTGTCTCATGAACAGAAATTTGCACATGAAAAAAAAATCATATTTTAATTTTTGTAGTTATGTTATATCCCAATATATATATATATATCAATGGTTTAATATAAATGTGCCCTTTATAGCTTGCTGTACCGTGTGAGCCAAGGCTCCATGTTGAAGGCCATACTTTGACCTATAATGGTTTACTTTTATAAATTGTGTCTTGGATAGAGAGTTGTCTCATTGGCACTCACACCACATCTTCTTATATCTACTGTATGGTATAATCTATATTTAGGAGAAAATGGCTACAGAAGCAGAACTGTTGAGACATCTCTCTGCTGATTTACATGTCAACAGTAAAAACTGGCTGACAGGAGATCCAAAACATTCCTTCCAAAACTGGAGGAAAATACTTCCCAAAAGAGGTAAGATCTATAACACTCATTTAAAAAATCGAGGAATAATCATGAATCCACAGTATTTATTTATATATTGTGAACTATTTCTTGGAACTTTCAGATATGTCTAACAAGTCATGAACCAAATGCCAAATTAAAAATGACATGTATATCTGATAAAATTGAGAATGGAAATAGCGAATGTGTCAAAGACACAACAACCAAACCATAGAACAGACAACAGCAGAAGGTCACCAATAAGTCATCTGAGCATGCTGAGTGAAGATATTTAACTTTCCAGCAAAATAGATTTCCAAAAATTATTAAAAAAAATACCAAGAAAGATGACTCTATCCATATTCTACTTCTTTTATGAAGAAATATTGAACTAAAAGAATTGAATATTTAACCTTGATAAAGGAACAAATAATGTGGAAAACTTGATTCAATGTTGCTGTATTACTGTAGATGCCATGTCTTATTATGATTGTTTTTTCAGTGAATCCAGAAAAGCTTGAGGGAGAAAAGAGTGAGGCAAAGCCAGACCAGGAAGATACTAAAAAAGTGGCCAGAGCTCTTTATCTAACTGAGAAATATGTTGATAAATGGAGACAAAAAATGAGTAAGACACCAGCTGTACACTTGAAGCTGACACAAACAACATGGCTACAACAAGCTATGTTTTCTCAGTCGTCTCGTTCTGCTAGACAGACTGCTTGTAACATTATCGAGTCCATTGCTCAGATCCCCAGTAGAAAGAAGGAGATTGTTGATATGTTAACAAAGTAAGTTTAAACATTGTGTTTGAAGGTTTACAATTTATTTAAATATAAAGGAAGTGACCAATTTCATTGAGCGCATTTCCTCTGAAATCATGCTAATTTGGAAATTTTGTGATATGGCATATAAATTTAATGTTTTGTACTTCCTAAATTTGTCTTGGAAACAATCTTTTTTCCACAGAAAACACAAATTATCAAAAATCAGAGACTGTTAATCGATCTGTGTCTTTTACGCTTTTGCGCATGCTCAGTCAACGTTAAAAACTCTTTGTTTCAACACTTGCCCATTTGTACTGTGATTTTGCGGGGATCTTTTAGATTTTATCACCATTTCAGCAATGAGTATGAATGGTATAAACTGGTGAATAATACATCGAAATAGTGACAGGAATCGCCCAAAGTATTGTTCAGTACCATCATGTCACACCAACTACCTACACCACGCCTTTACCTATGCTATTTGAATAATATACTTTCAATGTTGTTCATACTTCTAATCTTTTTCAGAAATCACCTACACTGAAAATATATTATTCAAATAGCATAGGTAAAGGCGAAAAATGTGGTGAGGTAAAACCAGTTTTATGTGCCCAATAACCTTTCCTGTTTGTCTATCTAGACCATATATGTTGTAAAGATTAAACACACAAAATAAACTGCAGTCTAGATTCCAACATGATAAACACTAACTGAAACAAAACAAAAACAATACATGATTTGGAAAGCAATGTCAAATGTGTTTGGGAAGGTAGTGTCAGCTGTTAATTAGAATACTGCCACTTAAGAAAACCAATAAACAATCAGATACAATACTTACAGGTTTTATCTAATCACATTTGAAGGTGTAAAAACTCTTTTACATTGTTTATAATTATACATTAAGTAAAATATTTTTGTTTCATCAGGTGTCTGGATGGTATTGGTAAAAGTGGTGAGAGTAGTTCAGAATTCTTGGCTTTGTACAAAAAGTTAATCCAACCTGCCCACTGGAAATATTACCTGGCTATCAAAGGTGTTATGTTACACCTTGGCGACCTTATTACAAAGGTATGTTATATTACCTGGCTACCAAAGGTGTCATGTTATACCTGGGACCTTATTACAAGGTATGTTATATTACCTGGCTATCAAAGGTGTCATGTTACACCTGGGACCTTATTACAAAGGTATATTATATTACGTAGCTATCAAAGGTGTCATGTTACACCTGAGACCTTATTACAAAGGTATATTATATTACCTGGCTATCAAAGGTGTCATGTTACACCTGGGACCTTATTACAAAGGTATGTTATATTACCTGGCTATCAAAGGTGTCATGTTACACCTGGGCGACCTTATTACAAAGGTATATTATATTACGTAGCTATCAAAGGTGTCATGTTATACCTGGGACCTTATTACAAAGGTATGTTATATTACCTGGCTATCAAAGGTGTCATGTTACACCTGGGACTTTATTACAAAGGTATATTATATTACGTAGCTATCAAAGGTGTCATGTTATACCTGGGACCTTATTACAAAGGTATGTTATATTACCTGGCTATCAAAGGTGTCATGTTACACCTGGGACCTTATTACAAAGGTATGTTATATTACCTGGCTATCAAAGGTGTCATGTTATACCTGAGACCTTATTACAAAGGTATATTATATTACGTAGCTATCAAAGGTGTCATGTTATACCTGGGACCTTATTACAAAGGTATGTTATATTACGTAGCTATCAAAGGTGTCATGTTACACCTGGGCGACCTTATTACAAAGGTATATTATATTACGTAGCTATCAAAGGTGTCATGTTATACCTGAGACCTTATTACAAAGGTATGTTATATTACCTGGCTATCAAAGGTGTCATGTTACACCTGAGACCTTATTACAAAGGTATGTTATATTTTATAATTTCACAGTATCTGAACAAGGAAGCAGGAAGTTTTGATTTAAGGTAAATTTTAACATGAAATTGTGGTCACATCATCTTGAAACTTAGTACACATGTCCATTATGATTTGATATTTTTAGATTGTCTTGAATTATTGTTTTAACCCAGATTTCATTCTTTACTGAATATGGATTTGTATTCAATCAATGGTCCTAATAAGACTTTGTCCTTTTCTATAAATCTGGGACTAACATTTTTTTTACCAATATAAGGTAAAAAAAAAAATTTGTATTTTATATGACATAAAGCTGATTGTCTTGGGTTTCAGGAAGTAGAGTTATTACAGCATTTAGAAGAAACAACCCTTAGCTCTGACCTAGCACAAGGATTTGCTCTCAAGTCTCTTACTGGTGAGTTACTTAAAAACACTAAAAGTTTATTCTGTGGTAAGAGTAACCAAGAACTGTTTATTCATTTATTTTTGTTTAGCACCAATTTTTATGGATTGAGGAAAACAATTGTTTTTGTTGATACTTGATTCATGGTTTTTAACCTGTTCTACATTTTAACCTTTAGGAAATTTGTATTATATTTAACACTTGGCAATTAACAAATAATTAGGTGTATTTAGAGTCTTTTTCAGACTATGAAATTTGATCCTTGCTAATATTATTATACCTATACAGTAAAATAAGCTTGATATTTAAATTTCAGAAAAGACTTTGTAAAAGAATGGTCAATACCTTACTTTGACCTATAATGGTTTTTCTTTTACAAATTGTGACTTAGATGGAGAGTTGTCCCATTGGCACTCATACTACATCTTCTTATATATAATGGCTTGTTGACATCACAAATGAGATTCATTAGACCTACATGTAAGTCTTTTATTGGAAGTTACTAAACTATTTGTTGTTTTTTTTTGTATTCCAGAGTTGTTAGCTCAGATTGTAGAACAGGATGTACTTAAACAGCACTACAAGAACAAACTGGTGGGATATGTTCTCAATGGGTACCTGTCGCTAAGGAAACTAGTGGTACAAAGAACTAAACTGATTGATGATACACAGGATAAACTGTTAGAGTTACTAGAGGAACTCACAAGTGGTTAGTATATCCTATATTTTACAGTGTAACCTGTGTTATCAGACACACTGGAGGACCAGAAAAGCAGGTTGTTGGAATACTCTGGTGTAGGATAAGACATGTTACACTGTATATAAAACAGCAATGGGGTCCAAGTAGTCCAAACTCCTGTATCACTAGCCAGTTAACACTGAAATTGTGGGATTTAATGCCACACATGTCAGGGTCGTTCGACTCCAATCTTAATTGACTAGGACCATCGGTTTTACTGCCAAAGTTGTTCCCTCTGTGCACTCTGGCATCCTTTACCATTTAAAAATGACCACCACAAAAAAACCAATAGTGCATAAAGTTGCGTTAAAAAACAAACAATCAATCAATAAATTTATAATGGAAAAAAAATACTATACTATACTTTATTTCAAAATATTGTTAACCATCCAATTTAATATACTGTGGATTCATTAATTTTCGTGGGTATCAATTTTCGTGTAGTGTTCAAAACTTGCATATTCGTAGATATTTGATTTCGTGGCTTTGCCAATGTCTGTATATAAAGCCTATTGAAAATATATTATTCGTTCAACATTTGAATTTGTGGTTCACCTTTACCCACGAAAACCACGAAAATTGGTATCCAACGAATAATAATGAATCCACAGTAGGTAAAATTTGAAATGAATATTTGATAAAAGCATTGTTAGAGTGATGATGCCATAATTTTGATAAAGTGTGTCATTTGATAATACTGTTTAATGCATTGTCTGACTGTTGTCATTTTATTAAACAGGTACAGAGTCAGAGACTAAGGAGTTTATGCAGGTCTGTGTGAAGACAGTGAAGAAATATCCTTGTGATGATTACAGATCTCCAGTCTTCATCTTTGAGAGGCTCTGTAGTATTATTTTCCCTGTGAGTTCAAAGATATAACAGATTAGAACCAACTGTTTAAATATGAATGTTCATTATTATAACCCGCTTTAAAAAAGGAGGGGGGGGGGGTATACTGTTTTACCTGTGTCTGTCCATTCATCCGTCTGTCGGTCAGTCCATCCATCAGTCCGTCTGTCCCATGTATTTTTTTCGTCGCATTTTTCTCAGGAACTACAATACAAGGATTTCTGAAATTTGGTTTCAGGGTTTATATGAGTCTGCATTACTGTGTGATGCGTTTTCAGATTCATCACTTGACAACTTCCTGTTTACCGAACACTTGTATGATTTTACAAATGATAGCCAAGTTGAAAATTTTCGTCACATTTTTCTCAGGAACTACAATACATGGATTTCTGAAATTTGGTTTCAGGGTTTATATAAGTCTGCTATACCGTGTGATGCGTTTTCAGATTCATCACTCGTCAACTTCCTGTTTACCGAAAACTTGTATAATATTACACATGATAGCCAAGTTGAAAATTTTCGTCACATTTTTCTCACGAACTACAATACAAGGATTTTTGAAATTTGATTTCAGGGTTTATACAAGTCAGCTATACAGTGTGATGCGTTTTCATATTCATCACTCGACAACTTCCTGTTTACTGAATACTTGCATATTTTTACACTATTAAAATTATCCACTTGCAGCGGGGGTATCATCAGTGAGCAGTAGCTCGCAGTTTCACTTGATTTACCTGTACAACAAGTTCAATAAAAAACATAATGAATGATGATTTTCAATTTCAACAATTATACTTTTTTCACTTAGCACTAAATATAACCAGTTACCAAGATCAGTTTGGAATTTGATGGATGCAAATGCAGTTTTACTGGCATTTCAGAAAAGATCTAATAAATGCAATATTTGCCATCGATCATCAGTAGCCCAATGAATAGAATAGTAGCATCTACTTTATAACATTAATCATATTCCTATTCTGATTTAATACTCATAAAATGTTTGCAATACAAAAATGTAAATATGAAAATGTCTATAACAATTGCACAATGTTGTCAATGATTTTCTGATTGTCAGCTGTTGAATTAATAGCAAATGCTTTTCAACGTAAATAGACATTTTATTGATTCAGAAATCCATATTCCAACTTGTAAAGTGAACAAGAAAACAATTAAAAGTTGAAAAAAATAGGTTATCAACCTTCCAGTGAAATCCTTTATTTAAGTTTTAGTCTATTTCTTTTGATTTATTCTAATTTTCTTTCAGGAGGAAAACGATGTAGAAGAATTTCTTCTTATACTTGAGAAGGACCCACAACAGGAAGACTTCCTGCAGGGAAGGATGCTGGGTAATCCATACAGCTGTAATGAGCCAGGTTTGGGGCCTCTGATGAGAGATGTTAAGAACAAAATTTGTCAAGGTATGTTCTTGAATAAGTTTGAGTTTATATGTTTAGTTATATTCTGTTGAAAGGTGCATGCATATTTCAGTTTAGACAATAAAGCTTTGAAAAGAGGAAAGATGATTTTATTAAACATATGCTGCATTAATAATGTTGGAAGGAGAAAATACATATTGAAAGAAGGTTGCTATTATTTTAATTTACTATATGCTTAATTACAGATTGTGAACTGGTTGCTCTCCTTGAAGATGACAATGGAATGGAGGTAAGTTACCAGATATTTCCACATCCCTCCCCCACTTTAACTACTTTATTGCTACTTTAAAACATTATGCCAGATGATTTATGAATTATAGCAGTTTTAGATCATGTATTCAACAGCCAGAAAATTGTTTTGTTGTTAAAAAATTCAATGTTTTATACTGTAGTACTTTTAAATTTACAGAAATAAATGGGATAATTATTTTTTCACTAATTTATTTATTTGACCGGCTATAAAAGTTCTCAATCATTTGCTTTAAAATTTTATTTATTTTTTGAATCCATAAATTAACCAATGATTTCATGAACATTTATTTACAGTTGTTGGTGAACAAGAAAATCATAAGCCTTGACCTACCTGTGAAGGAGGTGTATAAGAAAGTCTGGGCTCCAGAACATGGAGAGGTAAAACTATACAAAACATTGCACCATATACTTTTAACATATTTTATTGGAGGCATGTCTTATCATAAAATTTCATGCACATGTAGACTAAAGAATGGAAATGGGGAATGTGTCAAAGAGACAGCAACCTGACCAAAGAGCAGAAGGCCACCAATAGATCTTCAACACAGCATGAAAATCTCACACACACAGGCATGTTTCAGCTGGCCTCAAAACAATAATGTAAACTAGATCTGAGAAATGAATGCCACTCTAAGCTCTAAAACATATAATTGACCCAAAATTAAAAAAAAACCTCACAAGAGTATCAATGGTTTGAGGCTCCTGACTTGGGACAGGTGACAAAAATGCAGCAAGGTCGAACATGTTTGTGAGATCTCCCCTCTCCCCTTCTTCCTCTAGCTAATGTAAAATAAAAAAAACCCACACAGCACAGTGAAACTCAGTTTAAAAGAAGCCTGAGTAGATGTAAGAATAGAAAAAAGAAGAATATATTTGATTATCACTGTAGGCATGTCTCCTCTTAAAATGTCAAGCGCAAATGTTATACTAAATTAATTTGTTACATTCACATATCATATTTATAAGAAAAAAATGATTACTTATTATTCACTACAATGAAATTTTTTATGATACTCCTATCAACTCAACCCCTCAGATTAGACAGCAGACTTGTCCCTTTTTTTGTGTGTGATTTTGGAGCAATTCCTTTGAAAGAAGTACAAAAGTTGGGATTGAACTGTTTGAATATAGGGAACTTTTGATATAATAGTTATTATACCCCCGCTTTAAAAAAGGGGGGGTATACTGTTTTACCTCTGTCTGTCCGTCCATCAGTCCGTCCGTCCGTCAGTCAGTCAGTCCCATGAAACTTTCGTCACATTTTTCTCAGGAACTACACATCCACCCTTTCTGTAATTTGGTATCAACATTCATATATGTCAGCCATACCGTGTGATGCGTTTTCAGATTCATCACTTGACAACTTCCTGTTTACCGAACACTTGTCTGATTTTACACATGATAGCCAAGTTGAAAATTTTCGTCACATTTTTCTCAGGAACTACAATACAAGGATTTCTGAAATTTGGTTTCAGGATTTATATAAGTCAGCTATACCGTGTGATGCGTTTTCAGATTCATCACTCGACAACTTCCTGTTTACCGAACACTTGTATGATTTTACACATGATAACCAAGTTGAAAATTTTCGTCACATTTTTCTCAGGAACTACAATACAAGGATTTCTGAAATTTGGTTTCAGGATTTATATAAGTCAGCTATACCGTGTGATGCGTTTTCAGATTCATCACTCGATAACTTCCTGTTTACCGAACAGTTGTATGATTTTACACATGATAACCAAGTTAAAAATTTTCGTCACATTTTTCTCAGGAACTACAATACAAGGATTTCTGAAATTTGGTTTCAGGATTTTTATAAGTCAGCTATACCGTGTGATGCGTTTTCAGATTCATCACTCGACAACTTCCTGTTTACCGAACACTTGCATATTTTTACACTATTAATATTATCCACTTGCGGCGGGGGTATCATCAGTGAGCAGTAGCTCGCAGTTTCACTTGTTCATCATAAGGAAAATTTTGTGATTATTTTTTTTTTAAAGTTGTCCTATGAGCATATGGAAACAAGTGTACCTATAATACTGGGTAAAAACACAAATTTCAATTTCTCATGTATAGAAATGGCTGTATATTACTTTGATAGGGTGAACCAATGCCTGTAATCTACAGAATGAGAGGTCTACTAGGGGATGCTACAGAGGACATGGTTAACTCTCTTGATTCTAAAACAGGTAAGTTCATTGCCATGGCATGTATTAAATTTTTTACGAGGGTGAAATTTTCATCGAGGTGTCGCACGTTAGACGCGGACGGGCTACCGCGGGTCTCTCGACCATCGAGGCCGGCAAACTATACCCTCGGTAAAATAATAATACTGGATATTCAGAAATTATTGCAATGATTTTATTATTACAAAAAAATGCAAAAGAGTTATAATCGCAATAATTTTTACTAGCATTTTGAAATATTTTATATAAGTTAAACTGGATTTTTTTCAGTATCGCAAAAATTAGAATTGCATTTTAGTCTTAAATTGACAAAATCGCAATAATAAATGTCACACAATAATTTCTGAATTTACAGTAATTGATAATAGTAAAGAAGTTTGTACCATATCTGAACACATAGTCACTAAAAAAAAAACGGAAGTACAAAGTTCTTTAAAGGATCTTGGTGATTTAAAATAAATTTTTCAAACTTACAAAAGAGAGGCCAAAAGTACTAAAGGGATATTCCAACCCATTTATTAAAAACAAACATACGATGCCATGGCAAAATAACTAAAACAAATAAAAAAATCAGCAGCACGCAAAACTAAAACATAACATAGAAAACTAAAGACTGTGCAAAGCAAAACCCACTAATAAGAGGTGGTGAGCTCATGTTCTCTAAATTGGTAAGCAGATCCTGCTCCATATATGGCACCCTTGTTATTAGTGTTAATATGTAAAATTGATATGCATCTGACTTCTCATATGATAGTTATATTGTTGAAAAAAACATTAAGAAAGTAGTTAAAAAAAATGATTGTTATGTAGTAGTACTATTAATTTGCATTATAAAAGCAAAGTTGTAAAATAAAACCTTATCAATTTTACAGAGGAAGATGTTGACAAAGAGGAGGTGTACAAGATGGGTAGTGTCTTAAATGAAGGGGATGGTCTCAGAGTTATGTTGGAGAGGTATATTTCATACTGATATTAGACTTGACTGTATCAGAGACGTTAAATTTATGTATAAAACTGTTTCATTTTGTTTTCTGTTGGTATCTATTTTGATTCCAGAGAAAAATAAGCTCTTTTGAGGATACTTAATTTCAGGGTTCATCCTTTCCTCAAAGGATCTTAATTTTTATATAAAAAAACTCTTGAAAACAGTTAACCAACACAAATGAGTGAGGGGCCTGTGGCCGAGTGGTCTAAGTAGTTAGTACTGTAATTACGAGCCAGTCAACACTGGGGTTGTGAGTTCAAACCCAGCTCGTGTGGGTGCACTCAACTCTAATCTTATTAATTGACTAGGATTGTCTCTTATCTATCGAAGGTTGGTGGTTTTCTCCAGGCACTCAGGCTTCTTCCACCAATAAAAACAACCAGCCACGAAAAAGCCTAAATGAGGTGCTTAAAAGTGGTGTTAAAACACCAAAAATCAAATCAAATGAATGAGAAGTATTGCAATCTCTGTATGTTGTTGTGATTGGAATTTTGACTAGAATTTTTCATACCTAAAACCCTAAAAATTGACAGAAACTTGAAATACAAATACAAAGCAAATTTCAAAGAGTCTACTGTATCAACTATATTCAAAATATATTTTTAGTTTTAATTGGTAAAATTATGTTTATAATCATTTAAACTATTTTTTTAAGTTGTGATTATTTTCAGACTTGCTTCCATCAAAGATCTTGTTCTTGGTAAACAATTGATGACTGTTCTGTTGAAGTTGTTCAGTTATGCTGTAAATGTTAAAGCCAATAGACTAGAGCTGCTAAGACCTGAAATGAATACACTTACTGTTATGCTTGGTGCACTCAACTTGGTAAGAAACCTTTAAAACTTTTTGGCAATATAATTACTGATTATTTCTACTTTTGGTATACAGAAAAAAATGCTATATTTGTTTGCACAAGGATTTGATATCGTGATTATACTTTCAGGGAATATATTTTCTAAAGGAATTGATAAGAAACTTGATGAAACATGTATACGTGTTGGAATATGTGAATTAACATGTATAAAAAATCCAATAATCAAGTAGGCATTCACAATTTGTGTAAAAAATGTGAATGTTGGGTTAAAACTTTGTAATAGTTAAGTCCATGTGAATAACCAATGGTAAAAAGAAATCTATATTGGAATTATAAAGAGCTATGGAACAGGATATTGGTGAAAGGAAATGTGAAAAAGGTTCACATAGTTACTTATACATTGGTACCCTAGTAATCCCTTTTTTGTCGAGCCTTCGACTTTAGTCGAAAAAGCGAGACATAGCGATCCTACATTCCGTCGGCGGCGGTGGCGTCCACAAATATTCACTTTGTGGTTAAAGTTTTTGAAATTTTAATAACTTTCTTAAACTATCCTTGAATTGTACGAAACCTGGACAGAAGCTTGTTTATGTTCATAAGATAGTATCCAGAAGTAAATTTTGTAAAAATAAAATTCCATTTTTTCCGTATTTTACTTATAAATGGACTTAGTTTTTTTCTGCCAGGAAACATTACATTCACTCTGTGGTTAAGTTTTTAAAATTTTAATAACTTTCTTAAACTATCCTGGAAATGTACAAAACTTGGCCAGAAGCTTGTTTATGATCAGGAGATAGTATCCAGAAGTAAATTTTGTAAAAATAAAATTCCATTTTTTCCGTATTTTACTTATAAATGGACTTAGTTTTTTCTGCCAGGAAACATTACATTCACTCTGTGGTTAAAGTTTTTAAAATTTTAATAACTTTCTTAAACTATCCTGGAATTGTAAGAAACATGGCCAGAAGCTTGTTTATGATCAGAAGATAGTATCCAGAAGTAAATTTTGTAAAAATAAAATTCCATTTTTTCCGTATTTTACTTATAAATGGACTTAGTTTTTTCTGCCAGGAAACATTACATTCACTCTGTGGTTAAGTTTTTAAAATTTTAATAACTTTCTTAAACTATCCTGGAAATGTACAAAACTTGGCCAGAAGCTTGTTTATGATCAGGATATAGTATCCAGAAGTAAATTTTGTAAAAATAAAATTCCATTTTTCCGTATTTTACTTATAAATGGACTTAGTTTTTTCTGCCAGGAAACATTACATTCACTCTGTGGTTAAAGTTTTTAAAATTTTAATAACTTTCTTAAACTATCCTGGAATTGTAAGAAACTTGGCCAGAAGCTTGTTTATGATCAGAAGATAGTATCCAGAAGTAAATTTTGTAAAAATAAAATTCCATTTTTCCCGTATTTTACTTATAAATGGACTTAGTTTTTCTTCCAGTTAACATTACATACAGTCTGCAGTTAAAGTATTTAAAACATTTTTATACGACCGCAAAATTTGAAAAATTTTTCGTCGTATATTGCTATCACGTTGGCGTCGTCGTCGTCGGCGTCGTCGTCGTCGTCCGAATACTTTTAGTTTTCGCACTCTAACTTTAGTAAAAGTGAATAGAAATCTATGAAATTTTAACACAAGGTTTATGACCACAAAAGGAAGGTTGGGATTGATTTTGGGAGTTTTAGTCCCAACATTTTAGGAATTAGGGGCCAAAAAAGGGCCCAAATAAGCATTATTCTTGGTTTTCGCACAATAACTTTAGTTTAAGTAAATAGAAATCAATGAAATTTAAACACAATGTTTATGACCACAAAAGGAAGGTTGGTATTGATTTTGGGAGTTTAGGTCCCAACAGTTTAGGAATTAGGGGCCAAAAAGGGACCCAAATAAGCATTTTTCTTGGTTTTCGCACCATAACTTTAGTATAAGTAAATAGAAATCTATGAAATTTAAACACAAGGTTTATGACCATAAAAGGAAGGTTGGTATTGATTTTGGGAGTTTTGGTCCCAACAGTTTAGGAATAAAGGGCCCAAAGGGTCCAGATTTAAACTTTGTTTGATTTTATCAAAAATTGAATAATTGGGGTTCTTTGATATGCCGAATCTAACTGTGTATGTAGATTCTTAATTTTTGGTCCCGTTTTCAAATTGGTCTACATTAAGGTCCAAAGGGTCCAAAATTAAACTTAGTTTGATTTTAACAAAAATTGAATCCTTGGGGTTCTTTGATATGCTGAATCTAAAAATGTACTTAGATTTTTTATTATTGGCCCAGTTTTCAAGTTGGTCCAAATCGGGGTCCAAAATTAAACTTTGTTTGATTTCATCAAAAATTGAATAATTGGGGTTCTTTGATATGCCAAATCTAACTGTGTATGTAGATTCTTAATTTTTGGTCCCGTTTTAAAATTGGTTTACATTAACGTCCAAAGGGTCCAAAATTAAACTAAGTTTGATTTTAACAAAAATTGAATTCTTGGGCCTCTTTGATATGCTGAATCTAAACATGTACTTAGATTTTTGATTATGGGCCCAGTTTTCAAGTTGGTCCAAATCAGGATCCAAAATTATTATATTAAGTATTGTGCAATAGCAAGAAATTTTCAATTGCACAGTATTCAGCAATAGCAAGAAATCTTCAATTGCACAGTATTGTGTAATAGCAAGAAACCTTCAATTGCACAGTATTGTGCAATAGCAAATATTTTCAATTGCACAGTATTGCACAATAGCAAGAAATATCTAATTGCACAATATTGTGCAATAGCAAGAAATTCCAATTGGATTTCAATTGGAGTTATCTTTCTTTGTCCAGAATAGTAGTTGAATCAACTTAAATCATTGTTTTATACAATATACAATGTATATTCACTTTTACTACCAACTGATAGATTAAAACAATCTTTACCATTCAGTGATAACAAGCACTTTTTTTACATTTTAATATTTTATGATGTATTTAAATGAGTAGTTATTGTTGCAAACTTCATTAGAAATTTGAATTGAGATCAGTTTTGAAATAAGGGAAAGGGGGATGTGAAAAAAAAATTGGAGGGTCAATTTTTTTCATTTCAGATTTCATAAATAAAAAGAAAATTTCTTCAAACATTTTTTTGAGAGGATTAATATTCAACAGCATAGTGAATTGCTCAAAGGCAAACATTTTTTTTTAAGTTCATTAGACCACATTCATTCTGTGTCAGAAACCTATGCTGTGTCAACTGTTTAATCACAATCCAAATTTAGAGCTGAATCCAGCTTGAATGTTGTGTCCATACTTGCCCCAACCGTTCAGGGTTCAACCTCTGCGGTCGTATAAAGCTGCGCCCTGCGGAGCATCTGGTTAAGATTCTTAAACTAGCCTGGATTTTTACCAAACTTGGACAGAAGCTTCTGACAATCAAAAGATAGTATCGAGAGGAATAATTTTATTGATGTTTTTCATCATTTTTGATGAGTGTGTGATTAACAGCAAAAGTAGGCGAGACACTGGGTTCCACGGAACCCTTACAAATTTTTATTAATCTAGTAATTCAAAAATCATCATTTTCAGTTTGCCTACTGAACTAAACAAATATTACTCTTCTACAGGCATTATGGGCAGAACAAGAGAGTGGTACAAGTGCTACTAAAGGACAGACTATAACAGAACAGGTTCTACAGATCATGGAGGTTATACTGTTAGAAGCCAGCAATCAACCCGCTGAAAAGTTTAGGGTAATATATTTTTCACTGTAGTTCATTACTGAGTCTGAAAAGTTTAGGGTAATATATTTTTCACTGTAGTTCATTACTGAGTCTGAAAATTTTTGGTTAATATATTTTACAATGTAGACTTTGACTGAAAACAGATTTAAGAGGTTAGGAAAACATGAAAATAAAATAACCTGACATATTTTGAATGAAGTATAACATATTTCAACAAAGTTTACGACCATACTGTATTCAGGCTTGTATAGTTTGCACTGGTACATAGTCCACACCCCTTTCTCCCTATGAAATTTCAGGTAAAAAAACTTTTGTAACTGTTAAAAAAGGTCTAATGAAATTACCGGTAATTCAAGTCGTGTGCGATAGTTTGTGGTATTAACTGAAACTAAATGATTCTAGAACACTTTATGATTGTTAAAATAAGTTTAAATCATTTAAAAAACAATTTAGGAACAAACAAAACGGATTACGTTTTGTAGTTTACGAATTGTAAGCTGGTTTACGATTGTCTATTTATTACTATTTTTGTATCATTTCAATCAAGCAGATACCAGTTTATTTCAACCAATGTATTGAAAAGAAATGAGAAATTTGTAATGAAGCGTTTAGTTTTTAAATTTATCAGTATTAATTTGATATTGAATAGAAATAACTTATCAATATGGATGAGTTAAAATTATTAGTTTGAAAAAGGATAAGAGCGCCCTCTACAATATCAATAACAAAGATGGCGGAACGTAAACAAACCACATCACCCATGAAATTGAACTTTTTTCTCTCATTTCTTGCTTATTGTACTCTATAGTCTGCACCCGACCTGGAAGGTCCAATTTTGTAGAATGAAACCACGGACTATACAAGCCTTTTAACGGTACGTCCATTGTTAAATGTTCAACAAGACTCCAGCAAATGTTTTTTGCAGATTTTAAATATCACTTTTTCTGCTGTTTTTCTTGTCATTGTTTCTTTATTTCCTACAAAGATCAAATTTATAATGATTTACAAATTTTCAGGATAATTTTTTAAATTAAACATACAATTTTTTGCAGGAGTTTTCCAAGTTGTGTGGAGATAAAGACCAGTTAATGTTATTGTTAGACAGAATAAACAGTCCCTTTGTCAGGTCTAACAACAGTATTCTACAGGAGCTGATGAGATTGATACCATTCATGGCCTTTGGTGACGAGGAAAAGATGACAGCTCTCATCAACCACTTCAAACCATATCTGGACTTTGCTAAGTATGTATATTTTGTATTGTTTTGTCCTACTGTGGATACATTATTATTCGTTGGATACCCATTTTCATGGGTTTTGTGGATACTGGTGAACCAACAATTCAAATGTTCAACAAATAACAAATTTTCTAAAAGCAATTTATGCAGTGATTGTCAAAGCCTCAAAATCAATTATTCCACAAAATGCAAGTTTTCCTACATCCACGAAAAAGGATGCCAGCAAAATAAAGGAATCCACAGTTTCTCAATAAAGCTGCATAATGCAGAATAATTCTGTTCTGAACATTTGTTTCAGGGCATACATTGAACAGTAGATAGTTATTTAAGTTATATTTCAAGGAAATAAAACTCTTCATGAGAAACAGTTGGTGTTGGTCAGGGCATTTGAATTCTTGGAAGGCATAGTCACAGTTTCATTTAATAAATGCAATAGCTATAATTTTTCTCTGTGACAACTTTGAATTACTCCTAGAAAAAATAAATCATATTGGCCTCTAGTGATGACAAAACATGCATCAAAACTGAATAATGGCACACACAATGCTTGATCTGCAATAGTACAGTCAAAACTGAATAATGACTCACACAATGCTTGATCTGCAATAGTACAGTCAAAACTGAATAATGACACACACAATGCTTTATCTGCAATAGTACAGTCAAAACTGAATAATGACACACACACAATGCTTGATCTGCAATAGTACAGTCAAAACTGAATAATGACACACACAATGCTTGATCTGCAATAGTACAGTCAAACCTGAATAATGACACACACAAAGCTTGATCTGCAATAGTACAGTCAAACCTGAATAATGACACACACAATGCTTGATCTGCAATAGTACAGTCAAACCTGAATAATGACACACACAATGATTGATCTGCAATAGTACAGTCAAACCTGAATAATGACACACACAATGCTTGATCTGCAATAGTACAGTCAAAACTGAATAATGACACACACAAGGCTTGATCTGCAGTACAGTCAAAACTGAATAATGACACACACAATGCTTGATCTGCAATAGTACAGTCAAACTGAATAATGGCACTGAATAATGACACACACAATGCTTGATCTGCAATAGTACAATCAAAACTGAATAATGACACACACAATGCTTGATCTGCAATAGTACAGTCAAAACTGAATAATGACACACACAATGCTTGATCTGCTATAGTACAGTCAAACCTGTCTTAATGGTTACCTTGTTTCAACAGTCACCTGCCTCTTTAAAAGTCACTTTCAGACTCTCAAATCTTTTTTTTCTAGATAATTAAACTCTTTTCAGTTGTCACTTGTCTAATGTGGTCAGTGGCCATCTGTATGTTTCATGAAAAATTCATTTCAACTTTTAAAAGTGGTATTTTATTGTTTTAAACTTGAAAATTTAATATAATCATTATAATATATATGTGTTCAGTAGCCACAATTTAAATTAGAAACATTTTGAATATTTTCTTCAAATTTAATTGTATTTGTAACACTTTTTTTTGTAGGTATGATGAAGAACACACACAAGATGAATCTGTCCATATTGATTGTTTCTGTGTCATTGCTGCAGGAATTGAGGTTTGTTGTTTTTCACCACAAACTTTTAGTATGGGCTAAATTCTATTCTACTCTGGAACCTAACTAAAAATGACATGCTATTTGTGCTATATGATATAATAATATAGGAAATATTTACCTCTTGTGAGGGTCTTTAATTTTTAGATAATATAATTTTTTAGTACATTTTTTCCTTCTATATCTTTTCGCCAAATTTCTATTATCCTTATATTTTGCACCCCATCATTATCTATTACAAATTTGTAGGGCCCATTATTTTATTTTCTGTAAACCTGATCCATACTATCACTTGTGATCTGTGACATCAAATAATTTTTTCTTGTGACAGAAAAATTAACAGGAAAACATTTTAATTCTAGCAACAGAAAATTTAGGAAAATTATGAAGCAAATGTTAATATTGATTTTATTGATGTTTTCCATACAATTGATTTTAATTTTATATAATTATATCACTGTCATATTCATGATTTGCGCTCCAATAATTTCAATGTAGTTCACCTTCTCAGATTCTGATGTATTCTGGGTATTGCTTTTGTACACAAAAATGATGTGATTTGCTAACAAGGTTCTAAACATAGAAATTTAACAAATGATGTGACATTATGTTCAATTTGTTGTAAAAGCACTGAAATTATACACAATCTTTATGATTTTGAAATGCAAGACTTCTGCTTACCTCTGAAATGTTTGTTTATAGATTGTCATTGATCTTTGTAGAATAATGAAAATGGAAACAAATTAAAAGATATGATACTGGACAATGGAATAGTTAAATTATGTATAGATTATATTCTACAAAACTCACCAGTTATAAAGACACTGTTGCCGTAAGTATAACTTCAGTAGACACTTATACATTTTTGACATTCAAATATTAGGCTGTTGAGTGATCATGATGAGGGTAAATAGTGATCATGATGAGGGTAAATAGTGATCATGATGAGGGTAAATAGTGATCATGATGAGGGTAAATAGTGATCATGATGAGGGTAAATCCAGAAAAGCATTAAATTTATAAAGTGTTGTTTCCATTCTTAAATGAGTTTAATATGATATTATTACGTAAGTATTTCTGTATTGGCCTTGTTATTGGTCCGAGGCTTGCTGTATTGGCCTGAGGCGAAGCCGAAGGACAATACAGCTGGCCGAGGACCAATAACAAGGCCAATACAGAAATACACGTAATAATATCTTTATTAATTAACTACAGTGTTACAATATTTTTTTAATTTCATTTCAAAAGAGATAAATATTTTTACCTTGAAGTGGAACTATCCATCTCTGTTTGTTTCTTTTTATTAGATGCAGGGCCAGGTGTCTTCAGCATTTTCTCATCTGATGAATTTTTCTACCCTTTTCAGTCACTATAAAGTGTTACAACTTAAATTTAGACGCAACACATAAATAGTAATTGGAAAGGTACTGCCATTGCATGTGTTATGCAGAAACTAATTTAAAATCGATGTGTACAATCGTGAAATTATGAGGTCGTGAAGAAATGAACTTTGTGATAATCTACTCGTTCCCCAAACCTGAAATAGTTCTATCGTCTGCCTTCAAAATACCTTTTAAATGAATGTGACCGTCTTTCGCCTGATTTCAGCATGTTTAAGATAACTAGATGACAACTGCGTCTTCAAAACAACTGTTTACTTTCAGTTTGTGTTTATCGTAACTGTCGATGTAAAATCTAGAGACGTTCCGAAATCCTGCACTTGTGTCAACTCGGCCAATATAGAATAACTCGGCCAATACAGAAAAAAATCTATATTGGCCGAGTTATTCTGTATTGGCCCAGTTACACATTATATTGCATAGGCAGTTTTCATCATATTAAGTCCAATAACAGTGTAGTTAATTAATAATAACAAATAATTACATTAGATGTATTTTTTATTATAATACATTATTCTCGCATTATTCCTTAATCAACTTCATTTCAAAATTAATTGTAACATTCATGTTGACATGTGCTTCTACAATAAAGTGCACAAGTAAATAAAAGAAAAAACTTGATAGTAATCGTGTTTTCATGATCATAGCTAAAAAATCTAATTATAAGTATTGAAAGTTTCTTTAAGTAATTTCATAAAAGCGTTTTGTAAAAGTGTTGACTATGCTGACATTTTTAGAATGAAGCACAGAAGCACTTCATATAAAATGAACTTCAGTCAACGCTTTTACTCCCAAATGAATTTACAAAAAGAAGCATTCAATTCTTAAATAAAGACCCAACATTCTTTTTGGAAAGTATATGTATCCAGTCAACATTATGACAACTTTTTATCAAGTTATTTTAACTGTTGATTAATTTATAAATATTCTCTAGTGAGTGATCAGTGTTGCTTTATTACTATTAGGAACACACTTGCTGTATCTAAATATGTTAGCATTAAAGTCTCCATATGAGTATTATTATACCCCACGCAACAAAGTTGCGGAGGGTATAATGTTTTTGACCCGTCCGTCCGTCCGTCCGTCCGTCAGTCCTGTTTCTTGTCATCGCAACTCCTCTCAAACCACACAACAGAATTTCACGAAACCTTTTCAGATAATAAGGACATACTATGTAGTTGTGCATATCGACGGGAAATTGCGATTCAATTTTTTTTCAAGGAGTTACGCCCCTTTGAACTTATTTACTTTAATGTACTACTGCAACAGTTTGTCATCGCAACTCCTCTCAAACCACACAACAGAATTTCACGAAACCTTTTCAGATAATAAGGACATACTATGTAGTTGTGCATATCGACGGGAAATTGCGATTCAATTTTTTTTCAAGGAGTTACGCCCCTTTGAACTTATTTACTTTAATGTACTACTGCAACAGTTTGTCATCGCAACTCCTCTCAAACCACACAATAGAATTTCACGAAACCTTTTCAGATAATAAGGACATACTATGTAGTTGTGCATATCGACGGGAAATTGCGATTCAATTTTTTTTCTAGGAGTTATGCCCCTTTGAACTTATTTACTTTAATGTACTACTGCAACAGTTTGTCATCGCAACTCCTCTCAAACCATACAACAGAATTTCACGAAACCTTTTCAGATAATAAGGACATACTATGTAGTTGTGCATATCGACGGGAAATTGCGATTCAATTTTTTTTCTAGGAGTTATGCCCCTTTGAACTTATTTACTTTAATGTACTACTGCAACAGTTTGTCATCGCAACTCCTTTCAATCCACACAACAGAATTTCACGAAACCTTTTCAGATAATAGGGACATACTACGTAGATGTGCATATCAACAGGAAATTACGATTCAATTTTTTTTCTAGGAGTTATGCCCCTTTGAACTTATTTGCTTCAATGTACTTCTGTAACAGTTTGTCATCTCAACTCCTCTGAAAACACACAACAGAATTTCATGAAATTTTGTAGATAATAAGGACATACTATGTAGATGTGTATATTGACAGGAAATTATTATTCAGTATTTTTTCTTATACAATTTTTTTTTCTTATTCTTATTTAATTTCTCCAATGACAATGTGGGGACGTGGGGTATGTGAGCGTGCTCACTAAGGTTCTTTAATTTATTACAGGACTGATGTGGCTAACTGGAAAGATTTCCTGGAGAAACCTTCTCTGAGTTATATCTTAAGATTACTGACCGGACTGTGTGCTGGACATACTCCTACTCAGGTAAGTTATATCTTAAGATTACTGACCGAACTGTGTTCTGGACATATTCCTACTCAGGTAAGTTATATCTTGAGATTACTGACCTGACTGTGTGCTGGACATACTCCTACTCAGGTAAGTTATATCTTGAGATTACTGACCGGACTGTGTGCTGGACATACTCCTACTCAGGTAAGTTATATCTTGAGATTACTGACGGGACTGTGTGCTGGACATACTCCTACTTAGGTAAGTTATATCTTGAGATTACTGACGGGACTGTGTGCTGGACATACTCCTACTTAGGTAAGTTATATCTTAAGATTACTGACCGTACTGTGTGCTGGACATACTCCTACTCAGGTAAGTTATATCTTGAGATTACTGACCGTACTGTGTGCTGGACATATTCCTACTCAGGTAAGTTATATCTTGAGATTACTGACCGTACTGTGTGCTGGACATACTCCTACTCAGGTAAGTTATATCTTGAGATTACTGACCGGACTGTGTGCTGGACATACTCCTACTCAGGTAAGTTATATCTTGAGATTACTGACGGGACTGTGTGCTGGAAATACTCCTACTTAGGTAAGTTATATCTTAAGATTACTGACCGTACTGTGTGCTGGACATACTCCTACTCAGGTAAGTTATATCTTGAGATTACTGACCGTACTGTGTGCTGGACATACTCCTACTCAGGTAAGTTATATCTTGAGATTACTGACCGTACTGTGTGCTGGACATACTCCTACTTAGGTAACTTATATCTTGAGATTACTGACCGTACTGTGTGCTGGACATACTCCTACTCAGGTAAGTTATATCTTGAGATTACTGACCGGACTGTGTGCTGGACATACTCCTACTTAGGTAACTTATATCTTGAGATTACTGACCGTACTGTGTGCTGGACATACTCCTACTCAGGTAAGTTAATTAATCATCACTAGGGTAAAGGAGATGTATACATTTGAGAACTTAAGCATAATCATTTCTGACAAATTATATAATAATGGAAATTTAAAAGATGTAAAAAGAAAAATTAAAAAATATTAAACTCTGAGGAAAATTTAAAACTGAAAGTCCCTAATCAAATGGCAAAATTAAAAGCTCAAACACATAAAATGAATGGACAACAACTATCATATTCGTGACTTGGTACAGGCATTTTTTATGTCGAAAATGGTGGAATAAACCTGGTTTAAAATTTCACATTCTTCCCACAATTTTTTAAAGATCAAAAGGTATTCATTATTTGTTAACATTGAAAGTTGTTTTTGACATATAAAGATTTATACACAATTTTCCAAAAAAAAATGTAAATCAGTTTTTTATTTGTATATTTCAGTTAGTAGTTTGGTCAGAGTTGAAAACAGTATTTATGCATATCAAATTAATGTAAATAAACTGTTTGATTGTATATTTTAGTTGGTTGTGGGGTCAGAGTTGATAGCAGTTTTACATAAATTAGAACAGGCATCTTCTGATCAACATATAGGTACAGTGGCAGAGAACTTATTGGAAGCACTCTCTGGTAATGATAAAGTCTCAGAAAAGGTTAGTTATTACTGTAAAGATATATAGGTACAGTGGCAGAGAACTGTAAAGTCCCATATACTTAAGATCATCTTATCAACATATAAGTACATTGGCAGAGAACTTGCTGGAAGCACTGTCTGGTAATTAAAAAGTCTCAGAAACGTTTAGTTTAAAATACCTTACTGTAAAGACATATTTTCCATGAAAATACTGATTATTGTCTGGAAATCATGTTTTTGTTATAAATTATGGAGCATATGATTGAAGCCAAAAGTTTCCAAAATACAAATCACAAACATGTGGCAATACATACGTTTTATTAATACAATACCAATTCAATTTCAATTCAATTTCAATTTACAGTACAATACAATAATATTACCTGTCTGTATCCCTTTAGTATACAATTATTTTGTTTTGATAGATTGAGGAGGTTCGTCAGCAAACAAAGGCAGAGAAAAAGAAAAGAGCCATGGCCAAGAGAGAAAAACAGCTAGGAGCTTTAGGCATGATGGTAGGTCATCATTTAATTCTTTTTATAGATAAAGTTTAAAAAATAGGGATTTTTTTATGAAGAAGTGTGTAAAACTGCCAACAACAAAAAATCACCTATTATTTTTTCTTAATCAATTCGAGAAATCAGTGGGTTTTTTTTCAAATCACTGTTCTATTAGTCCAAAAATTATATTCGCCAAACTTTTTAAAAAGTTTTGATTTTTTGTTGGTTGTGCATGTATAAATGATATTTCATCACCAGTTTTCTTTTTTATTCTAGACGAACGACAAGGGTCAAGTTACAGTTAAAGGTTCAGTGTTAAAACAGATGGATGATATAAAGGAAGAGACAGGGCTAACATGCTGTATCTGTAGAGAAGGCTATAGATGTCAGCCTCAAAAGGTATGTAGTATTCTTCATCTTATGTGGGTCTCTTCTAGGAAAGCAAGGCCTTGTATAAAACATAGAAGTTTGGGGGTCAGCAGGTGTATAATATACATATTTACATCATATTTTCTATAGACTTGTATGATGACTTTGTCTTAAAGTTATATGAAACTTCAAATTAAAAAAAAAATGATGCATATGTTTTTATGCCCACCTACGATAGTAGAGGGGCATTATGTTTTCTGGTCTGTGCGTCCGTTCTTTCATCCATGCGTTCATTCATTTGTCCCTCCGTCTGTTCATTCGTTCATCCGTCCGTTTGTCCCGCTTCAGGTTAAAGGTTTTGGTCATGGTAGTTTTTGGTGAAGTTGAAGTCCAATCAAATTGAAACTTAGTACACATGTTCCCAATATGATCTTTCTAATTTTAATGCCAAATTAGAGTTTTTACCCCAATTTCACGGTCCACTGAACATAGAAAATGATAGTGCGAGTGGGGCATCGCCAAGTACACATTCTTGTTTATAATCAAATGGATAGTTTTCATTATAAAACTTATGCACATGTACTTTTTTCTGAAGAAAGTTCTTTAATTTGTCCACATTAAGAAGAAGTTTACTTTTTTTTAATTGCTTGCTTTCAGGAAGCAATTCGCCTAAATATTTTCTGTATGCAAGTTACCTTAGCATGACCCTTCTTGTAAAAATTCAGTGATCGCAGTACGCATGAATCTGTTATTCAAATAATCTATTATCGGATTGTACATGTTGTACACATGCTCAATATCCATGTTTATTTGTTGATTGTTTACTATAAGGTGACAATCGGTAAACTACAGCTTCAAAACATGGCAATTAATAAGCAACCATATTTTTTCGTCATAACAGACAGAGAGACAAAAAAAATGACGATTATACAATATGTTTGCGTAAAAAATGAAAAAAATCGTGCACAGAAGACTTAGTTTGTGATATATACATGCAGTGGTTCAAGAATTGGATAAACGTTTTTTTTTTGCCACTCATTCATATGACTTTAACATCAATCAGATATCCTTGTAAATATCCATTCCCTCAATCACCAAAAACTGGTTCCCACGAATATATATAAATCCACAGTACTCTCTGTGATATGTAAGATTGTCCACAGTACTTAAACGGGAACCTGTGTGATATCCCGAGTAATGGCGGAAAAATAGTGATAAGGTGTATTGTTACAAGTTCTGGGATAAAGTCAGCTGGAATCATTTTCAGATCATTTAATGGTTAATTTTTCATTCATATGCAGTTTGTTTACATTTTATAAATATTAGTTATGAATTATAAAACAATAATCAATGACATTTTCTGGTCTAAAAAGAAATTTAAAAGAATGAATTTTTGTGATTTTACAGGTTTTGGCCATTTATACTTTTACAAAGAGAGTAAACCTGGATGACTTTGATAACAAGCCACGTAAAGCCATAGGATATTCTACAGTGTCACATTTTAATGTCATCCATGTAGACTGTCATACAGCGGCTGTAAGGTAAGCAGGAGAGTTGAAACTTTTTCAGGATTTAATAAATAAAAAAAACTGTTATAGATTTGTTTTGTGCTCCTTGTTAATATAGAATTATTGACAAAATGACAGGGATTTCAAACCTTGTGCTTCTGACAGTGATAGTTTGTTAGCTCATAGCAAATTATAATGTCAATAATTTTTTTGGCAAAATATTGAGGATTGAAACCTTATTATTTAGGTTATAGGTTAATATGATAAGAATTTTGTTAATGGTAAATCCTGACTTGTAAGTTGAAAAATATAATTGTCTAAAGTTTAATTAAAATGGTAACTTAAAACTTAACCTGAGACAACTGTTACTGTAATGGTATTCTAAGATATGACATGAAACTGTATGTTGACCGTAGCAAAATGAATTAAATGAATAGGATAAAAATGGCAAAATCAAACATTAAAATGCCATGAGTAAATCAACATTTCTCTTTTTAATGTAACCAATTCTCTCTATTACTTTCAAAAAGACAAGTCACTTCTATCAAAGATTTTGAAGGTGTGTGAGCCATGCACTTAATTTGATTTTTACATAATGTACGTGTTGATATCTTCATGTGCTTTTAAAAGAAACTCCAAATCTGAATACTGTCTAGTAATGATATATATTTTTTAAAAGGCATTCCAAAATAGAATACCGTTTTGTAATGATATGATACTTTTGGTTACAGACATGCCAGAGGGAGAGAAGAATGGGAGAGTGCAGCTCTACAAAATGCCAACACTAAATGTAATGGATTATTGCCCCTTTGGGGACCTCAAGTCCAAGAATCAGCATTTGCCACGTGCCTTGCAAGGTAAGATAGAAAGAGAGTTATTCCCCTTATTTCATCAGATAAAAAGATAGTTATTACCCTTATTTCATCAGATAAAAAGATAGTTATTCCCCTTATTTCATCAGATAAAAAGAGAGTTATTCCACTTATTTCATCAGATAAATATGTGCAATGGAAAATATAATAAGTAATATTAGAATTACTTTTTTAATCCCATGATTATGTTTGGTGGCTTAACCCAAAAGCTTGTTTCGAACATTAACATTATACCTTGTATATTTGAATATTATTTCAGACACAACACCTATATCCAAGACTGTACAGGAATCCGAGATCCTAGTTATCCATACAACATACATGATGTCAAACATCTCATTCTTAAGTTTGCCCAGGAGAAGTCTTTCAGTCAGGAAAGTGGGGGTGGTGGTCGACAAAGTAACATGCATGTACTGCCAGCCATGATTCATATGGCTTTATATGTTATTAATACGTAAGTTTAAAATGTGATTGTATTTTTTAAGGTTTCTTACATGGGTAGTTATGATGTTGAATGATATATGAAATTTATTTTGGCTTTGAAAGTTGTCAATACACAAGTTTAAGTTATGCATGTTTTTGTTTAAAAAATTCTAACATGAGTAGTTTTGTTGTCGAATAATTAATGATATTTATGCAACTTGTGTCTTATCTATTTAAAAAAAAAAAAGGAGATGTGATATGATAGCCATCAAGCCAACTTTCCTCTAACATGAACTGACTTCAAAAATTACCAGAAGTTATAATTTATAGGAAGCTATAAAAGGTGAAGAATAACAAAATGTACAAAATTTGAACTGACTGTATGATTTAGCTAATGATTTTGAAATGAAATTAATATGACAGACACTTGACTATAGTGTCAGGATAAACACATTAACATTTTTACACATTTCCTATTTTGAATCAGAAAATATGTTTAAACTGTTAACAATTTGGATTGTATTATATTTATTGTAATATATTCTGGCCACAATTTAACCAAAGTAAATTGTGTTGATAAAGCTGTTTACCTTGCAAGGTTACTATATTATACCCTTTCTTCTTGGGGCTATCATATACTAGAAACAGATCTTTATTATAGCTTATTAAGAAAGTTCAAAGATGTCTAAACATTTTCATAACGTTTAGAAATATATCTGAACCCTATTGCCAGATCTAAAGAAGTTTACTTGAGATTGGTTTCCAGTCTATATTGTTTACATAAAATGTTGCTCTGTATATAATTTGAATCATGATTTTAATTTGTTTATAGAACAAGATCTGTTGGAAGGGAAGAGAAGAACTTCAACAATTTTATTACTCTACCTAAAGAAAAATGGTTAGAAAATAGTTATGAGGTAAATAAGAGTTATCTTTCTTTTGATAAAAATCTGTCATTTTACTATTTATGTTTGTTGTAGCCTTCTTTTATTTTGATGATCAAGAAGCAAGTTTGTCTTGTACTGATAAGTAGGAAAATAATTATAACACATTTTTGTTAAAAAAATCTTCCATGAATCATGTGAATCAGTTTGAGTGGTTTATAGATCTAAATTTTATTTCATTTTCATATCAAACACTTTTTCATGGAAAGAAATCTTGAAAATATCTTTTTCATTAATTTGACCTTTTAAGAATTTGTGAAATCCACATAAAATGTGTATCCAACAAATAATAATGAAACTACAGTATTGTTGATGTAATGTTGTTACACTTACAGACTGAGGGAGCATTGTATTGGACTGTGATGACACTTCATATACATCCCTATAGTATGTGGAAAGATACTAAAGTAGAATTACTAAAGAGATTACTAGTACTGGCCCAAGCTAGATATCAATCTGCAACTGGACAGCCAAGGTTAGTTATAAAGGAGTTATTCCAAGCATATGTTTTGTACACCAGGGGTTGAAGTCATAAAACTTTGCTCAGTTCTCAGAGCACAAAAATCATGCTCGAAACATGAAATCCAGCATTTTGATTGGTTGATTCTTGAGTCTGAGTACAAAAATTGTGCTCGAAAGTTTTATGACCACAAGGCCAGATGTGCAGTTTGTTTACAAAGACTCATCTGTGATGCTTGAATGAGTAATATTTCAATAGCAGTTGTAACCTTGAATTCTTGTTTACAGCTCAGCTATAGGGACAGTAAGGCCACACAATTTTATGTGTTTATTGACATTAGGAAGGCAAAATGAAATAGCTTTAGTTTACGACATGTTTGTGGAAAATATTTTGATTGCGATGAATTTGTTGAAATGGACCTTAAAAAAATTAGGCAGAATGTTTTTATGCCCCACCTACGATAGTAGAGGGGCATTATGTTTTCTGGTCTGTGTCTCCGTTCGTCCGTCCGGTTAAAGTTTTTGGTCGAGGTAGTTTTTGATGAAGCTGAAGTCCAATCAACTTGAAACTTAATACACATGTTCCCCATGATATGATCTTTCTAATTATAATGCCAAATTATAGTTTTGACCCCAATTCCATGGTCCACTGAACATAGAAAATGATAGTGCAAAGTTCAGGTTAAAGTTTTTGGTCAAGTTAGTTTTTGATGAAGTTAAAGTTACATCAACTTGAAACTTAGTACACATGTTCCCTATGATATGATCTTTCTAATTTTAATTCCAAATTAAAGTTTTGACCCCAATTTCACGGTCCACTGAACATAGAAAATGATAGTGGGAGTGGGGCATCCGTGTACTATGGACACATTCTTGTTTAATGCTAGTCATAAATTTATCAACCTAAAGTTGTTGTGAATTTATTGTTAATTTTTAAACTGATTGATCTCTGTATTTGTTCTATTAGAAAAGGAAGTAAAATGGTATATCTCATGAATTTATATCAGAGTTAAATTTGATGAAAAGTTAAAAGACAATGAAATAACAATATTTAAATTCAGGAATGTTGTGTTTCTTTTTTATTGCATATCCACTATCCTACATTATCAAATTGTAAATGATTTTATTTGTGTTTCCACAGTTTATCCAACAAAAAAGTATTGGAGTACAGTGTATACAAACCCTATTTTGTATTCTTTGGTATTGTGGATATGGTGTATGATAAACTTTTCAAGGTAAGATCTCATTTATTACGAGGACTTTTATTCTACTACTCAATGGACTACATAAGCAGAGCAACACTATTTTTTTCATATATTTGAAATTAGGTTGAAAAGGTATTTATAATACTTGAGATATTGATGATGATGATATATTGGTGTTTTAAAGTCCAGTAGCAATTATTACATTCATATCAGGACAAAAACATTTGAATTTGATTTGAATATGAATGCTGCTTTGTACTACATGTTATAGATTTTAAATGATTTAAATTGTGTTAGTTGACAGTGAAACAGTCCAATAGAAGACATGTCACCTTACATAGACACTATATATTCTGATGTATAGCTGACCAGTCTCTGCTCTGACTCTTGTATATGGCACACTATATTCTGATGTATAGCTGACCAGTCTCTGCTCTTACTCTTGTATATGGCACACTATATTCTGATGTATAGCTGACCAGTCTCTGTTCTTACTCTTGTATATGGCACACTATATTCTGATGTATATATTAGCTGACCAGTCTCTGCTCTTACTCTTGTATATGGCACACTATATTCTGATGTATAGCTGACCAGTCTCTGCTCTGACTCTTGTATATGGCACACTATATTCTGATGTATAGCTGACCAGTCTCTGCTCTTACTGTTGTTTATGGCACACTATATTCTGATGTATATATTAGCTGACCAGTCTCTGCTCTTACTGTTGTATATGGCACACTATATATTCTGATGTATATATTAGCTGACCAGTCTCTGCTCTTACTCTTGTATATGGCACACTATATTCTGATGTATAGCTGACCAGTCTCTGTTCTTACTCTTGTATATGGCACACTATATTCTGATGTATATTTTAGCTGACTAGTCTCTGCTCTTACTCTTGTATATGGCACACTATATTCTGATGTATATATTAGCTGACCAGTCTCTGCTCTTACTGTTGTATATGGCACACTATATTCTGATGTATATATTAGCTGACCAGTCTCTGTTCTTACTCTTGTATATGGCACACTATATTCTGATGTATATATTAGCTGACCAGTCTCTGCTCTTACTCTTGTATATGGCACACTATATTCTGATGTATAGCTGACCAGTCTCTGCTCTGACTCTTGTATATGGCACACTATATTCTGATGTATAGCTGACCAGTCTCTGCTCTTACTGTTGTATATGGCACACTATATTCTGATGTATATATTAGCTGACCAGTCTCTGCTCTTACTGTTGTATATGGCACACTATATATTCTGATGTATATATTAGCTGACCAGTCTCTGCTCTTACTCTTGTATATGGCACACTATATTCTGATGTATATATTAGCTGACTAGTCTCTGCTCTTACTCTTGTATATGGCACACTATATTCTGATGTATATATTAGCTGACCAGTCTCTGCTCTTACTGTTGTATATGGCACACTATATTCTGATGTATATATTAGCTGACTAGTCTCTGCTCTTACTCTTGTATATGGCACACTATAATCTGATGTATATATTAGCTGACTAGTCTCTGCTCTGACTCTTGTATATGGCACACTATATTCTGATGTATATATTAGCTGACCCTTCTCTGCTCTGACTCTTGTATATGGCACACTATATTCTGATGTATATATTAGCTGACTAGTCTCTGCTCTTACTCTTGTATATGGCACACTATATTCTGATGTATATATTAGCTGACCAGTCTCTGCTCTGACTCTTGTATATGGCACACTATATTCTGATGTATAGCTGACCAGTCTCTGCTCTTACTCTTGTATATGGCACACTATATTCTGATGTATATATTAGCTGACTAGTCTCTGCTCTTACTCTTGTATATGGCACACTATAATCTGATGTATAGCTGACCAGTCTCTGCTCTTACTGTTGTATATGGCACACTATATTCTGATGTATATATTACCTGACCAGTCTCTGCTCTTACTCTTGTATATGGCACACTATAATCTGATGTATATATTAGCTGACTAGTCTCTGTTCTTACTCTTGTATATGGCACACTATAATCTGATGTATATATTAGCTGACTAGTCTCTGTTCTTACTCTTGTATATGGCACACTATATTCTGATGTATAGCTGACCAGTCTCTGCTCTTACTCTTGTATATAGCACACTATATTCTGATGTATATATTAGCTGACTAGTCTCTGCTCTTACTGTTGTATATGGCACACTATAATCTGATGTATATATTAGCTGACTAGTCTCTGCTCTTACTCTTGTATATGGCACACTATATTCTGATGTATATATTAGCTGACCAGTCTCTGCTCTTACTGTTGTATATGGCACACTATATTCTGATGTATATATTAGCTGACCAGTCTCTGCTCTTACTCTTGTATATGGCACACTATAATCTGATATATATATTAGCTGACTAGTCTCTGTTCTTACTCTTGTATATGGCACACTATATTCTGATGTATAGCTGACCAGTCTCTGCTCTTACTCTTGTATATGGCACACTATATTCTGATGTATATATTAGCTGACTAGTCTCTGCTCTTACTGTTGTATATGGCACACTATATTCTGATGTATATATTAGCTGACTAGTCTCTGCTCTTACTCTTGTATATGGCACACTATATTCTGATGTATATATTAGCTGACCAGTCTCTGCTCTTACTCTTGTATATGGCACACTATATTCTGATGTATAGCTGACCAGTCTCTGCTCTTACTCTTGTATATGGCACACTATATTCTGATGTATATATTAGCTGACTAGTCTCTGCTCTTACTCTTGTATATGGCACACTATATTCTGATGTATATATTAGCTGACCAGTCTCTGCTCTTACTCTTGTATATGGCACACTATAATCTGATGTATATATTAGCTGACTAGTCTCTGCTCTGACTCTTGTATATGGCACACTATATTCTGATGTATATATTAGCTGACCCTTCTCTGCTCTGACTCTTGTATATGGCACACTATATTCTGATGTATATATTAGCTGACCAGTCTCTGCTCTGACTCTTGTATATGACACACTATATTCTGATGTATATATTAGCTGACCAGTCTCTGCTCTGACTCTTGTATATGGCACACTATATTCTGATGTATATATTAGCTGACTAGTCTCTGCTCTTACTCTTGTATATGGCACACTATATTCTGATGTATATATTAGCTGACTAGTCTCTGCTCTTACTCTTGTATATGGCACACTATATTCTGATGTATATATTAGCTGACCAGTCTCTGCTCTGACTCTTGTATATGGCACACTATAATCTGATGTATATATTAGCTGACTAGTCTCTGCTCTGACTCTTGTATATGACACATTATATTCTGATGTATAGCTGACCAGTCTCTGCTCTTACTCTTGTATATGGCACACTATATTCTGATGTATAGCTGACCAGTCTCTGCTCTTACTCTTGTATATGGCACATTATATTCTGATGTATAGCTGACCAGTCTCTGCTCTTACTCTTGTATATGGCACACTATATTCTGATGTATATATTAGCTGACCAGTCTCTGCTCTTACTCTTGTATATGGCACACTATATTCTGATGTATAGCTGACCAGTCTCTGCTCTTACTCTTGTATATGGCACACTATATTCTGATGTATAGCTGACCAGTCTCTGCTCTTACTCTTGTATATGGCACATTATATTCTGATGTATAGCTGACCAGTCTCTGCTCTTACTCTTGTATATGGCACACTATATTCTGATGTATATATTAGCTGACCAGTCTCTGCTCTTACTCTTGTATATGGCACACTATATTCTGATGTATATATTAGCTGACTAGTCTCTGCTCTTACTCTTGTATATGGCACACTATATTCTGATGTATAGCTGACCAGTCTCTGCTCTTACTCTTGTATATGGCACACTATATTCTGATGTATATATTAGCTGACCAGTCTCTGCTCTTACTCTTGTATATGGCACACTATATTCTGATGTATAACTGACCAGTCTCTGCTCTTACTCTTGTATATGGCACACTATATTCTGATGTATATATTAGCTGACCAGTCTCTGCTCTTACTCTTGTATATGGCACACTATATTCTGATGTATATATTAGCTGACTAGTCTCTGTTCTTACTCTTGTATATGGCACATTATATTCTGATGTATAGCTGACCAGTCTCTGCTCTTACTCTTGTATATGGCACACTATATTCTGATGTATATATTAGCTGACCAGTCTCTGCTCTTACTCTTGTATATGGCACACTATATTCTGATGTATATATTAGCTGACTAGTCTCTGTTCTTACTCTTGTATATGGCACATTATATTCTGATGTATAGCTGACCAGTCTCTGCTCTTACTCTTGTATATGGCACACTATATTCTGATGTATATATTAGCTGACCAGTCTCTGCTCTTACTCTTGTATATGGCACACTATAATCTGATGTATATATTAGCTGACTAGTCTCTGCTCTTACTCTTGTATATGGCACACTATATTCTGATGTATATATTAGCTGACTAGTCTCTGCTCTGACTCTTGTATATGGCACACTATATTCTGATGTATATATTAGCTGACCAGTCTCTGCTCTTACTCTTGTATATGGCACATTATATTCTGATGTATATATTAGCTGACTAGTCTCTGCTCTTACTCTTGTATATGGCACACTATATTCTGATGTATATATTAGCTGACTAGTCTCTGCTCTTACTCTTGTATATGGCACACTATATTCTGATGTATATATTAGCTGACCAGTCTCTGCTCTTACTCTTGTATATGGCACACTATATTCTGATGTATATATTAGCTGACCAGTCTCTGCTCTTACTCTTGTATATGGCACACTATATTCTGATGTATATATTAGCTGACCAGTCTCTGCTCTTACTCTTGTATATGGCACACTATATTCTGATGTATAGCTGACCAGTCTCTGCTCTTACTCTTGTATATGGCACATTATATTCTGATGTATATATTAGCTGACCAGTCTCTGCTCTTACTCTTGTATATGGCACACTATATTCTGATGTATATATTAGCTGACCAGTCTCTGCTCTTACTCTTGTATATGGCACACTATATTCTGATGTATATATTAGCTGACCAGTCTCTGCTCTTACTCTTGTATATTGCACACTATATTCTGATGTATAGCTGACTAGTCTCTGCTCTTACTCTTGTATATGGCACATTATATTCTGATGTATATATTAGCTGACTAGTCTCTGCTCTTACTCTTGTATATGGCACACTATATTCTGATGTATATATTAGCTGACCAGTCTCTGTTCTTACTCTTGTATATGGCACACTATATTCTGATGTATATATTAGCTGACCAGTCTCTGCTCTTACTCTTGTATATGGCACACTATATTCTGATGTATATATTAGCTGACCAGTCTCTGCTCTTACTCTTGTATATGGCACACTATATTCTGATGTATATATTAGCTGACTAGTCTCTGCTCTTACTCTTGTATATGGCACACTATATTCTGATGTATAGCTGACTAGTCTCTGCTCTTACTCTTGTATATGGCACACTATAATCTGATGTATATATTAGCTGACTAGTCTCTGCTCTTACTCTTGTATATGGCACACTATAATCTGATGTATAGCTGACCAGTCTCTGCTCTTACTCTTGTATATGGCACACTATATTCTGATGTATATATTAGCTGACTAGTCTCTGCTCTTACTCTTGTATATGGCACACTATATTCTGATGTATATATTAGCTGACTAGTCTCTGCTCTTACTCTTGTATATGGCACATTATATTCTGATGTATATATTAGCTGACTAGTCTCTGCTCTTACTCTTGTATATGGCACACTATATTCTGATGTATATATTAGCTGACCAGTCTCTGCTCTTACTCTTGTATATGGCACACTATATTCTGATGTATATATTAGCTGACCAGTCTCTGCTCTGACTCTTGTATATGGCACACTATATTCTGATGTATAGCTGACCAGTCTCTGCTCTTACTCTTGTATATGGCACACTAAATTCTGATGTATATATTAGCTGACTAGTCTCTGCTCTGACTCTTGTATATGGCACACTATATTCTGATGTATAGCTGACCAGTCTCTGCTCTTACTCTTGTATATGGCACACTATATTCTGATGTATATATTAGCTGACTAGTCTCTGCTCTTTCTCTTGTATATGGCACACTATAATCTGATGTATATATTAGCTGACTAGTCTCTGCTCTTACTCTTGTATATGGCACACTATATTCTGATGTATAGCTGACCAGTCTCTGCTCTGACTCTTGTATATGGCACACTATATTCTGATGTATATATTAGCTGACCAGTCTCTGCTCTTACTCTTGTATATGGCACACTATATTCTGATGTATAGCTGACCAGTCTCTGCTCTGACTCTTGTATATGGCACACTATATTCTGATATATATATTAGCTGACCAGTCTCTGCTCTTACTCTTGTATATGGCACACTATATTCTGATGTATATATTAGCTGACTAGTCTCTGCTCTTACTCTTGTATATGGCACACTATATTCTGATGTATATATTAGCTGACTAGTCTCTGTTCTTACTCTTGTATATGGCACATTATATTCTGATGTATAGCTGACCAGTCTCTGCTCTTACTCTTGTATATGGCACACTATATTCTGATGTATATATTAGCTGACCAGTCTCTGCTCTTACTCTTGTATATGGCACACTATAATCTGATGTATATATTAGCTGACTAGTCTCTGCTCTTACTCTTGTATATGGCACATTATATTCTGATGTATATATTAGCTGACTAGTCTCTGCTCTTACTCTTGTATATGGCACACTATATTCTGATGTATATATTAGCTGACCAGTCTCTGCTCTTACTCTTGTATATGGCACACTATATTCTGATGTATATATTAGCTGACTAGTCTCTGCTCTTACTCTTGTATATGGCACACTATAATCTGATGTATAGCTGACCAGTCTCTGCTCTTACTCTTGTATATGGCACACTATATTCTGATGTATATATTAGCTGACTAGTCTCTGCTCTTACTCTTGTATATGGCACACTATATTCTGATGTATATATTAGCTGACTAGTCTCTGCTCTTACTCTTGTATATGGCACATTATATTCTGATGTATATATTAGCTGACTAGTCTCTGCTCTTACTCTTGTATATGGCACACTATATTCTGATGTATATATTAGCTGACCAGTCTCTGCTCTTACTCTTGTATATGGCACACTATATTCTGATGTATATATTAGCTGACCAGTCTCTGCTCTGACTCTTGTATATGGCACACTATATTCTGATGTATAGCTGACCAGTCTCTGCTCTTACTCTTGTATATGGCACACTAAATTCTGATGTATATATTAGCTGACTAGTCTCTGCTCTGACTCTTGTATATGGCACACTATATTCTGATGTATAGCTGACCAGTCTCTGCTCTTACTCTTGTATATGGCACACTATATTCTGATGTATATATTAGCTGACTAGTCTCTGCTCTTTCTCTTGTATATGGCACACTATAATCTGATGTATATATTAGCTGACTAGTCTCTGCTCTTACTCTTGTATATGGCACACTATATTCTGATGTATAGCTGACCAGTCTCTGCTCTGACTCTTGTATATGGCACACTATATTCTGATGTATATATTAGCTGACCAGTCTCTGCTCTTACTCTTGTATATGGCACACTATATTCTGATGTATAGCTGACCAGTCTCTGCTCTGACTCTTGTATATGGCACACTATATTCTGATATATATATTAGCTGACCAGTCTCTGCTCTTACTCTTGTATATGGCACACTATATTCTGATGTATATATTAGCTGACTAGTCTCTGCTCTTACTCTTGTATATGGCACACTATATTCTGATGTATATATTAGCTGACTAGTCTCTGTTCTTACTCTTGTATATGGCACATTATATTCTGATGTATAGCTGACCAGTCTCTGCTCTTACTCTTGTATATGGCACACTATATTCTGATGTATATATTAGCTGACCAGTCTCTGCTCTTACTCTTGTATATGGCACACTATAATCTGATGTATATATTAGCTGACTAGTCTCTGCTCTTACTCTTGTATATGGCACATTATATTCTGATGTATATATTAGCTGACTAGTCTCTGCTCTTACTCTTGTATATGGCACACTATATTCTGATGTATATATTAGCTGACCAGTCTCTGCTCTTACTCTTGTATATGGCACACTATATTCTGATGTATATATTAGCTGACCAGTCTCTGCTCTTACTCTTGTATATGGCACACTATATTCTGATGTATATATTAGCTGACCAGTCTCTGCTCTTACTCTTGTATATGGCACACTATATTCTGATGTATATATTAGCTGACTAGTCTCTGCTCTTACTCTTGTATATGGCACACTATATTCTGATGTATATATTAGCTGACTAGTCTCTGCTCTTACTCTTGTATATGGCACACTATATTCTGATGTATAGCTGACCAGTCTCTGCTCTTACTCTTTGTATATGGCACACTATATTCTGATGTATATATTAGCTGACTAGTCTCTGCTCTTACTCTTGTATATGGCACATTATATTCTGATGTATATATTAGCTGACTAGTCTCTGTTCTTACTCTTGTATATGGCACACTATATTCTGATGTATAGCTGACCAGTCTCTGCTCTTACTCTTGTATATGGCACACTATATTCTGATGTATAGCTGACTAGTCTCTGCTCTTACTCTTGTATATGGCACACTATAATCTGATGTATATATTAGCTGACTAGTCTCTGCTCTTACTCTTGTATATGGCACATTATATTCTGATGTATATATTAGCTGACTAGTCTCTGCTCTTACTCTTGTATATGGCACACTATATTCTGATGTATATATTAGCTGACTAGTCTCTGCTCTTACTCTTGTATATGGCACACTATATTCTGATGTATATATTAGCTGACCAGTCTCTGTTCTTACTCTTGTATATGGCACACTATATTCTGATGTATATATTAGCTGACCAGTCTCTGCTCTTACTCTTGTATATGGCACACTATATTCTGATGTATATATTAGCTGACCAGTCTCTGCTCTGACTCTTGTATATGGCACACTATATTCTGATGTATAGCTGACCAGTCTCTGCTCTTACTCTTGTATATGGCACACTATATTCTGATGTATATATTAGCTGACTAGTCTCTGCTCTTTCTCTTGTATATGGCACACTATAATCTGATGTATATATTAGCTGACTAGTCTCTGCTCTTACTCTTGTATATGGCACACTATATTCTGATGTATAGCTGACCAGTCTCTGCTCTGACTCTTGTATATGGCACACTATATTCTGATGTATATATTAGCTGACCAGTCTCTGCTCTTACTCTTGTATATGGCACACTATATTCTGATGTATAGCTGACCAGTCTCTGCTCTGACTCTTGTATATGGCACACTATATTCTGATGTATATATTAGCTGACCAGTCTCTGCTCTTACTCTTGTATATGGCACACTATATTCTGATGTATATATTAGCTGACTAGTCTCTGCTCTTACTCTTGTATATGGCACACTATATTCTGATGTATAGCTGACCAGTCTCTGCTCTGACTCTTGTATATGGCACACTATAATCTGATGTATAACTGACCAGTCTCTGCTCTTACTCTTGTATATGGCACACTATATTCTGATGTATAACTGACCAGTCTCTGCTCTTACTCTTGTATATGGCACACTATATTCTGATGTATATATTAGCTGACCAGTCTCTGCTCTTACTCTTGTGTATGGCATGGTTTGTGGAAAAGCAGTTAATATCTGTTTGTTTAAGTCTGATTTTAACTAGCAGGAGATCACCCCCAAATCAATTTTGATACAAATTAACCCCTGCTTTTTTATAAGCTGTATAAATGAATTCTGAAGCTTTTTATCGATATTTCTTTCAGAAAATTGTGTAAATGACATTAATTGACAACAAAAGTCGTATACAGTGGTCATTAATGGACAAGAAATTTGTTAAAATAATGTGAAGATTGAGTCATATCCTTTATAACTCTACCAGTAAAATATATATTGAAAAATGATTTATTCACCCTCTGTATGAATGTTATATGACATGTATCAAATTATTTTTGACTAAAAATGTTGGATAAATTGATTCATTATAAAGTTTTATCTATTTTTGTCTCCATTCAAATTGTGAAAAGAAAACTTTGTGTATCTAGGCTCATATGATATGTGTAAATCTTTGAGGTGACAAAAGCTGACAAGTGGAAGGGGGTTCTTTGAAGGAAGGAGAATTTCAATGGTGTTTATGTTATCTCGATAGATCTAAAAATGTCAATATCCTGTCGTGATCACAAATACATGTACACCAATTTCTTCTGGGGAATGTTTCCTTAATTTACTTGTTGTCCACAACATAAAGAAGTTAATATTGAATGAAAGAAGAATTTATAAAGATTGAATAGAAAGTCTTACGTAGATAGGGAAAGTGTTGTCCGATTTATAATTTATAGTAAACATGATCAAACATTTTTGAGCTTTGTGAGTCACTTTTTATGAGGAAATGATTGTTTATTTTATTAGTTAAAAAGCAAGAGTGGAGATGCATGTTCACACACTCAAGAAATATTCAGTTTTTCATTTTTAGCTCACCTGGCCTAAAAGGCCATGTGAGCTTTTCTCATCACTTGGCGTCCGTCGTCGTCTGTCGTCGTTAACAATTTTTCAAACATCTTCTCCTCTGAAACTACTGAATGGATTTGAATGAAACTTAAAATGATTGTTCCTTAGATTATCCTGCACAAAGTGTGTGCTTCGATTTTTGATCCGTCAAAAAACATGGCCACCGTTACTTAAAATAGAACATAGGGGTCAAATGCAGTTTTTGGCTTATATCTCAAAAACGGAAGCATTTAGAGCAAATCTGACATGGGGTAAAAATGTTCATTAGGTCAAGATCTATCAGCCCAGAAATTTTCAGATGAATCAAACAAACCATTGTTGGGTTGCTGCCACTTAATTGGTAATTTTAAGGAAATTTTGCAGTTTTTGGTCATTATCTTGAATATTGTTATAGATGAAGATAAACTGTAAACAGCAAAAATGATCAGCAAAGTAAGATCTACAAATAGGTTAATATGACCAAAATTGTCAATTGACCCCTTAAGGGGTAAATGTCCTTTAATGACAATTTTTCACAATTTGTTCATCATATTTGCTAACTTTAAAAAATCTTCTCCTCTGAAACTACTGAATGGATTTGGATGAAACTTAGCATGATAGTTCCTTAGATTATCCTGCACAAAGTGTGTGCTTCGATTTTTGATCCGTCAAAAAACATGGCCGCCCTTACTTTAAATAGAACATAGGGGTCAAATGCAGTTTTTGGCTTATATCTCAAAAACGAAAGCATTTAGAGCAAATCTGACATGGGGTAAAAATGTTCATTAGGTCAAGATCTATCAGCCCTGAAATTTTCAGACGAATCAAACAAACCATTGTTGGGTTGCTGCCACTTAATTGGTAATTTTAAGGAAATTTTGCAGTTTTTGGTCATTATCTTGAATATCATTATAGATAAAGATAAACTGTAAACAGCAAAAATGATCAGCAAAGTAAGATCTACAAATAGGTTAATATGACCAAAATTGTCAATTGACCCCTTAAGGGGTAAATGTCCTTTAATGACAATTTTTCACAATTTGTTCATCATATTTGCTAACTTTAAAAAATCTTCTCCTCTGAAACTACTGAATGAATTTGGATGAAACTTAGCATGATAGTTCCTTAGATTATCCTGCACAAAGTGTGTGCTTCGATTTTTGATCCGTCAAAAAACATGGCCGCCCTTACTTTAAATAGAACATAGGGGTAAGTTTTTGTGTTTTGGTCTGTTTTTCTTATACTATATGCAATAGGTCTACTAAAATTGGTGTATAGAATGATTGTAAGGTGTACATGTCTAGCTGACAGGTGTCATCTAACCTTGACCTCATTTTCATAATTCAGTGGTCAAAGTTAACTTTTTTAGTTTTGGTCTATTTTTTTAATATTTTATGCATTAGGTCAACTATATTTGGTGTATGAAAATATTTTATGATCTATATGTCGGTTACGCAGGTTTTATTTGAACTTGACCTCATTTTCACAGTCCATTGCTAAGTTTTAAGTGTTTATGTTTTGGTCTCATTTTCTTTATTTATAAACAGTAAGTCATATATATTTGTAATATTGAAGAATTGTTAGCTGTACATGTTTGCCTGGCATGGTTCAATATGTTCAATAAGGCATTGTTTACCAGGTGAGCGATTCAGGCTCTTGAGAGCCTCTTGTTTAAAAAGTGTTTTGAAATTATTATCATCAGATAAATTCTTTGAAGTCTCATCAGCATACTTTTTTTTCATACAGATTTATAGGAGGTGCACTAAAAATTGTTACATTATTTAGTTAAACCACAATTTCAATACACAACATGATATTTTGATAGTGAATCTTTTTTTTTATTGCAACAAAAAAATGTTTTATGAAATTAGTTGAAAAAGAATTCTATCTAGATTTGATTTTATGGGAGATATTGAAAAGATATACAGTCACATAAACTCTACTTTGACAATATTGTAAAATATGTGGGATTTTAGATTTATTCAACATTTATGAATATCTGATGATTTTTTATCCACTAATTTTTGTAATAGATAAAACAAGCAATAACAAATAAAATAAAGCAAATGACATCGACAGTAAAGGTTACATGTAAGTTGTTCTGGTATATTTCAAAATTTCAAAGTTATTTGTTTTGATTCACCTAGAAGGCAGTTGTGAAATGTGTGAAATTTCTTCAACCACAGTATTTCCATTCATTTTACACAAACAAAGACCTTTCAACTTTTACAATGATTCAATCAGAAAAGTTTGGCTGTTCCTTTATTTTTTTTTATAAGAATGCAAGCTTAAACAGAGGAAGAAAAATTCACTCGTTTAATGAAACACTTAATTTTTTCATTCAAAGTCTTGAAAGTGTTTATTTTAGATTTTTTTTCATTCATTTTCTTGCAAAAACAAATAAAAAGGATAAAGGTTTTTTTGCCGTCTCAGCCCATTTGAAATTTAAAAAAATAAAAAAAATCCCCAAATTTGAAATTTAACTTGTAAAATCCAATGTTTTTCTATTCCTCTGTCATCTTTGTCTGTAATCTAGGTTTGTTTACATGTAAATACGGTACTTTTAATATGAGAACAGTGGTGACAGCAACATATGTTTTATGATTTGGCGAAAAATTCAATCAATTAAATATAGTTTTAACAATGTAAATGAATAAAAGTTACGTAATTCAATATCCCAGATTCAATTTTCGTCCGTCTTGTTCTATTGTGTGGAGCATGTTTGTTGTTGGAGATATTGTCAATTCTGAATGGGTAATATTTAAACAGATTTAACCGTCTGAACAGATTCACACTTTTATAATACAGATAAGCTTTAAGCTGATCTGTAGGTGTACGAGGCTAGTGTTTGTTTGCCTCCCTCCATACCTCATTATCTACGGAAACACAGGTGTATACCATTAGTTTAATTCCCCATTTTTCTATCCAGCACCTTGGAGATTATGAGGGATCTAAGTCTGTCAACAAAACCTGTTGTATGCCATACTTTTCTAAATACGACCTGTCGAGTGACTGAATCGGACGTTTCGCTTAAACAAATAGTAAAGATGTTACTTAGATAGATTTATCAAAATATTACGGCAGATAAATATTTTACTCTGTATGTATCTGTCATGAGAGATTATAGATAATCTAGGCTGTATAACTGTCAAGATTAACAGATCAACATTCTTAGGTTTGTCACCAAAAATTTAGTCAAAAGTTATATTGTAAACTAGAAAATTTTGGATGCTTTTAGTCTTTCAGTGACATGCATTTAAATTTTTTGTAGATGTTTATCTACTTGATGAAGGAAAGAAAAAGATTTTTTTTTTTTTTTTTTTTTGGTCTATAGATGATACCTATTGTATCTGTTAGGTGAATGACAGAAAAAAAAATATTTTAATTTATTTCAATTTTTTTGGTCTAAAGATTTTGGTTGCTTTCAGTTTTACAATGACAAGCATTTAATTTGTTTGTTGATATTTATCTGTTAGATGAAGGACAGAAAAAAAACATACTTATTTTTTGGTATATAGAAGAGAGAAAAATGGATGATTTTAAAGAAAAAGGAAAGTTAAATTCAGAGAGGCAGAAAATATACTGGAACAGTTATCTCAAAATTTTCTTTTAGTGTTAAAGTCGAATTGTTCAAAATTAAAAAAAAAAAAGAATTTAAGCATTTTAATATTCAGAATTTCTTGGACCTTGTATTTCTTTATTTGTACTTGATTAAAGAAAATATCATTGTTTAAAAACAATTATCATGTTTCTATTTTATACTTAATGTAATGAATGCTACTAGAAGAACAATTTTCTGTTTATTCAGCTGTCATTTTACTAGAAGATAGTGTTGTCAACCTAGAGACATACAGATAGCACTAATGATGGAATACATGTGCTAGAGATTAAGGGCATTTGCCTCCCATGTTTAAACTTTCTCAATTTTTCATATCCAGCCTGCTTTATCCAAGGATAGGCATGAGAAATATTGCATAGCAACCCTATTTTTTCTCAATATTTTTATAATCTGTAATTTATTTTGGATAATATGAAATAAGGCAAAGTTGACCTTAGCTGGATTTGACTATTCATATTCCCCCCCCCCCCCCCCCCCCCCCAATATAAAATTTATCTGTTTTTGTTCATTTCATATTAAAAATCAAGAGATACTCTTTTCCATGCCAAAATTTTGCAATTTTTTACAGCTTAAATCTCAAAAACAAGCAATCTGGCCTATTTTATTTTTCTGTAATATGGATTATTAATAGGAAATGTAGTTAATTTCAAATCAACCACAAACAACTTGAAAGCAGAGCTTTAACTGAAAGGTTGAACAAATTTTCTTTTATAAAATAGAAGTTTTATGAAAATTATATAATTTGAACATTTCAAAATCCTGAAAAATATTGTGCCTCAGTTTATTAGTCCATGGGGTTGTCATCAACTCATGATTATAACAAACCTTTAAAGAATTTTCTTTTTCTAAATTTAGAAATTGAAGTTTTCAACTCCCTTAGGCAAAGTTGACCTAAGATGGATTTGACTATTATCTTTTAAGTCCTTTTTGGTCATCTATTGTTTTTGATTCTTATATATACTGCTTCGGATGCATCAAATTTTGTTTTTATTATTTACAGAAAGTGACAGTTCCTGCAGATAGTAATTGGAGTAGTACATTGGCTGACTTCATTCGTAACAATGACAAACCACTGATTGAATCATGTGATAAAGTATTACGTGGATATGAAGATGAGTTATTGCCGTGTGAGTCTGTAGCTGAAGTGATGGATGTTCTAGGTAAGTCCTTTATTAATAAGGCATAGGGTGTGTTGATATTATCTGATGTAAACGTCAATACATAGATCAAATGATGTAAAAATGAGATCGTTACGAGTAGAATCACAGAATTTGTGTTTTGAAAAATATTTCTATAACGCCATTCATTTACTTTTCAAATATTTGTGGGAAAAATGTCTTATCCAGATGGTATTGTATCTTAAGACCTAAGCCGATATAGAATATGGCCATAGCTATATAAGACAAATATTAATGTTTGTATTCTCAATGTCTTTCAAAGTCTAATAACAAAAAGTTTACAACAAAAAAGTTCAGGTGAAAGTAAATTGTAAAGGATGTAGATTCACTGAAAATTAAAAATTGGATTATAAAATTACCAATCCCATTTATAAAACTATTAAAGAATTACTTTCAGAAAATGTAAATATAAGCCATGTCTTGATTACACATAGTGACTGTGTCGTCATTAATTTAATGTGACAGATTTTAATGAAATATAAATGCACATCTGAAACATTTTGGGCTAAATTAGAGCTAACATAGAGCTGACATTGCATCACCAAAAATATCTTTTTGCCAGTGAACAGTTCAATTAAAAATATACCTCCTGTGGGAATACCTTTTTGAATGACGGTTGTACTTTACAGTATTGCTAAGCATTTACAAGTCAAATAGTCAATAATTTGCGTAATTTCTATATTTTACTGGATTAAGCTGTCAAAACTGATAAACCTAAGAAAAAAATAAATTTTAAACAAAAACTGCAACTAAGTGTTATTATAGTTCATAAATTAGAATTCTATTTTGCAAAGTAATGTTCGTTTTTAATACACATAATGTAAGTCAAACTGACACTAAATATTTTTATTTTGTGAAAAATACAATGAAATAAGTTTGGAAATGTATGTTTGATGCATTTTTTGTTTTCAGCATTTCATTAAATTGCATTGATATTTCATAAAATTGCATTGATAATTCATCCTTTTTTCTATCATCAATAGAATGCTTCAGAAATTAATTTTCCATTCTATTAAATTATGATGTGCAGTTTTGCAGATGCTTGAAAAAGACATGTAGAAATCAATCCAAAATAATGAAGTTTCTATAATGCACCATAATAATTAATTTGTAATAATGAATGCACACTTAATCTATGGTATTTTTGTGTTCACTGTAAGTAATATTTTAAATGATGTTTTGTAGGTTTGTTATCAGATATACCAGACTCAACAGCCTTTATGACAGAACTGATGAGCTCCATGCCATAAATGTAGACTTTGTTTTAGTGTATGCTTCAATTAAAGACGTTTTTTTTTTAATTTACCACATGTATAAACTGTTCTGAATTTTCCTTAATACAAAATTGTTCTGAATTTTACCACATATATATTGTTTTAAACAAAATATGCCTCAGAATTTTACTTTAACAAAGAAAATTTCAAAATATTACAAAACATGAAGATGTTCAGAATTTTACCATGCATAACATTATTCTTTCATCTATTAACACATATAACATACAGTTCAGAATATTACCACACATTAAAACTGTTCATATTTGTAACACATAAAAGAATTCAGAATTTAATTTGCAGTATGCTCTTTATATATGTAGATTGTATTACTGTATCCCCATGCAATATGATAATTGTACTCATAGTACGTTATTTGATTGTGTTAAAGATGGTTTATTTGAAATTTGGAATTATTTGCAAGCTAAAAGAGTCTTTTATATGATTAATCATTAATGTAAACTTATTTAGATCAAATTATTTTTCCTATAATTTATTGTTGCTTTGATTGTTATGCGTTAAAAAGAAAATAATTAATAGATAAGATAATTTAAAATATGATTTGAGAAAAGTAATCAGTATGTGACTTTATAATATAGAAGCGCTATAGATTCTGAAAAAGCTGCCTTTTAGGTTCAGGTATAATAATCCCATTTACAGTTTCATATGATTAATAAAATACAAATCGGTTTCCTGATTATTGATTTTGGTAATACTTTGGATTTATTTGTGTGGGCAAACATCTACCAATTTTAGAGTATTGAGAAAAAAAATGTATACTGGATTTTGTCTGTCAAATAAAGTTTACATATAAGCCAATAGAAAAATTATAATTCTTTGAACACATAAATTAATGGTAGACCTTCAATCATGAAATCATTATAAATTAGTGACAATAATGAGTCAACTGAAGTTTAAAATCTTCCTTCTACAGCATCAATTTTTCTTCAGATAAGTTTAAATTTAATATAATGTGTTATACTGTCTGTCAAAATATTTTAGGTGTTGCAAATGAATGTGGTATTTTAGATATGCTTTTATGTTATTTCAGTAAACTTTAAAATTCAGAAAATGAATAATAAAAGATTTTATGTCATTGATAAAAGAATCTGCTTCCTCAGCAATGTTTCACTGTTTGCTTATTGTGATAAAAGCTTGATAAAAAAGACTTGTTTTTATTGAATGCCTCTAGTATATAAGTGAATGAGATGTGGTAGGATTGCCAATAAGACAACTGTCTATTAGAGTTGGGTAAAGTGGATGCTAGCAACTTTGGCAGTTTAGGAATTGGTCCAGAGGTAAATTTTGACTAAATACTTTTGTGTTTTGTCAGTGATGGACCATCTGTAAAACTTTTAAGGGAAAACAAATTGTTCTGAAACCACAGTGCCTCTTGAAACTTATCTTGACCCTCATTCTGGAGGTAGAGAGTAGATTTAAAATTTGTATGAAATTCCTGCCAGTAACCACACATGACTGCCATTACTAAAAAAAAGAAAAGTAGTTTAGGGTTTAACAGCAAGGAACCATCCTGTAACGGGTCAATTAGTACCAATCTATTGTAAGTTATATATTTGTACATTAACCCGTGAACATGTAATCAATAAATAGACTATATGAATGATTATTATGTATACAGATTCCTGAAATGAACCCTTAATTGATTTAAATATATAAAACTATTGGGAGAAATTTATTGTTATTATTTAAACCATGACAAAAGTAATAGAAACTTGTCAAAATATCCATAAAAAAATCCTATTAAATTCTATGAAAGCTTTGCAGAAAGAACCTTATTGAAATTAAAATATCCAAAAATGTTGCTTTTTCTCAGATGTTTTCTGCTGAGATATATTGCCTTTTGTGCTAAGGTTGCATAAACCAAACAAATGATTATTCCTACCTTGTTTAAATTAAAGGTCTACAAAAGGATAACTGTGCTCATACAGTTTGCCTATGCCCATATCACTCAAAAAACTAAAGATAGAAATTTTTAATTTTTATTTGCAATTGAACAATGTTGAGTTCTTAAAGTTGATAATAGCTGTTTATGTTTGTTTCTGATGATCCTCTATTAAAGGAATTAATGCCTTTGTAATTTAGCAGTTGGCTAGGACATTTAGTCGACCCAACACTTCTACGTTTACAGTATTCCAAATGACAATAACAGGAAGATTTTGTTCTACGAGCAATACTTGCTACCCTGTGCTTAATGGATTAACAAAACAATTTCATTGCATAGCACATTGCTTTATTGTATTTCAGCCTATCATAATGACCAACTTCTCCGAAATTTCTTACAAGCACACTTGTACCAGTGCATGCTAACAACATAGCTGCCATAGTGATACAGTTTTCGTCTTGCCTCAATAAATTTCTATAAGGTCACTTGAGAAGGCTACACTATCGGTAAGTCAATTGTATTGAGTACAGTTCTATTAACATTGTCACATCTCATACCATAGAGATTATGTCTTGGTCAGATTCGATTGATTTGGAAACTTTTGATATTCTTTATCAAAATTTCACTGGCACAAAGCTTTACTGTGTCAACAATTTGTATATGTCATTCTGATATAACCTACGATGACCATTTCATCACAAGATCAAGGATTTTGTTTTAAAATGTTTTGTACCGTATTCAGCTGTGTATTATACGCAGTAATGTATAGTCCGCATCCCTTTTCATCCCCTTAGAATCGTGAAAAAGGTTTAGTAAACAAAATATGAATTTTCACACACATAGTACAAAAGATACATTATTGAAATAGAAACAGGAAAGTTTATGGATTCATGAATATGCTCATTGAATGATAAATCAGCCAGTGTTAAGTTTAGACTTTGCATAGTAATATATTTTTTTTTATATTTTCGACTTGACAGTCAGTTTTGCTCTCCACTAATTGCAGATCATTCAAAATGCTGACCCTTTTTCAAATATCTTGTCAAGCTAAATTATTCAACTGGTCGGAAATTTTAACCAACTGCTGTAGAGAACCACGAATTACCAGATGTATGAAAAAGTACTTCATCAAAAGGCAAACACGTGCTCCCCCCCCCCCCCCCCCCCCCCCCCCCACTTGAATCCGCCTATGCCGCGTGATATCAAACGAATTCAAAAATAACTAATATTCCTGACTTGGTAAAGGCAGTTACTCGTGTAGAAATAGTTTTATACCTATTTAATAAAACCTCGCACGCGTATGACAGTACGGTATAGAAACATCCTTTGAATATCGGCTTGATATCTTAGTATGCAATGGTAGTCTTTCAACGTCAAGAAATTTAGTTTAAACTTGGACAGAAGCTTCTGAAAAATCAGGAAACCCCCAGCAAAAGTAACAAGTTTACTGACTGATAGGTGTAGTTCATTTGCAGTCAACATTACATTTTAACATCGACAATAGTAGTCGAAACACTGTCGTAAACTGCAGGAAAAACCACTTGCGAGTATTGTTATAGCCTGTTTGCTATTTTCTGATGAATCATAACCAACAGGAGAGGAGGAGTCTATGAGTTGTACCAATTTGTCAGATCAAGCTTTCAAATAAATGATATGATTTTTTTTTAATTAACCATGATGATTACGCAATTCAACTTTGATATGTGATACTTAAATTGAAATAGCTGCATCTATACTATTAAACGAGAAGACCTCATTTTTGGTGTCGCTTCTCCTCTTTCCACAATAAATTAATCAACACGACTCTGTATCCTATATGTACAGTGCATAGTCGCATTTGTCATCCATTCATATGATTATTCAGATTGAGTTATTTTGGGAGAAAAACGAGAAAAAAGGCATCCGGATATTGTCCCGTCATTGGACGAAATTTTAAGTCAGATTATACTTCCGGTTTGCGTTTTTCTGTATACTTTGAACAAACAAATAGTACGAATAAAGTGTATTTTAATTCTGTTCAGAGTTTATTAAATGGAGAGGGTCTGTATACTATGTCAATTGACCACCATGGATCGATTACTAAACTAAGAATTGAAAGTAAATACACTTTATTTATATAGTAATATACAGATAAGCGCTAAAATTATTCATGTGAACTTTTGATACCTTTTCTGAAATTCTCCATTCATTAAATATTTTACAAAATTCATTGATAACAAAAAAAAAAGATGAGGTATGATTGCCATGTTGAGACAACTCTCCACAAGAGACCAAAATGACACAGAAATTTACGACTATAGGTCACCGTACGGCCTTCAACAACGAGCAAAGCCCATACTGCATACTCAGCTTTAAAAGGCCCCGAAATGACGATGTAAAAAAATTCAAACGAGAAAACAAATATGTAACACACAAACAAACGACAACCACTGAACTACAGGCTCCTTACTTAAATGTTCATAACATACTAAATGTATGTTCATATTGAAATTGATAGAAAACCAAAAATTGGGAATTTTGGAAATGAAGGAGGAGGTATAAAACTTCTAACAACACTTTACATACTTTTAACTCCGCTCTGAATGCCCGCGATTTCGCGGGTGTGTTCTAGTAAACATTTAATACAAATGAATTTTCGTTTTAAAAAACAGACGTGATACACTTTTGATTTAACAGTTGTTATTAATAATTAAGACTTAATTAAAACTGCTTTCTCTAATATGCTCCAGCGTGGGGATATCATTATTGTTTGATTTTCAAAAAAGTTTATGTAGTTAATGTATAACATGAGCATTTTTATACCATTCTCGAATAATTAAGGTGTAATAAGCTTTTATCGTTTAATTAAATGTCGCGACATGTTGACCTACAATACACATAAAACAACTGATAGTCATTTTTTTCTCAATATGAAGCAAATTACAATCCTGTCCTTAACATTCTGCATGTACAAATACGGGACAGCAATCGGAATAAAAGATAGACACGTAAATGTCAACTGTAGTCTGCAATAACAGACAACTAATTACAATTTGTCAATCTCAATCCCCTCCCCTCCACCTCCCTCGAGTTTACAAAACTGTATAAATTTACGATAGACGATAACAAAAACCCGTCAACACTCCTCAAAGGACAACAAAACATCGAAACAACGCACAAAAAGGCTGAGATTTAGGATTTTTAAAACTACCTCGACCAAAAAATTTAACCAGAAGCGGGCAGACGGACGAACGGACGAACGGACGCAAAGACCAGAAAAGTCATAATATCCAGAAGTGGGGCATAAAAATGTGTCATGCATTTTTAGGTAAAATAGTGACCCGTCTAGTTTGAAATGTCAAAAAGAAGTGGGTCTGAAGCTGTCAAATAAATGATAAATGATAACACACACTTGTCCATATTTTGAGAGATGATAGACAGATATCAGCTACGCAATTCAGGCTCCCTTGAGCCTTAAGACGAAGCAAGAGTATCTACATACCCCCCGGATTGTTTTTTTTTTTTTTTTTTTGTAAGCATGGTTAATTGTATTTACGAGTATTTACCCCACAAGCGATTATTTGTTTATTTTAGCTTGGATGTGTATATATGAGGACAGACCACTCGCAACCTCAGGTCTATAAGTTATAACCGTACCATCAAGTTTCCTTCGGAACAAGACGCTAACACACACACTTGTCCTAGGCACTATCAAAGATTGCTTCTTGTAAGTTAATGCTGCAGATCTAAGTGTGGTACAATTTTTCTTTTTTACTGGGGAGTCTTTTACATTTCTTGGTCGGGCAGAACATCCACAAGCTTGACAAGTCAATTTAACACAAATTATCGTTTATGACATTTTTAAAATCTGGTGTAGGAGATAATAATATTTCTCTTGCAGATGAAACCGCTTGTAAATCTCTGGGATCAAAACAGTAAAAAATATATATTGGGTGATGGAAGACTGACGGTTACATTAATGTGGGTGATGGAAGACTGACGGTTACATTAATGTTTCCTTTGATCTCATGTTTGTAGTCAATAATACAGACACTCACTTTTGTTTTTTGTTTTAAATTAGGTATAAATGTGTTCAATTACTCTTAACAAAGCTGACGTTTGAAAATGAAAATGAAAAATTAATTTTAATTAATTGTTGTGTCTGGAACAGTTAGACAATTGCTATCGCTTGAATGAGGAAAATCTTCGCTTTCAAATGACAAAAGAAATAAAGAATTACACACACACAATAGCCCTCAATGAGTTCGTGATATTGAAATAATTTTCTACTCCACAAGCACAGTCTACACAGCTACTTTAGTACAAGTAATCTTGATGTACAGTTCTAAACATGCATATCAAATGTACATCTGTGAAGCTGTATATAAACTGTACATCTGTATAAACAGTGTATATCTGTTTAGCTGTATATAAACTGTTTGGCTGTTACAGTATATAAACTGTACATCTGTAAAATGTACATAAACTGCACATTTAAAAAGCTGTATATAAACTGCAACTCTGTAAAAATGTACATTAACTACATTTTTTTATCTGTGTAAGCTAAACATATAGATTCTACCACTGCATCTTGTGTTAAACGAAATCTACGCACAGTTTATATACAGTTTTATAGGGCTGTAGTTTATATACAGCTTTACAGCTGTACAGTTGATATACAGCTTTACTTATGTACAGTTTATATATAGCTTTACAGATGTACAGTTTATATATAGCTTTACAGCTGTACAGTTGATCTACAGCTTTACAGATGTACAGTTTATGTACAGCTATACAAATGCACATTTGATGTGCATCTTTACAACTGTATATGAAGATTACTTATCTTAAAGCAGCTGTGTATGCAAGGATTTACTATACAAATTCTTGGTCTATGGAAGGTGCGAATCGATTAAACCGTTTCTTATGTGGAGTCATATAGAAAAAAAGTATTTTGCAACAATTTAGTATAAGAACAAAGACGTTCAGTCCAAAATTAATTTACGCAACAAACAGAAGAGTTTTGTGTATTACCCGATGATTAATAAAAAAAAGCGTGAAATCAATTATTATCAATCTTTCACGGCCGTTTTTATGGAAAAAGTCAAATTGACCAATTATACATGTACATCTGTGAAGCTGTTAATCTATCATTTAGATATAAACAAAAATTTAGTCTTGAAATATAATCAGTATCAAAATATAAGAAAAAGTGTATGTCTTTGTTAAAATTTTACTGCTACGGGGTTTTTTTTTTTTGTAAACACACAATTAAATGCTATTTATTCTATCGTAGCTGCGGTATGTTTTTGTTGTAACTATACATTTCATGTTATATGAGGTAGCAGTTTTACACCACTACTTACTGTCCAAGTGTATTTTTGAGACATCATTCGAAAACCTTTATTGTTCTTCAAACATAATTTTATTTGAGTAAAGTTACATGACGGATAAAATTCAGTCTTTCTGTTGATTTATAACGTTATTTTTGTAAGTTTTAAACGACTCCCCCTTTTTTGAATTTGCCTTGGAGTTCGTTTAAAAAAAATATTTGAAGAATAAAATCAAGTCATAATGTATAGACCGAAATTTTCGTTCAAACTGTTAGTATCGACATAACATCTCAGAATAAGTGTCTATATGCACACTTTTAAAATTGCATTTACGATAAACTTCCTACGTGATAACTGTATAAACGGTGTTAAACCATAAATACAATTTTTAATACATTGTACAGTGTTTGTGATCTTTTTTAACATGCTTTATTTCGCAATATTTTTAACTGAAGATTGTGTTTATAGTCATGTTTATCTTAGAAATGGGTGTAAAAGTTATGTAGCATAGACCGACCCGAATTTTTTACGTTATGTGCAACGGTATTGTGATTTATAACCTAATTTTGTACCATAAACTCATCATAGATAGATATCAGAATTGAAATATTGAAAAACGCCAGACACGCGTTTCGTTTATTTAGTGACGCTGGAATAAACAAAAAATAAAAAATATGATTAAAGTACAAAATTGAATGGCATTAGGACCATATTTGGTTTTGCCAAATACACTTATTATACATCTAAGGTAACATATTCCTGAGTTGGAACATAATTAGGATTACGTAAAATTAAAAGTTTCACTTAATCAACAAACAAACAAAAAAGCACAGTTTTCTGTTTTGTCAACTCATAGTTTTTTATTACATTAGTGACCATTTTCATAGCGTAGGTATACTATCTAAGAGAATGAAAAAAACCCACACACATATCAATTTATACGAAATAAATTAGATCTTTTGACTTTTTTACAATTAAAAATCATTACAAGATGAATCGAAGCTGACACTGTTACTGTTCTCTAACATAGATGAAAATATACATTGTGGTTAGGTATTGTGAAAAGCAAAACAACAAAAATACAGAAATGGCAAACACATGATATCAAACGAATTAAAAATAACTGTAATATTCCTGACTTGGTACAGACAGCTCCTCGTGTGGAAAATGATTAAACATGGTTTTATAGCTAACATAATAATACCTCTCACTTGTATCACAGTCACATAGAACAACCACCACCTTGAATTAGAAAATTGACATTGAACCAATATCTTCGTATGCGATGGTAGTCTTTCAAGGAAATAAACTTTATTTCAAACTTGGACAGACGTTTCTACAAAATCAGGAAATCCTCAACAAAAAATTCAAAATTTAATGACTGATAGATGTAGTTCATTTGCAGTCAGCATTACAATTTAATACTGACAACAGTAGTCGCAGACGAAACATTGCCGTGAAACCGCGGGAAAAATCATTTACAAGTATTGTGTGTGTGAAGCATATTTGCTGTTTTCTGATGAATCATAACCAACCGGATTGGAGTTTGAGTTGTATGTGACAATCTGATCAAGCTTTTAAATAAACATAATTTTTTTAATTAACCATGATTACGCTTATTCAACTTTAAAATCAGGTGAAACATTAATTGAAATAGCTGCATAAACAGACGTCGTGGTAAACTTTTGATCTAACAGTTAATTTTAATAATTAAGGCGTTATCAAAACTGTTTTGTCTAATATGCTCCAGCGTGGAGATATCATTATTGTCAGATTTTCAAAAAAGTTTATGTATTAAATGACTGTATAACCTTGGAAATTTTTTCCCTTTTATGGCATTCTCGGATAATTAAGGTGTGATTATTACTTACAGATTATTATTATTATTTACAGTGCTTATATAGCGCTTATCTAAATAAACATTTGCTCTAAGCGCTTTACAATGCATAAAAATAACAATGATACAAGAACTTATATATATACTTAAAGACTCCAGTACAGAGCAATCCGAGCTTTCTTGGGTTTTGGAAAAATCTCGCCGATACCAGCAATAATAGGTGATATGGGATGGAAAACAGTGGCAAACTTTATCATAGACTGTTTAAGGATAAGACAAGATGTTATATACACATTTTTACTTTAACAAAACTACACAACGTAAAAACTGTAAAACTAAATATTTTATATCAAATCAAATGTAGCTATACATGTATAATAATGTTTTAAAATGATAGTTCTTCGTAAGCCTATAAGGCTGGCTGAAAATAACAATGTTCATAACATATGTATTATATAATGGCAATTCAGGTTGCACTTTAATGAATTATTTATTCATTCATATATATCATGTACTGTAGTACGCCGCTAGATTAAAACTGACGAGGCCACACGGCCACTGAAAGCTTTATTTTAGAGCCCAGGTGGTCGTGTGGTCTAGCGGGACGGCTGCAGTGCAGGCGATTTGGTGTCACGATATCACAGTAGCATGAGTTCGAATCCCGGCGAGGGAAGAACAAAAAATTTGCGAAAGCAAATTTACAGATCTAACATTGTTGGGTTGATGTTTAGACGAGTTGTATATATATATATATATATATAAACAAATTTAAAAAAAAAAATCTATGTATAATAAAGACCGTAAAAAAAATACAACTCAATATATGAAAACAATTTTAAGATATAGATACATTTTAAAAAAATTTAAAAGAAAATCAACAGAAGAGCTTCAATTTAGAAATTGGACTAATAGCTCTATGTCTAAAAACTAAAAAGAGTAAAGGAAAAAAAAAACAGATGGTGGTATTCTATTTTCTGTTGTCCCTTGACTGCTCTTAATTCCCTCATCCCTGAATCTTGTCGCTCTCCGCCGCTACTTTGATGTCTTAAGATGGGTCCAACCTTCACCGGGTGTTTCGACCCTTTACCCTTACATCATTGGCGGGTCAGTAGAGGTGGTCAAATCTCTACTCATCAGCACTCGACTTCAAGCTCATATCATCTTGGCGATGCCATAACTAGCAAGATGAACTTTCTGCTCCTCCCCTAGCTGTCTTCCTTGCCTTTTCGACTATTCCAATAGCCTGTAGCATCCTCCATACTGACTGTTTAGGAACTCCTTTGCAGAAACTCCTCTGCAGCTAGTATCCTCTCTCTCTACATGTTGTCATTATCTCTGTGTTCTTTTACTTATGATACTACTATTTATCGTTTAATAAAATGTCTCGACATATTGACCTACAATACACACAAAACGTAACTGATGCACTGATTTGTTTTTAATTTCATAGCAAATCACTTTCCTGTACTTAACATTCTACATGTACAAATACATGACAGCAACCCAACTACGAAATACAATATAGACATGTAGATGTCAACGTACGGTCTGCAATAACAGACAAGTAATTACAATTTGTCAATCATAATCCCCTCCCCCTCTTCCTCCCCGAGACTACAAATCTGTATAAATTTACGATAGACAGAATCAAAAAGTCCGCCAACGCTCCTCAAAGGCAACAAAAATACGAAATCACTGTGTTCTCTGGTCATCTGACGGACTTGTATTTTGTCAATAACTAAATATCTTTTGGAGTCAAAGTAGTCAGCACTTCTTTGTTGACTTGAGTTATCATTGATATGTTCATAATAATATTAAATTAACTGTTAACAAAACTTTGAATTTTTGAAATATTAAGGATTTTCTACCTCAGGAATAGATTACCTAAGCTGTATTTGGCAAAACTTTTAGTTATTTTTGGTCATCAATGCTCATCAACTTCGTACTTTATATGGCCTTTTAAACATTTTTTTAGATTGGAGCGTCGTCACTGATGAGTCTTTTGTAGATGAAACGCGCGTGTGGCGTAAAAATAAAATTTTAATCCTGGTATCTATGATGAGTTTATTCTTAATATTTTGTGATTATCGAATTTATTTGACAAAACAGGAAAATAATCATACATACTTCCCAGCTTTTATTAATGCGCTAAAAAGGACCCGATGATGATTGCAAATATCAACTAAGCATCTCAGATTCCCTTGAATCCCAAAACGAGGCAGAGGTATATCCATTCCCCCACTCTTTTCCCGGGTCCCCCTTGTTTTATTTTGTAAGCAAATGTGATTTTTATTGTATTTACGAGTATTTCCCCTAAAAGTGCTTATTTGTTTATTTTATTGGCACTGGCTTCGGTTACATGGAAATGTAACAATAATAATAAAGTTAGTGTAACATTTGAGACTAATTGCCGGAATACAGGTTTGGGTACGGATCTGATTAATTACGAATGTAACAATAATAATGTGTCTACGGTTACATTGCGTTATTATTACATTAATGCACTTCGATCACTATACGTTAGATTTATTAAACTTAAACCTTATAATTGTGTTGTTTAACTTTTTCCGCCAATTAGAACGAATATCTGGACTCTGAAAAGAAATACTGATTTCACCAGTTTCATCATGTCGGTAAATGTAAACATCACTGAATTGCCTTCATGTGATATAAACATATCAAGAGTAAAAAAAATATTTTTTTCACATGAATCATGACAGACATTGAAAGTTTCTTTAACTCCAAAAAAGGATAGTGCAAAATGGATTTGTACAGTATGCAATACAGACGTGCACATTGCTGTTTGTGATGGCTGCTTGGAGTGGTTTCACCAAAATGCGTCGGACTTTAATATGCTTCCATAAGCCATACTGGATGTGTAGAATATAGTTATCAAAGGTACCAGGATTATAATTTAATACGCCAGACGCGCGTTTCGTCTACATAAGACACATCAGTGACGCTCATGTCAAAATAGTTAAAAAGCCAAACAAGTATAAAGTTGAAGAGCATTGAGGACCCAAAATTCCAAAAAGTTGTGCCAAATACGGCTAAGGTAATTTACTCCTGGGATAAGAAAATCCTTAGCTTTTCGAAAAAATTAAAGTTTTGTAAACAGGAAATTTATAAAAACGACCATATAATTGATATTTTTGTCAACACCGAAGTGCTGACTACTGGACTGGTGATACCCTCGGGTATATTTTTTTACTGTTGTGATGTTTATATCACATTGTGAAGGCAATTCAGTGATGTTTACATTTGCCGACATGTAGGAACTAACATAATAAAATAAAAACTGTATGCAATATTGTACAATTCAAATAAAAGTTTTCAAGTTTTATTTTGCATTTATGTAAAATTAACGTTATGTAACCATAGACTCAATTATCATTGTTACACTTGTAATTACTCGGTTCCTCATCCAACACTGCATTCCTGCAATTCGTATGCAATGTAACATTTGTTTTTTTTTTTTTTTATTATTGTTACATTTCCACGTAACCGTAGCCAATGCCTATTTTATTTTGTGTGTGTGTGTATATGATGACAGACCACTCGCAACCTCAGGGTTGACAGACTAGAGAGAAATGATGTAGTCTGTTGTATTACTTGACCTCTCGGCTACCAAGGCCCCTAGAAATGTTGCTTATATGTTTTTATGCCCCACCTACGATAGTAGAGGGGCATTATGTTTTCTGGCCTGTACATCCGTTCGTCCGTCTGTCTGTTCGTTCGTCCGTGCGTCCGTTCGTTCCGCTTCAGGTTAAAGTTTTTGGTCAAGGCAGTTTTTGATGAAGTTTAAGTCCAATCAACTACGAAACTTAGTACACATGTTCCTTATGATATGATCTTTCTAATTCAAATGCCAAATAAGAGTTCTGATCCTAATTTCACAGTCCACTGAACATAGAAAATGATAGAGCGCGTGGGGCATCCGTGTACTGGAGACACATTCTTGTTCATAGTATCAATCATCATTGTATTCTAATATAATGAATTATAATGAAGACGGGGAGGAGTATAACACATCCGATTTCTAGCACAAATTCATGGTTGAACCTCTATTTTAATAACAATGAATGTATTTACAAGTTTGATTGCACTTATTTGTCAACAAAAGAATATTCAAAGATATTAATATTTAAAAAAATATATATATAAGTTGCAGGATACAATAATATTTCCCTTGCGACCGAAACAGCTTTTAAATCTTTGGGATCAAACAGTTAAAAATATTTGTTGGATATAAACGACAGACTGACGGTTACATTAATGTTTCTTTTGATCTCATGTTTGTAGTCAATAATACAGACACTCACTTTTGTTTTTTTTTTTAAATTAGGTATAAATGTGTTCTCTTACTCTTAATAAAGTTGACGTTTGAAAATAAAAATGAAAAATAAATTTATAATTATTTTTTGTGTTTAGGACAGTTAGACAAATGCTATCTCTTTAATGATAAAATTTTTCGTTTACAGATGAAGAAAGAAATACCCCCCCCCCCCCCCCCACACACACACACACACATCAATGAGTTCGTGATAATTTGGTACATATTTATCAAAGTACTTGGACACCTTAAAAGGGCATACGATACAGTTTTGATTCCGTATTTACAGTTTGATGAAAATTACCATATATATATATGCTAGTTTTTGCCTGATTAAATCAAATATGTAATAAAAAATATACCTTCATGTGCTACTTTTTGAGTTAAATGAGGTCGAAATTGTGTATATTTGCTCAAAATTCGGATTTTTGGCCGTAATTTTCCTTTGAAAAGAAAGCCATAACTTTTTTGTTTTAAAGATAAACACAAATTGATTTTTGTTAAAAATATTTGTTATTTCTGTATTTTATAAGTATCATCAAAAATTATGCATTTTTCATTCAGAAATAAGTCATATTTATCAAATGGTCATGAATTGAGAAATGAAAGTCATTTTTTACTATATTTTTATCAAAATTTAAAAAAATGCACTATTTACAGTTTTATCAAATTTGGTCCACATAATCTCCCTGCAAAATGAAACAAAATGTCGTTTTAAAAAATAGGGGTCCACGGACTCGTTTTCAAATTAAATCAGTTTGAATGATAAAACTCAGTCGAAAATGCATCTTTCCCCGATATGTCACAGTTTGACGTCGCGAAAATAACATTTTACGTTAGCAATATCATTGCCTCCCCTGTAACTGTATCGTATGCCCTTAAAAATATTTGTTTTTAATGCAAATGCAAATTCATATTTACTCGTATAAATAGAACACACTTGGGATCATGATATGTTCAAAATACATTCACGCAAGATGTATATACGTTTGTCATGTTAAATATGCCTATGTTTTGAAAAGAACAAACAAGTACATTCCAATGATTTTTATTGCATTCCTTCAAATATCAACAAACTTCTGAGATTCACCCATTTAAAAAAAAAGAAGATATCGCTACTCCATATAAGAAACAGATTTCTCGATTCGCACTTTCTATAGACTGAAGCAGTATTTTTTTCTGCCTCATAAAAAAAAGAGTTGAGATTCATAAACCGTTATCAAAAAACCAGAATACGAAAAGAAAAGACATAGACAATAAAGATAAAATGACGAGGAAAAAAAACACAAAAACAACATAAACAGGAAAAGGTAGCAGTTACTGCTCCAAAATGGCAACCTTCATGTATGCAGTATTATTCCAGACACTAAAAAAGTACATGTCTTTAAAGAAATCTGTAATGACAGCCAACTTAATATGGTAAATATATATTATACAGAAGGAAAATGCAGTACAATGGCTAAAAACATCGAACAAAAATTAAATTTGTAAAAATGAAATGTGAATACACTACAACACAAATAGTATAAAAGTGATAAAACTCTATACATTTTGAACAGTTGCAAAATCCAAAATTCAGAATTCTTACTTTGAAAACTGTCTTCGTCTCATTGAACCGATAAATAGAGACATGACAGGACATCTCATAATAGGGTAGTCTTCGCAACAACTATCTAAATTGGTCCAAAATGTCTATACTTTAGATAAGGTTTTAGTTTGATAAAAAAAAACCTCTCAGACTTCCTTATCAGAATCAAAATGAATGGAAACCGATTTATTGCATGATTTACAGCTACCAGTAAAACTTATTTACATATAAGAAAAAGGATGAAATATATCACAACAGTTCAGCTGATAGATGTATGTTTTTTTTATTATTCTTAAAATTAAGAATGGAAATTGGGAATGTGTCAAAGAGACACCAACTCAACCAAAAGGCCAGATAACAGCCGAAGGTTGTATCACTCGATATGAAAAATCTATTATCTAGGTAGAAAAACAATCAAAGATGGAGATAAGAGTCAAGTTTCATTTCTTTTATTTCCTCAGATGTTAAAAATACAAATATTAGTTATTTCGTTCTTAAAATATTGGTTTATTTGAAAATGATACGGGTAAATATCAGAGTAAACATGTAAATGATTTCTTGAAAATTCAATAACGGCATGAAAAACTTAAACGAGCAATACTTTTATCCCGATAAATTAAATAGCACCGCTGCATTTTACTTGTATAACGCTAACAGTTTTTTAAATGCCCACACTAGATAGTTGCTTCTGTGCAATCTACATGTATAATTGGAAATCATTTTGGCAAAATCTTTTTATAATGATAAATTGTAAGTGTTTACTTGCATTCGGTTTAACCCCACACTAGGTATAATGTAGCTGGTATTAAAAATCGGTCACACACACCCATATTTCAGAAGAAAATTTGTACGAAAACACGTTTCCGATTACAAGTTTCTACTGTTTAATTCTTTTACAACTGTTATTGCTCCTACAGTTGATCCAACTTAATCCGATAATTTGCACTTATGCAACAACCATTTTTGTCAAATGTAGAAATAATTCGTTTGATCTACTTTATTAATGATAGCGAAAAGGAGAATATTTACGATTTTAAATCCTGGGTTTGTTTTTATCTGGTATTTCTACGTCTCTAGGAGGAACTGAAGAAGGCAGAAGAATTTATAGCATTCAAAATCTCACTAAATCTTCAAGTTAAAAGCGGTCAATAAAATGCCATGAAAACTGATTTTTGCACAGTACTGCTTGTATCGGAAGCATACTGTTTGTATTTTTATTGGGTTTTTTTTTCTCTATTTAAAATAGTTATAAATTATGAATACTGGTTAACATGATTGCATGTTATTTACTTTAACTTTCCTTTTGCCAAGGTAAAAAGATACCAGGCTTATACTTCTGTTCACCAGATGCGTGTTTCGTCTATACAGGACTCATCATTGAATTTGAGCCTTGTGTATAGAGAAATCTTATAGCATCGTTATTCTTGTCGCAGGAAAATGGGACACCAATCTATCGGCGCAAAACTGGGTGAATATAAAGTCACCAGAAACCACTTTAGGCGTGGTATTAATTGTGGGCCATTTTCTGCATTAAACGAGTCGTCCAAATTATAATACTTTATATATTATATGAATCTGTAGCGGCGACTCTCATCGTCCGCCCTTTCTCATAATATATTCACCAGTGACTAACTCGAAAAGTGATTATATTACTTTCAAAATACGCAGCGCAAAACTATTTGTCGTCAATCGCCAAGAAACATGAATATGATATGAATGTGAAGCATATATAAAACTGAAAATACAAATAACCTAATAGAATGAAATTCAAAACAGTGTGGCTGTGGCCATTGATTGACACATTAAATTCATCCATTGACTGGGACAATTTACGTGAACGTTTGTCTGTAACGACCACTGTTCACGACGTACCTACGATAGACATTTAAACTGTGGGGTCACCAAAGGTTTCTTAACGCCTTTAATTATAAAATAATTCGAAAAATTAATCAGGAATAACCTTTATGTTTTGATTTATATAATTGATATAAATCAAAACATCGTGTTATTTCTGATTAATTTTTCGAATTACTTTATTAAGGTGTTGAAAACCTTTGGTGACCCCATAGTTTAAGTGTCTTTAAAAAGTATATAGTGAGCAGTGGTCGTTACATACAAACGTTCACCTAAATTGTCCCAGTCAATGGATGAATTTAATGTGTCAATCAATGGCCACAGCCACACTGTTTTGAATTTCATTCTATGTTTAATAAATTGATTAAAATGGAAACCTATGTCTGGGGACATTTGTAACCGAACTTTGTTTCATAAACTTATCATTGATATCAGGATTGAATATTTGTACGCCAGACATTCGTTTCGTCTTCAAAAGACTCATCAATGACCTCGAATAAAAAAAGTAAAAATCCAAATGATGTACTAAGTTGAATAGCATTCAACTTAATACATAATAACCTAAACTTTTCGATAAGGTTTTGCTAAATACATGAAGCTAAGGATATGTATTCCTGTTTTAGAAAATACTTAGTATAACAAAACATTCAGACACATTCAGAGTTTCACTTTAACAATTAACAAACAAAAACATGTTCTCTTTTGTTAACTCACAATTTTCTATGACATCTTTGGTCATTTTCATTGCGTATCGCACAGAATTCCATGTATGTACTAACAGAAACACAAACAAAAAACTTTCGTCAATCAATACGGAAGAAATTAGACCTTTTGACTTTTTTGTTTCCTTAGAAACGCTGTCCTGTGAACGGTTGTCTTAACTGTGTTCTAAGATTGAATGGAATTCTAGATAAAAAAAATCCGAAAAGCCCTTGTGATACGGTTGTTTAACATTGAGCATATTTACACAGATTGTCATAATTTCCTTAACACAATAACTTACAACAGTCATCAAAGATAAAACGCTTATCTACAAGTGAAGCTTTTCTATCGAGTTGTTGTTGTCATGACAATAAACGTAATGATCTCACTGACTTCTTATTTATCCTGAGGTTTTAGAAAATATTGTTTTGACTGTAGAACTCATAAAGAAGCTATGTTCTTTTTACTATTATAAAAGTAAATTTGAAAATGATTAATATTAAAAGATAAATAAGAAAGATGAAACAATTAAAATCACAGATTGAATTAAATTAAAAACATGAAACAAAAATCATTACCAATCAACTAAAACAAAACCAACATAAAACTATTCTGCAAAATTTAAAATGCAATAAACTCGGCCCGTATGCATAAAGCCACTTACGTTAAGATATCCAAATGTAGTACTAATATAGCATTTGACGTGTAGAAAAAAAAATCCGTCCGTTCGGAATAAATATTCACCTAAGTAGCTTTATGCATACGGGCTCTTATGTTCAAGAACATTGTTCGTATTGTCATTTTTTTTTAATCTAAGAGGATTAAGTAGTCTATAGAATAACACATATTAATCACTTCAGCTGAAGAACTATGGACTCTGTGATTTATGACAGTCAGTTACTCGTTTCAGAAACTGTTAGACCACTCTGTTTTATCGTCTCTCTTAATAAAAATCGAACATATAGAAACTGTACCATTATAATAAAATATGCGATATAAAAAAGACCAAACAAGCAGGCAAGTTGTTATTTTTTGCCATTTGGTTTCTTGTGGAGAGTTGTTGCACTGCCACTCACATCTCCTTTTTTATATACAAATTATTATAGAAGAATAATGGGGCATTGTTTTGTCTCCTTACAATGGAAAACAAAACATAGTTACAATCCAGTGTCATTCTCAAATATGTAATAAATATGTGACCTTTATAAAGTCACTGAAATCAAAAGTCGTTCTGAATGTACATGAAAGAATCGTAACTGGACGTTAAACAAGTAATAATCGATCAACAATACACGCATGACTTTGGAAGCACTTTATGATAAAGTCTAGCACTTCGGTAGCTCCAGAAAACAAAAAAAAAAAAAAAAAATCACTTTTAGTTTTAATCCAATTCTATTTTTCGTAATGTTTTATAATAATTTAATCTAATTTTCATTTTAATTCTGAAAAAAACCTATTAAGAGCACACACCAAAAACAAACTAGTTACTGGGAGCGCATGCTTTGACATTTTTCTGTTTCCACACTAGATGTTAAATTCCTCATTGTACATACACCGAAACACGAACATCCTTACCTTACACCTGTTAAGACAGTCTTCAATAATACCGCTTATTGACCAAATCTTTACCAAGCTTTGTGTGAAAAATCAGTAAATATTTGTATACTTGTTATGTCATATTATATGTCTAGCAAAAACTTCAAGTCGTCAGGGTTAAATTTGTTTGTCGAAGTTGGTCGTATTTCACGACAGTTTAAATGCAACAAAGAATGGTAGATTTATTCTTCTAAGGGATATCTGCACATATGCACTATATCTACTGTCAAAATATTTGTGATTAATTAATCACTTTAGTCACCGTTACACGTCAAAATACCTGCGGTGTGTTCGTTTAGGTGGAGGTGTTGGCTGAACAAACAGTTGTCAAAACTGATCGAGAATCTTTCTGACGATATTACTAGCAATCATGCAGTTTTGCTTTAGAAAATGACTATTAAACAACTTTGAAGTCCGGTTACGATTGATAAAGTTTACAAAATAATTGACGAAATGGTAACCCGAATATTTCAGTCCCTCCCCGTAATCGATCTCTCCTACTTGCGAGGTAGTAACCGGAATATAACGACTGAATTATTCGGGTTAACGAAATAGGGAAACTGTTCTCAAATCCGATTTCACCCTCTGATCTTTTGTGCATAAAATACACACAAGAAAAATAAAATTTAAGAACACTATTTTCATCCTCTGTTATGACGTCCATTTACATGAATAAACATAACATGTTAAATGATCTTAAATGGTCATACAACAGGCGTCTCCTTTTCTGTGAATGGGTAGGTTTTTTTTTTAAATTTAAATAGATCTATTTTTAATTCAAATCATAATTAAAACTTTATCCTTGCTGAGATGGTTCTAAAATCCAACATTTAATTGCATTTAAGATAAAACTGAAATTGTAAATGTTGTGTACAAGCTGAAATGTCCAATTTATTATTGATACATACTTTTTGTGTCAATTAAAACACTGGACACTTTTAATTTGTGAAACACTCATTTGCAAATCCGACGCCCCTCTCCTTAGAGCTATAGTGCCATGTATATAAACAAAATGTGCAGAATTACATGGTATACAATAAATGCATTACTTTACTGCTGTTATTATTAAATATACTTTGCAATTTGAATTAAAAAAAAACATTGGATTATTATCGTTTTTTAGCACACATCGTTTTCACCAGGTGGTGCAAGATTAACCATCTTCTACCATTACTCGCACATTGATATACTTTAATAGTTTGACAACAAGCACTGTCTGTTTATCGTAATATTCATGTAGGTAAACAAGCTTTGGTTCTTGACAAAACTGTACCAGTAACGTCAAAAGCAAACAAAAAATCGATAATATGATGCAAAAATACCGAGGCTCGTCAAGCAAAAGGAACATAAAAGCTTTATGGTCAAATAAAGGGAAAACTGCATCGATATTTCGTATGGTTGATACTAGCTAATTCAAAAACTGCGCAGAATTATTTTTTTTTTAAAGTTCTTGTTTAAGCGAAAATGTACCAAGTCACTATTAGTTAACATAAAACAAACTTTTAAATACGACAAAGAAACCTACCATCTTAAGTTTTAACCCATTTAACTATAAAACATGGAGACTTTGTATCCAGTTCTTTTATGTTTGATCTCACCATTTACCCAGAAGATAACAAGTGAATCCCAGTCAAAGACGAACCCATCAATTAGTAATTGTACTATACCTCCTACAGTTAGTATCAAAGGAATCGAGCTGTCCTTTAGTTTGCTTTCGATATTTATTAATTATAAATAATACTAGTTTGAAGTTACAACAATATGGTTTTATTTGTCTCTTTCTCAGCGCATACTTGTCCTAAGCCTACACTATTTCACACGATGTACATGTGTCAGTTGTTATATCTTTCAAAATGTTGACGTCTCTCGGCTTTGTTTGAGTGTATAATTCCCAAATCAAGTTTGGGAAGGTTGTAAATTTTCCGAATGTCGGTTTTTATCGCAGTTGCATACGTTTAATGGTTCACGAATTGAGAAAATGTGTTTGCTCAAGATAGTGATAGAAGTTTTAAACCTTTTATATCAAAAATATTTTATCAAAGAAGGATTTCATCTTCAGAGTTGTTTAGATATGTATATTTAAAAGTGATGACTACGAAAACACCTTGATAAGATCAAGGAAATATTTTTGTCTGTCGCTCTGCAGACCTTTTCCCAGGGTTTAAAGGGTGTATGCTAAGAAATTATATACAGTAATTTTAAACTTAATATCCTAGTTTTTATTGCTTAGAAATGCAGCAACAATTTCAACACAAGGCCGAATACTGAGCTATAAATTCAGTCAAGCGTAAAACCTGTTACTATACATTAACTGTTAAAACATTTCAAGCAGCATAAATTTGTGCTGAACAATTAGGAGCAGATAGGGGATGGGGAAAATGGAAAGGGGCTGCAGTCAATCCAACATTTGGAGTGATACTCGAAAAAGTATAGGCTTTTTCATATATGAACCCCATAAGGTATACCTGCCCCCTGTTCCCTATATCCGTCTCTAATGACACTTAGTTTTGGTACAGTACGATAACTCGGTTCGCTATACCTATAGCACCAATAATCGAAGGTGTCAAAAGAAAAAAATTCATTTTTGACATGCTCATGGGTGATTATGTGCAAACAAATATTTAGGGATTTCCTTGTAATGTAAAAGAAGGAGATCCTTTATGATTACCAATGAGACAACCACCAAACAAAGGCTAAAAGACACGGAGAATAAATTTAACAAATAAACAAACAGCCTTCAACACTGATCAAAACTAGTAACCCAAGTAAAAGGAAATGCTCCTAGAAACTAAAAATTAATAAGTGTATAACAATTCAATAATAATAATAAAAGTAACCATCTGATTCAGCTAATCAATTCTAACGAAAATTATTTATGGCAAGACGACAACTGACGACAATCACTTTACAAGATGATGTCATTGGTATAAAATCGCTCCCAATTAAAATGATTATATATATGAACCAAATTAAAACGGTATGTTCATGTTCAAGATCTTAAATATTCCGACATCAAACAACAAGGTGTGAACCATCATGGCATGGACCACAAGGCAGATAGCTGTGAAATACTTCGGATCCAAAATTGACTAATTCGAACAGTCTATCTATTTATGCTGTAGATGATCAAGTATATTAGATGTTTAAACATTTAAATAAATAAGGAACAACATTTATAGATGTTGAATCTGAGTTTACAGCATGGTACACTTATATATAAGAAAGTTTAGAAGGATCGCATGAAGTAATGTAAATTTAATCAGTGTTCAACTTTTTTTTTTTCTTTTCGATAAAAATTGGCGAAGTTTATATGACTTTCCCTTTAAAATATTTTCAACGGTATTAAAAAAGTATTTTTAGTTTATAAATAATCAAGGACTTTTTAGAAAGTCCCTGAAAAAAACGAAAAACAAACAACAAATATTTATTATATACGTTGGATTAAATTGTGTTAGAAAAAAGAATATGAAGAAGAATTATTATGTTGGATTCAAGCTGAATATACGCATTGTGAGTAAAATTGTCTACAGAAAATAAATGCCATAACATTGTATTACCCTTCTCTTTCGACAAAAAAGAGAACATCTGAGTTAAGTTTTTCTTATTTTAATGACAATGTTAATTTTAATTGTTATATTATTTTGTCTCAAGATCAAATAGATTACCTGATTTGATATTATGTAACTTAATGGTACTAGTTGATGAGTCTTTAGGGAAATACACCTTGTTTGAATTAATAACTATATTTCATCGTTTTATTGTGACACTTAAATTGGTTAAAGCTTTATTTATTCATTTTATCAACTTCCAATTCAAAACCGTTACATAACCTGAGATTGAAAATAATGAAGTCAGGTGCAAAACAGGCCTGTCTGTGTGCAGCAGACATCATTATTGAGGTGTTAAAAACATTTTTATGAATATTCAAGATAAAGTATATTATTGTGCCGCTGTGTTTTTTGTCTTAACGTTCGTTTTGTTACAATTTTTATTTTGTATTATTATTACTCTTCAAAAAAATATCAAATTAGTTTTAAACTGGAGCAGGCATGCAAAATTAATACTACAGCCCACTGCAACAAAAATCAACCCAAACTGTCATCAATAACATAAGCTTAGGGTTTCGTTTATTCAATTTTATAAATGTTTATTGTCAAATGTTGGAATTTAAAAGAAATACTTTTATGAATATATTGACATTTTTAATTATAGTGATGTTTTTATATATGTACACTGTATTTATTGTATGTATATAGTTTGTATGACGCTAAATCTAATACCCTGTTGGTGTTATATATAAACAAGTCTAAATTGAAAACAACGTTCAAACCTATGATTGCGTCTGATAAAAACCGCATTTTTTATACGTATATACAACACCTGGGCTTCACAATAATAAAGCTTTCGGTGGCCGTGTGTTACCTTTCCTCGTCAGGTTTAATCTAGTGTCGTACTACAGTACATGATATATAAGGCATGGAGATGTTATTTTTACAGATCAGCTAAATTATCTATAGTAAAGGATCCTACAAATTAATGTAAGATACAGTCACAGAAAATAATTATATTTATAAATACGTCTGAGCCAGTGACAACTCTACAACAGATTTATCCATCGGATCACCAGCAGTGATGGTGATACATGGCTGTGTATATTATGTATATACAACTCGTCTAAACATCAACCCAACAATGTTAGATCTGTAAATTTACTTTCGTCCCGCTAGCCCACACGACCACCTGGGCTTCATTAAAATGAAGCTTTCGGTGGCCGGGTGTTACCTTTCCACGTCAGTTTTAATCTAGCGTCGTACTACAGTACATGATATATATAAGCGGTACCAATTCACTGCACAAGATGCACATTCGGCAATTAATATCTCTTCAGTCATGCTCGAGGTCAAATAATTGAAAATTCTAAACCTATAAAAAAGACCAAACCATCCAAAATGACCTTTACTATAGTCCAAACCGAACAAGTAACCAGGAATTTGCAGGATGGAGATATGTTCCTAATTTATAAATGATTTCCATAATTTTATTACAGAAAAATTTAATCAAATAATATCCGTATGTTCATGCAAATACCGAAGTACTGGATATTAGGAAGGTGTTACTCTTGAAAACTAAATGTCTACCAGCAGAGCTAGAGGTAGAACATGAACGGTACCACTGAGTTTTTCTGCATTTCGAAAATGTTTATTATTAGATGTAGCCACAATTATTTCTAACTTAGCTGATGTTATAAGTTACTAATCGCTTCGTGTAATCATTTTAATGGAATAAGTAAAATATTCGGTTTACCTCTTCATTATCCTCCGTGCATATAGGAGAATGTATGCTTTTTCGTCAAGAGCATCCAATATATCTCCGTTTTTTGTGTGTATTTTTTGTTTTTTGTTAATTTGTTTTTTTAGTTTTTTTAGTCTTTAATAGTTTATATCCTTGTATAGACAAACTCTAATGTACCATGTTGTTTTTTCCCTTGTGCATGTTTCTTTGATAAATATTGTTAAGGTTTAAATGTATTTTCTAGTCTATAAGTGCCTTTTATATATTGAAATTTTGATGTAAATTAGTTGAACTTGCAATTCTATCGCTTCCAAATTGTTTCAGTGGTTTTTTTTCTAGTTATATCAGCTAGTTGCTTCTTCTGTTGCTTTCGAAGAGAAAATTTCCCACCTCGAATTTGTTTAGTATTTAATTCTATAAATTGTTATTATCAAATCATATATAGCTTTTTATGAAAGGCAATTTATTTACTTTTTTTGTTATGTCACTTCGCATATAAATTTTGAAAATTCGTGTTCATTCAAATTTGCAACAACGCAACGAGTTCATATTAGGGACATTTTTAATGGTTTCTTAATGATTGCAGTCATTCATGAACATGACGAGAGTTTTATATCTTGAAGTGCGTACGTCTTTTAACGGACAAAAATAACTGAAACCAAACACGGATAATTAAACTGTGTAACTACTTTGTAAATAAATGACCCGTTTAAATTTTTTACACAAAGTACCAACGGAGTTCGGCACCTCTCGTTTAGTGATGATGTGACATTATAACATACGTTAGGATCGGTTGTATACAAACGGTTAACTGTACCCAGCCATCTATAACCTAACAGTGTTGATAATTTACCAGTAAACAAGTTATAGTGTATAAGATTACCCTGGTGGATTTTGTTTCTACTGAGTAAATAGAGTTTGACAGGCGAAACCTTAATGGGGCGAAAGCTGGTACGATACATCACGGACTAACACTGCCACGAGAACGGTTACAAAGGAAACGACTGCTTAAAACGCAAAACGAATTCTGATTTGTCTATCCAAATCGAACAGACGTTTGTAATTAGTTATGACAAGGGTATATAGATTAATATACAATAAAACATTTAAAAGCTTTTGTTTTCTTTTATTTTGACATCCTGCTGAATCTTTGGAATTTCTAAACCGATCACTGAATAAAAAATGACGTTTAAATTCTTCAAGAATAATTATAACTACTCGATTAAAGAACGTGTCATGTTATGAAATATTTATTGTTGTAATTTTCACGACCACAGGTTTGACTGATAATCAAAAACATGTAACAACATTGAATAAAATACCATTTTTTTCTCCCTTAGATATTTTTGTCGGATCTTCTCAAAAGGTACCTGCTCCTAAAAATCTACACAGAGGACAAGAAGGTTTATCAAAAGAAAATCACGTTTCGGAAATTTTTGATATTGAATATAATATTCCCGACATCACTCTTTACAATGATAATAAATATTTTTGCTTTAAAGAGTAAAATTTACAGTTTTGTTTTTGCAAATTTGGTTCCTAAAAATTCTGAAAATCTCCGATCGTCAGTATCAAAAGTACAGAAAAATAAATCGAAGAGGGAAAATTAAAAGGTATCAATAAACTAATGATAAATACCAGGATTAGAATTCTGTACGCTAGACGATCGTTTCGTTTATAAAAGACTCATTACTGACGCTCAAATAAAAAAAAGTAAATCAACCAAACAAAGTCCGAAGTTTAAATCTAAGAGCAAAACAGCAAATACTATTAAATGTTTAAAGGAAACATATGAACGCTAACGTTACATTTAAGAAACTATGACATTAATATGCTATGCTTAGCAATTGTAATTTTAAATACAGAATGTTTGCTTTGAAATAAACAGTTTACGGAAATACTTATTTTCAAATCTGAACTGATAAAAATTGTTTATATATAATTGTTGAATTCATAAAAGAAATTTAAAATATTTATTGTACAATGATTTATTCTTTATCTGCAGTTTGTTGATACAGAAACAAAATCAATTGGCTGTAAAAAGTTAAGTGTTCCTTGCTTCAATGTCGACTTATTTTTGTGCCACCGTTTTTGTTACGAATAAACGCAGAACATTGAAGTTTTTACTTACCAAATGAAAATATTACGTTTCAAAGAGAAATCTTAGTATCAATTATTTGGGTTCAAATTCAATTCTATTTTGCCGCAATTTAAATTTTTATTTGTAGAAATACAATAAATGTTCAGCAAAATTTTTTATTCCTTTTTTAGAAAACAATATTGTTATATACAAGAGGACTAACTGTATTTGTCATACAGAAACATTTTTAATTGTTCTTTTTAATATCCCTAACTGTTTCAAGATTAAGTGTAGTAATGTTATAAATGTTCATGTAACCAGATGAGCTACAAGTTTAAAGGCAATGTCAACGTAATAATAGGAACATTTTATTACACAACTTATGCTGGGTAATTGTAGAAAATCGGAAAATCCTGCAATTGATTCAACACAAACCATTTAATTATCTGGTATTCCACTTTGTCATAAGTTGTGTTGTCTTTGTTTTAAGTTAAGAGAACTGAAAACAAAGAAAAATACAACTTATCGCAAGTTGCATGTTCATATCAAACATTCCTTTGTTAGGGACTTTTCGTTTTAAATTTTCCTCGGAGTTCAGTATTTTTGTGATTTTACTTTTTACATATGAATACTCATGAAATCTACTGTATTAAGAAAAATAAACTCTCTATAAATTCCATGCGTTTAAAGGTTTTTTTCTGGATTAACATAAATTAGGAACACTTAAAGTCAGGTATTTTGAAAAGCAAGAATGTATAAAAATCAACCCTTTTGAAGAGCTATGTAACAACAAGGAATTAAAAACAATAGCCAAAGCGGAAGCAAATTTTGTTCTTCCCTGTCTGAGATTCGAGCTCATGCTACTGAGATATCGTGGCATCAAATCGCCTTGCACAATGCCCGGCGGTCTAGACCACTCGACCAACTAGGCTGGACAACAATCAAGCTTTCGTCAGCCGGGTTTTACCTTTCTTCGTCATTTTTTATGTAGCATCGTAACATGATAAATTAATGAAGGATGCAGAAATAATTACATTATAATAATAAAATTGAGAATGGAAATGGGGAATGTGCCAAAGAGACAACAACCCGACCATAGAGCAGACAACAGCAGAAGGTCACCAACAGGTCTTCAATGCAACGAGAAATTCTCGCACCCGGAGGCGTCCTTCAGCTGGCCCCTAAACAAATATATACTGGTTCAGTGATAATAAACACCATACTAAACTCCAAATTGTACACAAGAAACTAAAAGTTAAAATAATACAAGACTAAGTATGCTCTACCAGTGACAACTCTACGACAGATTTTAACCATCGGATCACCAGTGATGGTGATATAAGTTTGAGAACACATTCTTTATATATCATTCGTCTAAATATCAGTTCAACAATGTTACACCTGTAAATTTGCGGATGCACATTTTTTGTTCATCCCTGGCCGGGATTCAACTTCATCCTACTGAGATATCGTGGCACCAAATCGCCTTGTATAATGCCCGACGCGCTAGACCTCTCGACCACAAAGGTTTTACATATAATCAAATGGCAAAATAAATAAAACTGAAATACTTCAAAAGAATGGAAAACAACTTTCATATTTCTGACTTGGTATAGGCATTTCTTGATATAGAAGTGGTGGATTAAACCTTTTTTTTTGCATTTACCTTCACTAGGAATTTTAGTCATACTATATATATCCCAATTCATTATTCAGTTTAAATTGAAATAAAAACTCAAAGTATTACATAAAGGTATGTAGTTCGGTAGATAGAAGTTTTGATTAAAAGTAATATTTTGTTAATCCCGCACCTAACTGCGGAATGCCTTAAATCGAAAAAAAAACCACCCGAATAGTCGTCGGATCTATAAATTTACCGCTTGTGTTTCATTCTCGATTGTGACATTTTGACTGAGTGTGGATGCAGCAGCAAGTAATCAATTATTGCAGAAGACACTGACCCTGTAGACGCACTCGGTCGTATAATTCTTTCGGTTTTTGTTTCTTAATCTTAATTTCTTAGGGTAAATGAGTTTTGAACGTCGCAAAACTACTGCTGCCTTTTAACTTATGTGTGTTTATAACAATATTGTTATTAAATTCTAACAGACCAAACGACAATCATTCTACGGAAAAACTAACTGAGTTGGACCACGAAATAAAGATTTCTTGTATTGATTTTAAGCTGTTGCTTTCGTTAAATAGATAAGTAGGCATATTATTTAGAATGTGATAACTCACGATTACTACTGGGTTGTCATAAATCGTCTTAATTTTAGTAGTAGATATCAAAATGTGTGTTTTATATTAACTATTTGTGTATTTGATTAAAATATGAAGGTCTTTACTCTACCATCAGAGTCAATGTAGACATTGAGCACTGTAATTCCGCATTTTTATTGGACACTCATTGCATATAAAAAGTCAATAAAATAAAATTTGATAAAACATTTGAAAACGAAACTGAATGCATTAGGTGCTTACATTATGATCGTAAATAATCAATGTTCGAGCACATTTTTCAGTCCTTTCACTGTCTTTTTGAAGAGGGAATCTAGCCTTTGAAATCGGGAAAGTATCAAAAAGTACAATCACAAAAGTACTGAACTCCTAGGAAAATTCAAAACGGAAAGTCCTTAATCATATGGCACAATCAACAGCTCAAACGAATAGATAACAACTGTCATATTCCTGTATTGGTAAAGGTATTTTCTTTTGTAGAAAAAGTGTATATTAAACCTGGTCTTATTGCTAGCTAAACCTCTCACTTGTATGCCAGTCGCATCAAATTCTATCACATGTAAAACGATGTGTGAACAAAACAAACAGACATAATAGGTAAAAATGTCAAAAAGATGGATACAGAAGTCAACATTGTGTTATAATCTTAATCACTATAAAAACCAAACTCTCTTTAATTAATCATTTTGATTATTTCATATTTTCGCTTGGCGGAGCCAGGACTTTTGAAAGGGATGTGTAATTCCCAGTAATGGAATAAATACAAATAATCAAGTTGAGACTAAAAAAATCGTGAGAAACACGAATGCCGATCAACGCCTTATCATGCCTGGATCCGCCACTGTGTTTTTTTTTACACTAACTGTTAACATGACGAATTAAGCTTGATCCTATACTAGCTTTTGCAGTTGTCAGATTGTTCGGGTTTTATATATTCTGTACGTACCATATCTAGTTCAACTCTTGTTTGCTTTATCAAGTTATTATGTATTTTGAAATATAAAAAGTCATATAACTTTTGTTTTTCGTTTGTCTTTTTGAGCAAGGGTTTGGTTTATGATCACATTTATAAATTATTACGGTTATACATTTGTCAGACTTGTGAACCTCAAACTAAAAAAATCTTTGATACTGACGAGCAGTATTGACAAAGCAGTTAGAAATATAATCAATGTCAGTTGAAAGCTTTTCATTATCATTACACATCAACAACATTTAAACACAATAAAGTTATCTGGTTATTGGAGTATCATATAATAGTACCCGGATTTAGCGAAAATGATTTACATTTGAAAGCTATCACAATGTTATCACGGACATAATCGCTAAATAATCACCTTTAATAGTAATCTAACGCATATTTTAAGTTCACGCTTCTGCGACAATCTTTACGACAATCATAAGTCAGGTTGTTGGATTTCCGGCCTGTCAAACTACTGTCCGTTTGAATTTCGAACCAGCAGGTGTAAATCTATGTAATCTTGGGGATCAAAGCCAGATAATGTCCCTGTTTTGTTTTGATCCCACTATATGTGTTTGCTAATGATAAGTGGGTACTACATCGAGATATGAAAAGAGGATCAAGGAATGAGAAAACTGCCCACAACATAGTTTCCTTTTTCATTTTATTTACATTTTTAGAATATTTTCAGAAAGTAAGTGTGATTTGTGGTACAAGTAAATATCGAGTTAGATAGCATAAAACCACGAAATCAGTTACTAACCAGGAAACAAATTAACATAGGCCTGAATGTTTTTCGAATGTAAGTTATTTTTAAAGATACTGGAAAATTTTATTTCTTTCAAATGTATATCTGAACTCCCGTCCTGACGGTTGAACAAGTACATATACTCCTTACGTCATACTAAACGTTTTTATTATCACCATGAAGACTTTTAAATGTTGTGTTTCACAGCAACTGTAGTCGCACAAAGAATTAAAACTGTTTTATCACCAGGACATTATAAAAAGGAAAAAAAAAACAATATATATACGTATTTCATTACAATCGATATATCTTTCTAAAAAAAATAGAATGATAACAAAACTTTAATTTAGTTTTTAATCAGTTTATTTTACCAATAGGGCGAACATCTTCGATTATCAACATTTATGTAACATGTCAGTTTGTTTTGGAGGGAGTAAAAATCAAAAGATATACAAAGAAATTAATAAATGCAAGTTGATTTTCGGTTCTTTAAATTTCTTAAGAAACAGTATGATCACTCCTAATGGCTCTCGTAAATAATATCTAAAAGTTTTACCAATGACTAATGTCATTCATTTGCATGGTATTACTAAATAAACTTCTATGCTTGCTAGTAAGAACTGTCATGTAACGGTAGACTCGTGTCTATCCCAAGGGCATCGCGCGTAATCCCGCAATCAACATCTCGTGATTAAGATTTTTTATAAGTATTGAAATGCCTCAGTATGAACTCAGAATAGATCATTGTTCCTGGTGGTATACAACTTGTTGAGCAAAGTAAAAAACGATAAAATATTGTCAGTGCCAAGTAGTACGTCTATCTTTAAAAAAGATTACTTCACAATAAGAAACGTTTTGTCTTGGTTCGAATTCCATTTTATCAGACTATCTGTCCCGTAGTCACAATCTTTATCCTGTAGCGTTTCTAGTCCATGGAATATGTTTACCGACTATTTGATTGTAAACATGGTGTATATCGCCTACAATACCTCAGGCAGTTTTTAAGGGTGGGAAAATCTATCGTTTATGTTTTGGATCGTAGAATATGCTATGCTTGTCTTTCAAAGCCACTACCCGTTTAATAGACTTGGTGGGAATAAAACATATCTTTGACCACAAATCAACTTGGATGCATTCCCGAAGAGATGCTGTAACGATAATTCTGATTGGCTGACTTGTCATTATTTCTAGATGTCGTTATACACCGGAACGGTTTATTCTTTTTTCAAGCGTCTATCATTAACATCAATTTGCCGGGTCACGTACTAACTTTACGCGGTTGACTTCCTTTAAAACATATCTCTGTCATAAGAATGTCTACATAGTTAAATACCCTATTTGTCTGTATATTGTTTTAAGAACGTTTGTTTAGAGATAAGTTTCACCTATTCAGTCCCTGTCTTGGCTTTTGTTTATCAATGACAGCAGTTTTTATGTATCATACCATCTTTTATTGTTGATGAAATGCTGTATTTATCTATGTTAAAACGATCAAACCAAACTAAGCAACCAGTTCACAAAAGGTGCCTTAAATAGACAAAACTATAAGAAGATATGGTTAAAGCTTTAGCAGACTGGAAATAATAGTATACATTTGAGTTGTACAATGAATGCATTGATAAATCTGTCTTTTGAAACAACTGCATTTGTACTGTTCCATTCAAACTATCTTATCTATATGTCTTTGTTTTAAAAACTACATGCTTCTTTTGAATACCATAGACAACATCGAGTTACAGAAATGGAAAGTGAAAATAACCGCAGCATATAACTTAACTGATGGTTGACTATTGTTTCCGATGGAGCCATCTGGGTCCATCTGGCTAGCGACCATGTATGTAACCGAATATTTAACATGTCAGTGAAGTTATGTCATGTTGCAACTGACCCTTTAGTGAGTTGTACTGTTGCAAGGATTATTAGTCTTGAAGACAGCATGGCAATCATCCTACATATGCGAAAAGTAAACTTTCCAAACCGATTGGTCGTGGCTGTGTATTGGTACATCAAAATAACTGCCCCATTTTTGCAAGGGTTTGTCGCCGGACTGGAGAAGTTAGGCCGGATGACCATATTTCTAACTCGAGTCAATTATGGGTCTGGTTTCTAATAAACTATTTTTTTTTATGTCAGCAATAACGTATGGTATTAGCGATGTTGGTACAAGTAAATATTAAATAGAGAGATTTAAACTGGTGTAAAAGGGGTTTCAAGCCTCGTTTGTATCACTACATGCATATTTTTAACGTTTATAGTGCTTAAAGATCGATATTTGTCGTGTTTCCATCGATTGGTAATAAATGCATCAGTTAAAACAAAAAATTATCAAAGTATGATACTAATATTACTTTTTTTTATTTCACGCTCTCCCAATCACAAGACACACTGCTTCTTTGCTAGTGTTATATGACTGGGACATAGACAAAGTCTTATTAACTCCAGATTCCTTAACAACCAGTGACGAAACATATTGTATCTTCAAATATTTATGACGAAAACAATTTAAGAATAATAAAAAGTTTTTGAAAAAAAGGAAGGAGATGAAACCAAGATAGCATTGGCGTAACCATGATAACCTCGGCGCATCATCAAAGATAGCACTATATCAAACAAGATAGCATTGGCGCAACCAAGAAAGAATTGGTCCAACTAAGTCATGATAGCATTGGCGCAACCAAAATGAAACTGGCGCAACAAAATTTATAAGTCATTGAAAGATAAAAACTAAGAAATATACTTTCTAACCTATTTTTGTAAATATTCCCCATTATCAAATAAGGAGTGTTCCTAAGATAGGAAGCTTATACATAAGAAAGAAAAAAACTCATTGAGTATTTTTTTCTCGAAAAATAATACATAGACTTGTTAGAGTACTTGGCGCTTTGCTATGATATCTTTATCAATAAAATTAAAAGACATGTACCGGCAGAAGACATTTCAGTGATAAAAAAGACTTTTGAGCACCGAAATGTTTGACCATTTGAGCAAAAAATAGCAAATGTTGAAGGAAAACATTTTTAATTCGCGAGATTTAATATGCTACCCTTGCTCACAACTCAAATGCCTACGATGTCGGCGCTCAAATGACTCAATGTATTTTTTTCTCTCGTTTAGATGTCCTATGCCCGACATATAAAAATACAGTTCAAAATTATATATAAATAGTGTGAGGTATACTCTGTCAATTTTCGAACCATTCTCCTACATATACTGCATAATACTTTGGGTTGACAACTTTTGTAAATGTTAAATAGACAGAAGGACGGGAGAACGGGCATGCTAAGACAAATATTACATAAGAATATATGTTAGTCTCCTTTTAAATCCAACTTTAGGTTTCTTCTTCTTATCAATGCTTAAAAAAATAGTTATTGTGCTATATAATTCAATCTTTTGTTTATAGGAGCTACTTTGTGTATTGTAGATGATATACATGTCCAGATATACATAAAAGATAACTATTGTCTTGCTGATATAGATCTGCTCGGATCATCACCTTCTGAAAGACGCAGAGATATATCGTAACACATCGATTTTCAGGGTCACTGAAACTCTTTTTTGGATGAGTTGTAACATACATTTAGAGAGAGATTGTGTTGCATGGATGACCATCGAAACACATCGATGTTTTACTTTAAATACCGACTATTATTACTTGAAACAATAGGTAAACCAGTCTAGTTATTGTTTATATTTACACAAAGCACCTGTTTGGCAGGTAGAAGAAAGATATATGCTTCTTCTTAACTGTGGGAAACAAAATTTACATTTTATTTTTAAAGAAGTCTTAAATGATTTCATGACGTCTTAAGAGTATCAAAAATTCCATTCGTTTGACACAAACATACCCCCTACATGTAAATAGTATTAAGCATTGGTGGTCGAAATGACATGCTTAGTCATATAAGACATGTAATACAAGCTTGAAGAATCTGTCGTCACGTAAAAGACGACTTTCAGATTCGTTTCGTTTACAAATTCCACTAAAGTGTCAGACATTGTTAAACTATCTTTTATTGTCTTTTTAATTTTTTTGACAAGTTTGAAATGTAGCATTTTGAAGTTTAAGTTACAGTATCATGTTAATATTGTAATTTTCACCTAATGTTTCACTCTTCCTTAGGCATAGGTGACGAGATTAGACAGTATATTCAGCATTATATATTTCCTATTGTTCGACTGAATTCATGTAAATTGAGTACGTATCGTCGTTTGTTTGTTTGAAATTGCATACTTTAAATATAATTGTAATTATAACATTTATTTGAATTTCTTTTTAGATAATTGTACTTAGTCCTTTGTGGTGGTATTAAAATGATTTGTCATTTTTATTATGCAACCTCGTCACCGATTTTTAATTTTATTGAACTGTATACCTTGACATCCCAAATAAATCACATAGATACTTAGATTGGAATTGGAATATAAAAAGGACACTTATTGCTTATTTTCATTATGTGGAAAGTGCTTATCGAAAAAAAGGAACCGGATTGTTTTGTGTTTTCACTATACATGCTTTAACTATTACAATAATTGCGCTTATTTATTATTTGGAAAGTGTTAATCGAACAGAAACGGTTGAATTGTGGTCGGACTATAATTCTTAATGTCTTCCTTCGAATAATATAGAATAGTGTGTCGCTTGTGTGTTTATCTGATAAGTATGACAACTCTGAGGCACATTCCCGATTCAAACACATGGCTATTATTCATGTGTTTCTTTGCCTAATATGTTCTGCTATTTATTTGTATTGTAGCCCTGTATTATTATGTTGTCATTTTAATGTTATATTTAACAATGCCATCAAAGTGCGAGGTTTGGCATGCCACAAAACCAGATTCAACCCACCATTTTTTTCTTTAAAAATGTCCTGTACCAAGTCAGGAAAATGGCCATTGTTATATCATAGTTCGTTTCTATGTGCGTAACATTTTTACGTTGTGTTTCCGCTGTGTCGTTTGTTTTCTCCTATTTTTGAGTGTGAATTCACATTACTACGTGTCACGGTACTTTTCTATCCCAAATTCATGTATTTGGTTTTGATGTTATATTGGTTATTCTCATCGGATTTTGTCTAATGCTTAGTCCGTTGCTGTGTGTGTTACATTTTAATGTTGTGTCGTTGTTCCCCTCTAATATTTAATGCGTTTCCCTCGGTTTTGGTTTGTTACCCCGATTTTGTTTTTTGTCCATAGATTTATGAGTTTTGAACAGCGGTATACTACTGTTGCCTTTATTTACACCACATATTCAAATTTCCGTCTAAAATTTAAGATCAACAATGTTGGATATGCAAATTTGCGTTTTCAGTTATTTGTATCCCCTCGTCGTGCGTTAACATGTGCCTCGGTGTTGTGACACTCTGTGACATCTTTGTCTAGCGACCGACCTAGACCACTAAGCTAACTTTTTAAAAATGTAATATTTCAAAATGTGACAGCTCTCCGTCGTGGTTTCCTTATATCATAACTGTTTCTTAAAATAAGTACGTAGGACTCGGAGATGCGAAGGTGGCCCTTTCGCTAGTGGTTTAATGGTGTTGATAAGGAAAATAGCTTTTATATGTAAAATCAATTTCTGAACGATAATATTAACGACTTCTTTTTTTGTCTAAGATATTTGCTTTTTTTGTCTAAGATATTTGCTAAGTATTATGTACACTCTACCGTTACAGGGAGTTGCTGGCTCGTTGACTAGTGACCCAATATTTCCTGTGAGAATACAAGATCATACAAGTCAGATGACTGGTAGAATTCGAAACAGTGGTACAAAGCCACGTCGCCACTGTTTCGAAGTTGGATAGAAAGGTTCCTCTCACTTATTATAATTTATAGTAATTTTGAATAAATAAATAATTTCCTCATAGCCTCCATATTTTATTTGGAAGTAAAATAAATAAATAATAAATTTACAAATAAAACAGTGCACATATATATAGTTAACGACAACGAAATAATGCAAAATTCAATGAAATTGCGGTAAAAAATAAATAAATGCCTTTTCCATGTTAAGAAATTCACCTGTTTTATCGTCTTAATGTAGAAAGCGATTTTAAGCAAAAATGGTATGTTTATATATAGATTACATTTTAATAATAACTTACCGAAGGAAATTTTCCAAATTATAAGTTATCTTGAAAACAGTGAAATATGTAAAAAAAAAAATAACATGGAACTAAGCTTTTGTATTTACAATATTAAAAAAACTAATTTCAAAGTTTTACTTTTTACTATTAATTCGTGATTCGTTACAAGAAGTAACAAAATTGTGAAGTAAACTGAACATACTTGCAAGAAATATTTTTAGACAAGGTTAAGATGCACATTATGAAATTGAACATAGGTTATTGGCAGTTCTAGTAGATACGAATCGTATTTCAAAAATATGAAATAATAATTAAAATAAATAAATGCATCAAAGCGTGTTGAACATTTCATTTCATGTAAGAATCATATATTAAAAAAAAATATTCAATTTGTTTTTCAAATTTGTTTTTTGATGTTTCAGAATCACAAATGTATATTATTTCTGATAATCATATCAAGTAATATCCTAAATATCATGATCATTGCAATATGAGTAATTTTGTTCATATCTTGTCATATACTGCTACCACCGATGAAGTACCATTTCCGAATGTTTCCGAAAAGGACCGAAGTTTACCGAAGTATTTTCTTTTAAAGGATGGACCTACTCAAAATTTTCTGCAAACAAAAAACAAAAATATTTTTTTTTATATCAAAATAGCTGCATTCTCGAAAATCAAAGCAATGGAATAAGAATTGGGACAAATTTTAAGTAAAACATAACTAAAAGCTATATGCCATTCGATAATCATATGAGTTTACCAACAATAACATTGGAAGAAGACAAATCTAAGATCAATGTTGCTGTAATATGTATAAGTGAAAAGATAACAAATAATATAATGCACCAAATGAACTATAACAATAGACATACATTGTATAAATATAAGATATCATGTTTCATGTTAAAAAGTTATAAATGTGAACGGACTGATTGAAACTTTTAAGATCAGACACTACTAGTATATTGTGAAATTTGTTTGTATGAACATATCCAAAGTTACAGAAAAGTATTGTTTATTTTTTTTTTTTGTTAAGTTCTGATTGTGTGAAAATTTAATTAAAATTTTAATATTCTTCAATTTTAAATGAAAAAAAACAAATATTAAACTATAAGGTACCAATTGACTTAAACACGATATCTGAGATTTATAGAATATGCCAAATGCGTATGAAAAGAAACACATTAAAAAATAACAACAAACTTTTCTACAATGTTGCTAAGAAACTAGAAAAGATTTTTTTCTACGAATCTGACACCACCGTTTGCCATAGAATAAAAATGCGATGTTTGATGAATATAAATAAATTAACAATGACTTTTTATTTATGAATATGAGATAATATTGAGCAATCCTGATGATAACACTGTCAACAACTTTATAACAAATAGTTGTTAGAAAATAGGTATATATATATTTTTTTTAACAGTATTCTCTTTTCATAGTCAAGGCATAAGAGGACTAGTTGACCCTTCATGCTCCGATAAAACATACCTTGTTAATTATAAAATTATTATACTAATTTAATTCTGTTGTACATCACTTGAATGACTTACTTAATAAATGAATGCATTTTGTATACGTGAAAGATGTCATTTATACACAACTTTTCCGGGTCACTATGCACAAATTGTTTTTTTTCTCTCCACATACATGTATATGTATGCAGGACAAAACTTTGTATTGTTTTTTTTTTTCAATTATATCACATTGAACATTATTTACAAGAAAATGCTTAAATAATTTATATAAAATGTCTAATGATAGGGCGGAATGAATTTAAACGTTAACTTCACTCTGCACAGAAATACGAGTTCTGCATGGAATAAAGTTTGTTAATATGATTGGTCGGGCACCTCGATTTATTCAAATCAGGTCCGAGAGATTCTGAAATATTCTGTTCGGGTGACTCGGCTGAATCCTCTGACGTTTGCACATCCATAAACATGTTGTTGGACAGATCCACATTGGAATATAAAGAACCTGTAAAAGTAAAATAAGCATGTTTATCAATTGGTCACATGAAATTCGCATTGGTCAACAAGAAATATCAAGTACCGAAATTTTTAATTTCAGAAATATAAGCATGTCCTTAACCGTATTTCGATTTTATTTTTACATATTTTACTACAGCCGATTTTGGTCACAACGTTTTAATCATTGATTCTGGCAGACTATTTGCATTTGATTCTAAATATTTCAATTGTATACATTTACTTCCGGCCAGTAAAGTTTTACTTTTAAATCGAGGCTTCACCGCTCAATATGATCTATATGTACCTAAATGCAACGTTATACAGAGATCCCTCCATTTTCATACCTTTTCTCACTTTGGTCCATTTAACACACAAAAACATTTTTTTTTAAATACTTGGTCTATTTAAAAAAAAAAATTTGTAGCAATTGCAGATAAGATCTGTTGTTTCTCAGTGTTTTTGCATCAGTTACATTTAAAATCATTTTTCTGATTGAAGCAAATGGGTTTTTAATAGTGCTGTAGACAGAAAATGACGTACTTTCCCACTCTTTTAAAAGATTTGTTATTGCAATGCATCATACCCTTTTATAGTTAAAATGTCTCTGTACATTTTTGTTTATTTACTTATTGCACCAAATAGTTAATAGGTAAACCATTGTTTTTGTTCTGTTTCTTGTCTGTCCATCTACCCGTTATATTTTATGCATACCCTTACACATTTTATGGACATTTATCGATAAGCAACGTTACGTCCACAAAATGTTTGGTTAAGTACCGTTAAAAGCATCTTCGCTAGCCAAGGGTTACGATCCACTCCCGTTCTCTTCAACGGGAGTGGATCGTAACCCTTGGCTAGCGAAGATGCGTTAAAAGCAGAACATTTCCATGTTATTTTAACTTAAGTCTATGTAAAATGTTTTTATAAAAAAAAATACTAGTCTATCCGATTTTTTTTAGCCAGAAGTACACGAAACTAGTAAATATTTTTCTGAGCCTTAGTATTTAACTTAAATTCCTATCTTTCTTTATCATGTGATCATTAAAATACCTATGTACTGTAGTCAATTTATGCATGCACTTGTCTCCTATTCTCCCAACCGTGTCCTATTATGGAAGTATCCTTTGATGTGTTAGCCGCCATTAAAGAAGATTTCAGATGAGTGAAAAAATATTTATGTACTTTTAATTCCACGATTAAGTGTTGAAATTGAGCATAACCAAGTATACTCGTCATTAGTGAATTTTTATGGGTAAAAAACGGGAATCTTGCTCGTATACTTAAAGGGAAGGTAAATTGGAAAGACAAACTCTCAAAAAGATCTCTTAAGATAACAACCCACAAATGTATTTATCTAATACATTTGATATGCAATGGTATGATTTGCATTTTGAAATAAAAACGCTAATGCATTTTGCGTGAATCTAAAGTTTTACGATAATTGTTTATTTTGATAGCACCATGATTTTATTATTTTTATACCGTAAAAGAACTTAATATTTGAAGAAACTTGCGCAGTCATTTTTACGAAATCTGCGTTTTACATTTTTGAACTTTTAGTATTAACTCCATCTTTACCTTAAAACACTCGCTGTGTATTAAATGTTGTAAGAAAATGACATGTAAATTTCAGCGAAATTTATTTAATGTTACATGTGCTTTTAATAACTGAAAGTGTTTACAAAATAGGTGCCCCATGAAAGAATACAAAATCTCCGATAGTTCACTTACTTACAACAGAACATAACTATAATGAACAAATATTGAAGACCAATTAATTTTCGCGAGCGATTTATATAGTCACGACTTCCGTGAGCAGAAACATAACACCAATATAAATCCTTTAAAAGTTTAATAGAAAAAGAATGTCTTCTTGCTTTGTTTTAGGTTTTGAGGAAAAAAAGCATGCCTTTGAAACACCCCATCTTAAGAAAAAAGACTCCATCTAAAAATATGCATATCACTACTGTAGCCCCGTAAGTGTCAAATCGATTCCTTGCAAGTAGCTTGTCTGTTTGGTTTTTTTATTAATAGACTTTATCAAATTTAATCCTACTTTTTGTATTTATTTTTTTATTTGTTGTTCAACCTTCGGATGCCTTCAAGAGATGCTGAATAAAAAAATGGATATTTCCGGGTTTGGTACGTGTCGGAAAGCTAATCATATCCGTATCCGTAGGATATTATATTCAAGTTTATATTATAATTTTAGCATCTCATTATACTAGTTAATGCCAAAGTATATGTGATTGTATTTTATACAACATTAATCCCAAAGTTTATTAGTATAGAAATAGAAAAAAACCAAAGGGTATGAAATATGCTACACTGATTATTAATTTTTGCATAATAAAGTCATTAATCATCCTGTGTTTACCAGCAATTTTTATACTGAGGTGCAATTGTAATTCTGTCTTCAATTAAGGTTTAAAGCAGCTCAAACTAGAGGACGAGTCAGTTTCTCAATAGAACAGGAGAGTGTAGCGTAAAATGGATTGACTTTAGAAATACCAATGTTGTACTAGATAACGTATTTAGTTTGATACTGTACAAATTCATTACAAATTGCATTTGTCTTATATTGTATAAGTGCAGCATACATACAATTTCGTCAAACTTGGAATTGTTGACCAATAAATTGTTAAACAACTATAAGTTGAAAACAAATGTTGAACTAACTTTGACTGAGTGTTTTTGTGTTTTACTCGATGTACATACTAATATTCGTGGATTTGTCAAAGTTATATTTGTTTCCATTTTTAACTTGAAAAAAAGGCTTTTGATTGTCACGGTCGTCTGCAGTGATACTCACCCTCGTTATCAGATGCCATACGAAGAGATTGCTCGTCCATGTCTTGATACAATGATGGATCCTTATCGTCATCTAGATGTCGCCCTCGTCGTTTTCTTTCTTTTCCAATTGAATCATCCGAACCTCTTCGAGACATTTTCTTTACCTGAAATATAAAAGCTTTCCTTGAATGCAAAGCTCTAGTTCCTTGTCCGGTTTGGATAAACTGTGACTGTTTGTCCGTTTTGGTTTATAAGCCCTTCATTGTTTTAATATTTAGATTTTCAAATGTATTGGCCTCGAGCGTGATATCACTTTGTATTATCGAAATAAGCATATGGTGAAGAATAAAATGGTACCGTTGATGTTATTGAAAAGTTAAAGACTGTTGTGTATACCTCATGTAATGAGAGGTTCAAGTACGAGAATGAAACTTCTCAACAGTCTAATAAAACAAGTGACCACAAATCATTGGAGGTGATAAACATGATGTATTTCGTAACACGTTTTCTATCGCAAAAAATGGAAAACATCTGTCTTAGTGTCAGATTGTCAAAATGAAGACGGTATTTGAATAGATGATTTAATTTTTAGTTCTTAAATTCTAATGAGAGACTGGTATCAGACATTATACGTGTTTTTTTTCTGCACTGCTATAGCGAAGATGGTTTTACCTGAACAAGCAGAGCATTAGCAGACTTTTAAATTGTGATACTTATTTTCAATCATCTCTATTAATTTCTCTACAAAAATGTTCTGAAAACAGTCGATATTCGAAGAATTGTTTGACTTTAGCATAGATAGAATGCCCTTTAACTAATTGACTGTATAGTCAATGTTCAATCTTGAAAAACATTAAGTAATAGTTAATTATGAATACAAAAATTCCGTTGGAACATTCATTTGGATGACTTCGAGTTTGACATACCGGTATTGCATTGCCTCCGATGTTTTGTATAAAATACGCCATTTTCTACATTTGAAAAAGCCTGTACCAAGTGAGGAATATGACAGTTTTTGTCCATTCGTTTTTGATGCGTTTTGTTATTTGATTTTGCCATGTGATTATGGACTTTCCGAATTGATTTTCCTCTAAGTTCAGTATTTTTGTGATTTTACTTTTGATATTGTTTTGTTGGGCTGCTGTCTCATTGACATAAACCCAGCATATCCATTTATTGATATCATTTTCGATGGATGCTGATATATATTTTACTAATGAAGCATTATTGTAAAAAAAATACACCAGTTTTGATAATTGAGGATAGGTATGATGTTTCATTATATGAATAAAACATAAGCAGATTGTTACCCCGGGGGAAAATAGTCAGGTTCGGTGGATGTTATTGAATACATTAAACATTTTACTTCCTTCTTTATACTGAGGTTCTAGATAAGGGGATTTTTTATTCGTCATTTTTTTTTATTGTCATTTCTCTGATTTTCATAAGTATGCCCAAAGTTTTCTCTATTCTGAATTTTTTGTCCTATTCATTTGGCCCTTAACTTTCTTGTCTGTATACCCAATCCTGACCCTCCCTATTTCTATTGTCCATACAGCTGAGACTACTATATGTGTTATAGTAGTCTCAGCATATAGTTACTGATTTTTGTTTTGAACGTACCTTTGCTCGTTGATTTTGAAACCACACTTGTACAACACGCACTGTTAATCCTGTTTCCGAGGCTAACTGCTCTCGTACCTGTAGAGAAATAAAAAACATTGAAATATTTGAAAATAACTTTTAATATTTTTCAATATTAATTGAATGAGTCAATTTTTATTTGCAAACTAATAGTACTATTGATAAGCCAAAAGACACAGCACATAGTGAAAATATCTCATAACTGTACTAATTAATTAGATTTAGACATGTGTTATATGTTAAAGTTCTGTTACACATCTTGAGAGCACATTAGCTCATGAACACACGAATTAACTAGTTTTTTTTTTTGGTACGGTTCGTGTTACTCATTATTTTGTTAGTTTCTGTGTAGTGTTTTCGGACCGTTGTTTGTCTATTCGTCTTTGTTTCTCTTCGTCATGGCGTTTCGTCGAGTTTTTAGTTTGATATAAACCCTTTAGTTTCTTCTTCTTTTTTAAGTATTGCTTGAAGTCTCTTGGCAATTATCCATATTCTTGAAGTGTTCGAATGTCAGTTGTAGCTATTGGTTGTTTCACCAGTCTGCATTAATTACATGGTAACATTCGATTAGTGAAAGTTTTTAAACAGGCAAATATTCCACGAAGAAACATTTTTCCAACTTGAGATGTCGCTGGTTTGTGTGCATTTGTGATGTACTACTCCGCAAACTGGTTTCTTTCTTTGAAATAAACTTTCTCTAGGAAATTACATTGCCTGGTTTTAAAGATGCTTATAAAAAGTTGCTTCGGTAATAGAAATCCCCCAAAAAGATGTATATATTTTCAATGGAATATTATGTAAAAAAAAACTAAATATTTACTTTCCGACAGGGTTTTGGATTAAGTTCAAATGCTGCCTTAAACTTTCGTCTTTGTTGTGTATTGAGTATTGTACGTGGACGTTTTGCTGCCCTATCTAAATCACCATCAAAATCTTCATAACTGTCACTATCGTCTTCCACTGAAAAAAATAATCCCAATAATTAAAAAGTCTTTATTATTCTCAATTTGTCATTTTGATGTAAATTGAATATTAAGATAATTTATTCAGTCTGAAAAGATGTAAATTGCATAAAAAAACAAGATCAGTGAAAAAGTCGTGCATGTTTAAAGCTGAAAAATATAGAGCATCAAATCTAGCTTGAAGTTAAAAAACTAAATTTTAAAAATTAAATTGTAATTTGTCATCTTAAAAGTTAAAAAAGTTCATGGAAAGTCAGGTATAAAACAACATAATATCTGTTACTGACAGTACACACTGAAAATGATTGACAGTTTCTTACAAGACGAACACTTTCTTTATGCAAAATTATGCAAATGAGATTCAAATTTATTTCCTGGTCTTCAATGCATATGCTTATAAGACTTTGATATAAGTGTACGTGTGGGTGTCCTAACATCTGGTAGATCGTTTTTTGATTGGATTACAGAATTGGTTTGTCGTTAGTATTGTACATATTAATGATATTCTAAATTCCCCGTTCTTTATGCTAATTAGCTAGCATAAGTACAGTATTGTGAGCCTTTGTCAACCAGAAAGTACAAGAAAAACGAAGATGAATATATTTGTATATATTTAGTGACGGTTATGACATTTTCCAATACGACAATCATCGAAATCAAGATTTTTGTGGTTGAAATTTATTTCAGTTTATTTTTAAGTTGTTCATTTTTTAGTAAAATTTTGAAAAATTTATTGCAATAATGCATCAAATTTTGTCATTTGTCGCTTAAAGTGATTTTTCATGTCATATGCGTTTTTTCAGCTGTCCAAATCAATATCAATGCATTTTGATTAAGTGGTTGCCAGATATGATTTTTTTTATAATGTTTTAAAAGCCTTAAAACAATGAACTTTGAGTAAATATCAAACGACGAAGCCATTTAAAATCACATTGTTTAAATTTTACAAAAACTATATTTGAGACATTGTTTTCAGTACATTATCCGCTAATTTGTATTTTACAGTTCAAATACTTTAAATTTCCGAGTTCACCAACTTATTTTGTCTGAAATGTCGAAATACATTACCTACACTTTAACGATTGACACCTGATAACTATATTTACCTGCATTGTAAACCGGAGGTATGATAAGCGATGTTACAAACTGTATCTATTTGTTTTTCGCATTTGGTACATGAACACTTATGAAATGAAACTCTGATTGATACAAATAGATCAAAAATTGATACAGACATGAATAGGTTTGCAGTTTTATAATGTTGTTTCCCAATTCCATTGATTGATTGGTGTTTGCTTAACGTACAGTGGAAAATATTTCAGGCGTATTCAGAACGATGTTCAATTCGAATGATAAATTTCAGTCTCCGGTGATATGATAAGGCTTATATTTTATAACTTGTCCCCTATCTTTCGTCGTTTACCCACACACCCCTTAAAAAAAGAAACGTTGACGACAGTTACCAGTAAGATTTAGGCGGGAATTTACACATACAATATATGTACACATTTGATACAAATGGCCATTTATTGAAGTATATCTCCTTGCTTCGAATTGGAATCGAACCAATTCTGGAAATCTTTAAGACGATATGTTGTTCGTGACAAGATAATTATCAAGACATTAGATAAACATAAAAAAATGTCGTTTACAAAGACTTAACATCAATGTTGTCGATCTAATATACAATTGACTTCGAGAAACATGTAAGCAACATGATATCTGTAACTAAGGTAGATGATCTAGTATATAAGGTTTGTAAACATTACGACAATGTTCGTGGTATTAATATACATTTGGAATACATAGAAAAAAGTAAAATCACAAAAAATAGGACATATTGAAATTATTTGGAAGGAACTTTCGAATTTATTTTTGCTTTTGAGCATTTTAGAATTTGTTTTCACTCAACAGTTCTAAGGGAGCACCCATTTAACTTTTAAGAGGGTTATGGGTTTTTTTTTTTCTCAGTCAGTACTTTCATTTAGTTTTTCAACGCTATCGATCAGATTTTTTTCTTCTTCAAAATGTTAAACTATAAGATATGGGTAAAATCTCGGAATAATTTCTTTTGTTAATTGCTTGACAAGAATTTTTTAAATTGGGTATCAGAACATTTTTTTTTTAGGAAAAAACCATACCCCCCCTTTTTGAAGTAATATATGTATCTTATTCAAAACAGCATTATCTCTTCCAAACAACTTCTTCAAAGGTAGACATAAAGTGAATTATTCAAAGAAAAGTAAACGCTGACCGAATTTGGAACAATGTCAATGTTTGGCTGTTCAATCTCTTCGTAGCAGAAATAAACTCTAAAAATACAATGACACACAAGTCCAAACAACGCCTGCTCCGTCTTTCATATACAAATAGAAACGAAAACCTGACGAACGGAAATAAAATAAGTTCCTGGTAGCTTTGTCTGTTGCAAGTTGTAAACAGATTCAATATGTTTTAAAGACTAAAACCGTCTTATTACCAACCCAACAAAACACATCCTCTGTGTACCTCAAAATATTGATTGAAGAATGTAACAAAAACGCCCAGTGGCAAATATTTCATGTTTGCTATTGACACTTCAAATATATAAGAAGGTTAGGGAACCAGTTAGTATTTCTTTTTTTTTTTTAATAAAATTACCAAAACGCTTTACAAGTAAGAAACGTTTCATACTGATTATGTTTTGAATCGTCTGCCAAATGGAAATGGCGGGAAAAAATAATTAAAAATAAATAAGACGCAACAAATGAACACCACAACTCGGCCTGTTGTAAAAATTAAAGACGTGACGTAGAAAACGTTTGTATTTAATTCGGTAAACTTTTGGTTTTGCGGTCTTGTTAAGGAAAAATCCCGAATGCAAAAATGTAAGAGGTTATCGTAAAAACTTGTAATAAACATCATGCAGAACTGACGTAATTAACGTCACAAATAAAAAGTCTTTTTATTTTGGCATACAAAAAAGCTCTAAATGGATTGATGATTCAATTACAGAGATTTCTGCAGTAAATTATAGAAAAACAAACAGAATGACACGTTCTGTTTATAGAATGACAGTTTAGTGACACAGATCTTTGAAGCTAACGGCTAAACAGCGCCAACTTTTCACAATTAGCAATGCAAATGAATGCTTGTTGTACTTTCGAAATGTTAATTACTCGAAGGTCACACTTCAAAAATTTAAATCTTAATTGATGTGACCAGTGTTCGTGGAACATTTTCTTTGTTCTTAGTTGACAATTGTAGCACGGCATGAATTCAAACTTATTTTATGACAAGTTATACTGCCGTGACGTTAACATACTATGTACACTCAACTAATAGGAATTTAATTGAAAAAGTTAGACATTAGGCCTTGGAAAAGAGAATAATACTTATTTTTAAAATAAATTTGCAAGAAACATGAGAAACAAACAATAAATGTCAAATTTGTAAATATAGTCATCATGGATTTGTCAAATTTATCAATCTATGGTAGTACCAATTTGTCATTCAAAGTCATACCTATCAGATTCAATAACGTATATATATGTTTATGTATATAAAACGCTTGGGGTGCCTGCGTGTTAACATGAATGACATAGTTGGATGTGAAACGCAGTTGCTACTCATCTTTTTCACAATTTAGCGTAGATTTTATGAAAAATATCCCTGACTAAAGATACATTAATTGTCGAAATGAAATTAGGTGAGGTAAACTTGGTACCTCTAGTGTGCTCAAACTTATCTTTTCACATCAGATACATATGTTTTCCCCAGGCTACATGTATATAACTTAAACTGAAGAAAAATGAAGAAAATATTTTTCGGTTACCTTTTGGACTATAGGAAAGAACACTAAATTCTTTGTCGAAATCAAATCGACAAAAGAGCTGTCCATCTTTGAGCACATATTGGTCCCCTTTCTGTAATATATGGCCACATTCCACACACCGGAAACAGTTCATGTGATATACATTTCCATTAGCCTTCATTACCAGTTCTTGAGCTGAAATGCAGTAGCCACAACCAGAACATTTTCCACGGAATAATCTGAAAAAGTAGACATTCAATTAGTCTAAGCCTAAATATACATTTAGGAGAAATGCAGGCAAAAATACCAATTTTCATTTATACGCAGATGCGGATCCAGAATTTTGAAAAGGGTGCCCCCACAGTAGGCAATTTTAGGAGTAGAACATGTAAAAAATCTATTCATTAACGATATATGTAGCTCCAGGAGTGACAACCCGTACACCTACCCTTCCCCACTTATTCCGGTTCAGATGCGTATATAACGAAGTGTTGCGCGATACATTATTCAATTCAAAACACCACATAGCCACTGTTTATACATAAAACGACACTTTGTCCGAAAAATCAGGGGAAAAGAGGTTCATATAAGTGATAACGTTAAATAAGTGTCACAATTATAAACAAGTATTCTTTTAGCTTGATACGTATTGGTTTGCCACATACACCAATAGTTGTCAAAGGTACCAGAATTATAATTAAGTACGCCAGACGCGCGTTTCGTCTACTTAAGACTCATCAATGACGCTCATATCAAAATATTTATATAGCCAAATAAGTTCAAAGTTGAAGAGCATTGAGGATCCAAAATTCCAAAAAGTTGTGCCAAATACGGCTAAGGTAATCTATGACTGGGATAAGAAAATCCTTAGTTTTTCGAAAAATTCAGAGTTTTATAAACAGGAAATTTATAAAAATGACCACATTATTGATATTCATGTCAACATACAGGAGAAGGTCATTTAATTTTGTAATATAAGTCAGTAACTCATGTCAATCATAAGTTCTGCATATATGTATATATAAAGGTTCATTGTTGAAGGCCATACAACGACATGTGGTGGTTTAAATCTTTGACCCTTGGTCATTGGTGGATGTTTGTTTCATTTATATTCATATACCATCTCCTTTTCGATACATTAACTGTTAAAGTCAGTAGGTCCAGTTTTGAAATTTTCCATTTCCTGCAGGTCAGTATCGCTGGATAAAAAAAAATTAATATTGAATCAATATTTTCGAGGCAATAAGGTCCAGTTTTGAAATTTTCTATTACCTGCACTTTAGTGCCCAGACAGTTGTTTTTGAATAAAAAGTTTTTATATTGATTCAATATTTTCCAAGGCAATAACCTGACAATGTATGCAAAGTTACGAAAGTACAATCAACCTCCCTTATTTATTCAATCCAAAATCGGCGTGGTTAATAAGATTTCCTTAAACGCATGATGTGCAAGTCGCAATGTCAGACGGCTAAAACGGAAATATCGTATGACTAAATAAGGTACATGTACTATACTGCAGAGTCATCAGTACTGATGTCAACTGCACATACAGATATTTTGAGGTCCCACGTGTGTGGTACTTGGAAATTGAAACATAACTTTTTTCGTGCAGGTCAAATTTAAATACCATTTAATTGATCTTATATCAGTAAGTATAGAACCGTCTTTAATCAAAACTCAATGACAGTCATATATTTTAGTATGATACTCAAATAGTAAAGTTTTATATTCTTTCGTATACACATGCTTCAATAAGAAAAGGCAGATTGGACCACAAACTGTAAGAGTAACATTTGATAACAAATGAATGCATACGATATATAATCAATCAGAAATTTTTATTTATTAAGAAAATGTTTTGACATAAACTAGGTTTACCAGCGTCAACGAATTCAATTGTCTTGACATTTATAGCAGAAGTTTATGAAAACAAAAATTCTAAAACGAAATAAAAGACTAGGTATTACCAAAACGACCAATGCTCTCTCGTAGTCAGCAACTACTAACCAAAGTTCACCCCCTCGGTTTTTGGTGAGGTTGGTGTTTCTAGATCTGCAGTTTTTGGTGAGGTTGGTGTTTCTAGATCTGTAGTTTTTGGTGAGGTTGGTGTTTCTAGATCTGCAGTTTTTGGTGAGGTTGGTGTTTCTAGATCTGTAGTTTTTGGTGAGTTTGGTGTTTCTAGATCTGTAGTTTTTGGTGAGGTTGGTGTTTCTAGATCTGCAGTTTTTCGTGTAGTCTTTGTATACTTGTATGTCTTCGTGGTGTAGTCTGTTTTTCTTCAACCTATTGCTTTTCATTTCCCCCGAATGTATCTTTTCCCTAATTTTCATCGCGAGAAGCTTGCGCACAAAATGGCCCTTTTTTAAAATTTGTTATTAGATATTCAAGTCAATCATTCAGTCTCAATCTCTTAAAAAAAACTTAACTTAATAAATTGTCAAAGTTTGCACATTACAATTTTATTCCTCTTAATTATTATGCAAATGATAATTCAGAGATGTTATTGTATTGCCAATATGAACTATCCACCAAAGAGTTGCTATTAGTTTAACGTCTAATTACGAGTGTTGCATGCATGTTTATGAAAGGAACGTATTAACAATAAATACAATCAGTAGATTCTGCATGTTAGGGGTCGATTGGAATGGTTCTGCGTGATAAGGGTCGATTGGGATGGTTTTGCATTTTAGAATTCGATTTTTTTGGGGAGGGGGGTCTGCAGCAGCATGGTGGGGGTCGATTGGGACGAAGGGCAGGGAATTTGGATTTCCACTTGGAAATTGTGATGTGTTGAATAGGGATAGACATTTTGCATAGCAACTGTCAAACTATTGACCCCAAAAAAAAATGTTTAAAACATTGTGTAACAGGTAGAGAGCATGGAACTCTCTCTACATGATGAATCGGATTTAACGTCCCTATTTTGAACTGACGTGGCTGCGTATTTCAACAATAATCAAAACCTTTACTGAAATGTATCTATGAAAAGCCTTATCATAACAACTATAGAGAAAACTAACGGCCCAATTTAAGCCTTCTTCTCACGCTGAAAACTTTCGCTTTCATATTTATGAATTATAAAATGCATCTTCTTATCAATCAAGAAATTATTTGTGACATGCATTGTATTTTTCTGCAAAATCTTGATAAGTAAGGATATTTTGAAATATACATAATTTTATTAATATTATCAACAATCAATAGTGGTCGAATTAAACCGTGTGAACAGCCTTGGATATTATATGTTAAGATATCATTATATTGTGCTCCCATCAATACAATAACCATATAACAATATTATCAAAATCGAAGTCGGGTTTAATCGAGATATTTTGAAACGGTTAATTTCTATATCAACGATAGACGATCGTATTTTCTGATATGGTATTTGCGTATTAAAATCAAAAATGACATTTGCGGTCAGCAAAAAGTCTTATTTGCGCTACGTCATTTCTGCATTTTGAACTACCAGTTTTACACGTACAAAGTCAATTGTTTAATTCCAGTTAAAACCTGTCAATTGACAGGTTTTCAAATAAGAAAAGACTGTAATTCAGATGATCACAAGAGGGTAAATTTGTTTAAGGGTTATTTGTTACAAAGATGGTGTCCATGTCTTTATCTTCTCTGAATCTGTCTTCCAGCAATTCAATTGAAAGAAAAATGTCCCTCATCCTAATGTTTTCCCACCATTATTTAAAAGATGTATTGTAAATCCAAAACGGAGAAGTACTGTTTTCTCTTCACGATTTGTTTTACATTCTGCATCAATAGAAATTGCAAAACAACCTTTTAAATTTAAATGATGAATAAATACTAAAATAAATTAGTAATAGAAAACGTAAAATCGTCAAAATTAATATTTATCACAAATTATAATAAGAAAAAAAAAAACGAGAAAAAATACAGATAATAATAATAACAATGGAAGTGTTATAAATAAATCACATTCGACATTTTAAAGCGCTTGATAATTATAACTGATCAAATGTCATTTTTAAGACTTGATTAAATGGAATGAATTATTAATTTATTTTAACACGACAGAAAACCTAGATTTTATTCCGAGTTTAATTTCTCGATTCCATATCAATTTTACAACTGCTGAATTAATTAATTATTGTTGCATTTCATTTTATTTATTGAATTTGAATGAGGCCACTCGGGAGGGTAGCTCTGAATTTGAATAACACAATTCCTTTGTTGTTTTCCTTGTTTAAAAATTTAAACACTTTCATGATATTTACTTGTTTGTTATTTTGTGTTGACTAAATGGACGATTTTAAAGTATAGAATGACCACTTAAATTGCACCTGACGTATATATTTTTTTGTTCACTTATAATTATAAAATTTGAATATTATCTTTTGTACTGTAGAATTAAACTACAAAAGCTGACTTTTAAAAACAAAAAATCAATTTTCTCAGAGGTGGTGTAATCTCTTGTATCGTTGTTTTGTTTCTTTTCAGAGGAAAAATAATTAGGTCAATTATGGTCGAGGCTAACTCGAAATGTCATGACACTTTTACTTTTAGCAGACGATAACATCGCCGCCATTACAATGACCCAGTAATTAATGATTGACCTTTTCTCTTTACATAAAGAACAAGAATTGCATACCACAACACTTTTATCATGGAGTCTTTGTTTTTGTTGCCATTTTATCGAACAAAAAATATTTTAAAAACAATTGAATATAGTAAGCTAAAAATACTACATATTTTACAAATTACAAAACGAGATATAATTGCATACGATTATCTGCCACTTTTGGTACTTGTCATTCTAGGTTAATTGCTGTAATGAGCGATTTACTAAATTTAGAATACGAGTACATGTGCATGGTAGTATTATTTTGCTTGTACTGTTTGCACTTATATACTATTAGACTAAAGCTAGCTAATATACTCTTCAACTTTATACTTGTTTGGCTTTCTATTTTTTTTTTATATATATGAGCGTCACTGATGAGTCTTTTATAGACGAAACGCGCGTCTGGCATAGTAAATTATAAGCCTGGTACCTTTGATAACTATTTGCACCACGGGGTCGATGCCACTGCTGGTGGACGTTTCGTCCCCGATGGTATCACAAGCCCAGTAGTCAGCACTTCTGTGTTGACATGCATATCAATTATATGGTCATTTTTATAAATCTACTGTTTGCAAAAGTGTAGATAGTCGAAATACTAAGGATTTTCTTATCCCAGTAATAGATTACCATAGCTGTATTTTGCACAACTTTGTTGGAATTTTGGGTCTTTTTCATTTTCAACTCTAAACTAGTTTGGTTTTCAAACATTTTTGATCTGAGCGTCACTGATGAGTCTTATGTAGACGAAACGCTCGTCTGGCGTAAGAAGTTATAAGCCTGGTACCTTTGATAACTATTATATGACAGTCGCAAAATGAAGTAACAGAATTAACATTTTTCAATATTGTGGTTAATATATATGTAACCCTTACCCTTATATTAGCATTACTCTAACGAGTGTCCTAAACTCAACCCTAAATCTAAAATTTAAAAAACTTCCATTATATAAAAAGAGGCCATATTCTTTTCAATTTCAAATACTTGCTAACAACAGTCACAACAGTCTGTTTAGTATTACAGTTATACTTCATTGTTTTACATTTGATTTACAGATCTTGAACCATTGATATATTTGCTAATTTCATGTACAGTATTCAAAAACTCTTTCACTTAAAAACTTCAAATCGTTAATTTTTTATTTTTTATGTTTAAATTTGGGTTTGTAACAACACTGTAACCGACTGGATACGACAATTTTATTACAGCTGTTTGTTTAGTTACAACATTCTAACCATACGACTCCACTTCAATTATTTGTATTCTAACGGCTGTTGAACCTAGCAAACTCCACTTTAAACGTACAATCATACTTTTTAAAGATCTCCGTGGGGGTAGACTTTCATTTTTAAATGCACCTTTACGAGCCTGTGTATGACATAGTCAAAACCGATTTAATGCATTCAAATATTTGTTTCTAAAATACAATATCTTTGTTTGCACATGGAATATACAAATATTGTATTTAAATGTCATTGTAGATTGCGAAGCAAACACTTTCTTTCCTGTTCCCCAATATATGTATACACACTTATAGAAACACTTTCATACATTTTCTCTGTCAGGTTTGTTGACATTTTTTTTTGTTGACGGTAAAAAAAAAAATCCGAAAATAGAACAAATGTTTAGAAAGTTTCGTAAATAAATGAACCTGACAAGAAAACGCATACTTTTGTATTACCAATGTTTATTTAACACATTTGTACAAAGGAAAAAAAAAGAAGGGACATTCACTTCGCATTCCTTGTTTCGACCACAATATGTTTGTTTTAAATGTAAAATCAACATATTTGTTTTCCTGTTTATTTTATAACATCGAACTGTTTTTATAAAATCAAGTTGTTTTAAAGAAAGAACTTACAAACATAAAGGAGTATAGGTGTCGTTCGTCATATATGAGATACATCAATTTCATATTAAAATCGACATTTAAATTTACACAGGAATGGAACTTTCTTATGATGGTATCAGGAGACAACGAAAATTTACAGGGAAAAGGAAACTAGTTTTCTTTGTCACCTTGTCAAAAGAGACAACGGTTCAATACATTATCTCAATATTTTACAAGAATTGTGCTGAAATATAGGTTTTTCACACCTTTTGGGCTCAGTGACTGTTTGCCTGTCCCTGCCGCCGTTCCGTCTTTGATAGTTAGATTAAATAATACTGAATTTATTGCTTCTAGAAATCTGCAGATAGATTTTCATTCAATTTTGATTATTATAGAGATTCTTATTTATTTTTTCTAATTTTAAAATCGTAGTAAATGCTGATTTATTCGGACGCACATGTGCAGGTCGTGTTTAGTTCCAATTTCAGGATAGATTGAGTTGCTGAATATGGCTACGTTTTGAACTACACCTTTGCAATGCTACTACATTTGAGGTAATATCAAAAAGTAATATCACAAAATTACTGAACTCCGAAGAAAATTCAAAACGGAAAGTCCCTAATCAAATGGGGTAGAATATGGAATTATAGCTAGCTAAACCTCTCACTTGTATGACAGTCGGCTAAAATTCTAAAACAATGACAACGATGTGTGAACAAAACAAACAGACATAATAGGTAAAATTAGGGGTACAGCTGTCAACATTGTGTTATTTTAACGAGATGATATAACAAAATTTTATGATTTCCTATATAAGCCGTTGACCTGTTTAGGTGTGAAATGTAGAGGTCCAGAAGCCTACTTCAGTTAAATTTATTATTTGATTTAAATTCATAATGTTTACTTTTAAAAACATAAACAAGATCTTAACATTTACTAAAATGGACTCTTGTCAAAATTAAATAAACAATAAACTTGTCTTTTTTTCATACTTAAACGCAATGTCGTTATTTTTCTGTATCACTTCTCCACCGAGGCCCAAATTGACTAATGGGCCCTGAATCATTTGAAATTATAAACATGGCTAGAACTTGTCGAGTCCACAGAACTTTTGCTTCTTTTCTAGTAACACGTATCAGACAAAAATTATTGATGCATATCTCTCCATTTCAGGTCACTTGACAAAAAAGAAAATAATGTAATATGGAAAGAGGGAAGAAAAAAGGGAAGCTTGGTATGATATATAGTAGGAAACAAGTGGAAATAGTTTATGTTTGATTAACTTCAACGTACTCGACATTTTGATACTTAAATACCTGTAACCGTTAAAAGCCAAAATAGTTTAAGTCATTTAATCTTTTATATATACACTTTTTGCAGTCATAAGTACTTCTTAATCAAATAATCGGTTTAGAAGGTTGCCGTTTGGTGAAAGTTACTTACATTCTTATAAGTCTTTGTAACCCAAGAGTTAATTCCCTTTTCAATTAGGTCATTTCTTTGTTATGCCAGACTTAAGTTTGGACTTTTAAGGTCAAATAATATGTATTACATGCGAAAATATTTGCATAAAAATGTTTTGTTAACACATTAATATTAATTTTAAAAACCTATAAAACTGATCAGTTACATGAATTCGTAATGATTATGCATTGTTATCAACAATTTGACAGACATAAGCTTAAGTTATTTAAATAAATAGAACCACGAATTGTCTGAAAGATCGAAAATACTTTATGAAGAAACTGTAAAAACAGGGAACGACAATTCATTTCTACATAAAATTATTCAACAAATGCGAAAATAAAACGAAGAAGTATTATATTTAATGGGACAATTTGTTCAGTATAAAAACCAATATATAAAGTAACAGTCATAATAGCAATAAAGACAGGTGGCCCATGATAAAACAATAACCGATAATCATTAGATAATAGTATACAAAAATGTAATGGAAAACTCTATAATTATACAAAAGAGAGGTTAAAAGATACTAAAGGGAAATTCAAACTCATTAATCAAAATTAAACTGACAACGTCATGTCAAAAATGAAGAAAACGACAAAAACACAAACATCAGAACTACAAAACACAACATAGATAATTAAAGACTGACCAACACGAACCCCTAAAAAACCTGAGGGGGAATTGCAGATCAATAATACAACGAAACCACATGTGGAGTAGGATATGCTTATCCTTCCGGAGCATCTGAGTCAGACCCCGCGATTATTAGTGGTGTTCATGTGCTCGGCTTTTAATTGTTGTATGTTTTTGTATGTAGACTGTTATATGTTTTTTGTTGTTTTTATCATGTTTTGAAATGGTTTTTATTGTTTTTATCATGTTTTGAAATGGTTTTGTCGATTTCTCTTCGATTTCGGAGTTCCAATTCTCCCTTTGATAAACTTCTGCCTTTTTTTTCTATAATTAATGGACTTCTTAAAAAGACGACCTATATTCCTATTTTTGAGAAAGAGATATCGACTTGAAAATTTGATATACGACTTTAGTTAAGATATCTTTCGTCAAATTATTAAATAAAATCTAATTCTGTATAAAATATTTAGTAGGATAATTTCACAATATTAATCCTGATTGATAAGACAGTCTTCAACATCAGCCGTTTAACCAACTTCATTTCAACCAGTAAATTCATTATTTATCCAGTTTTGATAATAACTTTCAGTCTTTAATTCATAAAATTATACTGAATTAAGGTAACTATACGGTATTGGTTTTGCTCGTTGTTGAAGGCAGTACGGTCACATATAGTAATTCACCTCAACGTCATTTTAGACTATAATTGATAGTTGTCTCATTGGCATTCATACGGCATTTCCTTATTTTTATATCAAAGAAAAAAGTTGCTTACAAAACAAATGGATCTAGAGTTTGAACAGTAGTAATAATTATTTAAATGAAAGCTTGTTCATATTAGAAATGTTAACCCAGGAAGACCAAATCAGGTGCGAAGTAATTACTAACTGAGAACTTGTAGAAAACTGTCGTCTGGTGGAGACACATCCGACATAGAAGGTCTAAATATTTACACATAATATACTTCAACTTGACACTCGATAAAAACAATAAAGTAATAAAATTGTCACCGTTGTACAAGTTTGTCCTTAGGATTTAAATATTTTACAGATAAACAGTATAACGGACAATAAGAAATCTACATTTATTTTTATAATCAGTTATTATAGCCTTGTTAAATTAAAATATAACAGAATTATGTCTTAAATTTTTGTATTATTTTAAAGAATAACCACAAACATTTACATATGTGAGTATCAAGAAATTTGTCTCGAATTCGAAATGATTTTATCATTAATTTTTTAACATGAACCAGTTACACAATCTTGATGCGACATATTGATAATAAATTTAAAACCATGTCTCCTGAATTATATGCATTCGGAATTGATCTAAAATGTCATTCGGTACTGCTGTATGTACACACGAAAGTGCATCTATTGTTAGTCTGCTTCAATAGAATGACATCTACAGTTTAACAAATATATTCAGACTTTTTTTTGGCATTGACAAAAACAATTCATATCAAAGGACTATATTTGCTTGGGACAAGAAAATTTGAAAATGTTATAATCCGATAAATCGATTTCTTTTTTATTTGTTAAACTCTTTAAATCTTTATTTTAAAATGTGCAAAACGTATCAACTAGGAGCGTTGTCACTTTTCAATAAAATATCGATTTAAATGATCTCGACCCTAAGATCAGACTAGATTAAATAAAAAGGTTGGATTTAGTGAATAAATGTTTTTTGAATAAAATTCTTTCAGATGACTCCTTACCGCTGATATGTTAAAACCCGTGCAATATACAAGGTCGATGACGCACAACTATACCTGTCACTTTCTATCATTCTGAAAGTCTTAAATATTTAAAGGACATGAGAAAATGTGAAAACAAAAGTTTCCATTCAAATACAAGATATACTAAAATCTCTCTAGTAGAGATATGGCCATGGACGGGGATCATACAGATTTTCAAGTATTTCGTCAAGAGTGTGATAACAATCTGTAACAACCCTATATGAGATGTGCATCATAGGGTTTTTATATCCTTTGTCGTGTAACAACCCTCTATTAGATGTGCATTATAGGGGTTTTTATATCCTTTGTCGTAAAATTAGACAAAAGAGCTGACAGACAAACAATTGCATTAAATTTTTAAAAAAATCTTCATATTTCAGAAGGATATACTTAATCGTGTTATAATTGACGTGAGGATCATCCTTAAAAGATTTCAAAATGATTATGTAATTTTTCAATCTATAGTTTATTCAAATTACAACAAGTTATGGATAATAGAATAGTTAAATAACATGTCTGCATATTGTTGAATTGATCAAAAGAAAAAGATACATCCTTGATGGTGAAAGTGTCTTTTTAAAAAAAATATAAGGAGCAACGTCATCATGCAATCTGAATACATATAAAAGTTTTGACAATCTCAGTCAGTCAATGTCTCTAAACAGATGTATAGCAATGGTCTTTAAATTTACATCTAACAAAAATCTAAATTTTAAAAGTACACCAGTTCCTTTATCATGATAAAAAAAGTTTGACAAAACTTGACAAACTACAAAATAATTGTACAAAATATGACTGTGGATAAAATAAGTGAATGTATAATGTCTATAACATATCTTCAACAGAGGTTCAATGTCCCAGGTGCAATGTGAATTATGAATTTTATAATACATCTACCTTCTAAAAACCTGAATATTTCATATCTTATATCAATCTGCTCTTATAAATACTTATCTTTTTAGTGGTTTTACCATATCTAAAACGTATTTTTTAAAGGTAGAATTAATGATGAATTCTACAAATTTTGCATTTTATCTAACTGCCTTTTATTTTTTATTTTCACTCACAATTTGTTAATATCTATTCATTAAACATTTCAAAGTGCTTTTTATTGCTTACATTGCATTAATATACTAGAATTTCTTCCTTGGTAATATCAATATTTCATCTCGATGAAATTAACGGTATTACTAAAACGCAAAAAAGAGTATTATTGAACCAGTGGGTGATATCACTTAAAAATTGCGGAAAATCAAATTGAAACAAAAAAAATAGTGGTTTTCATATCGAAATCTGTCATACATGTAAGAGGTCGGAAATCATGACAAGAAAAGTTCGTTAGTGCCACTATACCAGATTTTAAAGAGGATAGATATTAAAATGATTTTGAGAAGGTGGATGTATTAAACTGCTCATTTCTTTTCTGTTTTTTTTTTCGTCATCTAAGAATATAATTAGGGAACACAAGTCATGGTATGATATTTGTTTCAAACTCATTCGGATATGATATTTGTTTCAAAATCATGCATGCGTAAACAATATACGTTTTACTTAGACATAAAAAAAAGTAAAATGAAAACAATACTTTATAAATTCATGTGTTCAAAGCGCTTTTATGGATGTACTTTCATTAGGAACTATGAAAGCCGAATATTGGTATTTGAAACCCAAGGATGCAAGGTTTGATAACAGCCAAAGAGCTATATGACAATAAAATAGTAGCAAAATCCATCTCGGATCAAATTTGCCTAACGGATTTCAACCTTTAATATTTTAATAATGATTAAAGCATTATTATACTAAAAACAGTTCACTTACTTTTCGTAGTCTGCTCGGCAGTATAAAGCACTATCTCTCATGAAGCACGAGCCTTGTAATGGCAGACGACAAATTGCACATATCATACAGGTCTCATGCCAGTAATTGTTCTGAACTTTTAGTAGATAACGGTCCTCAATTGGACGCTGACATCCTGCACAAACCTCCATTTGAAGAGAGGGCATCTCTGAAAATATAAATGTAAGAATATTATTTATAAATTTGATATAATTAAAATTAGAAGATGTGGTATGACTGCAAATGAGACAATTCTACACCAGAGACCAAAATGACATAAAAGTTAACAACTATAGGTCACTGTGGTTTTACATTAACATAGTTTTACCTCTATACCAGCGTTGTCGTTTCCTGGATAATTGCGGTGTATTTTGGTTATTTAGTCTTAGTCTCGAATAGAAAATTTTATTGCACAAAACTTGTGACTAAAATTATTAATCAATATTCGGGCAATGACCCTATCGTTATTTGAAAAAAACCTCTTGAAATTACAAGAATATAATAATGATAACTGTGAAAGTAAACATTTTCAAACGATATTCCAGAAATGCAATACCTGGAAAAGTGCACAGTAACTTTAACTAACGTTCAATATATAAACTCATCATAGATACCAGGACTAAATTTAGTATATGCGCCAGACAAAATAGCATTCCACCCTTACTTTAGTTATGCTGCACGAGCAATTATATATTTCTTCAGAAGAAAATAAAGTTCCATTTTTAATCATCAAAAGAAAAACAGAACATACAACACCATGAGCAAAATATTTTTTAAGACTGACATACACCAGTCCCCAAACAGAAAATCCAACAAAATGAATATATATTGAGGAACACGAAATCACGTGCTCCGGAATGATTATGAGTCCATGTTCCGCTAAACTCATGCATCAATATTCGTATTGATTTTCGTCGACTTGTCTTTCGAAGCAGTTATTTTTGAGTGGTTGTTCACGAGACACAAATACCGAAATGCTAAAAGAATGAGCAATGTATCAAAGGACCTTCTTGGAATTAGATGTAAGGTTTTTGGTGATAAACAGAACAGCTTATTCATTACAGCAAAATTAAGATGACCCCTATCAGCAATAAAAACAATGATTATAGATATTTATTCAAAACCGATGCATAGGTCATGGAAGGAACTGCATATAAAACGCTGTATGATTATAAAAGGAGAAAACTAAAAATAGATTAAATATTTTTACCAATTTTTAACATGCTGTAAAAAGTACACTGTCATTGCTTATGAAGGAAAATATTCAGAAATAACTACGTTTTACAAAAACATCCTTAAACAAACCAATAAAAACTAACATTTAAAAACTTACCGTCATAGTCATGCAAAACCAAATGAATTTATCCAAAAAATGTTGTCAATAAAAATTACAACATTAGTAATTATCTATTAAAATTAACATAAAAAGTTAAAACGCTTGTAGGTTTTATTATGATCAAGTATGTTAACATATGTTAATGACGATGTTGACAGTTCCCGCAACATATGTGGCCATTAACCTGGAGTACACAACCATTTCTGATCACAATAGTCATTAACGCCAAATCGATGCCACTGCATAAAATTACAATTAGACATAATTCTGCAACAATAGGGAACAAATTTTATGTTAAGTAAAGTCAATACCACTCTGTATTATCTTACATGTTATACATGTTTACAAGTGCAATCCTCTCAATACATGTGTTTTGTTGGTACAACATATTGTCAAGTGGGAAGATTGTTTTTAATTACTTAATTTTTTTTTAAGTTTGAAAATCCGAAGGCGTGATGTAGCAAAATAATGAATTGTAAAAAAAAAGATGTTTTCAAATTCTTGGAAACCAAATGACATATTTTAAGGGTCTGTTTGGAAGGGACTATTGCACTAGATAGCGCAATGTAGCAAAATGTAAAAAAAATCTGTTTTCAAATTAAGGGGAACCTAATGAAATCCCATAAATGCCTGCTTTAAAGGATTTATAGCACTGAATAGTTTTTTTCTACTTTTAGCTCCTTCTCTCTCTTATGGATTTGTTTTGACCATTGCGGATAAGTTGTTTATTGATTAATATGTACGGTTGAAGAGGCATTGGTAAGTTTAAATCTTGTACGAAAAAGAGACAGTAGATTCCAAATGGAGTCAAATGAGAGTGAGACAAAACTATGGCAGAAAAGAACGAATAGAACAAATACAGTATACACAGTACATTAATATAATGAAGACCAAGCTACACGGAGCCCACAAAAAACTGTAGTGATCTCAGATGGCCGGAAAGATAATTTCTATACTAGTCATTAAAATATTGTCCCCTAATTACCCCATTTTCTTGACGTTAATACTATAATCAAACATCTGGACTTGTGTTATTGATTTGTTGGGTTACTGTGTCAGTTACACATACCCTACATCTTGTTTAAGACCGATCTAACGATGGGTTGAACATGTGTTAAAATACTACGGGGGCGTTTAACAACCTTGACAACCATGAGGGTCTCGCGCAGTCAGTTTCCCTTTTTTGAACGAAATAACATAATTTTCTACCTTGGGTATCAGTCAATGTGACAGCAACTCAACTACACAACACATAATTGGCATTTGGAATTTAATAACTGTGTCCAGCTGTAAATAGTCCGCGCCTTGAAAAACCGACACAGCAATTAGCGAACACAACAAAAACTTACCATTAATACCATAACAATTATTTGCAAATTGACAAAATTTAACTGATATAAAGAAAAACCACAGCATTATGTTGAGTGCATTAGGGTCTTGCCCTTTATAAATAAAGATTATTATTATTATTATTATTATTATTATTATTATTATTATTATTATTATTAATATTATTATGATTATTATTATTATCATTATTATTATTATTATTATTAGTAGTAGTAGTAGTAGTAGTAGTAGTAGTAGTAGTAGTAGTAGTAGTAATGCATTATGACTAGTCACATGCACATGTGTGTAGGCGTATAACTACTGAAATGTATTCCATTTTGAATATTTGTCTATATTGTATAGTACAAACCAATGAACCAAAACAAATGCATTTCGTCTTATGAATTTTTCATCAAAGTACATTTGATTATCTCACTTTAACATAAATAACCAACCCAACCGCGGGTAGGGCACTTTCACCTACTTCGTTGGAAAGTGAGTTAGTGATGTTTTGAAACTTCGATTATCAAAGAAATTGTTTATAAATTCGGCAACTACACTTTAACTGCCAAAGCCTATGATATTTGTCATCAAACGCAGTACAGCGTTTGTCACCTTTCTTTGAAGTATAATATATTTATATTAGAACTTATAAATAAACCGTAGGTCAGTTAATTAGTAATCACATTGATTCTGTTAAACTTACTGTTTTTTTTAAACTTCTTTGAATGATAAAACAGATGCAATGCAACGACATTATTTTTCGTCGTCTGTTCAGATACTTTATTTAGCTGAGGACAACCCATGCTTTGCAAATTTTAGAGGGGGCGCACGCCCGCCACGCCCCCGCTTAAATCCGCCCCTGACAAATGGAGGTTAAGATGGCTATCAACCATGTTTTAACTTCTATTTTATTCGGAAAGCTCAGAAGTTGGACAAAATTAATAATTAGCCATTAGTTTTCCATTGAATTCATAGGCAGATCATAACGTCTAAGGTTTAATTTTGTCATTTTTAATGGACTTCACCTTTTTTCATTACAATCGGAGTTCGTTTTTTTTTGGTACTACTTTTATGTCATTATAAGTCAAATTATAAATTTGTATAAACATTTGCATAAATCAGTAATACTGAAAATCTGTTGGAGACTGTAATTCTCGTAATCTTGATATTCAACAACAAAAACAGTAAGAGAATATGATATGTTGTATTCTTAATTTAAGTTACTAAATGTAAGGAAAGAGATACTTATGTAAATTAGTAGAAATTGTTAAAAAGTACCAAGAAATTATATGATTTATACCCTAAAAGATGTTAAAATAACTGAAAAACAGGGAAAATATTATGAAAGTTAAGTGAACCAAAGCAGGAAATTATATGAATTAATAGGTTTATATATTTAAATTGGGAAATTCTAAAAAAAATAAGATGAATTCTTCCAAAAATTGGTGGATTTTTTTGACAGTTTTTGTACCATCTTCCATTGGACATTTAATTTTCAATTACTCCGACTTTTAAACTGCAAATGTTGAATATTTAAAAAAAAAAATGTTTACATAGTTCAATTACATGGCAATTACAAGAAATATTAAGAAACTTGAGCCATGGTTGCACCTTGAGTTCAAATTACAGTTTGACACCATACGTATGTCGTGTCTTCCGTGTTAAATTTGCCAACTGTAACACGAAAAGCTGTCATAACCTTTGAACTTACGGAATTTGACATTCAAATGCGTGTAATCTCGTTTAATTACGTCCGTCACGATATTTTTGTTTCTTTTACTTTTTTATCGACCTTGCAATTACTTATGTTTTTAGCCTTAATCTGATAGACATTTAAACTTTCGTTGGATTAAATAGCAGCCAATCGTGGTGAAAAGTAAACTAAGATGATGTTTAAAGGGACGGTTCATTTTAGTCGGATGAAAGCTTTTAAAAAATTGTGGTTTATAATCTTAGTACTATCCACTGCATTGTCGTCTATTTTTCGTGATCTAATCCACACTTTTCCTTTTTTTGAAAAAAAAATATGAATTTGGTGTAAGAACAGTCAAATGATGAACTCTTTTGGTGAGTTTTCTCAATTTTGTGTAATTATATAATAAAATAAATCGAGTGCACCTAGACAATACCAGGTAAAAATAATGGTCCATTTATATATTTCTTCTATTTATCTTCAACGGTAGAAGGTTTGGTTATAATTTCGGAAACGGTTGATTCCGGAAGTATTTTTTGTTAATGCAAATTTTAGCCTTTATTTTTTTCAGATACTAAGGACAAACAATTGTATTTTATTTTTTTCATTTGTAAAAAAAACCTGGATATTACAAAAAAAATAATCTAGAGGCTGTTTAAAACTGAGAAAAATGCAGTCTGTTCGCATCCTTGTTTTTTTATACACTTCTACTTTAATAACATAAAAGTTGAACAGGGATCAAGAAACAAAGAGCAATATGTTTGTTATGTTCAACTTAAAATTATGTCATGACTTAAATCCTCCCCCGCGTAGAGAATATTTACATTTTCACATATTTGTCATACTCTGATACATCATTTTAAATTGATCAGTTGATTATTAAAAAGCATAAAATCTTGTTCGATTTCTACAAAAATTTGGTCGCCTTATAATGTTACATGCCTTTGGTATGCTATTTTTTATTTGATAGTTATTGACGTCCTTGTCTCACGATAAAGTTGTCAAATTCGTCAGTTAATTGATAATTACTCTGATCACACCGAACTGTAATTGTAAATTGTGACGCTTTGCACAAAAATCCTTTCAATTTCTGTATCTTAAAATCAAAACTGCACTTAGAACTCATTAAATTATGAAATAATTGCAGTAACATTTCACCTGATGAATTAAGGTTTTATTGCTTTGCAATATATATTTTACTTTCAATGAAAACATATTTCATAGGGGTGCCTACTGTATTATTTACTTTTCTCGTTGCGTTAAATGTTCATTGTTTTCGTATTGTACTATCAAGGTTATCAAGCTAGTTATCTCCCTTATTTATACTCTCCAATGTGATGTTATCGACTGACATCTTGAAAAAAGAGAAGCCGGGATAAAAGAAAGATATCAATTTTGAATGCAAAAAGCTTTTGTTGTTTCCAATGTGCATTGTAATACTTATATTATGTCATTTTTCTAGTCTAGTGAATAGCTGTTCGATTTATATAAATGATTGAATAGTTTTACCGCTCAATAAACACAGTTCAATGTAAATTATAAGCATTCAGAAAGTTGCGATTAAAGTGTAATTCTGAAATAAGCTCCGTGACTATAAGAATGTTAAAAAGCACTACTGCTAGCACGATAAATCGTTTCTTCAATTCGGAATAGTTCTTTGTATAATAAATCATAAATCATAAATCACGATGGAAAAGATTTATAATTATTCCACACCATTACAAACAAATGCAATTTTCCACAATATGAACATATCTTTATTTTTGTTTAAGAATATATATTTCCATGAAAAACCAATATTTACATAGCATGACCACAAGTGGTGACCTTTCGTCCTTTCGATTAGTAATAATGTGAACATATGTCAGATAATGAATGAGAAAAGTCTGCTGTACTATTTTGTGTACTTTATACATCTACCAGCAGAGCAAATTTAAGTTTTCACTTCACAACTGGCATTAAACATTTATATTGAAAACTCTTGTAAATAACTTTTATTTGCAATTACCATTGCGCTCTCTCAAACCGTTTGTGTTTTTTCCAGTACAAAACATATTTGTGTGGAATAAAAACAGTGAAAAGTCATTGAAAAAGATGAAAACTCTATTGATTGAATTTAAAATTCGATGAAGAAATCATTACTGTGCTGGTAAAATTAGTTTATGATTGCAGAGAGCTGGACAGGAAGAATACACATTTGCCATGACTTTGCAATTTTTTTCGAATTATGAGATTGAATGTCACATTGGTATCTTACGCCTTCGTTCTTTCTATTTTTTTAGCGTAATTTGTTTTAACACCTTCTTATTTTTTTTAATTGTTTATTCAGATAATTAAGGTGAAGTCTATTATCTTAATTTTTATATACATATGTTTATATACTATATCTTTTCCAACTAATAGTGTAGATATGAGAAGAAAAAATGAAAGACGAGTAAGTCTTCACAACGTATGTAAGATTATAAGTTTCATTACATTCAATGATCCTTGAAATTTTTCTACTATCTTAACTATAATTTCAAGGGCAGGAGAAACTAAATTATTGAACCTTTATTTAAAATATGATAAGTCGATACGAGATGTGCAATCAGGTATGACTATTAATTAGCTTAAAAGTAAACATGATATTATAGAAAAACTCGATACCTGTGATTTAATACTGAAAAATGTTTTGCTTTAAAGATCACAAGAAATTGTTACGTCAGACCAAAAGAGGGTTCTTACGTAAATACCTATCTGCACAACAAAAACTACAAACAAATCAAGAATATGAAATGCTTAGTAATTCTTATTAGAGCAGCACCGTATGAAAAGAATAGAAGGCAATAGAGATAATAGAAATAACACAACAAAAGTATATAGAATATGCAAGCTATACCCGATATACCCTCAACTTAAGATGACTCTAAATAATTGGTGTGTATATTCCGTAACAGAAAATGAAAACCAATACTTGTTATGTAATAAAAACGATATGTAACATAAAGAATGAACAAAACCGATCAACATGAAATTTTTCTCATAGCGAGACATATTAGACGATAAACTTTCCTATTATGTCAACTATAATACAGTATTTCTGTGAACAATATCCATACCGGTCACGACAGATGACGATGGTCAATTAAGCTAACAAGCGTAATTAAATTATAAAATAACATTTAATATCATTTTACATAGGACGCACATTAAGTGTATTTAACTGAAAGTAACGAAATTAATACGGAAGATTTGCTTTTGATAACATAAACGACCGATACATGCAAAATGGGTAGAAGTCATTTTTAATGATTAGGGAAGGTGCAGACATGTAAAAGTTATAGCTTTAACTTCTGTCACTGAAGTCAACAAGCTTTGTCACGCAAACTCTGAAGTTGCTGTTTTTAACGTTCTGACTATTTAAAAATAGCTATAAAACATTTCAAAACAAGAAACTTATTATATAAAAGAAATTGCCAAATTCAGGCAAAGTAAAAAGGTCGTGAAACGAAATTAATTCAATTTTCGAAAGTAGATACATGAACAGACAAATAAAGGAGTTAACAGATTTGGAAATACCTGTATTACGAACCGAGTCGGACCAATTGCATCAAAAGGATAAGCATCTTCTGCCTGATATACATTAACTGTCATACAATGCCCATGTCATAATTCGTACCAAGTGACAGTAATAAAACTAAAGGTGAGAACAATTGAATTATGGGATATATATCAAGGATCAAATATGAGATATACTTCAAAAGATCGCAGGTGATCAGATTCAAAATGTTGAACTTTAAAAGAAACAGAGAAAGATAGAAGAATATTAATTGTCTATTTTTAAAAAAATCAAGGAATATCTAAAATTAAACTAAGCAAACGCAATACAACAACCAACTCATTATTAATGTTCTAATGTTTCTGACAGTGTACATTTTTTTCATTCAAAGAAATTTGATTGTTATTATGATTATTTAAAAAAATCTTCTGTCATTTGAAACACGGTATCAACAAGTCATCGGTGATAAGTTTATTATTGAAAATTATACCCACACCCTTAACGTGAACAAACACATCCTTAAACACATGTTACAATTACAGACTTGAATGTGAAACCTTTAACGGGGAATACTTAACATTTCAAATCAGTCATTCTTGCTAGATACAGCCCATTAAGTAACATGATTGGAAAATGATACTGCAAATAAGAGGGAAGTTAAAGATTTTCTACATTACATATATCAGTAAATGTTTATAAGCTAGCATAAACAAGAACCACTGTACTTTTAAATCAGTTTAATATTCAGTTTATACATTTAACTTTTCTTCTTCAAAGAAGTCTGACTTACAATGTTTCGTCGTTCGGTAACACATAACACCTTTTTTATTTTAAATTTGACTTCAGATGTTTATTTTTAAAAATATAGAAATAAAGAAAAGGTAAATCAATACTTTTTTATTGAGAATATCGTATTAGGTGAAACGAAAAAGAATAATCATAAATGAGGATACATATACAAAATTTCCCCTGAAGTTAATTTTCCAACTACTAATTTCCCTGTGTTTTCTATAACCACTTTCCGAGTTGGCATCTGATGATAGGGAAATTATAATTGTTTCATAGATCAGAGATCAGAGGTTCAGAAAAAAACTGCCATATCAATGGTTATTCATAAGAAAAGCATTTCATTTTATATTTTTAGAAAACGTTCTTCAAATATACTGATCGGTTGACTGTCTTAAACAGTGAATACGTATGAAATGATCAAATGTCTTTTAATTTTGGTCAAAAACATTGAAACTAGTCATTATTCATCAGACTCATAAAAGTTGAGACTGTTATGGAAATTTCTAAAACATCCGGAAAGCATCTGTCGTATATGCTCTCCTTTTACAATGCTATGATTTATTTTTTATTAATTCATTATAGTGCAATGAATGAAAGTGAAAGTAGTATACAGAAGTTCATTTACAAAAACTAGAGGGGGACATTTTGTTTTGACATAGTCTTTTATAGCTTTTTCAATGGTAAAAATTTTGCTCGTTATGGAAGGCCAAATATTAACCTACTGTTGTTACATGTGTGAACTTTTTCTTTTGTTGAAAGTTGTCGAATTGACAATCATACTATATTTTTGTTTATAAAAAAGGGGGATCATAATGCTGGAGATATCTTTAGATTACCAAATCAACAAATGACTGGTGTGAGTTACATTGAGGGTAATACCCCTTTGTGTATTAAGAATGTTTGTTATGAGTTTATAAAAGTTAGATCTTTTGTTAAATAACTTTATCACACCTTTTATGATAAATAAATGTTTGGCAATTACATTACATACATTGGTTATGATAATAAATATAATGAACTTTTATAGATAATATCTTTACTAAATCAATTTTATCTTCATGGATCATTTTTCAATTATTTGTCACCATCAACTATTTATACCTATCCAAACAAATGTACGTACATCAAAATGCACAAAATTTGCATAATTTTACAATTCCTAGATATGTGATTTAATTACAATACAAAAATCAGGATTAAAGTATTAAATTGGAAAATTTGACAAATCTGATTACATCCTTTACATGCATATATATGTCAAGCTTAAATGCTTTTTGAAATGATTACAAATTCATACCTGAAAAATACTTTATCCTTCCATCAAAAATGAACACATTAGTATCCCCGTGTGCATTTTGTGAAAGTACGAAAATAAAAAGTTAATGTGACACGAAAGGCTTTAATCAATTAGCATATAATGAGAAACAATGATTCATATATCGTGGTTAGTTTAAGTTATGTATAGTTAATAAATAATTAAACACAGCTTAATTATAAATGGTAATGAAGATGTTGTATTTTTTTTATGATCAACATTACAGAATATTAATCAAAAATGTGTTTTTCAAGAAGACATATATACTTGTCATAATATCAGTTGTTTATTTGCTTTTGTTTGCATTGTCGTCTATACTTGCACAAAAGTAATAAAAACTTTTGTTTCTTGTTAAAATCATAAATGAAACATTTAACAGATAATTAATTTCTGACTTTGAGGGTTTAATTTTCATGCACTAAATATAAAAAAAGAAATACACTTGATTGAAGTATTAAACCGTTTGCCATTGTATGCTTCATTTCATTTTCAAACTTAGTTTCAAAACCAGTGGTAAACATCCCTTTTATACATTTTATTTTAAGTCATGAATATTTGTTTTGCCTATAACCGGGTGTAAAATCAAGGTCATTGAGTACAAGATGATAAATAACATCCATAGAATATACCAGATATAAACATAAACACGAAATCAACAAAGGAAAATGTGTTGAAAAACTTTAGCACGAAAATTTTTTTTTTTTTTATAAAAATAAATTAATGAGTATTAAGTGCTTTGTAAATATTTGTAAGAAATTAATTATAGCATATTTTTAATACAACATTGACATTCTAATTCTTCCCTATAAGGAATTTCACTAAACACCTTTTAAGTTTTTGTCTTTCACTAACGAAAGTAAAAGTTAAGCATGGATTCATAGTTACAATGCATTAGGTAAGAAAAAGAAAACAAGAAATAACCTACAAGATTGAAATCGATGACAACAAGCTTGATGAAAAGCAGGATGTATTATGAAGAATTTCATATAGACTCTAACTTCACTGATTGGGCCATTCCTTTTTAATCGATGAAAATGAAACAGAAACTTTCCTGTCTGTTAAATAAAGCAATCACAAATAAATCTGAATCTAGACTGTAAGTTTCCTGAAACTAACGTTCCAGCTTCTTGAAATTATTTTTGATATTTCTTTTGCCTTCTAAAATTTGAATCATACCTCTCGTATAACGGCTTATTTAGCAAAACGACCAAGATCCCTAAATATTCTAAGTACGATTATTGGTCTTATCCTTAAACATGATTAGATAAAATTTTAAAAATCTAACAAAAAAAGATAACACAAATAGTTGATATACGAATTGTGAAAAAAAAAATATCACCCAAAGAAACTGCATTCACTATGTTCTAACCAATTAGCCCACGAAATGTACATTCTATAACACAGATAGATTGACACGGTACATACATCAAATAGGGTTCGTTTAAACAATGATAGTAATAAAAAAAAATATATGTAAGCAACACTTTATAAATGTTATGCGTCCGAAACACTTTCCTGTTTTCATCATGAATGCTAAATACCGAATATTTAAAAGCGAAGATTTATAAAAACCGAAACAGTTGAAGAGCGAAATGAACAAAATTAACCTAAATATGATAGTCAAATTGTACCGACATCCAATGCTTTTTTTTTAACCAGGTTAGTAAGTAATAAACTAATATGATAAGTATATTTTTATTGTTATTTACGGATTGCAGACTAGTTTTATGTTGATGTTATGTCTTTTTTGTATGAAACTTTACGCAATTAACTTACAATTACATATAAAAAAGAAGATGTGAGACATACTTATTTGTCAGATTCTTTTGAATGCTATCATTTATTTTTCCGGAACAGTTAATATTAATGTATAGAAATGTAGGAGAGAACGTCATACAACATGGAAAGTCCCTATGTTTACTAATGGTTTTATATCATTATATCAGTTAACATCAGTTATGTTCTACTTCATTAGATAAAGTTACCAATAATTATTTTTCTCTGATTAATGTTCGATTTTATACTTCAAATGTGCATTAATTTTCATATAAAGTTATATTTAAAAAATAGGACGATCTTCACTGCAGTTTATAATATATTCGAATCTTGTTAGATATCATTTTTATTTGAACGATGTTACTAAATAAGTCTGGTTTAATCGATGAGGTTTTTATTTATATTCTTAAATGATAAAAAAAAAAAAATCTCTTTTTTTTGTCGTCTTCATCATAAACAATTGAGATATTTATCGTTGCAAAATAAAGGTGTTTTTTATATTATATTACATGGTATTCGCAAGCAATTCGGATGTTACATGACATGAATTTTGAAAACAGATACTGAGAACTTTTAATCATGAAGTTTCATATACAATCTAAAACCTCTACTCACTCTCCTCCCTTATAAAGTGATATTGTTCCTTTCTGTAACAACAATTTTATTTTCTAAACATCTCTCTTCTCCTTTTCTATTTTTATGTATATAATCTGATAATGATCTTTATTTAGTTTAGTTTATCAATTGTATTCATATTTATACATTAATGGTTTGTCATTCCTATCCAGCATGTTAATATAGATTTGTAATTTGTTATAACAAATTTTAGAGAATGGATTTAAAAAAAATGCCTGTACCAAGTCAGGAATATGACAGTTGTTATCAATTCGTTTGATGTGTTTGAACTTTTGATTTTGCCATTTGATTGGGGACTTTCCTTTTTGAATTTTCCTTGGAGTTCAGTATGTTTGTGATTTTACTTTTTATATAAGAGTACTGCTCTTGTTTCCTAATCTCATTTGTGAAATTATATGTGTAAAGCTCGTAGTTATACATAACGTTTTCTTTAATAAAATATGATTATACTAAGTTATAATAATTTATGCATGACGTGTAAAGTTAGTTTTATTTATCGCTACTTATTTTGATTTGTCTGTTACGATATCCAAACTAATTGTGCTTGACCATTTAATACAAGCATAAAAAAGATATTTAAACAAAACCTATTATTTTTTGGTATTTAACATTTAATTAATTGTAATCAATAGAACAAAACTTAAACGTGTTACGTTGTATTCTTTTCTGAATAGATCGAATACAACTTGTATGGAGACGCCTACCCTGTCGACGTACTCGATCTCGCTCCTTTTGTAGTTCGCGCGATTCCCTCATTTTATTGTTGTCTTTTAGCAGTTGACTGATATTTCCGTTATTGATTTGCCTGTACCATGTCAGTCATATGATAGTGTGTTTTTCGCTCTTTACGTTAATTGACATCGTTTGATTCAGTCAGTTATGATGGACTTCCAATTTTTGAATTTTCCTTTTGGGTTCGGTATTTTGTTATACTTTTATTGAAATTTAAACATCAGTAAATTCCTATTGCTTTAATTTCATATGAAGATATTTATATGTTTAGATATATAGTTTGTAGTTGCGATCTAATCAAAAGTATTACTATCTTTAATAATTAATTTATTTACTTAAAATTTTGAATTTTTGAATTAAAGCGATTAATTGAAGCTACTCATATCTCCCAATTTGTTAGTTCAATTTTACAGAAAAAACTATAAATTATGAATTGTTGAATTAAATAGTTTATAAAAAATGCATGTGTTGCATAAAATATCAAGAAAAATGATTTTTGACAATAACAATTACATCTAAGAAATCGATTTTATTTAATGCATTCAAATTGTATGAGAATCAAAATAAATATCCATTGGTCTCATAAAAATGGCATCAAAATGTGTTTAATATATATTAATAATACATAAGTCTTTTATAACTCTTAACACGATTCTTCATTACTTAATTATCAAATGTTTTACATATACCGAAAGTGTTTTTTTCAAACTCCTTTCTTGGAATTAAGTTCACCCTAAAAACTTGTGAAGTAAAAGTATTTCAAGGATAACATCAAATCAGCGAAAAAAATGGCCTTGTTAAGAGGATAAGAACTTAAGTCGTATGCAGTTTGTTTTTAATTGATACATACTAAGTACAATATATCAAACTTTGCATACTGTAAATTCAGAATCTATTGCGAGGGTTCTTTTTAAATAAAAACAATGAGACTGGGTGGGTATCGCTATAATAAGAACTAAAATTGAGAATGGAAATGGGGAATGTGCCAAAGAGACAACAACCCGACCATAGAGCAGACAACAGCAGAAGGTCACCAATAGCATTTTTGTATCTGATACATATATCAGTATCCAGATTGTTATTAAATAGCAATAATAAATGCACGCAATAATTTCTGATTGTACAATATATTCAGTGTTGGTCAATGGTGATGTATTGAATATTGTGTAATTCGTGTTTGATATATGATAAATTAAATCGTAATTTGTTGAAATAAAAATTTATCAGGGAAGAAACATCAGAAAATATATAAAACAACGGTTAAAAATTTACAAAACATTTACATTAAAAACTACAGCTACAAAAAAAAAATTAAATCGGTTAGATAACTCAGTATAGCTGTAGATAATTACTTGTTTTTCTCCCCACTTCTTTCCTTCCCCACAATTATTATTAGTATTATTATTATTATTATTATTATTATTATTAGTAGTAGTAGTAGTAGTACTATTATTATTATTATTAGAATATACAGTTTTTTACTTCTGAAGTTTACTTGAAAAATCTACAGCAAAAACAATTGAAAAAAAATAAAAAATAACAACTACATGAGAAGTATAGCTGGGTATATATGATGCGGTATTATACTGTAAAATTGTTATAAAGAATTGTTTGCTAATTTCAAGAGAATTAGTGTCCTTCTTCTGATTTAACAAAATTAGTATGACAACACTGACTTAACAATATTACCAAGACCTGATTCCTATCTTTCATAACGTTAACATAATACTGAAATCAAATAACAAATAATAATTGAATAACTAATGTAATAACACTAATTAGTCCATCTAACATGCTGTTATATTTAAATAAAAAAATAGTAAGTATTGAATCTAAACTGTCTTACCTTGATAATTTAATAAGAAAACATATGAAGGAATCTAACTGTTCTATACAAACTAAACATGCATAAAGTTTAAAATCCGTTTATCACTGGTACGTCGTTTACCTGTGGGTTTGACAATATAACTAAACACAATCGGCTGAGAACATGGTTTAAATGCCTTCCGTCGCTCAAGTACCTTTAAAATGCAAAGAATAGAATAGGCATGCGTCCTTCAATGACCCACAATAGTATTTGTTTTAACATTGTATTATATTTCAATATATTGTTGATATCAACAGGGTATATGCAACGGAAGGCTGTTGTATTGTACGTATTTAGGGTATTAAATAGAGAATGTTAAACTTACTGAATGTATGGTATTGGTAATCTATTGTCATGATAATTTTACAGTATTTATTTTTCGAAACCATGGGTAATGTTTTCTACCATTTAGTATTAAACGAGTGAACATGGCTAATCATCAATTGTTTGTTTCGTAATGAATGTTTAACGTTAGCATTAAACTGTCTAATATAGATTTAGCTTTCCTATCTTAGCTTTTTATCATTTTGGATTAAAAGGAGTTCAGTGAAGAAAATTGTACATGTTAATCTTAGATTAATTGACCGAAACCAGATACGGATCCAGGATTTTGAAAGGAGGTGAGGGACCCCTAAACTAAGCAAGGTTTTGGGTGGGACATGTAAAAAGTCTATGCAAAACAACAAATGTTGCTCCATAATAGGAAGGCGGGCACGATGGCTAATATCTATATCCGCCTCTAGGTACCAATTCTGATAGACTATTCTATATGGATGCATCTTTACACAGACGTCAGTTGTTTTTAACATGCCATGAATCATTAAAGCTATGTATTTAGATTGGCAAGAAGATACAAAAAGATTTTAATTGAAAATTCATAACTCCAAAGACAAAAGACAACAGCAATTGACCTAAAAAGAAGAAACAATATACGAAAATCCAAAGTAGTTGAAATATGATTTAAAATTTTTGAAGTGATGTTTTTTAATGAATTAAATTATTAAATAAAACAACAATATGCAATTAATTCATTTATTTTAGGTTCTCTTGATTAAATGTTCTAATTTGTACTAATATTTACACACTCTGGTTTGGTCTTGGAGGATTCTTGATCACCCTTCATTTATTTGTCCTTTACATTATATATATATATATATATATATATATATATATATATATATATATATATATATATATATATATATATATATATATATACATGTGCTGACGTGCAATATAACAATGTGAATAAATCAAATTTAGTGTGAAAAGTATTATCAGATCCACTGGTGACATAATGTGGTACATGATCAAATATAATGTTACTTACGCTGGAAACGAAAAAACGGCAACATTTGTAAATAATTACTTATAAATATACCAATTAAATCTTCTGTATGGATACCAACAAAATGTATATGTCTATAAGTTTTAAAATCAGAATCAGATATGGATATGAAGATGGATTATACTTTTTGGTATTTAAATTTCTCCTAAAACATGTTGATGCAAATCTACTTTTATTCTATCTAAACATCCTCAAAAAATAGGAAAGCAATCTCGTAGTGAACTGTAGAGTTAAACATTTTTAACGCTCCATACTTAAGATCAGCTATAAAAGATCACCATATTAAAAATAAAATTCATAATAGTTCATTGTGTTGTTCTAGGCTTCACTTTGTTGAGATTGCGAATACCACAATGTCCCCTGCTTTTGAAAACTACGACCTTGCTAGTTCTTAAAACTACCAAATCTTTCTAAAATAATCGCTTTGACCTTAAAACTAACTATTACTGCACGTCGATTAAGCATAAATCATATCCGAAAAATACAGAAAGTTTTATACTAAAGACATTGAGATACTTTGCAGTATAACTTTATTTCTTAATGGTATTCAATAGCCTTGATAGGTATTTATGATTACGTAATTGCTACTGTTTTGTTTCATTTGTCAGCATTTTAGTCAAATTCTAAACAAATCATCAGTAAAAACCAAATAAGAGCATTAAATTTGCTCTTTTCACTTTAAATATACAGATGAAATAGAGGGACTAAAAAGCAGTAAATAAAAGGGAACAATAAATAATACAAGAAGGTATATAAGAACCATTTATCATATGTTTGCAAATTTTAATAATGCATGATTTTTTCAATGTTAATTGCATAATTCTATATTTCAATACACCATTAGTCGTAATCAAGAACCTGAAACATGCAAATGTAAAACAAAAATACATATATGTATTTGAAAGGTTGAACATAGCCAAGAAGATTAAAAGGTTAAACCGTTTATCTCCGCTGCAACAAAACTACAATTATCATCATGATATATTTCCTTTCTAATTCCGTAATACATATATGTTCAAGCTCCATTTCTTTATGAAGGAGGGTGCACTGCTTTATAGGGAAAATTCATGATGGTCTTCAAACGCAAATTTAAATTTTTCAAAATACAATAAAACATGTAAATGTTTGTGAAGCAAACTATTAGTTACAAATCCTATATGTCTAAGAGACTTTCATTCCCTGATGAAAGTTTGTAATTTCTAATAAACGTCAATATCAAATTAATGAACCAGATATATTTGATGACTGGTTACTTCCATGTAACATTCTTCTCACGTCATTATCTCTACTATAAATATAGTCTCCATTTGTTTACATATAAACATGATGTTGGTCTGTTTATGTTGATCACACAATTCGTCAATATAACGGAACTATAAACAACTGTCATACAAGTGGGAGGTTAAGTTACTATAAAATCTGGTTTATCCTCTACTTTCTTCGGAAAATTCCAAAACCAAGTCAGGAATATCACAATATATTTTACTTTGGTCCTTTGGTATATACAGTCTCAAGTTTGATTTTGTTCGGATTTATGGACTTCCATTATTGAATTTACGTTGAAGTACAGTATTTTTGTTAAAGTTTTTAGTTAGTACCAGTTAGTAGTATTTGTGTTTATTATTTTTTTTTACAGATTCAATGGAAGGCATATGATATTTTTGTTATTTGAATTATTACTTTTTCATAAATGAGCATACATATGGGTATTTTTTATGAGTATTGCTGCGTCGAAAACTCCCATTATAGATTTCACAAGCATTTCATTTATGTTAAACAAAAAGCAACAAATAAGTTATAGACTCTTCGCCTCTTATACCGTTCTGTTGTTTATCCTCAGTGGCGGATCCAGCCATTTTAAAAAGGGGGGTTCCCAACCCAGAGTAAAGGGGGGGGGGGGGGGGGTTCCAACTATATGCTCCCATTCAAATGCATTGATCGGCCAAAAAAAGGGGGGTTCCAACCCCCCGGACCCCCTCCCCCTGGATCCGCCACCGATCCTTCTGTTTGATTATATCGCCCTTTGTTTTTACTCATTCTTTTTATATTTATTTTTTTTTTATCAAAATTGAAATAAGATATTATTTTAAAATCGACATTAACACAAATGTTACATTTTGATGACGAGTTTTATTACAAATGTAATGATCCTTATAATAAAATACTATGTGAATAAACGAGATAACGTTGATGAAAACTTTAAGCATTGATATTTCCTTTAGAAGCATCTGTTTCCTGTTGTTTAAAAATCAATATTTTGTTTAGTTTAACAATATATGTCATAATTCATTGTCTACATATTTCTGTATAAAATGGAATGCAAGATTTATCAAAGGTGCTTTTTTTTTTATGAAATCACACACACACACACACATAGAAGGTCTGGTGATGCTTAACTTGACTTACTAGCGACATGTTTTTGACATCTTTGATATTCAGATGTCAGCATTGACGCTTCATCAATAAATTGTCCATTGTATTCTTCTTTGAGTTTTAACTATGGATTTGCATGGCTTATCAGAATAAGCTTACCCTGGTAACGCACCAATTCTTGCTCCTTTTGAGATCATGCGATTCCCTCCGTTATCATATTTTTAACCTATATTTATGTTTTCTTAATTGAGTTTAAGATTTGATCTTTGATAACCTTATATTTCCTCTACATTACAAGTGGACATTGTATTGTAAAGATGTGTGATAGCACATGGAATATTCGTAATACATAAAAGGTACAACCTAACCAGTCTGTTTTGTTGTTGTTATTGATTGCAATTATTCGAAATACATAAAAGGTACAACGTAACCATTTTGGCTCCTTCTTTGTTCATGCAATTTCCTCAGTTGTCATTTTTAATCCTTATTTTGTGTATTTTTAAAAGAGTTTTGAGATTTGAACTTCGTTAACTGTTGTGCCTCTACATCATAACAGGACAACGTTAACTGTTGTGCCTCTACATCATAACAGGACAACGTTAACTGTTGTGCCTCTACATCATAACAGGACAACGTTAACTGTTGCCTCTACATCATAACAGGACAACGTTAACTGTTGCCTCTACATCATAACAGGACAACGTTAACTGTTGTGCCTCTACATCATAACAGGACAACGTTAACTGTTGCCTCTACATCATAACAGGATAACGTTAACTGTTGTGCCTCTACATCATAACAGGACAACGTTAACTGTTGCCTCTACATCATAACAGGATAACGTTAACTGTTGTGCCTCTACATCATAACAGGACAACGTTAACTGTTGCCTCTACATCATAACAGGACAACGTTAACTGTTGTGCCTCTACATCATAACAGGACAACGTTAACTGTTGTGCCTCTACATCATAACAGGACAACGTTAACTGTTGTGCCTCTACATCATAACAGGACAACGTTAACTGTTGCCTCTACATCATAACAGGACAACGTTAACTGTTGTGCCTCTACATCATAACAGGACAACGTTAACTGTTGCCTCTACATCATAACAGGACAACGTTAACTGTTGTGCCTCTACATCATAACAGGACAACGTTAACTGTTGCCTCTACATCATAACAGGACAACGTTAACTGTTGTGCCTCTACATCATAACAGGACAACGTTAACTGTTGTGCCTCTACATCATAACAGGACAACGTTAACTGTTGCCTCTACATCATAACAGGACAACGTTAACTGTTGTGCCTCTACATCATAACAGGACAACGTTAACTGTTGTGCCTCTACATCATAACAGGATAACGTTAACTGTTGTGCCTCTACATCATAACAGGACAACGTTAACTGTTGCCTCTACATCATAACAGGACAACGTTAACTGTTGTGCCTCTACATCATAACAGGACAACGTTAACTGTTGTGCCTCTACATCATAACAGGACAACGTTAACTGTTGCCTCTACATCATAACAGGACAACGTTAACTGTTGTGCCTCTACATCATAACAGGACAACGTTAACTGTTGCCTCTACATCATAACAGGACAACGTTAACTGTTGTGCCTCTACATCATAACAGGACAACGTTAACTGTTGCCTCTACATCATAACAGGACAACGTTAACTGTTGTGCCTCTACATCATAACAGGACAACGTTAACTGTTGTGCCTCTACATCATAACAGGACAACGTTAACTGTTGCCTCTACATCATAACAGGACAACGTTAACTGTTGTGCCTCTACATCATAACAGGACAACGTTAACTGTTGTGCCTCTACATCATAACAGGATAACGTTAACTGTTGTGCCTCTACATCATAACAGGACAACGTTAACTGTTGTGCCTCTACATCATAACAGGACAACGTTAACTGTTGTGCCTCTACATCATAACAGGACAACGTTAACTGTTGTGCCTCTACATCATAACAGGACAACGTTAACTGTTGCCTCTACATCATAACAGGACAACGTTAACTGTTGTGCCTCTACATCATAACAGGACAACGTTAACTGTTGCCTCTACATCATAACAGGACAACGTTAACTGTTGTGCCTCTACATCATAACAGGACAACGTTAACTGTTGCCTCTACATCATAACAGGACAACGTTAACTGTTGTGCCTCTACATCATAACAGGACAACGTTAACTGTTGTGCCTCTACATCATAACAGGACAACGTTAACTGTTGCCTCTACATCATAACAGGACAACGTTAACTGTTGTGCCTCTACATCATAACAGGACAACGTTAACTGTTGTGCCTCTACATCATAACAGGACAACGTTAACTGTTGTGCCTCTACATCATAACAGGACAACGTTAACTGTTGTGCCTCTACATCATAACAGGACAACGTTAACTGTTGTGCCTCTACATCATAACAGGACAACGCAGTGTATTGTCAAGATGTGTGATAGCACAAGCAATTTCTAAGAATTCGTCATAAAATGTACATGAAATGTACAATTTTCATATAAACATATAAACAAACATGCCTAACATTTTCGATTCTCCAAATTTCTTGCAATTCATTTTCATACATTCATATTTATTATTTGTTTATTTAAGATATATGTTATGTTCATTGTGTTTATGTTTACAAATGGATTTAAAAAATCGTTGCTAAACTGAGGAATTGGTTTCTGATTCATTTGTTCTTTAGAGCCGCGGAAACTAAGTCGTACTATAATCAGTCGAGAACTACTGTATAATCAGCCTGTCAACACTGGGGTTGTAAGTTCGTATCCCATATGTGGCAGGGGCGCACGTATACAGTCTAAATTGACTAGATTATCAATTTTTCTACCGAAGATCGGGTATTCCCATATGAGATGAGAGAGTAACACTAAAAATGTTGTCGTCAGGTGAGCAGTTAAGCAGGATATCATTGGTTATTCCGAATTTAAGTTTATTATTTCCGACCAAAGACATGTTATATTTTTCAGTCTACTACTACGCCAATACTTATCTCGAATGTACTTTTATGTACTAGGTGAAGGGATACCAATTCGGTTGGCCATTAATATTGACACACATTAAAAAGAAGTAACATTTTAAGGAATATTGTAAATTATTTCCTTTTTTATTTTACAAATAAAAAAGAAGAAGACACAAACACTGATACTGACATTTGCCCTTTGATCGCATTTTTGTCTTTGTCTGCGTATCATGTGATTGTTTTGCATGTAGACATTCAATTTTCTATTCGGAATATTGTTACAGCAAGTTCTAACATTGCTTAACATTAGGCTGACTGATAAAACAATGTAATCAGAAACGGACATATTTCGTTATATTTTACATCAACAAAAACCGCTATGCAAAAAACTGTGAGCATCATCAAATATCATGATATTTTAAATGGTCTAACAATTGTGTAAAAAGCTAGATTTCACTTACTAACAAAATCTTTATTACGAGGTATGAAACAGACTCCACTGCGCACGCTACACACAGAACAGACACACCCTTAAAAAGATTGAGAAGAATATTATATTATTTAGGTATACGTCATAGATGAACATATTTTTAGCTCACCTGGCCTAAAAGGCCAAGTCCAGTGAACTTTTCTCATCACTTGGCGTCCGTCGTCCGTCGTCGTTAACTTTTACAAAAATCTTCTCCTCTGAAACTACTGGGCCAAATTTAATCTAACTTTGCCACAATCATCATTGGGGTATCTAGTTTAAAAAATGTGTGGCGTGACCCGGCCAACCAACCAAGATGGCCGCCATGGCTATAAATAGAACATAGGGGTAAAATGTAGATTTTGGTTTATAACTCTGAAACCGAAGCATTTAGAGCAAATCTGACATGAGGTTTATTTGTTTATCAAGTCAAGATCTAGCTGCCCTGAAATTTTCAGACAAATTGGACAATCGGTTGTTGGGTTGCTGTCCCTGAATTGGCAATTTTAAGGAAATTTTGCAGTTTTTGGTTAATATCTTGAATATTATTATAGATAGAGATACACTGTAAACAGCAATAATGATCAGCAAAGTAAGATCTACAAATAAGTCAAACATGACTAAAATGGTCAGTTGACCTCTTAAGGAGTTATTGCCCTTTATAGTCATTTTTTACCAATTTTTCGTAAATTTTTGTTATCTTTTACAAAAATCTTCTCCTCTGATACTACTTGGCCAAGTTTAACCATACTTGGCCACAATTTTCATCATTGGGGTATCTAGTTTAAAAAATGTGTGGCGCGACCCGGCCAACCAACCAAGATGGCCGCCATGGCTAAAAATAGAACATAGAGGGTAAAATGTAGATTTTGGCTTATAACTCTGAAACCGAAGCATTTAGAGCAAATCTGACAAGAGGTTAAATTGTTCATGAAGTTAAGATCTATCTGACATGAAATTTTCAGACGAATCAGACAACCGGTTGTAAGGTTGCTGCCCATGCATTGGTAATTTTTAAAAAAATTTTGCCGTTTTTGGTTATTATCTTGAATATTATTGTAGATAGAGATAAACTGTAAACAGCAATAATGTTCAGCAAAGTAAGATCTACAAATAAATCAACATGACAAAAATGGTAAGTTGACCCCTTAAGGAGTTACAGCCCTCTACAGTCAATTTTTAACAATTATCATAAATTTTGTAAATTTTTGTAAATTTTTTAACAAAATATTTTCCTCTGTAACTAATGGGCCAAGTTCATTAAAGATGAAGATAATTGTAAGTAGCAAGAATGTTCAGTAAAGTAAGATCTACAAACACATCACCATCACCAAAACACAATTTTGTCATTCATCCATCTGTGTCTTTTGTTGAATATGCACATAGACCAAGGTGAGCGACACAGGCTCATAAGAACCTCTAGTTTGTCTAAAATAGTTGTAACCTTAGTTTTAGTAAATTTAAATAATTTTTCAACTGATTCGTGTAGTTTATAGTAATATGTACCATTAAAGTAATGGTCAATTAAAGTAAATTTTTATTTCACTTGGGGCCTGACAATTTCGGCCCTTTCCTCGGCTTCTACAGGCTAGAAAAATATTGGAATCTAGTATTTTCTCAAAAGTCGTAGTTCTTCCTTTTTGTTGTATCGTCTTGTATATTGTTAAACCATCAATAGAAAAACAAAAAAATTAATTCAAATATAAAATCACATTTATGTATCAAATGGTTTTCGACCCGTCTGAATATTGAGGTAGACAAACTACCACTACAGAATTTAACAATTGTTTGGTTTTCTTTTTTGGCTGGACATAATCGAACATGCCACCATTTACTGAATTAACCACCTTCTTCTGAAAGTTAAAATATTTGAATTGATAAAATTCTTTATTAAGCTAAACTTAGAATGTGCAAAAAATGTGCAAATCATAAAACTCAAGTCAACAGTTTCAGTATCATTAATAAAAGACAAACTTTGTTATATTTTACTTTGTTTATAAGGTATGGACCATAACCGAAATCCCAACCTTATGATAAGTAAATCTAATGTAAAATGCATGGTTTTATCGATGTGCTTTTAAGAGGTTTTTTTTCGTTTTTGAACAAACTTATACATTTGATAAAATTTCGTTCAAAACCGAAATAGACTCCGCTCCACTCATCTTCCAATAATGGTCAGGAGTCGTAAACGACTGTAAATATTGACCAGGCGAAATTCTGAGGGAAATATGTACAAATAAAAAGCTGGTATTTACAGTTAAAACTATCTACATTAAATGATGGTTTATGTGGTTGTTCACAGGGCCGCAGCTGCATTGGGGCTGGCCTTGAAGTCATCCAGAGTGTCTGAGTTAGTCACCGTTGTTGGCGGCTGATTCCAATTCTGGATAGTGCGTGGAAAGAAGGATTGCTTGTACACTTCTGTTTTGGTGTAAATCTGTCTTAGTCCTTTTTCCCCTCTGATTCGGTTGTCACTTTTGTTGATGATGCTGTCGGTTTTGGTATGAAAATCATGTCAAAAATGGCTTTGTACATGTTCAACAGCCGATGGTGGTTACTGTCGAGGACAAATAGAGACAATCTCATTACGCGGGATTCATACATGTACTTATACGCGTTACCGCTCTCTATATGTAACGTCATGGTTGCTATGTATTAACGTCATTGTATTCCAGCATTAAATCATCCATTTGTATAGACGTCTTTTTCTCTATTCAAACACAACGCAACTACAACTTATACGATCACGAGATTGGTACCGAGACCAGGAGAGAAGATGGATTCGTCGAGAATCAAGTCTATTCGAGCTGGAAATAGAGCCGCTGTCACGAAATTCTTCAAGAAACTAGATGAGCTGAACACCGATTCGGAGATGGATATTGACATTGCAGGTCCAATTATTGACGCTATAGTGAAAAAACAAAGTGTAATTCTTAAACTGGATGAACAGATTTTGGAAAATACATCGGATGAAGATATAGAAGTTGAAATTACAGATGCAGATGAGTATAATTTAGATCTTGAAACAAATTTACGCCGTTATAAGAAATTAGCACAAACAGTTACACGTACATGTACAGAATTATCTCATGAAAGCATCCCAAACACACGCCCTGTCATGAACATGCATGAAGTCAATTCCGAGACCCGTCCTGTAATGAACACAGAATTCTTCCCAAGATATTCATCGCAAACAACCAATAGTTCACTGTCTAGTCAAAATCACCGCTTGCCGAAGCTAACCCTACCTACTTTTTCTGGGGATATTCTAGAGTGGCAATACTTTTGGGAGTCGTTTGAAAACACAATTCACAGCAATCATACACTAACTGATGTCCAGAAATTCACGTACCTACAGTCACTTCTTGATGCAAACGCTATGAATGTCATAAATGGTTTAAACTTGTCCAGCGCAAACTATCACAAAGCCGTGGAGTTATTAGTAAATCGCTTTGGGAAATCACACAAGATTGTGAACGCTTATATGAAAGCTCTTTTAGATTTGCCAGCACCCTCATACACATTAGATAGTATCCGTAATTTTTCGGATAAGTCAGAGGTTTATATCCGTGGACTAGAATCTTTAGGACAGTGCCAAGATACGTATGGTTCCCTGTTAATCCCAGTTATGCTTGGTAAGCTCCCTATTAGCGTTAAAAGTAATATCACAAGAGAAAATGGAAACGACGACTGGACCCTTGGAAATCTAAGAAAGGCAATACAACGGGAAATATCTATTCAAGAAGCCAGCACTGATGGGAGTGAATCTTATGATATACCTACCGCAAGTTTCCATGCCGGAATTAGTAAGAAAAATGGGTATTACGTAAATAAATCAAAATCTATAAACTATTCTCAAAGTAAAATGTGCACTTATTGCAATGATCAACATTTCCCTGCAGACTGTGAAAAGTTCACCGACAGCAAATCAAGAATGGAGATTGTTAAGAAGAGAAACCTATGTTTCAATTGTTTAGGTAACCATAGAATATCAGAATGTAGGTCGAAAAACACATGCCGTAAATGTCAACGTAAGCACCACACTAGTTTATGCAATGAAACTTCAGTTCAAAATTCACAGAGTCAGAATGTTACAAGTAATACAGAAAACAGCACGCCAATCATGCATACATCTGCTAAACAGGAAAATTCGACCGTCTTTTTGAAAACAGCAATAGCCCCAATATGGTCACAGAATCAGTGCGCCGACGCTCACATCCTTTTCGACGAAGGAGCACAACGATCATTTATGACGCAGGAAATAGCCGACAAGTTGAACGTCAAACCAGACGGAAAGGAAACCCTCAACATATCCGCCTTCGGAAATTCGGACAAGAACGTTCGTCACATGAATAAAGCCACAGTGTTTTTAGAAGCCGACTCAGGAGAGAAAATACCTTTACAGGTATTGATTGTACCTACCATAGCAGCGCCGATTCAGAATAACCGCAGGTACATTTCGCAGCAACTACATTATTTGAAAGGACTAAAACTAGCCCACCCGTTATCAGAGGATAGCAGCTTTGATATTTCTTTACTCATTGGAGCAGACCATTACTGGGATGTAATCAAGGATGATATCGTTCGAGGCGACGGACCGACAGCGATGAGCTCAAAAATAGGATATTTGTTATCTGGACCACTTACATGTACAAGAGGACAACGCGATCCACACATGATGCATATATTATCTAGTCACACAAAAGAGGACTACGATATTGAGAGATTTTGGAAATTGAAGTCCCTTGGTATACAAGAAAACGACAAACTTAACACGGAAAAACAGAACATCAAAGAATTTTCATCCTGTACAAAGCAGAAAAAACGTGGTTTCATCGAAAAGGTAGAAGAGAAGGAGGACTCACAGCGCATACACTACATACCTCATCATCCCGTTAAAAAAAAAAGACAATGATGAATCGCAAATACTTAGAAGGAGTGTTTGTTTACAAAACCGCAATCAGAGACTGTAATTAATTGAGAACAATTTTCAATCGCTACTTGATTCAGAAATAGTTTTATATGTGATTCATAGACTTTAAAGTTTCAAATATTTCATTTCTTTTCATTTATAGATAATTTTCTTAATTTGGATAAATTGCTCATTGTGACTTTAATTGCACAATTTCGAGGCCCCGAGTATGTCGAGGACAAATAGAGACAATCTCATTACGCGGGATTCATACATGTACTTATACGCGTTACCGCTCTCTATATGTAACGTCATGGTTGCTATGTATTAACGTCATTGTATTCCAGCATTAAATCATCCATTTGTATAGACGTCTTTTTCTCTATTCAAACACAACGCAACTACAACTTATACGATCACGAGAGTTACGTCGGTTTCGTAGTGATTTCCATTTGAGTAGCTAAATCATGTTGGTGACACATCCTGGAATTTTATACACTGACGCAGCCTTTGATTTTTCATCTCCTAGCTTTGTGACTTAGTTCATTGGTCTTATTTTCCTGCGACCATTTCTCGTCACTTGTTTCCTTTGAAGTTATTTTCACTTACCATATATTTTGTGAACCTTGCCAAAAATTAAATAAAGAGATTTGTTACTTTTTTTCTTTGATTTTTTTCTATTTAGATGTGCGACTTAATTTCCCAATCAGTCCCCATTAAGTGTAGATTTAGATCTATACAACTGATTTATAGGTACCGACAAAAAATATATGTACTAAGCTGAAAAAAATAATAATTGGTTTGTTTACATCTTCAAATAACATATGTCAAGCACTCACCATCTGACAATGTAGATAAAAATAACCCCACATGTAGTATAAGGCATTTGCTAGAACAGGTATAATAAAATGTTTATTACAAAAGTCAATTTCACACATACATAAATCATAATTCAAATCTTTTTAAATCATTAAAATAACAAAAAGGAAGCATGCCATGAAAATGAGTTGCATTGTTTCTGGGAACAGTGTGTTGTTTGATATAGGACCATTTTAACACAAATGTACGGAGTATCTCGCCATAAATTCTCGAAAGTGATAGTTGTTTAAGAAAATGACCTTTAAATAGGGGTCATATACATATTTACAGTCCGTTTCATGGACCACAAATTTGTGGCTAATTATCCTACAAATATGATTGTTATTTTAAGAGTTTATCAAGCGTAGTCTTGATGAGGAACATCAAAGCCATGTTTGTACCGGACTCGGATGAACGCCTACATAAATTATCATCACCCTAAGATAAGATCAGACACAAGATACAAAATGATGGGTACAAAAAACCTCAAAATGTAGAACTTTTGCTAAATATAAGAATTTAAAAAGATTAAAACATTGATAAGACAATTGACAATGGTAACATTGTCATATTTTATAAGTATCAATTAAAATTTATTTGATTCCTTTGAAGTTAATATGGCTTTCTAAAATATTATATTATATTTAAGAATATTAATAACTAAAGTTATAAAATGTAACCGAATACGCCTGCTGTAAATCAAAACAGTAGCTCTTTGCACCTTATTTTAATGTCATTTTTATTATCATGCCAGTCTCCCATATTGGAAACACCCCGGATGTCACACGTGTTCAGCTTGCGGCTTTCGAGAACTTGAAGAAAAATGGCCATCAGTGGAACATGTAGTAATTTCATAGGTGCCTTTAATGTAAAACAATTTTTGGTTATATTGAAAGAAAAATTCAAGCGTAAACCTTTAAATTATTATAATTTACATGTTATACATATGCAGTTCATAAGAAAACATGCCCTAGCTTATGCTATCTATAGTTGATGCTTTCAAATTATCAACTGTTACAATAGTAGGGAACACTATATCTAACAATATATATTTTCCTGCATTCACATCAATTTCTTGAAGTATCTTTTCAAACTTTTTATATACTTCGTTATATTATGTCTGCGTCATATTGTGTCCATAAGCACATCTGGAAAAAAAAAATATATAAAACAGACATTGATTGGGCTTTATATCATTAAATATTTGCAAAGAGGTGCGTTCGACATAGTCGTAACATTACATGACTGCGATATTGTTCATGCAGTTTTCTCATTGTAATGTTAATAGTTATTAGTTTGAACTAAGTATTTTTCAGGACAGAATGTAGCGTATCCGATCTCTACTGATTTAATATTTTGAGATTTTCGTTGTAGCTCAGTCCTTTTCGTGGTTTTTCCTTCTGACTTCATTTAAGTCATTTTCGGTCAAGTTTAGCTTACCAAATCGTACATGAATAAATATATTGTATTTTTTGTATGAATTGTAATTAGCCTCTTTCTCATATATTTTTCAAAGTTTTTCACATAACTGTCTCATCATATATATCGGAGCAGCGGTAAAGTACAACGGGTAAAAAAACGTAGCAGGATTTAATGCTCTGAAGTCGACGCTGATGTAGGGGATAGTGTTTTTTTCTAAGATTTCAGTTGATAAATATTATGTGCACTGTTCGTATATCTATTTTCTAGTCTGTACACTTCTTATTACTTTCAATAAGTTTCGTTTTTGTAGTGTCCTCTAAAGACTTGATTACAATTTTTCTATCTGAATAATTCGAAAATGGTGTTGGATCATAGTCCTGAACGTCATTGATTGGTACAGATTGCATTTACAAACGTTGAGATTGAAAGAAAGCAAATTCGAGGATAGAAACTGTATTTATCTTCAGGGTTGACTTGGGCGTTCGAGCCTGGACTTCTTCCTTATCTGCTGCAAGTTTTGACAGTTTAATGAAAGTTTGATGTACCCTTCACATGTAATGATTGTCACAATATATTGTCAATCTTGAATGTCATACATAATTTCTTCGAACTATACATGCTAAAGAGTACGCCCTCACTTCGACCGATTTGTATGTTGTCATAAATAAAACATCAGCTAATATACGCTGCATAATTTGCCATACCTTTATTACACATCTCATTCTACGCACACGTTTCAAAACCTGTTTTGAAACATCAACTTTGCAGACATGAAAGATACATTTATCATACACGACATTTCACATATACTTTGGCAGACATGCAAAACAACACATCTTGTCTTTACCTTTATCGTTACAATTACACAATAACATGATGAAGTGACTTTGAAAATCAATCAGTCAGTCAATCAATCAATCAATGAACATTTGATTTGCAGTATTTTGAATTATGTCTGCACTTATACGACACATCAGTAAGACCAGTTACGAGGGGTTTGTATACACCAATAACTAGTGTATACGTTACGATGCAACAATTGCATCATTAATTGGCGTTCAAGACCAACCATTCAATTATTCATCTATTTGATGCATATTTACATGTTTACCGGAATTGTGGACCAAAAATTAAGACCGGTTACGACTCTGAAAACTAATGTATACGTCAGCTGTCACAGGTTATGTTCTAATAGGTCAAATACAGTTCCTTACTATTTATCGTGTTTCCTCTTTTTATTACGAGCTTATTACTGATTTCTTGCTGTTTTATCAATTGTTTTGGTGTATTTATATACTCTCGTTTTTTTTTTAACCATTATGTGTTGTAAATAAACTCGAGTATCATAGTTTATCTGTTTTATCTGCTGTATACCACACATCCTTAGTATACTTTCAGAATTCATTTGAGATAAAAACACTTTTTGAAAGCAAGAATATTTTGTATAAAGGGAGCAACCATTTTACAGCAAAAAGGGGGTATTTTTATCAAGCTGCGAAATAAAAAAAAAAACAAGCTAGCAGTGCCATGTTCTGCTTGTATACTTTTCAATTTAATATGCATTTCAATAACTAGATAAAAAATATCGCCTAGCATTCCAAAAGCTATGATCTCTGATTACATTAAGAAGTACCCTTAGGCTAACAAAATTAAAAACACATGGTTATAGTATTGAAACGCAATTAAATACATTTATAAATGAATATAATTATACACATAGATATAAAAGGATGTGGTATGCGTGCCAATGAGAAAACTCTCCATCCAAGTCACAATTTGTAAAAGTAAACCAATACAAGTCAAAGTACGGTCTCAGTCAACACGGAGCCTTGGCTCACACCGAACAGCAAGGTATAAAGGGCCATAAAAATTACTAGTGTAAAACCATTCAAACAGGAAAATCGACGGTCTATTCTATATATATAAAAAAGAGAGAAATGAGAAACACTTATGAACCATATCAACAAAGGACAATCATTGAACATCAGGTTCCTGATGTTAACTGCAAGTTCTTCAACCATAGTGCTAAAACGTTATTCAGTCGTCTTCTTTGTTTATTCTAGACACTTTAAAAGAATGTTTTCTGTAAAAGCTGAATGAGAAGGAAACGATACTCTATCAAAAAATTAATAAACATGAGCTAGAAATAAATTAGCTCCATCAAAATAAAATCGCTAATCAAAATTAAAAAAAAACACCACTTATTTTGTTTTTAATCTCTGTCATACTGTAATCATTTGATATATCCCAGAGGTCCTGGAAATATTAAGATATCAGCAACGATATTACCCCTCGTTCAAGTAGCAATAAAATGGTTTGGTACCGATGATGAAACTAATGTTAAACAGTACATCGCTTCTTGATTCATTGTAATATCACCCGTTTTGCCTATGGCTTATTTGATTGACAATAAGAAACAGAAGGACATTTTCTTGAAACAATATTGCTTTGCTTATCCACACGACAGAAATACTCATTTTCCTAGTAAAACATCTAATATTACTGGAGTCGTTTCTTCTTTCCATATTGGTTTGATGTTTGTAATACGATACTATAGCTAGCGGGTTACAGTTCCATTTTTCATTACTTTTAAATTATGACATATACAAGACTTTTGGAAATAAGTCTTTGAGATGATACGCAGCTTGATGGCATTTTATTAACCTCATGAAATTAACTTCTACCCACTCAAAGAAAAAAAAAATAAAGAAATGAAAAACAGAAGTCAACAGAACTTCTTGTATACTAGGATTAAAGCACCATACAATGATGTTTAAGTTTTAAAAGAGAAATTGAATCATTTATAAATTTTATTTGAACTGTATAAAGTTACAAAATAAAATTTTATTGTGAAAGCACGTCCTATAATGAGTATAACTCTAGTAATAGACTCTTTGATAGTATAGACTTATTTTTGTTTAATTGTTTCTAGATTTGAGTTTATAATCTTCTTTGATAAACTAAAGTTGTATGGTATTTCAACTATGGACGTTCTTAAAGAAGTCAATCAATCTTAAACACGCAAGTTGAATGACAGATACCCGGAATTCTAGTATGCCTTCAAAGACGAACTTGAAACATTTGAAATACCGAAATGATTTAATGTATAAAATTGAGAATAGAAATGGGGAATACGTCAAAGAGTCAACAACCCGACCAAAGAGTATATAACAGCCGAAGGCCACCAATTTGTCTTCAATACAGTGAAAATATTCTACACCCGAATGCGGGCTACAGCATTCGTAGTCATACATCAAGAACTGCCAAACGGACGCCCCACGTTATGGGACGGGAGAAATCGGGATGGGTCCACACTTCTATATCCCCATTCACAATAAAGGTGACTTTCAAGTTTTCTTATAAAGGACAGACATTTTTATTCATGGGCCGTCCGTTTGCCAGTGATTGGTGTATGACTACGAATTCATGTCCGATCGGAATAGGGAATTGTAGTTAAATGCCTAGACTCTCAAGCAGTTTGTTGTGTTCTCCCTTTACATTGTCTCAAAATCTTTTAGAATTAAACTTGTCATTCAGTGAAACTTTAAAAGTTAAAAGAGGTGGTGCAAATGCCAAAAGAATCGTAATGAATGATAAAAACCCAGTACATGCACAGCAAAAATTAAAAAAAACTTTCGTGTGGTAGTGTTTTGACCATTGTAACAGCATTTTTCCTTTTTGTTTTGCTCTCGAGCTTTTAGATGAACATAAATGAGAAAGCATCTGCCTCGTAGGATTAAACATGTAAACTTTCATTAAAAATAACCATTTAATATGAAAATTTCTAATTTTTTACATTTCAAAACTGTAAAGTAAAATAATAATTTGATTTTAAATATTTAATTCAAAATCGAAAGTTTCTATTGATCATTACTCCATTTATGGAAATATTATGCTCATCGGATTTTGTCTAATGCTTAGTCCGTTGCTGTGTGTGTTACATTTTAATGTTGTGTCGTTGTTCCCCTCTAATATTTAATGCGTTTCCCTCAGTTTTAGTTTGTTACCCCGATTTTGTTTTTTGTCCATAGATTTATGAGTTTTGAACAGCGGTATACTACTGTTGCCTTTATTTATGATGATAACTTACAATGGTTTCCAGTATAAAAAAGTGGTTCCTACAGTAGCAGTATTTGGGCTTAAGACACAAATTATTATATTCCATTAAGTTTTTATTTTATATTACAAGATTTTTTTAAGAGACAAATGTCATCTGCTTTAAAAAAATCTATCTGAATAAAATTTGCATGAAAGGACAAAGGAAAAAGAAAATCCTAAAGTTAAGTTCCCAGCTGACCCTTAGTGTTAAGTTGGATAATAAGCACAATAGCTGTACATTCTTAGTGCCACCAATGAGGTCTCGTACAGCCTCCATGGCCGCATAGATAAAAAGGATGGTTCAAGAGACTTATAAAATTCTCGAAAGGAAATATCTAAATTATCACTATTTAGATTTAGTACTAATCTTAAAATGGCTTTTCATAGCAGATGCCATTTTAACGCACTACTGTCTATGACACAACTGTTAGTTCAACTTGACTTGAATTTGACCAAGCAGACATATAGCCACTCTAAATAAGGATACATGTATAGCCCATACAGTTTTCTAACAAAAACTTCCTGCAAATTTGAAACATATCCCCGATTTCATTTCAGATTCAGGTTGCTATTAATATATATATACGTATTACATATTCATTCTCACCCAAAAAGGAAATATTGCGGTTTAGTCTAGGCCTAACACCTGTGAATCTTTTCAAGACAGATTTAGTGACTTCAAAAGAAAATTGTTTGACTCTTTAACGTAAATAGGTAGATAAATTTAAAAGAGAACGTTTTTATCACCACCCATCCCGCAAATAGTCCTTTTCACCTGAAATCACGTGTTCTTAGCTATGTTTGTAGATAAAACTGATAAATGTCGTTATCCCTTCAAACATTTCTACGTGTTTGTTAAATACAAAAACATCGCAATCATAACTTTGATTATGTAAGCTAGGAGAAATTATTCGCTTCGAAAACGCGACACATTAAATCGTAATCTATCAAAAAAGGACATACTCGAGTTGACCAAGAATCACTGTCATTAAGACGCTTATCAAACAGGTGTCCAAACACTTGGTTTATAATCACCATGTCAACTCGGGTACGGTCTTAGTCATGTACACATCCACGGTGGCACGTGGACACTCATCATTGTAAGTTGCCCCATGGCGGCTAAAATTTTGCACACTGTCACGGACACACGTATAAAGTGCGGTATAGTAGGAGTACGTTGTATTTAAGAGCTATCGCGATCGATATAACGGTCATTCAAATCAATTAGAAGAGAAATATCGAAGAACTGGCCATACGCCTTATTTAGATTAGTACACGTTCAAAATAGCCTTTAACCAACTTCAAGTCACTATAATGATTTTAATATTTTCAACAAACGAGCTTTTTTTTGTATTTCATTATAAATAATCATAAAATGCTTAACACCAGACACCATAAAATCAAAACATAACAATATTTAAAAAATAAATGAATTGAGAATCGAAGGTATTGAGTAATTAATTTATAATCGAATTATTTATCAGTCCTTTGTTTTTTGAAGTTGCAGATGATTACGATTTGTACCAGATTGTACTGAGAAAATATATTTAGTTGTTGCTTTCTAAACGTACATAATCAGATACCATAAAAATTCATTCAACAATGAGCGAAACAAATACATTGTATGCATACTGTGGATTCATTATTATTCGTTGGATAGTTATTTTCACGGGTTTCATGGGTACATATGAACGACGAATTCAATGTTGAAATTTTCTATAGGCTTTGTATGCAAATATTGGTAAATCCACGAAATCAAATACACACGAAAATGTAAGTTTTCCTCAATCCACAAAAGTTTATCCCCGCGAAAAGGAATGAATCCACAGTATACAGATCAATAGCAAGGTAAACATTTTTTAGACAGGATTTATATCTAAATGGACATTTAATTTAATGTTTATCTTATATGAATGGATTTAAAAATCGTGTAATTTTACAAATTTTAAACACAGAACTCTCAATTCATATAATAATTTTGCTCGAGACAATAACACTGCGATCCGTATAAAGACCCTCTCGTCTGTGTGTTTCGTGTTAATGTCACTTTGTCTGTAACGGCTTCGTTAGAGTGTTCGTCGTTAATGTGCTAGTTTGATGGTGTCTTCAAAGACAGAGTGTTTTAAAAATACATGCTATTTGGCACTCTCCTGTAAAGTCTTCAGAAGGTAGGATTACAAAGACAAGTGTGCTAGAAGTAAAACAATCATGGCGGATCCAGAAATTTTAATAAGTGGGGGCCCACCGTGACTGTCTAAGAGGGGCCCGCTCTGGTCATGCTTCATTGATTCCCTATATAACCAACCATTTTTTTCCCAGAAAAGGGGGTGGGGGTGACCCAGCCTCTAAATCCGTTTCTGCGGCTGATTGGTTTATAGTTGGTGTATTGGTGCCTCTTTCACCAATCTGACCAGACAGATCAACCGACCGTGGCCAGAACACTAGAAATCCTAGTCAATTCAAATCAGAATCGAACATACCAGCCACATGCGGGATTGGAACTCAAAACCTCAGTGTGGACAGACTAGTGTTATTGTCGAGAACTTCTTAGACCCCTCGGCAATCGTGATCCAGTGAGAAAAATATGTGTTCGGAAGGTGGTACATGTCTTAAATCCGGATGTTACCAATTATTGTATTTCAAAATATTGCATTTATTGTATTCAAAATAACATATACATCAACTAGTACTACAAGAAATTAGAATCTTTCAACAGGACCGTTAAAAGGTTTCTGGTCTGATTTTGAATGACTTTTTTTCATTTGGTTCATTTTCACTGACACATATACATTCCTCATCATATTCATACTTAAAGGAATGATAATTATGATTCTATGTTTAAAGTCAGAAAAAAATAATACTTAACACTCAGTCTGATATTTATGTTGAGATATTTAAAAATGATTTAGTCGAGTTGTTTCGCATATATTTATTAATCATAACTAAAATGATAAAATATACAAGAACTACGAATAATTTATTGATTTTATCAGTTCATTAAAGTCGGGGAATATATGATAAAGATTTATTTTTGGGGATATCAACATGCAGTAAACTAGATAGATCACTAGGTATAAAGAAGTCATTGAAACGAATATATTAAGGGATGTATAGTCAGTCAAGGTCGTTAAAAACTTCCATTTGTTGTATTTTGATACCTACATTTTCGTAGAAGTAGTTGTTACATGTATCTGCGCTCCTTGTTAATGTAACAATTTGCTGTTCGAATATTTTAATAATGAGATATCTAAGATTTCATCTCATATAAAACAAAATACAGCTGGAATTAAATTATCTGATGGTATAGAATGAGTTGATCAATTTTGATACCCGCAATGAATTAACGTTACTGGTATATTTCATGGCCATTTTTTTTACGAATTACAGACTCTCGTTTAAACTTTTTTTGGCGGAAAAGTAGCCAATAGTAAACAGCTATATATATACAAGGAGATCTGTAATCATAACAAACTTTCAATAGCATTTTTTAACGCGTAATAGGTAAGAAAATGGGTTTATGCTATCACATAATCGATGTTTTTAAGATTTTAATATCTTAATTTCATGTTTCCTTTTCTAACAATTCGTAAATGTTTATGATAATTGACGTATTTCTTAACCGTTTTATGTCTTTTAGTCCGGATTAAAAATTACAGACATAACAAACGCCTTTCCTTCAACTGTATTTTCATAACGAATTACTTCGCATATATTGTTGAACAGTCATTAAATACTCGTCTGAACAATTGCGATGTATACACAGCTACTTTTGCATAGGTACTATTTCTGTAACAAAAATATGTAGTACTGGAAATCTACTTTTAATATTCAGTACTATTTTGTTACTTAAGAATTATTGTAATATTTAAGTACCTGTATTTTACAGGCCTTGATTTGTACTTGAAATTTAAGTACTACAGATTTTTGGTTGCACGGTTACATTTTCAGCATTTTGAAAGTTTGTCTATTTCAATTCTCTTAAAGTTATGATGTTCAAACATGGAATACTGTGATCAGTTTTTGGTATTTTTTTGTACCAATATTTTAAGTACAAATCAAGTACTGGAAAATACAAGTACCTAAATGTTACAATAATTTTAAAGTAGAGAAATTGTACTAAATATTAAAAGTAAATTTCCAGTACTACAGATTTTCAGTACAGAAATAGTACAAAAATAGTACATATGCAAAAGTAGCTGTGTAGACGTTTTATAAAAACTTTAATAAGAAATTGTCATCGGAAGGAAATCATATTTAGTATCTTTCTTGCAAAACAAATACTTTTTGGTGAATAAAAGTAAGTGATGCAGTGTTTGCCACCTCCCATGTAAGTTCACGAAGGATAAATCCGGCCCTAAGAATTTTGATGTTTTTCTAATGGGTCCAAAATGCTACAGATATCACATAGAAATAGTTGTGATATAACTTTTAATACAAAATAACTTCTTTTCGGCATACCACATTTAAGATGACAAAGAAATGACCTCTCACGTATGCATTTTTTTTTTGTGTTTTAACGTCATGTTTGGTCAGTTTTCAATAATTCTATACAGTTTTTAACATGATTGAGTTTAGCCGCAACCTCTGATCCAGAAAGTTTTTTGTGTCTATAGATTCAATACTGTAATTGGTAACTTTTGGCTGCAGAATATTTTGGATCCTAAATTGCAGCCAATGGTTTCCTCGAGCTCTTATGTCCGAATAGTTATCAAAGGTACCAGGATTATAATACTCAAGAAATCATTTTTTTTTTTCAAACTTCCAAAATGTGCTGACTATAATAAAACCTAGAATGTACTCTAAAGGAGAGGTATGTGTAACCTAGTCGTAATTCTTTTGAAATAAAGTGGAACCAAGTAATTGCAATTTTGAAATTTTATGATAAAGTTGAGATTCAAGGCCATTTTTGGCCTAACGTCCCATGCATGTGATAGCCAAGACAAAGATACATCAATGTGAAGCCATTGGGAACTTGATAAGCAATAGGAGCATACAATCAAAAAAAGTTAGAGAGAGACAGATATGAAGGGCAGTTGTATGATGATAATAATTCAAATTATTTTCATAAATACAAAGTTGTTGCATAACTGACACTTTCAATCTTCAAAATTGAATTTACAACTTGGAGTTCAAGTCTTGAAATATGATATTGCTGCAAACATGGGAAGGTATTGTATTGCAGTGCACCTGGCGTACTGCACACATTGAAACAGCATTGTTTCTGACAGTATTATCGCTCGTTTTACGACATGAAAATCACAATAATATTTCCATTTAAAGAAGGGAAAATTTCACACGGTGTTATAAAAGATATAACAAAATATAAGAGACTTTTTAAATTTTTTTGAATGTCTTTGAACTATTGAGGATAAAAATATTTGTTAAACAAAATGTGTGGCCTTCGGTCTATTATAATCTTATAGTATGTTAAGTAGCCATTTAGAAGTCACTTTCACTTACTTATTCATAGTTCTCCGAGTTTTTGTACCGTGAAATCTCGCACCTGATTTAAAACGATCTTATGTATTCAGATATTTCATATTTTTGTAAATTATGATCGAATTATTATCTTAATGAGCTATATAAAAATAAAGTTCTCTGTGTTGACTTAGATTTGAAATGCATTAAGGACTGACGAAGAGTTTTTATAAAAGAGAATGAAGAATAAATTAAGCGAGAAATGGAAAAACCTTTACAATAGTATATGATGTAAATGATATTTTTGTGTAAAATTATGGCACATAAACAGTACTTGGGCTCAATTATATATGCATTATGCTTTTAAAATTTACAGCTTATGATGTGTTCGTTTTGCATTAAGTTACATTATATTCAAATATGTATTCCAAAAGAAGACACAAACGAACGCAGCGAAGCATAGTATAAAATAGAGCTGTTTTGTTTGAACTTTAAAAGTTCATTGAAAATTAAAAGGTACGCGTAGCGGTGTCCGAACTTCTGAAAAAACTTTCTTTCAAATCATTGTAATAAATTTCATTAAAAACAAATTGAACACTCACTAGCCTCAAAGGTATCTAAAATTATATCTATGATATCTTAATAGTTGATCAAAGATTGGCGACTTGTTGAAAGAGTTGTCTCTTTGATAGTATGTTTTGAAAAGTTTTTAAATTTTAAGGTATTTTCTAAGGATAATCAGTTGCAATAATTATGATCACATGTTAGTACACTATCATTAGTAATGTGTCATTACACTTGCGAACTTTGTTCACATTCTCACATCCGTATTTCTTCCTACATAAATTAAAAAACCCTGTTCATTTTTTCTTCTCATCTATTTCATAGTTTACTTTGTAAATGTACTTTTGTACAAGAATGCTTTTAAGTTAAATTTAGCTAATCACAGATTAGATTTGATGAATTTTTAAACGCATTACAAATTGCACCTTCTGAAGACTAAACAGAATAGTAAGACAAAAACATGTGTATTTAAAAGGAGTTTTCTTACTCGAAATTAATACAGTAGATGCAAAAAAAGATCATTTTTTGAAATATGCATTATCTATCGCCTGAGATAGGTCTCTGGTTGTCATAATAAAATGTAACGTATCAACAAACACATATAGATGTTCTCTAGTTACATGGCACAGTTTAAACCCAATCCAACATACCCCTCATCCAGATCGTACTACTTAGGGAGCTACCATTTGACTTTAAGGGGGTGGCTAGGATGAAAAATATTGTTTGCAATTTTTTTAGTTGAAATCTCTGTCCACTCTATTCGGTCCTGCCTTTTTTATTAGTTTATCCAACTTTTTTCATGAATTGTCATCCTTCCTTTTTTGCCAAGTTGCTCATCCTGTCTTTTTTAATCAAAACTCCTGTCCTACCTTTTTTAAATTTCATCCTAGCACCCTCATAAAAATCGAATGGTATTTCCCTTATTGTCTTTTATTTTGTTTTCAGCAATCTAGACGACCTCTAATCTTGAAAACGCTTTAATCTGTATGTCAAAAGACGACGGGTGTCGCATGGGGAGCAGGATGTCCTCAACCTTCCGAAGCACATAGGATCATCTTTGGTTTTTATGCAGATCCGTGTAACTCTGTTTTTTTTGTTTTTTTTTCTGTGTAGTGTTTTATATATTGTTCTCTGTACTTTTTGCAAACACCAATCAATAAAAATTTCCCGCCTTTTTTTCTTAATCAGGTACGTTCGAGACTGAAATCAAAATAAATAAACATTTAGGAGTACCAAAACTAACAAGGATTTTACTTACTCATGATCATAATTGCAACTTCGGGATTTCCCTTTTATATAATCAATGTGGTAAAACAGATCTTATTATGCAGTGTGTACTATTTAACAACTGAATGCTTCTTTTAATAATTTTATTGGGGTTTAGAAGCATTGATTGAAGCAAATTGTGTATGAAGCGCGGAAGCGCTTTTACAATAAAAAAAGTGCGAACGATCACATATCAACCCTATGATATTATAAAAAGAAGCATTTACATTGTTATGCTACAACCATAGCATTACGATTTAATGCATTATTTCAACATTTTCACGAATGCCACGTGCAATCATAGCTGTTGTATTTTATACGGAAATGAAATATGATACTCGCAATTTTTGTCAGCCAATAAAAATTGCAGATTCTATTGAAATATACATGTAATTAAATTATCTTTTTGTCTTTATATTTTAAGAAAATACAGATTAAAAGTATTATAACAATTTTCGAAGAATCCACACGTGTTGCTAGAGTACTCTTTATTACCAATTACACTTTCAAGACCGGAACTATTATTTGGAAATACCAAATATAAATCTAAACCAAGAAGTTAGTTAAAGAACAGCTGATATTGTCTGCGGTAAACTTTTCCTATGAGAGTTACAATGTTAGTACAATTGAGTTATTTTAAATAAAGAAATAATAGTGTGAAAGCACAAATTCACAAGATGTACATAATGCACAATTAAAGGATCAACGCTGTTTTTGTTATTCTTTATCACATTGTTACAGTAAGGCCTTTGATATGGTACACACACTCTCACATAACTTCAAGTTCAATACAACCTCTAGCGTTTAACATATACAGCCGAAAACAACTGACAATACCATGTCAATCGACAAAAAAAAAACAAAAAAAAAAAAAACAACAGTATACAAAACAAACATAGAAAACCAGACTGAGCAACACAACCCCACCATAAAAAAAGCAGGTGAGATCTCGGGTGCTTCGGAATGATAATAAAAAACTGCTCCACATGTGGCATCTGTCGTGTTGCTCGTGTACAAGTAAAAAACCCGGTCACGGATAGGTCTAATTCGGAAGGTAAAATTAGAGGAAAGTAGGACGGGTTTAGTACCAATCCGGCTGAAATATAAAAATATATGAAGGCAATTTCGAAATGCTAACACAACACTTAAAAAGTGTACATAACTGTTAGAAGACACACACGTACACGGTTAGAAGACACACACGTACACGGTTAGAAGACACACACGTAACCTGCACAAACCATCATGTTTGGTGTTCCTGCTTTATCGTGGTATTCTCAGATATAAATAAAGAGATTTTGATAATGTCAACACATTATTAGTAACATTTTACCTAACACATTGTCTGTGCGATAATGACTGCACTATCATTAAACTTTCCCATTTAAAAAGAAAATGTTCAAAAGAATCGTTGATTACAGTCATTTTCTGGGTCATTGTAAATGCAGCAGGGGGCGATTATAATGTAAAGTGCACCTATCAAATTCTGTGTTGCACGTGTGTGGTTCAAAGTAGTACACATCTGGGTTTCAAAAAATAGAATTCGAGCTTGCTGTATTATTTGAAAACGTTGGATACTTTTTTTTAAAACTATTTGCTGTTTTATTTATTTTTTTCAATAGATAAATATAATCAATCGTTCAATCTGTCTTTCTGTGAAATATCTTATTTATAATTCTAAATTTAATTCGAAAAATAAATAACTTTTTCTTCCTTTTTTGAACAACAAATTACCATCACCCTAACTTATCGCGGATTAATATTCCTGGCACAGTGACCTTTATATATATTTCTTCGGACTGACTATAACTACTTTTGTTAATTTTGGTACATATGCTTCATTTCGACCATTTGAATAGCCCCTTTATTCAGAAAAGTAATTATACATCACTAGAACTTTTCGTGTTGCTAAGTCTTAAGGTTTTTTTTATGTTGTATTGTATGTACTGTTGTTGTCTTTTGGTCTTTTTTTAATTACATGTATGTGTTTGAATATTTCTTTGGTGTCTCTGTCTTTCGAATCCAACTAAAACAATGAAATGAAAACTATTGAGAAAAAATATATACCGCCAAAATACATATACTACATTTATCCTTTTCAATACATTATTTTTTTCAAAATTTCTGAAAAAAGTCTTGTCCTACATATTCCAATTTTTCTAAATAAGCTTTTGTGTTTGCTTACGTGCAGAGAGTGTCATTAGATGCTCACAACTTTGACCTAAAATTGTCACTTTTGTCATCAGGTGAAATAAGGCATAAATTGAAGAAAACCCAAGTTTGTATATATCTAGGCGATCCGTGCCTAATTGAGGCTTAATGTGATACTAAAATCACCCTTTGATGACAGGGTATTCTTATTCCAGTGATAAACATTTAAACATCAGGCATTCAGAAAACAAAGCCTGAAACGGTATACCCCACTTAGTTGAACGCCTGAAGAAATCAAACATATTGTTAATCTTATATCATGTCGAAGAAAATTATATGTTTCATACAAAACAGTTGCAAAGGTTTTAATTGAAATTAAATCGGGGAAATTCTTTTTGTTGAAATGTCGCGCATTAATAAGTGAAGATGAAAGCTAAATGTCGACAGATAGGGCAATCACAAATCTTCTCCCAGCTTTGTTGGAAAAAATAATTCACGAATTAGCAAATCTTGTCATGTTTAAGCACATGATATTTTATCTCTTACTTACGTAACAAAAAGGTTTTCCTTACTTGAATACACAGTAATGTTTTACATCAAGTAATATTACTAGAAATATAAAAACTATATATACGTACATGTATATATACAAGTCTAAATTGAAAACTACGTTCAAACCTATGATTGCGTTGGATAAAAACCGCAATTTTTATACGTGTGCATGTAAAACAAATTTCGTTGTAGAAGGGTCTAAATACAGCATAAACAACACTTTCCAAAAGACCAAAAAGGTAAAAAAGTATATTTAAACAAAACGCATTTGACTAACAGGTCGAACAATTGATGTTCTTTAACCCTGATGACTGCCATTGGCGATTTATATATATATAACTAGAACACACCCGTATATCGCGGGTCCGTGACTGAATTAAAGTATATAACTATGCGCAAGCCTTATTTTAGTATTAGTATTGTCATCTGATAAAGTCATGCTGATTATAAGATACACAGTTTTCTCTGCTTTCAAATCTTTCTGTTTGAACCCGTCGAACTGAAACTTATCAATTATTGATAATATTAATTAGTTGGAAAACAAAAGGTCCTGGAATGGAGCATTTTTTAATCAACAGCATTGTCCTATATTAGTTATAAATATTGAATTCTTTGATTCGCTGTTTTACGTCATGCCCGCTAACAAATTGAAAACTGTACCTATACGCCTTATTTTAGTCCAGATTTTTAGTATTCGTATTGTTATCTTAGAAAGTCTAACTGATTAAAATACTACAATAGGTAACAATTTGACAATTAAGTAGTGTCAACCCTGTGATTATGACCCGTGTAATACTATATAGCATATTAATCCTGAATACACCGTTTGGTGGTGCGCCTGTCAGATGCGGAACGTACAGATAAGGTAATCGGTAACAGGTGAATATACTATTGGTATCGGTATCGGACTCGACCCGGAACTTCTTAATTATTGGCAATTTTAATTACGTGGAAAACAAAAGGGCCTTGAGTGGTGTAATTTTTAATCTACACCTTTGTACTATATTAGTTATATATAAAGTTGAATTCTTTGATTCGTCGTTTTTACGTGATGACGGCTGACAAATTGGACCTCGTAATTTTAGTATTATAGATTCGTCTAGATACTAGCCCAAAAATGTTAGATCTGTAAATTTGCTTCTGCAATTGTTTGTTCTTCCCTGGTCAAGATTCAAACTCATGCTACTGAGATATCGTGGCACCAAATCGCCTTGCCCTATGCCCAGCGCGCTAGACCACTGGACCACCTAGGCTCGACAAAAATCAAGTCTGGGGAGAGAGAGAGAGTTTGATTGTCAACGAGACAGATATCAACAGCGGTGTCAACGTACGGTCTTCAAATATGAACAATACTCATACGGCAATTTGGTTAAAATACTTCATTAGCTCTCGAATAAATGCTGAATTAGAATAGTTTGACATACTCTCAAACCGCAGTTCATGTTGTATACGTCATGCATAATCCCATTATGTGAAATACTTGTAGACAAAAGTTCAAAATTATCACCAATTTTATATGAGCTATTTAAAAGAATACATCATACAAATTATTTCGGTAACGGTTGTTATGTTGTTATTACAGTTGTGACAGGGTTGCTTCCCTTGGGTAGTAGATACTTGTTAGATAGAGCAGTATGTTTTAGCTCACTTGGTTAGAGCGCTGATTTGTTACACAGAGGTCCCAGGTTCGGGTCTCAGAGGAGAGATTGTGATTTTCTAATAAGAATCATGGTCTTCAGCTACATAGTTATTTAAAGTATTTTGAACGAGCTTTAATAAATACTCAATAGAAAATATTAAAACACGAAATGTAGTAAAATCAAAAGGGTAACTTTTTTTTCAAAACCAGGAAATTACATCAAATACCTCAGTGTGTGTTTTATTTGTTTTATCAACAATCTTAGTCTGATAACTTCTTTTTGCTATCTGTCAGTTTTAACAGTATTTCACCTTAACCATCGATTTTTGGTCTTTTTAAATTAGAATTAGCGAAACACATGTTCAGGCTATCTACTCCCACATCCAATTGATAAATTGAATTATAAAAAATAACTGAAAAAAATCAATTTAACTATACAGTGAAACCAAACATTTCAGAGATAGGGTTAAATTTAAACTATCCAGCACTTCTTACTAATTTTTTTCTTCAGTAAATGGGAGGAACAATTACAAGACTTCACAGATTGATCATATAAAACAATTTTATTCTAGTTCTTACACCGCCATTATTAAGTTTCAGTGAGTACCAGAATCAAGATATATGTAAGTCTTAAAGACAAAGGAGGGTGTGGATGGTGGGTCATTCATTTCTGTATTCTATGATTAGATTTTATGCCATTTTTCTCTATTTTCATGAATTTTGTCATTTATTCTCTACTTTTATATTTTAGAACCTCATTATTCTCAAAATCTTTATTTTTCGTTTTTTTTTCTCTTTTCTTTAATTTGTTTTTGCTCATTTATCTCTTATCCCTCACAAAGGTTACGGTTATAATTATCCAGGTATGCAAAAATACAAAACAAACCCAATCACATAAACTGCGCTGCTGTTTACGTATCTTTATGTTGAAAGACCTAGGCATATTCAGGACGACTATTGGTGCTAGATTCATTGAAAAAGAAGCACGATTGAATAGAGGTGACCGTTATAGTCAGAGATAAAAATGTTCTTCCACAAAGCGGTAACATAAGCATTTTGGTCCAGTTGTGTTTTTTTTTTTTTACAAATGCTGGATATTAAACAGTATTGGTACCAAAAATTTTGAAAAAATTTGGTTGAATTTTACTACAAAATTTCGATAAATATACAATATATATAAAATCAAATTGTTTAATATACAGGATAACCTTTTGTTATTTTGGGTCCTGCATCATAGAACTTCATTTGGCCTTCTAACTTTTTGATTCGAGCGTCACTGATGAGTCTTTTGTAGACGAAGTGCGCGTCAGGCGTACCCACAAATTAAAAGCCTGGTATCCTTGGTAATTATTTTTACAGATGTTCTTACTTATCTGGTCAATATATTTTGTTTTATTTGAATATGAATCCTCATTCTCCTTCAAATACTACAGCAAAAGTAGGCTAAATTATCTTAGTCACCCTACTATTCTGATGTCTAAAAAAAGGGGGGGGGGTATTTTTTACAATGTGTTCGAAAAATGCAAATGTCATCAGTCACTGTTGCGTTGACTCAACCTGTTGATAGAACAAGACCAAACTTACAATTTTCTATCGCGCGAGGAATGCAGCCATCGTAGATCAGCGGAATATAACGACTGAATTATTCGGGTTAAGGTAGCCGATACTATTTACTTGATGAAATATTTCTGTTTCAATTCTCGGCAGGTGTGAAGAGTTTTGACAAATTCAATTGTATTGATTTAGTGCAGAACTGCAATGTATGAAAAGAGAAGCAGCAGGACAAACAACTTCTCGAAGGATCTCGTGTGACCCATAACGCTTCAAGGTCAACACTGTTGGCTTTTTAAACATTTTAACATTTCAATTGATTGACACGTCTGTGGTGTTGAACTGTTGTTTTAGGATAAATTAGGATACCCGTGACATGAGATACTACTCCGAAAACCGTAACTATTACAACATGTAAATGACATGTTTAGGAAAGGAGTGGACATTCCAAAATCATGCAATTCCTTGAAATAACATAATAAGTTAAAAAAATCTTCAAATTATTAAATTCGGCATTCATCGTATAAATACAAACTTGGTTGACAAATGACATTTGTGGTAGGATTCCCCTCTATTTAAATATAATAAATTCGCAAATTCTGTTAACATATTGAGTGTGATCCAGGTCCCTCATTCAGTAAAAATGCATGACCTATAGTTGTTAATTTCTGTGTCATTTTGGTCTCTTGTGGAGAGTTGTCTCATTGGCAACCATACCACATGTTCTTGTTTTGTGTAAGGGCGGCTGATGTAAATCCTATTTCATTGAAGGCATAGGTTAACATTGGAAGACTGAGATTGGAAAATTGATAACGTAAAACCTCAAGTGATACAGAATTAATATTAATTCGCACATAGGGTCTTTGCATCGGAAATAAACACATTTATTCTAAACCAGTTTTTGGCATGATACGGGTTATGTTCTTCTACATTCATGATGGTACGATACTTAACTCCTAACAGGAGATACTGTGGCTGATTTTCATATGATGAAGACATAATCCTTCGATCAGTGTAATTGAGAACGGGAATTGGCATGTCAGTAACAAATAGTAGTCCTTTGTGACTTTGTGTTGGTCAGTGTCATTATGCATGGTTTCTTCTGTTACATATTCTAACAAAGGATCGGAAGTTTCTTTCAATCTGAGTTTGAATGTGGGTATTGACATGATGTGTTTTTGTTTATTTCACATTGGCTAGAAGTAAAGGGGTAGGGTTGAGATCTCACTAGACATAGTTAACCCCGCCGAATGTTTGCTTGTGTCCCATTTCTGTAACCTCTAGCCTTAGTTAATCTTGTATGTTGTTTTTTTATATATATACATTTTGGTTCTTTTTTTTTTTATTCGAAGAATACTATGGTGTCCATTTCACTGAACTACATATATAGTAACATCGTTGTTTAGAGAACAAGCTGAAGGCTGCCTCTGCGTGCGAGATTTTCTCGCTGAGTTGAATTCTCCCTGGTGGCTAGGTCTGTTTCCTGCTCTTTGTCGGGTTGTTGTCTCTTTGACATGTTCGACATTTCCATTCTCTTTTCTAATTTGGGCATTGACTTAATGTAAAAAAAAACGAAAAAAAAAAAAAAAAAATACGGAGAGATAAAGAGATTTATAATTGAAAAATAACAACTAGTTATAGTGAATTAATTTATTTTCGTGGATTGAGGAAAACTTTTTTGTGGATAATTGAGTTGAATTTCGTTGTTATGGTAATATCTGCATACACGGTACATAAGCAATAACAAATTTTCTTACATACACACTCTTCTTAAACCCTGCATTGGTAGAAAGGTTATTATCAATTAAACATTAAGTTTATATATGTGTTTAAAAATATCGTGAAATTGATTGTAAAAGTAGAAATTTATAAAGTTCACATGGAGAGCATACAAAGAATGGTAACTTTGTTCACCTTATATAAATCCGAGCAAGATTTAACTCCCTTGGACCTATGCGTGTTTGCATTTAAAATTATAAATAGTATGCCTGCTCTTTTTCAATTTATTAGTTTGATGGATGTTACACATTATTGAAAAAAAAAAAAAAAAACAGAAAAAAAACAAACATTTCAACATTTGAACAATTATTATAAATTATCTTGTACGTATAGACTAGCGGTAGAAGCTTATTGTACGTTAAACATCTAGAGTACGTATTTTCTCATTTGTGCAAATTTGGGGATTATATTTTTTTTAAAACTTTGGACGTTTGCGCGAAGCTGTTTATTAAATTTGCGCGCATCCGTTTTACAGCCAATATACGTAAAAATAAAGATAATTAATGATAAGTATGTCCATTATTTTGAACATTTTTGTGATTGTAATAATATATTTATCATATTGAATTCTTAGTAGAATTGTCATATTAAGCTATTAGATAAGAAGATAAAAAAATGTATTAACCTACCCAAGAACCCATAAAGGGCATCCTTTTACAACAATATTATGCACAATATGATTGGGGACAAAAAAAACAAGAACCTAATATAACACTATCATTTTATCAGTTCGTGTTGCGCCGTCTTTAGTTTTGTTTGTAGTGTGTTGTGAACTGTTCTGTCTTTTCGTAGAATTCAAGGATTAGCCATGACGTCCGTTTCTCTATGCCAAGGACTGACCCTATCTTCAGCCTCCTTTTCACCTCTCATACAGTATCATTAAATATTGCTTAGGGAGCTACCATTTGAATTTTAGGGGGAGGCTAGAATAAAATTTGAAAAAAAAGGCAGTACAGGACTTTTTAGTAAAAAAAAACCAGAATGAGCAACTTGGCAAACAAAAAGTCAGGGTGAAAATTTATGTAATTAAAAGACAGGATAAACTAACAAAAAAAGGCAAGACCGAATAGAGTGAAAAAAGTAGGGCATAGAGATTACAACTAAAAAAATGCAAGACATTGTTTTTTCATCCTAGCCCTAGACTTTTTTCTCTGTTGTTGAAGAACGTATTTTAATTTAAGAGCTTTACTAACCTGGGGCGTCTGAATAGCTGTGCGGGATGTACAAATACGCAGTCACGTCTTCATGATTTTTTTGTGAATATATTCATTGGCAATTCATCGTTGTTTTTTTCAAGTACCAGTCCAAATCTCGCACCATTCATTCCATCCAAGGTTCATTTGTTCTCGTCCTTAATAAATGCATTCCATGACATATTCGCTAATTGACGTTAGGCAACAAATAATAAACCAATTGTCATCAAGGCTTCATTATTTTATAACATATTGCTTCTATTAACTCCTTTTTAAAACACAGATAACAAAAAACATTAAACAATTTATTTCTCAATTTAACTTAAATATAGAATTTTTAAATATAGAATTTTAAATATAGAATTTGGACGTATAGACTAGCGGTAGAAGCTTATTGTACGTTAAACATCTATAGTACGTATTTTTTCATTTGTGCGCATTTGGGGATTATATATATATTTTTTTTTAAACTTTGGACGTTTGCACGAAGCTGTTTATTAAATTTGCGCTCATCCGTTTTACAGGCAATATACGTAAAAAAAAGATAATTTTAAATGATAAGAATGTCCATTATTTTGAACATTTTTGTGATTGTAATAATATATTTATCATATTGAATTCTTAGTAGAATTGTCATATTAAGCTATTACATAAGAAGATAAAAAAAAATGTATTAACCTACCCAAGAACCCATAAAGGGCATCCTTTTACAACAATATTATGCACAATTTGATTGGGGACAAAAAACAAGAACCTAATATAACACTATCATTTTATCAGTTCGTGTTGCGCCGTCTTTAGTTTTGTTTGTAGTGTGTTGTGAACTATAATGTCTTTTCGAAGAATTCAAGGATTAGCCATGACGTCCGTTTCTCTATGCCAAGGACTGACCCTATCTTCAGCCTCCATTTCACCTCTCATACATGCAGTATCATTAAATATTGCTTAGGGAGCTACCATTTGATTTTTAGGGGGAGGCTAGGATAAAATTTGAAAAAAGGCAGTACATGACTTTTTAGTAAAAAAAAACCAGAATGAGCAACTTGGCAAACAAAAAGTCAGGGTGAAAATTTATGTAAATAAAAGTCAGGATCAACTAATAAAAAAAAGGCAAGACCGAATAGAGTGAAAAAAGTAGGGCATAGAGATTACAACTAAAAAAATGCAAGACATTGTTTTTTCATCCTAGCCCTAGACTTTTTTCTCTGTTGTTGAAGAACGTATTTTAATTTAAGAGCTTTACTAACATGGGCGTCTGAATAGCTGTGCGGGATGTACAAATACGCAGTCACGTCTTCATGATTTTTTTTGTGAAAATATTCATTGGCAATTCATCGTTATTTTTCAAGTACCAGTCCAAATCGCGCACCATTCATTCCATCCAAGGTTCATTTGTTCTCGTCCTTAATAAATGCATTCCATGACATATTCGCTAATTGACGTTAGGCAACAAATAATAAACCAATTGTCATCAAGGCTTCATTATTTTATAACATATTGCTTCTATTAACTCCTTTTTAAAACATAGATAACAAAAAACATTGAACAATTCATTTCTCAATTTAACTTAAGTATGGAAGCACGGATCAAACTGTAAGCCTTCGCGGTTGACACCAAAAGTAGAGTATTTTATATAATGTCATATGCAGTTGCATTGCAAGAAGTCTTTGGTTGTCTTGATGATATTTGGAAATGTACAAAACACTTTAATTTTGAAGCTTAAGGTTATTTAATTTTCATAATTAAATCGTTGACTTTAATTCAGAAATCAGTGACACCAGGCTTATGTAAACATATAATAGAAAGTTAATTGTAAGCAAGGATTTAATATAGAAAATATTATCTAATTTTTACTGTCAAAATAAACATATAACTAGCACAGGGGTAACACGTAGGATTTGAAAAGAAAATCGTCGCATTTTATACGAGATTAAAACTTTTAATGAAGTTTGAGGTGTACACTTTCTTATGTTATATCGTTTGTTGACGACAACAGATACATGCATTCTACAGGGCATAAAGCGTTCAAAGACACGAACATGACTGTGTTTGTTCAAAATAATATTTAGAAAATGATAAGTACGGAAGCGTATTAGCGCCACACTTTATTTATTTTTTTTTTATATTTCTTCCTACGTTTTGCATAAAATATGACTTGTTACATGATGTCTGATCTCGTTTAAGATGCAAGTTTGTACTTTATTTGGCCTCTTTTTGATTCGAGAGTCACTGATGGCTCTTTTGTAGACAAAACGAGCGTCTGGAGGACACAATTTTAATCTTGGTATCTATGATAAGTTTATTTACTTTGTGTTAAAATGTTGCTTATATTTTGGATATAGACGTAAAAAATAAACTATAAAAATTTTAAAGGCTATTTAAGGTCAAACATGTCAATACTATTTAGTATGTTTTTTTGACATTTAAGTGAGAGAGAAAAAAAGTGTTGCACTACTTCTTTCATTCATTTATCGACCAAATCAACCTTTTTTTTTTTAAATGACGAGTTTCTATTTTTTGTAACCGAATCAACAAAATAAATGCTTTTAAACGTTATTCTCCTTAAAGGAGACAAGAAATTATTTAGGAGAATGTTCAACTTGCAAAAAGTAAATTCCAACTTTCGCTATTATTATGTATTAAACAACCATCTACTTATTTTATACTGATTGTCATGATTTTATTTCGTTCATCATTTTTTACATAAATTAGGCCGTTTGTTTTTTCGTTAATTTGTCTTTGTCATTTCGGGGCCTTTTACCAAAATGTATAGCTGACTATGCGGTATGGGATTATTTTATTGTTGAAGACCATACAGTGACTTACGTAACTTACAGTTGTTAATTTCTGTGTCATTTTGTCTCTTGTTGAGATTTGTCTAATTGGCAATCATACCACATTTTCTTATTTCATATATAAGAAGATTTTATGGGGCGACCTGTTTATATGATTGCCACGATCGAGGCTCAAACTCTCATCTTAATTTGACAGGACAGTCAAATCGCTGTATATGAACTATTTAGACCACACGGCCACAGAGGATCCGGTTTAATTTCATGAACATTTAGATAGGATATCTGCATGTCGAGTTTCAACAAATCTATACAAGAGTTTTGTTCTGTTTTATGTAAACCACAATAACGGTTAAACTATTTGTAGATAGATAAAACTTTTTTTTATGTTTAATGGCTTTTTTTCCAAAACAATAAAAAAAAAAAATAATAATCAAGACAGATTTATGGTATTTAATACTAATTTCAGTATGCTCAAAAACACGGCTATGTCTAGGTGACCTGTTTATTTGGTCGAGTAAGCCGGAGTAAGCCTGGAGAAACCACCAACCTTCGACGGAAAAACTGGTATTCCTAATCAGTTAAGGTTAGAGTAGAAGGCTCCTGTCTCGTTCGGGGATCGAACAGTCAACCTAACTTGATTGAATAGTAATCGCTACTTTTCACTTTATAAAATTGTATTCAAATATGTACAATAAAATTCACCAGACAATACCTGGCGTTACATACAAACCCTGGGTTGAGTTCAATATCGTTGGCTACGTAAAAATGTGGCTGCTATCAATATCTATGTAACAACTAGTCTATAGCTACACGTTGAATAGTCACAAACTACGTAGCTGCTACGATATTGAACTCAACCCTACAGTTACACGAAGTCGATTGAAACAATATCCAACGCAATTCACTGACAAGATGAACTACTTAGACCACTCGGCCACCGAGGATTCGGTTAAATTCTATTAAAATTAAGATATGATTATGTTTATTGAGTTTCAATGACAATTGTTTTGTTTTGTTTTGTGCAAAATGCATCATTGGTTATTTTTTTGGCAGATAGGAAAAACCTCACTATACTCGTGTAACACGTGTTTATTGGTAACTGGAAGTGGATCAGAGGTGGATTTAGGGGGGGAAGGGGGCCCGGGCCCCCCCTTTTTGGAAAAAAATTTAGTTGCTGATATTGGGAATCACTGAAGGTTGACTGGAGCGGGCCCCCACTTAGGTCAGTCAGTGGGCCCCCACTTATGAAATTTTCTGGATCCGCCACTGTGGATCAACCATCATCGGTTACTATATCAACAGTCAGATAAAAACATATAAACATGTAACACGTGTTTATTAGTAAATGGAAGTGGGTCATCTATCATCGGGGAAAACTATCTACAGTCTAGATAAAACATCGCTGTTTTAATCAACGTGTGGTTTGTTTGATGGCAGTTCTAAGACTTCATTGGTTAAAATCCGATTATGACGTCGAATTTTCTTGCTTTCGTTTGAATTTCCTATTGTGACGGCATGAAAAAGGTGACCATGCCTGATGAGGTCACAGATAGAACACACATTCGAAAAGAAGGAATTAGTTTGCCTGCGTATTGTTAGAAATTCATTAGAGAAACAGATTCCACCACCAAATCTCGTATTATACGATAAATTTTAAATTTGAAAATTCAACTGTCTCGAGTAGATAAATATCGTATCACACTCGATGCAGTGGTAGAATCTATATTTATTGGTAAATAGAAGTGGACCTTCCATCTTCGGTAAATTATACGGTGGCAGAATGCGGCCATGAAAGAAAAAAATATGTTGTTTCCTCAAGATACTATGTCGTTCCCTCAAGATGCTATGTCGTTCCCTCAAAATACTATGTCGTTCCCTCAAAATACTATGTCGTTCCCACAAGATAGTCATCTCGTTCCCATAAGATGCTATGTCGTTCCCTCAAGATACTATGTCGTTCCCTCAAGATGTTATGTTGTTTCCTCAAGATAGTTATCTCGTTCCCTCAAGATACTATTTCGTTCCCACAAGATAGTTATCTCGTTCCCTCAAGATGATATGTCGTTCCCTCAGATATCATGTCGTTCCCTCAAGATATTATGTCGTTCCCTCAAGATACTATGTTTTCCCTCAAGATGATATGTCGTTCCCTCAAGATGCTATGTTGTTCCCTCAAGATAGTTATCTCGTTCCCTCAAGATAATTATATCGTTCCCTCAAGATACTATGTCGTTCCCTCAAGATGTTATGTTGTTCCCTCAAGATACTATGTCGTTCCCTCAAGATGCTATGTCGTTCCCACAAGATAGTTATCTCGTTCCCTCAAGATACTATGTCGTTCCCTCAAGATAGTTATCTCGTGCCCTCAAGATACTATGTCGTTCCCTCAAGATGTTATGTTGTTCCCTCAAGATATCTTGAGGGAACGAGATAACTATCTTGAGGGAACGACATAGTATCTTGAGGGAACGAGATAACTATCTTGAGGGAACAACATAACATCTTTAGGGAACGACATAGTATCTTGAGGGAACGAGATAACTATCTTGAGGGAACGAGATAACTATCTTGAGGGAACGACATAGTATCTTGAGGGAACGACATAGTATCTTGAGGGAACGAGATAACTATCTTGAGGGAACAACATAACATCTTGAGGGAACGACATAGTATCTTGAGGGAACGACATAGCATCTTGAGGGAACGAGATAACTATCTTGAGGGAACAACAACATCTTGAGGGAACGACATAGTATCTTGAGGGAACGAGATAACTATCTTGAGGGAACGAGATAACTATCTTGAGGGAACGACATAGTATCTTGAGGGAACGAGATAACTATCTTGAGGGAACGACATAGTATCTTGAGGGAACGACATAGTATCTTGAGGGAACGAGATAACTATCTTGTGGGAACGACATAGCATCTTGAGGGAACGACATAGTATCTTGAGGGAACAACATAATTTTTTTTTTCTTTCATGGCCGCAATCTGCCACCGTAGTTGTTTCTGTTTTAGAACAAATCTTTCGAACTATTATTCGCTTTGTTGACCTAAACTTTCCAAATTTTTCATTTTTTTTTTAATTTCAACCTCCGAGCAGTAGTAGCCAGTGGTTCGGTACGACAAGTTTTAAATGACATATATTGCTAAACCTTTTTGGTTTATAAGTTAACTTATATAATCATATCTCTTCATAAGTTGATTTTCGATGCTCTCTTTTTATAACCACTGCTCCGAAAGAGAGGAATTGTACTGGCTTTCTTGATTTTGTCCGTCCTGCTTAAGAGAACTTCTAAACCTTCCGGACCACCAGCTTGGTACGCCCCTGGTTTTTTTTCGGGGTTTGTGTTGTCCAACCTTTTTATATAGTGTTTTATGAATTGTTGCTGTCTGTTCGTCTGATTTTTCGTGTAGTCTTTTATATAATTGTCATTTGCCGTTTCGTATTATTTTTTGTGTGGTGTTTTTCAAAGTGTTCAGAATCTGTTCGTCTAACCTCCTTTTGCAATGATAGTGTCTATCTTTCTAGATCTACGACTTATTATTTATTTGCCCCTGAGCACTGAGATTGTTGTTTTTAATTTAAGTACATCAAAAGAACTAATAAACAAACTCAAGGCTGTGCAATCAGAATTTATTAATAAGGACTAAGTATCAGTTATTTTTACTCCTTTAATTTAACCTGATTGAACGTGGTTTCGCCATTGCTGTAACCTCAACCTCTTAAATATGTTTGCTATGAAACTTTATTATCTAATTTTTTTTTAATTATTTTTTTTTCAACTGTCTCTCGAATTTAAAAGTTAACTTGATTCTTTCAGGATTTTTAAATTTTTGTATGGTAACAATATTTACCTTTTAAATGCATATTTAATAGAAAATAAAGAAAATTGTTAATTTTGAATCTGTTTAAAAAAATAATATTTCCCTCTATGTTTTCAGTGCCATTATATAAATTATACTTGATGGAGAATTGGGTGGTCACTAGAGATCATCAATACATTTCTAGTTAAAAGTACTTTAATTTTGAGAAGAAAAAAAATCACTTGCTATCATTAGAGAGACAAGATACCATTCATCCTAACCTCTCCACACAATATGTCTTATTTACACATTTTCGAACTAATATTAAGAAAACTTTTACTTGGAGTATTTATCAAGTTATAAGTCTCCAAAATTTTTAATGGAGAATCCGTCTTGTTAACTTGTCATTATATGGTGATAATACAAAAATAAATGATCTTGTATGTGTTATTATCACTTTACTTTAATTCAGTTTCTCCAGTGTCATGTTGAACATAATATCCAGCAGTAAACTTGTGGGATGGCAAGAATAATCCTTAAGCTTATGCATGAAAGTGGTATTTGCTTATATGATCCTTAAATCATACGATATATTCTTAGGTCCGATTTGGTATCAGTTTCGAAGGAACATTCATAGCAACTGTAGGATTCATCGGGTATCCGGTCGTACTCTACCATTTTCTCCTTGTTTTAGTGACACCAGGTATTTTTCTTTAAGCTCTTTACAATGGCGTGTTTCTCTTTAGTATACGATGACTTGCAATGTTCACTTCAGTCTTAATTCTCAATAGTAAATCGTAAATCAGGATTACTTTGCCCGAAATTCAACTGATAATGGAAACATGATATAGTTTTTTTTCCATAAGACATATGATCAATTATAAACAATCATCCATTTAGATTTCTAACATAACAATAGGAAATGTAAAAAGACGGGGAACTAAATGTAGATTTAATCAGAACAATGTATAGTTTAAAGATGAAATAGTAAACTTAAAACGATTCATGGTTATCGCGGGTTGGTTGGCCGCTTTGGAATATCTGTTTCACAGATGACAACTTTTGACGATATACAATGTATAGTGTGACAACAGCAGGTAATAGCGAGTGGCTTGACCGTTATCTGTTTCACAGAAGTCGACTTCAAACTATTATATATGGTGTGAAAACCGCAGGTTATCGCGAATGGGTTGGTCGTTATCTGTTTCACAGAATACGACTCTAAACTATTATATATGGTGTGAAAACCGCAAGTTATCGCGAGTGGGTTGGTCGTTATCTGTTTCGCAGAAGACGACTCTAAACTATTATATATGGGTTGAAAACCGCAAGTTATCGCGAGTGGGTTGGCCGTTATCTGTTTCACAGAAGACGATAATTAACTATTATATATAGTTTGACAACAGCAGGTTACAACGAGTGGGTTGGCCGTTATCTGTTTCACAGAAGACAACTTTAAACTTGTATATATGGTTTGTCAACAGCAGGTTATAACGAGTTGGCCGTTAGTGTTTGACAGATGACTCCGGTTTTTGCTGGGGCTCGTGTTTCTCAGGCTTTAGTTTTTTTATGTTTTGTGTTTTGTGTACTGTTTTTCGTCTTTTGGTCGTTGGTCGTTTTTCAATTGCATTGTCTGTTTGTTTTTGACATATAAGTTTGAATATCCCTTTGGTATCTTTAGCCTCTCTAGTGTATTGTTCCGTAGTATAATTATAAAAATAACAAGGTCCAATTTGTCAGCCGTCATATGGAAAAACGACAAATCAAAGAATTCAACTTTATATATAGCTAATATAGGACAATGGTGTTGATTAAAATTTACACCACTCCAGACCCTTTTGTTTTCCACATAATTATCGTCTCCTAGTTATCGTCTCCTAGGAGACGATATTAAGAATTGAACGATGGACAGTCAGTGCGAGAATGCTTCTTACTACCTGATTGGAAGATATTACGAGACGTGAATAATCAAAGTTTATTGATTGGCTAGGACAATCCAAACCTGGTAAATGTCCTTCAATCCCGTAGAGTTTCGGATTTGTCCTCTCTATTTTAGCAATTAGATTTTGCCTGGTCATTTATCATGCATATTCATGATACTGGTACACAGGTAACTTTTATCTATAAATAGCCGAATCTTCTGGAGTTTCGTAAACAACAACGTTAAACGATATATACTACTTCATAACGTGTGACCTCGTGTGTGGTAAAATTTGTTGATTGATGCACGTGACTATTCTAGCAAATGAATTAATCTACAAAGCGAGAGCACCTTCCATTTTCATCAGCTAAGAGACGACTAGCCCTTTTTGAAAGGCTAATACTTGTTAATATTTCCAATGATTAACAAGTTCCGGGTCGAATCAGATACCGATATCAGTAGTATATTCACCTGTTACCTATTACCTTATCTGTACGTGCCTCATCTGACTGGCGCACCACCAAACGGTGTATGCAGGATTTTGCTATATATACGGTCCCCAGTTTTTGGCGGGGTTCGTGTTGCTTATTCTTTAGTTTTATATGTTGTGTCATGTGTACTATTGTTTGTTTGTATTTTTCATTTTTGGCCATGGCGTTGCCAGTTTATTTTCGATTTATAAGTTTGACTGTCCCTCTGGTATCTTTCGTCCCTCTATCATAATCACAGGGTTGACACTACGAAATTCAATCATTGTCACATTGTTCCCTATCATAGTATTTTAATCAGTATGACTATCTAAGATAACAATACGAATACTAAAAATCTGGACTTAAAATAAGGCGTATAGGTTTTTTTAGCCGGCATGACGTTCAACCGCGAATCAAAGAATTCAACTTTATTTATAACTAATGTTGATTAAAAAATACTCTAGTCAAGCCCTTTTGTTTTCCTAATAGTTAATATTACCAATAATTGATAAGTTCCAGGTCGACGGGTTCAAACAGATTTTGAAAGCAGAGAAAACTGTACATCTTATAATAAGGCTTACGCATAGTAATATACTTTAATTCAGTCACGGACCCGCGATATCACGGGTGTGTTCTAGTATTATATATTACTAGAACACACCGCGAAATCGCGGGCATATACAGCTTGTAAACTGTTGTAGGATGAATTTTTGTAAAATATATTATGACTGGAAAATTTCATATAAGGTATCAAAAGCCCTCTCCCTTTTTTCCAAAGTCCGTTATGTGTTTCCTTTCTGTTAAATTCAATTATTTTTCGTGTTTCTGGCCTTATACCACAATTATTCTTCCCCTTTGCTACAATGCATTTTTTGGTAAAAGTCAAATTAAATTAAAAATTTGCACCGCTTCAAACATGAAATAAATGAAACTGCTTATAGACCATTATTATTCTAATAAAATGTGCTTCTAGGACAACCTATCAGTGCTTTTCCTTTTGAGAACCCTATTAACATCCACTGGATTTGAATCTCGTATAAATGAATAAGGCTCATTTGAGGGGTGGTCTAAGGGGCCCTGATCCCGAAATCCCGGGCTTAAAAGCATGAAATCCCGAGGTGCGTATTTTAACGAAATTCATATCCCGACATCCCGAAAAAAAAAAAAAAAAAAAATAGTCCCGCATCCCTTAAAGATCAATCCCGAAATCCCAAGCTTAAAAACACCCGATCCCGACGTCCCGAATAAGTCCTGCCTCCCTCTAATCTCTATCCTACTTTCATTTTGGCCAAATCACTACTTTCACTTTCAACTATAAATTTGTATGCCCCATTTATGGGGATTATGTTTTCTAGTCTGTTCTTCCGTTCTTTCATCCTTCTGTCCGGATTCAGGTTTAAGTTTTCACTTTCAACAATAAATTGTTATGCCCCATTTATGGGAATTATGTTTTCTAGTCTGTTCGTCCGTTCGTCCGTCCGTCCGTTTGTTCTGCTTCAGGTTAAAGTTTTTGTTGAGGTAGTTTTTGATGAAGTTGAAGTCCAACCAACTCGAAACTTTGTAAATATGTTCCTTATATGATCTTTCTAATTTTAATGCCAAATTAGAGATTTTACGCCATTTCACGGTCCACTAAACATAGTAAATGATAGTGCCGATGTGGCATCCGTATACTATGGACACATTCTTGTTTCCACATGTTTTACTTATTTCAATATATATGCAACTGGTATGACCCCTTAGATAGTAAAAATTTCAGAAAAAAAGTAGACAGAATACAGAGAGTCTCTGTATATTATAGTAGTATAATCGTAGTTTACAGGTGGTAAGCGCGAAAACATAATGGATCATAATTGTCTCTAAGGAGGTATAATAGTTGTGGTTCTTGTGATCTAAAAACCATGATATGGAGAATGCTCTGATTGGCTTATTTTTTTTTTTTTTTTTTTTGTAATCTATCATACGATTGGTTGTTCTTGTGCATGTTTAAAACCAGAAGTCTTATTTATGACTAAAAGTCAGTCTGATAACGGAGATAATATCCGGGCACCTATTTTGTCGTTTTTCTCCCAAAATAAGTCAATCTGAATAATCATAAGAATGGATGACAAATGATACTATGCCTGTTACCTAAAGAACACAGAGGCATGATGATTAATTTATTGTTGAAGGAAGAGAAGCGAAACACAAAATGAGGTCTTCTCGTTTAATAGTATATAGATACCGGTATTTTATAATTCAGTGTTTTCTTGTACTGATTTTAATCCTCCAATGATATAACTCCAATCTATTATTCCGCTAATCGTGCTTAACAAAAGGGGGGGGGGGGGGGGCTTAAAAAATATAAAAAAAAACTTTATCAATCCTGCTACATGATCATCTGTTTGTTAAAAGTCAAGAAACATAATCAATTGTTGTATTTAGTTAAATCTTTCTCGTTTTAGTCATTGAAAAAGTATGAAAACAGCACTGTATAAAAGGCATGCGTCCGAGGCGCTTTTCCGGATTAACCTTAATTAAAAAACGCTTAACGCCGAGTATTTTAAAAGCAAGGTATAAGAACCGAAAAATTTGAAGAGCAGTATGACTGAAAGGAAGAAAGGAAACTAAAATATAGAATCAAAATCCAAGAATGTTTTTTTTTTTTTTTTTTTTTTTTTTTTAAATCATCATTGACAATTCTAGACTTGGGGTAATGTAGAGCTTGGAATATGGTACATCTATTATTGCAGACATATGTGTAAAGTATCAAAAGGAATATATGTGCATAGTGCACATTTTATTCCTTTTGATATTTTGCGTCGACGGTTTGCTGTCTTGTTGACAAATAGCAAAAATTCCTTTTAAATCATACGTAATCTAGTGCTTAAAGTGTAATACGTACTTAACATTAACCAATTGTTATGTTTGTTTGTTTTTTTGTTTGTTCAAACTCTTAATTGCTGGTCGAATAAGTATGTATTCGTGTGACTAAACTAATCATTTGAAGATTATGGCGAATTAAACCGAGTAATATATTATACACAGATTGGCATTAAAATTTAATGACATTATAACAGCTTGCAAATCTTGAAAGTGTGGAATAACCGTTAGACGAATAGGGCGGGGCTGAAAATCTGGTTCGAACTATTTAGCTGAGTAAAACTATCGTTCGTTTCACGTGTAAACAATTTATCCGGACGCTCAAATTATTGAGCCTTGAAATGAACATACGAGTTAAAGAGAGATTTCTTTTTTGAAATAAATTCTCGAAATGTATACAAGCAGAAGTGAAAAGAATATTTCACGGTTAATTAATTTAAATCAATTGAACAGCTGCATGTTTTGTAGAAGAAAAATCATTGTTTTATGAATAAATTTTATAGGACAGTCACGTTTCTATTTTTTAAATACTATAGAAATGACCACTTTCATGAGGGTATATTGGGTATAATGGATATTTTCAGGACAGTCTTTGCAACAGGCCATCTACACCCGTCAGAGAGTTTTTGCAAGGTTGATTTTTTTTTACATGCAATGAGCTTAGCACTCAGCCTACTTCTATTATAATACTATACTTGTTAAAATACATGTACTTTTACAAGATAAATTATTTGAAATTTAATGGAAATTCGAGTGTGATTGCACAACATTGTTGCCAGTGACTCTGACTGTCAACCAAGGTATTTAAGGAAGAAAGCTTCTAATCAAGGAACATTTCTGACATGGCATTGGACCAGCTGTACAAGTTCCCAGTTATATAATTATATACGTTATGATAACCTTCATTAGAATGGTGGATTTTTCTGAATAGTAAAAATTGCTATACAATAAGCTGCATTTAATACCAGCAATGTCAAATGTTTAAAAAAATGTTTTTCGATGGTTACACTAAGTCTTTTAAAATTAGAGGAACATTGTGAAAGTTTCATCAATAACGTTTAAGATATGAATTTATGACAGTTACGCTCATCCAAAAACAGGAAAACTCCAAGACCACAAAACAACTCCAAGACAAAAACACAACAAACTACAAAACCTGTTGTGTTCGTATGTTGTGAGTCCTTAAAACTTAACCTTGTTCAAGAGGCTTCTATACTCAGCTGTAAATGAAGGTACTACACTCTTGCTAATATTTTTCTAAATAACTATTAAACTCTTTTTCAAAATTCATTAAATGATGGACTAAATGTTAAATAAAGTTATTACATGATACAAATGCCTCATATATAGATTAAGGAGGTGGTATGGTTGCCAATGATACAGCTATCCACCAAAGTTCAAATGAAGTGGATGTTAGCAATTATGGACAACCGTACGACCTTAAACAATGAGAAAAGTCCATACCGTGTGGTTGGTTATAAATGGCTCCAACATTAAAAAATATGAATCAATTCAATAGAGAAATTTAACGGCCTAATTTATAACAGTTAACGAACGAAAAACAAATATGACAGACATGAACCGACGTTAACCATTGAACTACAGGCTCCTGACTTGGGACAGGCACATAATGAATGTGGTGGGGTTAAACATGTTTGTGAGCGTTCAACCCTCCCTGTGAGAGTATATCCATCCCAACAAATAAACTTCAGTCAGTGAAGTGTGCATGGCCCACGCATTGGTATACGAAAAAAACGAGACGTGGAAAAATCAGAAGAGATTTTTTTGTTTGTTTGGTTGCTGGTGTTAGGCCACTTTCACCCACCTTTGCTAAATCACGGCTTTCAAGGTTTTTTTATTTGCGGAGGAAGCCTGAGTACTCGGAAAGAACCGCCAAGTTGAACCTTGAGCATGGAAAATGGCAATCCTTGTCAATCAATATCAAACACACCTCGGTCCGAACTTACGACCAAGGAAAACTAGCCAGTTATAAATTGAGATCTTTGCATAAACTATCCATATAAGGGGGATCATTTGTAATTTACCAAATGTATACTAGTAATGTGTTACATGTTCGCTGTATTCTCTAATATGCGTATTTCCATATCAGCCGGACTAACGTACCGAGCTACTATAGACAGGTATTACAGTTGAGAGGCAACTGACTATCACCAGATGTGTCAACCCTTTGGTAATTATGATATTTTCAATGTCACCATGCACGAATTTTATTAGCTGGCATACAGACAGTTTAAGTCAAACTGCACTGCAAAAGTGGAAATGTACGCCAAACATCTTACATTGCAAACAAAGGGACGAATTGGCGTAATAATCTATTATTATATCTGCGATATAAAGCCTTTTGTTATTAAACATGATTGACAAAGTTAACGTTTCAATGTGCACAGATTTATTGGAAATGTATGCAGTGAAAATATCAAAGAAGCATTTTCATATTAGATAATACATAATTCTAGCATTGCACGTTATTATTGCATATTATTTTCAGTAATTACATCAAGAAGTAAAAAACATATTAAAGATTGATTCCAAATAACATGAAGCCTCTCGATGAACCAAACTGTAAATCATTGTACGACGATTTATTTCTTTTGATTTTTACAATTTCTTACATCTCATTACTCTGACAAGTCAATACACAAGGGAAACCCGCCTCTCGTAAAATCACGCGAGGACTGTTTTGGCGTGAGATATCTGTTTTGTCATTTCCATATGTTTTTATAACGGCTCTCTAGCTTCACTATTTAAATTGATTCTTTAAGACAATCCACTTGAAAATGTCGACTTGACAAATTATGTTCTTTCACAGAAAACAAAACATTATTTCACTCTCGATTTTTACAGAGCAGAAAAAAGTATTTAATTGATTGTATTATAGCCGATTAGAAGTGGCCATTTGCATAAGAACAAATACGGGAGACTTAAAAAAACAGAAATGTCTTAAATAAATAGTTCAATTAGCTCAGTTATTAGGACAATTATGTTTTTGTTGAAAAAGCTATCACACGTGCAAAGTTTATCATCAAGTTCAAATTGTATTCTTTATGTGCTCGTCTAGCAGACATCATTCTGCCAAAAAAAAAAAAAAATGGTGGTAGTTGATTTTCATTAAAACAAATATTTCAATGAACCTTTGTTTTTTTAGGGTAAAAGAAAATGAACCATAACATTTTCGTCGTCAAAAAGTAAAAGCTTGCCCAAAAAGAAGGTTTTATCAAAGTAATGAAAGGCATGAACATTGCAAGAGGTAATTTTTTTTATGAACGAAATATAGTATCGCCTTTCAATGAAGCGTTATCAAAACATAATTGTTTAGTTAATTAATGAACAAAAAAATCGCAATAAGCATTTTACTGATACGAACGAAGTAAAACGTTACGAATTTTGATTTAAATAATAAAATATAATAAATATTTTCCTAATCCAATAATCCAGTAATCCAACAAAGGATTTGCGAATAATTCAACTCAATCCGGTGCTAGAGGCGGCCTTAAACTTTCACTGAGATGAGATATGTTGCTCAAAGTTAAAAGGCCTCACTCTGACTTTGGAATGCAACACAAGCGCTGTTCTTTTGCCTTTTTGTGTTTTTGTTGTGCATGTACTGGTTGTTATGGACGGATACCTCGTATTCTTTCTTTTGTATGAACTATATAATATGGATTCGCTTACGCCTATACGTCAACTAGACTCTGTCGGATTGTGTCTCAATAGAAATCATATCACATCTCCTAATGTTTATATAGTAATGAATAATGAAGATGAGAATTTATTATCAGAATTATGCATGTTCATTAAGAAATATGGAAAGTTTTAATGGGATTTATCTCCCTCTACGTCTTGTAATTTGAACTTTATATTTTCTCTATAGTGAGTTCTAGAGAACCGTCCCTTGATGAATATTGCCCAGTAGCAATGTCACCCCTTGCTACTGTGCATTTATCATGAGGAGAATCACTATTGGAGTAATCTCATATCTCATGTATCTGTAGCTGGTTCTGGAGGATCTCCCCTTGATGACCTTTGCATTGTTGTGATGTAAAAGTCCCTCACTGCTGTGCACTGGTCATGAGGCGAACTACTGCAGAATGAGATACTATATTCCTGGTTCTATTTTTCTTTTTTTGTTTTGTTTCCCTATTAACAAACTTTATATCATATTCTTTTGATATTAAATCGGCCTCGTTACACTCAGTGCCTCTTACCATAATTATATCCTACATTGCTCATATTATCAATTTATTATTTGTGTATTACGTATTGTATATTTCACTAATGTTTATATAATCATTGTATTATGATGTTTTTGTATCTTGCCCAACAAGGGCCAATGATTGGTATAATAAAATAATGTCTAATGTCTATATATAACTCGTCTAAATATCAGTCCAACACTGTTAGATCTGTAAATTTGCGTTAGCAAATGTTTATGTTCTTCCCTCGCCGGGATTAGAACTCATGCAACTGACATATCGTGGCACCAAATCGCCTTGCACTATGCCTGACGCGCTAAACCACTCGACCACCTAGGTTGTACAAAAAATAAAGCTTTCGGTGGCCGGGTGTCTCCTTTCCTCGTAAGCTTTAATCTAGCGTCGTAATATGTATACGATCTAACTTGTTCTTGTATGGTTAAACATACTGATGGACTATTTAGCCCGAGCCTGATACATATAAACCCATGTTCACGGACTGGTTATCTCAACTCTGAAATTATCAAACTTACACTGATGTTCAAGTTAGCTCATCTGATATATTAGTTAACTCACATTAACGTACTCTTTATTTCGACCCTGATATAAGAAAACTCAAACCAACAGACTCCTTAGCTCGGCTCTATGGTAAAATAAGTGTATTCAGAATATAGTCTTGATGTTTGTATGGTTCAAATATTCATATGTTTTGAACATAAATATATCGAGAGCCTCTGATAAAAAAAATTCAACCAAGTGTACCATCTTCTGTCTCTTTTACTCAGGTACGCAATATATACTTTTCTAAAAGGGTCATTAAAAAGGTAACATATGGACATAACTATAATAATTCATTTTACCCATCATACATCTGAAAATAAAGCAGTTGTCATGAATAAATTTTGAATGACATTATTCTTGTCCTAATACGATTTTAAAGACATGGCACAAGACCTTAAATGCAAAGTAAATTAAGCGGAAGTGCTCGTCAAGATTTAAATACACAGCAATGCTACTGTTACGTGTCTCCTCAACACATCATTACAGAATAATTGTATGGAAATATCCAATTCAATAGACTTTTATTTTTTGAATAAGAATACCATTCAGAAATATAAATTATTTAATCGTTAGGGCTTGCATAGCGAACGGAATAGAAGGTCAATATGAATTTAATCCGGGTACTTCATTGTCATCCGGGCAATGGATTTGTCAGTTGTCGTCAACAATGTATTGATCTGTTGACTTTCCATTAGTAGGTGGAACAGAAATGTCGTCTGCTAAGTGAAGTAGTTCGGGTGCAGGGTAATGTTATCCATGTAACCAGTTTGTGGAAGATACTTTGCAGCTGGAAATGTATACTTTTTGTGACAGGTAGAAGGAAAAACCACGAAGTACAATTGTTTGAAGGAGTTCCATTTGATGAATATTGAATCAAATGGCTTAGTAGTAGAATGAACTAATTTTGAAGCATATGATTTTTTTTTATCCTCTTTTGCATGGAAAACCTCATAATTGCTTTAAAAAAAAACTCTATTAAACATAATAATTAAAAAAACGATTGTTTGTTAGGATTGTTAAGTGTCACTCATGGTGGTACCACTGTTAGCGAACTGTCAATCGCAAAATGTACTCACTAACCATTGTTTCGAAAGAAATCATTCATCGTCATAATGAATACTCCGTTTCTTAATAAAGATAACGAAAAAAGAACCATCTATAAGTTTGTAGCCTTCTCAGTTAAAACATTGATGCTAAGATTATTTTATTAAAAGTATCTAAAGGTTATTTCAAAAAGGATGTACTAACAGCTAAATAAAAACAAACCCTACCGGAGACCAAAGTTTGTTCTCTTGCTCTGAAAAGGGCGCTTGTCTGGTAAAATTCAATTATGTACACCTTAAGCAATGTTATATAGATTGGCAAAGTAGTAACTGTATATACTTTCAAGTACATTTCGAATGACATATTCGGTATCATAGAACCAGTTAAGAACTAAACTCATTATTTTCCTTAAAAATAATAACATCATTCCCATATTTTTATTCTATTTGTTGTCATTTAGACGTTTTAATCGCTTCTATAGTACAAAATTGGTTTAACAGTTCTCATACACGTTGATAATTGTATGTTTATGTTTCAAATCACCACGAACCATATAATCCTTTACAGAAGTATGACAACTTCATTAATTATGCATGCATTAATCTCTTGGTTGTTTCCTTTTACATTTATAACTAATCGGAACCCAATGTTTAACAACAACCGGAAGTCGTCATCACAGAATTTTTCATTATAAATCATTGGAGAAAATATTTTCCACCGACATAAAAAGGCTGTAAACGATCAATGCGCAGTACGTCTCTAGGAAATTTAGCAGTAATGACAATAGCTGCCATTGTCATCGAATCGTTTTACGACACTCACGTGCAAACTGTTAAGTGTAAAAGCGATAAATATCGCAACAAAATCGATCATATCAACAATTACAAATATAAATGAACCGATGGAAAATAAAATTATTTAGTTTGCCTGCTTTGACAAAAACTATCCTAAAAAGGTTTATATATTTGTTGGTGTCAATGAAAACAATATTTCACGAATGAAACTTTTCAGCATTTTTAATTGAAATTATATCATAACTATCCATATTTTATTTGACAAATTTTCATCAAATACACTCTGTACAAGGCCGTATTTTCATCTTGCTGTATGACCATAGATGTGTTGGCAATTTTAGCTCCGTTTTGGTTTCAAAGATATCTCTGCATACATATATGTATATTCATATTACGTAAAAAATTATTACAACAGGGTTTTCGATATCACAAAATACAAATCAACATGCAGACATCTGATACGTTTAGGTATTTCACATCCAATATTTTATGGAAATATTCTTTACAAAGCACATAAATGTCGGCATTCACCTTGTGAAAAATGTTTTCAAATTTTAGTTCATTTCTGTGTTTTGGAGTTTAGTGTGACGTCCATTTTCACTGAACTAGTAAACAATTTTATTGAGGGGTCCAGCTGAGGACCACCTCGGAAATCCTCCGGGTGCTGGATGTTCTTGATGCGTTGAAGACCCATTGGTGGTCTTTGGTCGTTTTCTTTGCTTTGATCGGGGTGTTGTCTCTTTGACATATTTTCCCCATTTCCGTTCTCAATGTTAAGTGTGCCCCGAAACACACAGGGAAAACGGTAATGGTTTGATATAGTATTACATGTCGTTTCCTCTATTTTGACCTTGAGCTTGCGTGAAAAAGAAAAAAATACAGCTCGCACTATTTTTTTTGTAGCATATTTAAATAATGATTTTAACAATTCTAGAAAAAAAACACGAAGAAGGAAAGAAAAAAAGAGACTCAGAGAACATTTTTATGATATACTAATATGTAGACGGTTTCATGAAAATGATTTCATATGAAGCCATTTTGATGATAACATTTGATAAGGCGACCAGGATCTGTCAAAAGAATGTGTTATTCTTATATTCAATCGATATGCTATGATGAAAAATGACTACTTAATTTTCATCAAAGTATAGTGTCTGTTATAATCCCGTGACAGCCCAACAAAAGGGTAGGTTTTAAATGGGTTCCATCAATTTATCCACTAACTCATCAAATCTATATTCTACCAAGGAAAAGATGAACATATTTTGATCTCTGGATATGGTAAATCGATGTCGATCACCCCGGATCAGGCAAATGTGACAGATAACAATAAAAACGATGTAGGAGCAACCACGAAAAACTTGTGTCAACAAATATTTCGCATCAGTCATTTTAAACTAATAATAATTTAAGAATGAAGATGAAATTTTAAAATAATTTGTCTTTGTCTATCAAATTCATTGCCGGGTTTGACCAAGGGCCAAATGGAATTTTGAAAAGCGCAAGTGTCCCATCATGGTTGTTGCATTTTCGTGTTGTGTCGTAAGTTTCCTGTTTTATCATCATTAACAATCCAATGTTCACACAGTTGTAGATAAAACTAACTTTTCATCCATTTTTCACTTTCATGGATATATAAAATCAATGTCAAAGGATTGAGAGATTTTCCTGCCGAGATATTGTTATAGGACAAAAATCGTCTTTTGTTTTATCGGCTAATATTATCATTTAACCCAGATACTTCCCGATAATAACAAATGGATTAGGAAGAAAAATGCAGGAATGTCCTTGTTTATTTCGATTTCTCATGTCCTTTATTTAATTAATAATAAAAAAAATTCGCAAGTTTGATATCATTTAAAAATGAAAATCTCCTGGATGCACCTTCAGCAGTAACGCTCATATTTTATCGTTTGAAATGTGGGGTTATATAAATACGTAAATATGATAAATGGTAATAGTAATTTAATTTTATTTAAAGTCGGCATAGTATATAATAAACAAGGACATAATGAAATATCTATTGAGCTTTAAAAGGTAATTAATTTTCTCTGAGGTTGCTTGTTAACATTTTAAAGAACATTGAAGCCCAAATTGAAGAACCATATGGACTCATCTACATTTATAGGCAATGATATGTAATTTTGGTCTCTTGTGGACAGTTGTCTCATTGGCAATCATACCACATCTTCTTTTTTTTTATATTTGCCAAAAACTTATTTCGATTGAAATGTTTTGCATATAATGATCTTGTTTTTTTGCCTTTGTTATAATTTTCTGTTTTTGATAGCCGCACCATTTGAACCGACTGTGTGTAATATACAAATACATGTATTTTGACTGTGTGTAATATACAAATACATGTATCTTGAACGGCTGTGTGTAATATACAAATACATGTACATGTATCTTGAACGCGTTTGATTTTGTCAGTTTTTATGGACTTCCCTGTTTTGGTATTGCCTTGGAGTTCGGTATTTATGGACTTCCCTGTTTTGGTATTGCCTTGGAGTTCGGTATTTTTGGACTTCTCCGTTTTGGTATTGCCTTGGAGTTCGGTATTTTGTCATTTTTTATGGACTTCCCTGTTTTGGTATTGCCTTGGAGTTCGGTATTTTGTCATTTTTTATGGACTTCCCTGTTTTGGTATTGCCTTGGAGTTCGGTATTTATGGACTTCCCCGTTTTGGTATTGCTTTGGAGTTCGGTATTTATGGACTTCCCTGTTTTGGTATTGTCTTGGAGTTCAGTATTTATGGACTTCCCTGTTTTGGTATTGCCTTGGAGTTCGGTATTTATGGACTTCCCTGTTTTTGTATTGTCTTGGAGTTCGGTATTTATGGACTTCCCCGTTTTGGTATTGCCTTGGAGTTCGGTATTTTGTCATTTTTTATGGACTTCCCTGTTTTGGTATTGCCTTGGAGTTCGGTATTTATGGACTTCCCCGTTTTGGTATTGCCTTGGAGTTCGGTATTGATGGACTTCCCTGTTTTGGTATTGTCTTGGAGTTCGGTATTTATGGACTTCCCTGTTTTGGTATTGTCTTGGAGTTCGGTATTTTGTTAGTTTTTATGGACTTCTCTGTTTTGGTATTGCCTTGGAGTTCGGTATTTTGTTAGTTTTTATGGACTTCCCTGTTTTGGTATTGCCTTGGAGTTCGGTTTTTATGGACTTCCCTGTTTTGGTATTGCCTTGGAGTTCGGTATTTATGGACTTCGCCGTTTTGGTATTGCCTTGGAGTTCGGTATTTTGTCATTTTTTATGGACTTCCCTGTTTTGGTATTGCCTTGGAGTTCGGTATTTATGGACTTCCCCGTTTTAGTATTGCCTTGGAGTTCGGTATTTATGGACTTCCTTGTTTTGGTATTGTCTTGGAGTTCGGTATTTATGGACTTCCCTGTTTTGGTATTGCCTTGGAGTTCGGAATTTATGGACTTCCCCGTTTTTGTATTGCTTTGGAGTTCGGTATTTATGGACTTCCCTGTTTTGGTATTGCCTTGGAGTTCGGTATTTATGGACTTCCCTGTTTTGGTATTGCCTTGGAGTTCGGTATTTATGGACTTCCCTGTTTTGGTATTGTCTTGGAGTTCGGTATTTATGGACTTCCCTGTTTTGGTATTGCCTTGGAGTTCAGTATTTATGGACTTCCCCTTTTCGGTATTGCCTTGGAGTTCGGTATTTATAGACTTCCCTGTTTTGGTATTGCCTTGGAGTTCGGTATTTATGGAATTTCCTGTTTTGGTATTGTCTTGGAGTTCGGTATTTATGGACTTCCCTGTTTTGGTATTGCTTTGGAGTTCGGTATTTATGGACTTCCCTGTTTTGGTATTGTCTTGGAGTTCAGTATTTATGGACTTCCCTGTTTTGGTATTGCCTTGGAGTTCGGTATTTATGGACTTCCCTGTTTTTGTATTGTCTTGGAGTTCGGTATTTATGGACTTCCCCGTTTTGGTATTGCCTTGGAGTTCGGTATTTTGTCATTTTTTATGGACTTCCCTGTTTTGGTATTGCCTTGGAGTTCGGTATTTATGGACTTCCCCGTTTTGGTATTGCCTTGGAGTTCGGTATTGATGGACTTCCCTGTTTTGGTATTGTCTTGGAGTTCGGTATTTATGGACTTCCCTGTTTTGGTATTGTCTTGGAGTTCGGTATTTTGTTAGTTTTTATGGACTTCTCTGTTTTGGTATTGCCTTGGAGTTCGGTATTTTGTTAGTTTTTATGGACTTCCCTGTTTTGGTATTGCCTTGGAGTTCGGTTTTTATGGACTTCCCTGTTTTGGTATTGCCTTGGAGTTCGGTATTTATGGACTTCGCCGTTTTGGTATTGCCTTGGAGTTCGGTATTTTGTCATTTTTTATGGACTTCCCTGTTTTGGTATTGCCTTGGAGTTCGGTATTTATGGACTTCCCCGTTTTAGTATTGCCTTGGAGTTCGGTATTTATGGACTTCCTTGTTTTGGTATTGTCTTGGAGTTCGGTATTTATGGACTTCCCTGTTTTGGTATTGCCTTGGAGTTCGGAATTTATGGACTTCCCCGTTTTTGTATTGCTTTGGAGTTCGGTATTTATGGACTTCCCTGTTTTGGTATTGCCTTGGAGTTCGGTATTTATGGACTTCCCTGTTTTGGTATTGCCTTGGAGTTCGGTATTTATGGACTTCCCTGTTTTGGTATTGTCTTGGAGTTCGGTATTTATGGACTTCCCTGTTTTGGTATTGCCTTGGAGTTCAGTATTTATGGACTTCCCCTTTTCGGTATTGCCTTGGAGTTCGGTATTTATAGACTTCCCTGTTTTGGTATTGCCTTGGAGTTCGGTATTTATGGAATTTCCTGTTTTGGTATTGTCTTGGAGTTCGGTATTTATGGACTTCCCTGTTTTGGTATTGCTTTGGAGTTCGGTATTTATGGACTTCCCTGTTTTGGTATTGCCTTGGAGTTCGGTATTTATGGACTTCCCTGTTTTGGTATTGCCTTGGAGTTCGGTATTTATGGACTTCCCTGTTTTGGTATTGTCTTGGAGTTCGGTATTTATGGACTTCCCTGTTTTGGTATTGCCTTGGAGTTCAGTATTTATGGACTTCCCCTTTTCGGTATTGCCTTGGAGTTCGGTATTTATGGACTTCCCTGTTTTGGTATTGCCTTGGAGTTCGGTATTTATGGAATTTCCTGTTTTGGTATTGTCTTGGAGTTCGGTATTTATGGACTTCCCTGTTTTGGTATTGCTTTGGAGTTTGGTATTTATGGACTTCCCTGTTTTGGTATTGCCTTGGAGTTCGGTATTTATGGACTTCCCTGTTTTGGTATTGCCTTGGAGTTCGGTATTTATGGACTTCCCTGTTTTGGAATTGCTTTGGAGTTCGGTATTTATGGACTTCCCTGTTTTGGTATTGCCTTGGAGTTCGGTATTTATGGACTTCCCCTTTTCGGTATTGCCTTGGAGTTCGGTATTTATGGACTTCCCTGTTTTGGTATTGCCTTGGAGTTCGGTATTTATGGAATTTCCTGTTTTGGTATTGTCTTGGAGTTCGGTATTTATGGACTTCCCTGTTTTGGTATTGCTTTGGAGTTCGGTATTTATGGACTTCCCTGTTTTGGTATTGCTTTGGAGTTCGGTATTTATGGACTTCCCTGTTTTGGTATTGCTTTGGAGTTCGGTATTTATGGACTTCCCTGTTTTGGTATTGTCTTGGAGTTCGGTATTTATGGACTTCCCTGTTTTGGTATTGCCTTGGAGTTCGGTATTTATGGACTTCAATGTTTTGGTATTGCCTTGGAGTTCGGTATTTATGGACTTCCCTGTTTTGGTATTGCCTTGGAGCTCGGTATTTATGGACTTCAATGTTTTGGTATTGCCTTGGAGTTCGGTATTTATGGACTTCCCTGTTTTGGTATTGCCTTGGAGTTCGGTATTTTTGTTATACTCTACTAAAACAATTGTAAGACATTTTAAATTGAGTACAAACAACTCATCATAGATACAAGGATTGGAGTTTTGTGTTTGAGCCAGACCCGCATTTCGTCTACAAAAGACTCATCAGTGATGCTCATATGAAACAAAGTTAAAACAGCAACAAATAAAAAAAGGTATGAAGTTGAAAAGCATTGTGGACCAAAAATTCTAAAAGTTTTGCCAAATACAGCTAATGTAATCTATCCTTGCCTTAGTATTTTTAAAAAAATCAACAGTTATTATTACCATATCAATGATAATTCATGTCTGTGGGTGTCAGTTTAAAAATAGAATGTCTAAAACATCAGTGGTTATCTTTTGTTTATATTTGCCAATCATTTCATTGTTTTTGTGTTTTCGTCTTTACCGTCCATGGTTTTCTCGTTTGTTTTTGTGTTTTCGTCTTTACCGTCCTTGGTTTTCTCGTTTGATTTGTTTCACATATTGTCATTCTAGGCCTTTATTGCTTTCTATACTGTTTCGGTATTTGTTTAATTCACGTTCCAAACTTCAAGTTCTCAACGTCATTGGCAATCTCACCACATCTCCTAATTTTATTTTAATTAAATCTTTAATCACTTATTTTATTATTTATAATTTACACAGTGTCATTTCATAGGTTTTGCAATTGTTTGGAATATTTGCCATATTTTGTCATAACTACTTCAATAAACTGACCATTTAACAGGTGTATTTGGTCATTCTTTTCAGTGACGGACCTTAATTGAGCGATAATTCTTGTCAATTTAGTGAATTAAGTCACTTTTATGACCAGAGCTTATGAGAGAAGCTACAAGGTATAAAACACCAATATGTGTGGCCAGAAATGGTGTATCTTAAAAGAAGTATAATAAAATCTGATTATATGCCCCGCTCATTTTATAAGTAGTAGGAAAACACTAGCCGTCAAAATATCTTGTTAAAAATAAAATTGATTGACAAATCATTTTATTTTACTTGCATCTATTGTTAAATTTCAAATAAAACTTGAATACCCATACTGCATGAATTCATTTTTTGGAATAAATTAAAAGATGTAAGACACATGCACATGGATCATACAAGCAAAATATAGACCACACAAGGACGCGAGCGTTCAGATGTGAAAACATCATGAAACGGGCGTATAATCAGCCTAAATGTCAATCAAAGGACTGTAACTTCACAAACTTTAAATAATTTCAATTTCAAATTCATGCTAATAGCATGGGAAGTAAACACCATACAAGAAATCATTCTGTGTAGCATTATTATCTCTTGAATACAACCCGTGTTTCGCTTCTATAATATGATGTAAATCCGGAATTATTTATTGGAAAAACCAACTGGTCCATAAGTTAGTGAATAGTGGTTTTCGTTTTTAAAGCACACACCTGATCAACGCTTTCACTAAAAAGCTTTTCAGCTTTTTTAAATAACAATATCGGTAAAGAAGGCTGTCTTAAAGATGAATCTGATTGTAACTTATTTACCAAATAATTGTATAAATATACTGATTATTAGCATATATTAACTATTCATTTCGTGACAGATACTCTATAGCAATTCTCAGCTCTTTAAATAAATTTCCTTTGAAGTTTTCCCCAATACACACCCATTGACAATTACTAAGATTTCTCGACAACATACGAAGGGAAAAACTAATTACTTGCTCTAAGCCAACAGTTTAAAGATTTTCTTAAATAAAAAAAAAACTACGTTAGCTTCATGAGAAAATTTCGTAGACTTTGAGAGTAACGTATCAGCTTTGTTTTGTTTTTATATTTGTTATTTCTTTTTGTGACCCATCAAGATTTATCGATGTACCTTCACATACGGTTGGTCTACAGTAGGGACAAGCTTTTATTTGGTACGGGAAGTAGATGCTAATCAATACATTTCCGAATGTGTCCATTCTTGCACAGGAAAATTAATTATAAAAACTGATATCACTTTTTATCTATTTATATAGACATGATAGCTGTTTGTCAAACCCGGTAACATTGCTCGTGACATATCCTTATCGTATTGTATAGGTAACCAGTAACATCCTGATTACCTGTTGTCATTTTATCATGAGGATATATATCTACTTTTATCTTTAATCAAATATATAACGGAACCTTCACCTCGTAAATACTAACCTATCCAAGGCGGATCTAAGTGTTTTGAAATGGGAGGTTCCCGGCATGATGGAATTACTACATGCACAAGCTAATTAATGAAAACTAAATGTCTTGAAAGAACCAGGGCCCGCTCCAAGATCTCAAATGTCCCCCAACTTCACCTACTTTTGAAAAGGATGTGATGCATTTACTGAATGTACTGTCTTGTATTGAATTATACTAGAACACACCCGCGAAATCGCGGGCATTCAGAGCGTAGTTTAAAGTATGCATGGTATGTAAAGTGTTGTTGGAAGAATTTTGTGAAATATTGAATGACTGGAGAATTTCAGCAAAAGTATCATAAATCATAGGTTATTGGGGACAGGAAAATGTTCAGTTTTTTAATCCCTCCTCCTTTATTTCCAAAATTCCCAATTTGTGGTTTTCTATCAATTTCAATATGAATAAAATAAAGTGTATTTACTTTCAATTCTAAGTTTTCTAATCGATCCATGGTGGTCATTGATATAGTATACAGACCCTCTCTATTTAATAAACTCTAAACGTGTATTTACTTTCAATTCTAAGTTTTCTAATCGATCCATGGTGGTCATTGATTATGATATAGTATACAGACCCTCTCTATTTAATAAACTCTGTGACCACCGTGGATAGTAAACTTGAAAATGATAGCAGATAGAATTCTGAAAATACACTTTATTCGTAGTATGTATACATACAGAAAAACGCAAACCGGAAGTATAATCTGACTTAATATTTTGTCCAATGACGGGACAATATCCGGATGCCCTTTTTCTCGTTTTTCTCCCAAAATAACTCAATCTGAATAATCATATGAATGGATGACAAATGCGAATATGCACTGTACCTATAGGACACAGAGGCGTGTTGATTAATTTATTGTGGAAAGAAGAGAAGCGACACCCAAAATGAGGTCTTCTCGTTTAATAGTATAGATATAATATAAAAAAGAGACATGTGTGTGCAAAATTATTTCAGAAAATTATATCTGTTCAAATATAGAAAAATTTAAATGTTAATTCGTTATAACTTTTAGAGTAAATGTTACGACTTTTTTATTATTGAAAATTGCAAAAAGAAAAACAAAATCAGAAAAGTGCAAATATTTTCCTGACCTGAACTCAGTGTCATAAATTATTTAAAGCTTAACTTTTGATCTGATGTTTCTTGCATTTAACACGCATTCTCGGTGTTTGTATAGCACTTATACTGAGAACTAATAAATGCAACAAATCTTGAAATTTTAAGAAAACTACCGTACAAGTTAAACAGACAACCAACGCGAAATTCATAAACTTTCCAAAACACCACTTTTGTATTGAAGCTGTAATCAAAATTATGGATTCATAAACAAAATTAAAGAGGAAAGAACAAACAAAACATTCTCTTTGATGTTTATAAAAGCTTGATATATAAAATTTCATCTGTTCCTTATAATGTCTTTTTACATAAGGTGTTAACTTGAGGAACAGATAAACGTGAAATATATGAGCCCTTTCGTAATGATCCCGTCCTCTTAATAGCAATAATAAGGAAGAGTCTTTGAAGTTTTAATGTCTGTAGGTTAAGACGGATTTTTCTTATGTTTGAATAAGTATTATTTAGATAGATGACCCTATGCCTTCGCCAGGAAACAGGAATTTACGGTGAAGGAGCACGCCTGGTCACCTCCTAGTGTATACTTTATCGTAATGATATAATTTATGACTTTAATATTATTTTTGGCTTATTGATTTTCATTCAAAGTGATTCGAATTACCTTCGACTCGCTATTACAAATTGTAATACAATTATTCTCAGTGATATGTACTTTCATTTTCACTTTAATCATTGTCAAAAGTTTAACGGGCTTCCGAATGATGATACATGTAGATTGAGCGTACAATGTAATGGATAATAATTACAAAACGTAAAATAAATTCACGCTCGGTTTCGGTATTGTTTTCTTCAACTTCTGATTTTATGAAGCTTTGATATTTTTCATTACACTTTTTTTGCAGAGAGAACTGACAATAGCACAGCTGTAAACAAAAAGACATGAAAAACGTAATAAATGTTGAATTAATTTGAAGAGCTTATTTTGAGACATCTACAGGTATATATTTGAGTGTAAATAATATTTTATTTTGAATATTATTTTATTTTGAATATAATATTTCTTGTACAATATAATTACACATTGTGACAAATAGCATTCAGAAACAAGCAACCATATCCTATATCAATCTTTATCTTTTTAAATTGCATACTATATTCAAACATGAATTGCTTACACGTTTATTGTTATCAGTTTCTATATATTGTGGTTGCCGTGTCTTCAGGTTATTGTCTCGCTGACGTATAATTCGGCCGGCTCATCTTTCTTCATTTATAGCGAAAGGAAAACAAGGGGATCAATAAGTATTGGTACCTATTAAAACGTGTAAACCCACTGCATTTAAAATTGAGAATGGAAATGGGGAATGTGTCAAAGCGACAACAACCCGACCATAGTGCGCACCTGTCAGGAATTTGATGTTCAGGTGATGATGGAAGTGTTTAACGACCTTTTACTGGATATACATCTCTCGCGCGGTCGGTTCAGTAGTTATCGTTTGTTGGTGTGGTTCATAAGTGTTTCTCTTTATATATATATATATATATATATATATATATATATATATATATATATATATATATATATATAAATTAGACCGCTGTTTTCCCGTTTGAATGGTTTTACACAAGTCATTTTTGGGGGCCTTTATAGCATACCGTTCGGTTGAGTCAAGGCCCCGTGTTGAAGGCCGTACTTTGACCTATACTGGTTTACTATTACAAATTGTTACTTGGATGGCGAGTTGTCTCATTGGCACTCATTCCACATCTTTTTATATCTATGGAACATACATGTACCATGTCTATGGAAGCGTATTAGCGCCACACATTTTAAAAAAAAATTTCTTCCTTTCTTTGCGTTATAACGCAAGTATAACGCAAACATTTGCGATATAACGCAAAGGTTTGCGTTATATCGCAAAGGTTTAAGTTATAACCGAAAGTTTGCGTTATTTCGCAAAGGTTTGCGTTAAACACAAAGATAGGAAGAAAAAAAATGTGTGGCGCTAATACGCTTCTGTACTTGTCTGCACAAAAGCATGTAATTCTTATTTTGTGGAAAATGTTATCAGTTTATCAAGTAAACGTTAGTTTGGCGATACTATTGGCTTGTATTAGAAGAGACGCATATAAACATTATAGCGGATATGAAATGAAAAAATATGAAGAAAAAAAAAAGAAATATTTTTGAAATCAACAATTTTATATTGCATCAAGTGAGTAACTGAATTATCAGACATATCAATAAATGAAATGTTCATGATTACACTTACATGTATAAATAAATATTGTGAAATTTGTCTTAAAATTAAGATACATTGTTCAAATTTAGAAACTTAAAATCTTTCTTTTCACCTTAACACCAGTTAATCTACCTAATCCACTTAAATAACCCTCTCGACGTGTGATTCAGAAAAATTGAGGGAAAGTTAATTTATCATGGGTATTCTTAAACCATTTCACATTTATGAATGAGAGAATAAATGAATAGTTCCGTTTCTGACAACCTATTTCAACTTAACATTCACCCCTTCCGTCAGAGGTGTTATAACTGAATAGGAGATTCATCCGCGTGAAAACAACGACGTGTCGTTGTACAAACATTACAAATCCTCCGCTAAAGTTTTGTATTGAAATAGATCAGAAGAGTCATTTATCTCTGCCAGAGGCTTACAGGACGTAAGGCAATTCGGACGAATAAGATATGCATTATTTAAAATTCGCGTGTTGGTATGGACTTTTATCGATCAAAATAGTTCACCATCTCATGTCGCGTTCGACAACGGAGGTGTAAACGCATAATGGCCCTGACAAGTATTCAGCAATTAATTTCATAAACAAAACCCATAAGTAAAGCGACAAAGATAGGTCAATATGTTACCCTCATGTATTAAATAAACTTTTTCGTAACCAGTTTACAAGTAATCTACAAGTTAAGACTGTATAACTATTTAGTTCGTGTTAATATAAGCAGACATAAAGGGGAGAGGGTTCACTTGAATACCAAAAAGAAAAGGTTTAACACATGTCAACTTGTTTGTCTAAAGTCAAGAAGTGTATTATGATAATGTCTTTCTTTTAATTGAATAGGAATAGAAATACCTTTGGTCCGATTCTTTTGTGAGCTTTACCACAAATATGTTTATTCTTAACCAAGTCAAAAGCATGTAATTCAATGGTTGTGGTCAGTTTTTTGGCTCATAAATCAGTCCGCTCATTTTATCGCTTTGGGAGTTATGCCCCTTTGAAATATCAATCATATTGAAAATTGCATTGCATCTGCTCTCCTGTCTTCCTTTCTCTTGAGATATTTATAAGAATTTAAAAGAACAAACTAAATAGGTTTATTGATTTATTATCCTTTAAACAGATAAAAAAATGTGCAACGCATGATACATTTGAAGTTTGCTCTTTTATATCCATATATATTTATGAAAAACTAACCGTTAATGGTTGTCTGTATGTTTTGTCAATTGACAGTATGTTGGTCTTTCAATGTTTTTTTTTCGGTTTTATTATGAAAATAAGGAGATGTGTTTAGATTGACAATGAAACAACTACCGAACAAACTTCAAATGAAGTGAATGCATTTATAGGCAACTGTACGTCCTTTAACAATGAGAAAATCCAGTACCATGTAGTCTCTATTGACTACGTATCTTGTATAAGCGTATCTGCCTGTTTGTCGATATACACTCAATATCACTTTTTTATTTGTAGTTTTGTTTTTACTAGCTGAATTGTCTCTGTCGTGTGTTGTTGCATGACTTTTGTTCATATTTTGTTTAAATATATTATCCTTCGGCACCCTTGATTAATGTAATGATATTCCTTATTCAGCGACTGTGCATGTGAATGGAATATTTTTTTTAAAAAGATTAATTAGACAAATATATTGTTTCATGCTTTATGCTTTCTGTCAAGCAATCGCGTATAGGATCATGTCGTATTTTTAAACTTTCATTACGATATAAAAGGTGCTTTCTCCAAATAATAATTCATTATTATAAACTGACAATCTAAACTGAGTATCTTCCATCACCATATAATTTTTTAATATGTGTGATGACTCTTCGATAATGTCTTTGCTAAATAGCATTCATGCATTTAAGAAACCATGAAGGTCTTTGGAATAACACAAAAAGCAGACTAAAATATCAATTCTTTATTCAAATTTTCGTGACAACATTTGTATAACAATATAAAATAAATAAAGCACAATATAATTTTTACTTTTCAACACAATAAAACAAACCATACAAAATTAAGTCATTGGTGTAATTCAATGTCAAATACTAAACAAAAGTTAGAGTTTTTGAAAAGCAAATATTGGATATATATAACATGATTGATCCGTTAGCTCACTGACGCGTCTGAACATATCTTGTGAATTTTTGTCTCATGTATACCCTTCTAGATCCTTGTTCCCTTAAAGTATGAAATATTTAAAAATTGTTCAGGCAGCACTCATTTTAATTCAAAAGAGGGGAGGGGTTACGGTTTTTTGTCCGAGTTGGAGAACATAATTATTATTGGAATGTACAATATTAAACAAAACGAAAATGCGCAAACTTTCAGGAATGAGAAAATGTTCATGAAAATTGATTTTTTCATTCTCAAATAAATTTCAATGTAGTATAAAAACAGACACATTGGCGGAAACGGTGGCAGTAACAGAGGTGGAAACATCTATTAAAAAGGAAGGGCAATGTTCAAAATCATAAAAAGAAAACGCAGTAATGTATTATTTTTTCTTATTTCATTTTTAAGAAAGACAAACAATTTTCGCTACGTCCGAAGCTGACATCTTAATCTATCTTCATCATAGCCAGATGTTTGAAAGCATATTACGTAAATACTTTTATGATTAAAATGATCTGAGATGATGAAATACAAACTTGCATGCTAGAATATTTTTTAAGCTTAGCTTCTAATAAACCAAAAACAAATGGTCTTTTTATCAAAACAGCAATTAAAGAAATGTTATTGTTGTATGCTTCAAATTTAATGTAAACGATTCAAATCTCAAGAATGGTCAAAATACCTCTGGAGTCTACACTTAAATACCTCTGGAGTCTACACTTAAATACCTCTGGAGTCTACACTTAAATACCTCTGGAGTCTACACTTAAATAGAATGGTCAAAATACCTCTGGAGTCTACACTTAAATAGAATGGTCAAAATACCTCTGGAGTCTACACTTAAATAGAATGGTCAAAATACCTCTGGAGTCTACACTTAAATAGAATGGTCAAAATACCTCTGGAGTCTACACTTAAATAGAATGGTCAAAATACCTCTGGAGTCTACACTTAAATAGAATGGTCAAAATACCTCTGGAGTCTACACTTAAATACCTCTGGAGTCTACACTTAAATACCTCTGGAGTCTACACTTAAATATTTTAGCACATGGTATAGAATAATAAATTCATTTCTTTATATCAATTTACTAGTTTGGCTTATTTTGTGAGAAAGCTACGCGGAATATCAAGAATGAACAAAAAACATCTTCTGAAAAATTACTGTTTTGAAACATAGGAAAAGAAAACTATTGAAAGTGGTGCTTCTATTCGTTCTTACACCAAAATGAAAATAACGTTACGTTGTTATTGGTTGAATTTCGTTTGTTTAATACGCTAATTAGGTCCAAAATTATACATTTATTTTAAATAGTACTACCTGATTTTTAAGAAGAAAAAAAAAACAAGGACACTGACGACAATCACTTGCCATGCCGAACTACTTTTCTTTCGATACGATATTATTTCGACTTATTCGTATATATAGGTTATTAGTATAGTTGAACAAATCATTAGGCTAGTACATACACACAATGTATAATATTTCTAAAAGCGGAAACCAAAAACATTGTAATTGGCTTACAGCGTCTTAAACAATTGGAATTCAACCAATGACGTAACGTAATTTTTACTTTTTGGGGTACAAACATTAAAAGTACCTACAATCCTTTTGAGACAGAATATATCACATAATTGCACATTAATATCAAGATAATTATATATTGCTGAATAAATACCCCCAGTTCTATAATAACCTATAGAATCATTTTTAAAAAAAATATTAATTAACTCGGAAGTCAACTACATGTATCTTCTTTTACCAAACACACATATAATATATCTTATCACAGTTCCATATCATTCCACACTAAAATAAGAGTTTTGCATTGAATACAGTTTGTCAATAGGATTTAAGACATTGCCAGTATCCATAGCCGAATGTCCATGGGAATCGGTCATGAACATTTGATCGATGCAATTGATATTGTCCTCCATTGCTTGCCGTACACTCCTCGAATCGTCCATTTCGTCAAATCTTGATTCTAAAATAAAAAAAAATAATGTAGATTTATTCAATAGAATAGATTGAATTGTTTTTCCTTTCATGCTTAGCAAAATATATCTCACCTATCTGGTTTAATTCTGTTATATTTACAGTAAGTGTTTAATTCATGCAAATTCTGATCTTCTACCAACTGAAGGATGAATCATTTCATACTGTGATTTGTTTTCATTGCGTATGAAAGCAACCCATATCGAATGAAAGCAACCCGTGCCGTTTGAAAAATACCCCCGATCATATATTTGTTAGCCTACCTAATAAACATGTTACACTATTTTTTGTTGGTCTAATACTAGTAGCCCCCGCCCCCCCCCCCCTCCCCAGATTATCTCCAGATCTCCAGCTTTGTAGTCAGTACTTTGACACTTACGTGAGTAATACCATAACAATCTCTTTTTAATTTTCCATTTGTGAATTTATAATAAATTTTTGAGAAAAAACTAAGGTTCCAGCTCCCTCATGCAATGTTGATCTATTTTTGTGATTTCACTTTTTTGATGGAATTGGATGGAAAGTGGCACATCTTCCTATATCTATTAGATATTATATTTTCATGTCCCTTTTGGCCATATAGATCTTCACGTGCTTCGGTACCTATACATTATTTGCTTTAATTATTTTGGCATTTCTGATGATGGTAATTCAAGTAAACCGCTTCGTACGCATACAATTTATAACGAATCAATGAATGTGTATGTAGATAAATGTTTTTGTGTTCTGTTAAATTGTTCCTTTTAAAATTGTTCCACGATGATGACTGCTGTACCCATATTTTGACTATTTTATTTCTGTTAAGTTCACGCATCATTGTAAATATAACGGAATTTGATGAGACTGTCATCAAAGTGAGAGGTTTAGCGCTTTAAAACCAGGTTCAATCCACCATTTTCTACATTTGAAAATGCCTTACCAAGTCAGGAATATGACAGTTCTTGTCCATTCGTTTTTGATGTGTTTTGTCATTTGGTTTTGCCATGTGATTATGGACTTTCCGATTATAGATTTTCCTTGGAGCTCAGTATTTTTGTGATTTTACTTTTGAAGTGTTGTTTTCATATTTCTTTGATGCGGAGCAATAACGTTGTAAATATATCCCATTCAAATTAAGATAAAATAAGATTCAATATCATTCAACAAATTAGTTTTTGTGTACTATCATAGTTTTTAATCACGACAAAATTAAAATCTAATATATAATTACCCTGATATTCGCTGGCAGGCAATGGTGATATTTGTTCTGCGTTTCCATGGTGATGTTTGTCTGAACTCATTGATACTGAAATGAAATGAAACATTTCAGATTCAAGAAAAAAGAAGTGGTATTATTATAGTTAAGCAATCTCATTTAAATGTCTGAACGATGTTAAAAACATTCTAAATAATATTATTGTTTTTGTCTTATATTCTTAAATTGCTGCTGTTAAATTATAAAATATATGAGCATGGTGGTATAAAGTACAAGAAATTAAATTATTTATTAGTTTATCAAAAAGTGTTGACAAATGACTGTTATAGAAGACCGTATTTGTGTTCCTTTAAAAAAAATAATGCCTGTACCAATGTACAAAGTCAGGAATAAGACAGGTGATATCCATTCGTTTGATGTGTTTGAGCTTTTATTTTGCCATTTGCTTAGGGACTGTCCGTTTAGAATTTTCTTCTGAGTTCCAATATTTTTGTTACTCTACTTTTTTGTAGGTTACTATCTCGTTGTTTCAAATCCAAATGTTTCCTTTGCATGTATATTATATTTAAGTAACCTAAACTTAAGAATTGCCCAATATTTCTTACAATAGTTAATTCTCCTTATTACTTCATGCTAAAAATCTAAATAGTCATCAACTGTCGTTCGCTAAATGTGATTAATTGGCTTATTTTTTAATTAAAGCACATTTATCCCATGTGTTGCAATCTTGATGTACTGTTTCCACTTCTAAACTTATATTTCAGTAGTTAAATACATGCAGTTCTCTTTATTTTTGTAAACTTTTATTCTGTAATTTGAATTTCTTACCTATGGAATCTACGTCACATAGTCGACCATTACTATCTGAAAAAAGTAAAAAAAAATAGTTTTAAGGATTTAAGGATACAATTATTAATAATATTGATAATTTTAAGAATGAAATTAATAATATTTTTTACAAATACTATTAAAATGTCACACATTTAGTTTCTTCTTTAACGAAGTTGTTATAAGGCTCTAATCGCCAATAATACCCCAATCAAACTAGGACCACCATCCCGCTTTACATCATGCAACATTTTGGAAGTCTTAGAAAGGTCACAGTGAGGACGTACCGAAGTCGTGGTCATAGAAGTCCACGACGACCAACTTTGAACATGCTTAAAACATTCGTAGACAAGTCGTAGCTAAAACTAGTCGTATTAGAAGCGTATTAAGGTAGTAGAAAGATCGGTATGAGCGTAGAAGCATCGTTTAGGAAACATATTGAAAAAGTCACATGCAATTGTAGTTCGATCGCATTAGACTAGTATTGAGATAGTAATGCGATCGAAAAGGTCTTGGTAGAAGTGTACAAAGATTATGTAAGTCGTTCTAATGTCTTATTGGACGTAGCAAAAGTGTGACAATATCGTAACTAGAACGTGTTACTATCGTAGCGGAATGTGCTTGGTCTAGTGTGATGGGAATTTAACATAGTTTTGTGGAGGGTTAAGTGCTTATAAACAAGTTTTCCCTGTTTGTGTATATAATCTAAGCAGGGGAATGAGGTCCGAAGTTGTAGTTGGTTTCTGTTTGTCATGAACATATGAAGAACTAAAATGACATTTTGTACCATTTTGATTTTTGAGTCTATCTACTACGTAGCAACTTTTCATTTATAAGTGGTGTTCGTGATGCTCTTTTTTTATTTTATTATTGTTTTGTCTTTTCGTCAATTTATTTTTTTTCCATGGTCTTTTCGTGTTTTTTAAAGATTTCGATTGTCCCACAGTACGATAGCTGTATTTTAGACAGTATTTTTTTTTTTTAGCAAATTATGGTACATGTATAAAACTTGAGTTTCAAATTATTTCCCCATGAATACTTTACCTGGATCACTATCATCGCTTTTATAACCGTCCGATTTTTCTTTCTTTGAATCGCCATTTTTATTCTTATTGCCTTTACCACTACTGCCGTCTTGGCTTTGTCTTCTTGCGATCTTTTTAACCTGAATTGTAAAGAGAATTTTAATCAGTTTTGAAAGGACTAGAAATACAGGAATCTTTTGGAGGACAGGAATTCATATGTCCTTTAAATATACATATTTTTTGGGTCCCTTTATAGCTTGCTGTTCGGTGTGAGCCAAGGCTCTCTGTTGAAGGCAGTACCTTGACCTATAATGTTTTACTTTTATAAATTGTTACTTGGATGGAGAGTTGTCTCATTTGCAATCATACCACATCTGCCTATATCTATATATCTGCTAGGTAGGTATCTCCTTGTTTTTATATTTATACTTTACAGAGATGGTATTTACATTTACACAAATAAAAGGTTTAGATCTTTCGTAATTTTTAAAGTACATTCATTGCTCAACTTTTCACAGTCATTTTCTTTAATAAGTACTGTTCTTGCCCAGTTTTGTTTTACTTTTAAAAATCTTCAAAATATCTCTTAAACTTAATATCAAATATATTTTATTTTCTCAAAGTTGATAACTGTCTGTGTGTTTAAATTATGTCTTCTCTGAAATGTTACGTCATGTATATGTAAATTCATTGTGCTTTTCTGTTTCCAGTTGAAGGGAAATAAATAAATATCCGACATGCCACGTTCTATGCACAATCTTGGATATAATACCCTTCACTCTTGCTCACCAAAGAGAAATTACACAGCAATTAATTTATCATAGGTTACCAGAAGGAAGCTAAGATAATGTAGGATTGACATTTTGTAACTGCGCCAGATGCGAGTTTCGTCTACAAAAAGACTTACCAGTAGCGCTTGAATAAAAAAAAGTTAACAAGGCCAAATAAAGTACAAAGTTAAAGAGCATTGAGGACCAAAATTGCTAAAAGTTTTGCCAAATACAGCTAAGGTAATCGAGGTAGAACATACAGTCATAAACTATATACAAACATAACCACATTATCATGCACAAAATATCGCATCTAAAACTAAGATTGGCTTGCAACTCCCTAGGCAAATGTGATCTTCAAAGATATTAGTTTTTTATGTTCTAAAATAGGAATGTCTCAACTTTTGATCTACCCACTTTATACTGGGTTAAGACACGTACACACATATCGCTTGCGTGGAAAACGCAGTCAAATGTTAATTTTTCGAATGGCAATGTCTACATGTAAACACTGTAAAACAGTTACACAATCATAGATGCAGATGGTATTTTGTAAGTGTTAACTACAATGGTGCTGTGGTCGCAACCTTAAACTTTTTAGTATGACATTAACACATTAGATACTATGAAATAAACATGTTGACCGAAGGTACAAAACCAATCCCCTTATCATAGAATTGAGAAGTAGATTTTTATTTTGTAAACAAATGCTCGACTTCTATTGTTGTTTATAGTAGAATTGAAAAGTATATTTCTTTACTTAAAAAACAAAAACATAGTGGTTGGATTCTAGTTTTATTAAATTATGAAATGTGAAGTGCTGTTTTTATAATCGTAGTTTTCTTTTTTGGCATTGTTTACTTTATAACTTCTATGATGGTTTTTGATTGCGTCATTAGTGTCTTTTTCTTCTGCTTTTTTCCCTCTCCAGAAGTAGCAAATCTATCGATACTCTATTCGGTTATTAAAATGTATTCTTTTTGGTAATTGCTATTTCCTATTAAAATTTGCTATCCTTCCACCTATAATTTAACTTTAAAAACCCATTTCAAAACTTTGTGGTTGTTCAAATGCTATAAAACATGTAATATTTTATCCAAATTTATTTATTTACAGACTACTTCTTAGCTATGTAAATATGTGATCTGTTCTTACCTTAGCACGTTGATTTTGAAACCACACTTGAACGACACGCACACTTAAACCGGTCTCTGCCGCTAGCTGTTCCCTAACCTAAAATAGAAAAAATTGAGACTCTAATAAAAAAAATATGTGTTACTAATTTTATGTATAGAAAAAAAATCAAATATTCATTAGTACCTAAAATGAATCGATATTTAGGAATATTAATCAGTATTTAAGTAAGTAAAATATATCAATTTACACTTTCAGTTTACTAAAATAAAGAAGCGAAACATCCTTTCGAGAGGGAAAGGGGAAGCGTGTCTGTGATCCCTCAATGATCAATCCGGACTATTGAAAACAAAGCATACTTCTGTAATCATTATTTATTTGGACCCATCAAAACTGATTTGGCAGACATATTATGAAAATATGCGTTCCGTATGAAATGTGCATTTACACTGGCATTACCGAGAGGACAATATGTCTTTTATATCTTTGAGATCAGGAGTACATATTGGCCTTTTCAATGAATTTAATCGTTTGTTCTATCGATGTTAATTTGTAAATAAATCTTACTTTTCGACAAGGTTTCGGGTTCATCTCAAAAGCTGATTTAAACTTTCTTCTTTGACTCGTTGTAAGAATTGTTCGTGGTCTTTTGGGGTGTTTACCTCCATCGCTTTCCCCGTCATCATAATCATCGCTATCGTCACCTAAAATGTAACCTGTTTTAACTCATTTTATAGTATGCAAATGACCTGTAAATTAACACTTTCCACAGCACAGAAAAAAATAAAATTATTAAGGAGATTTGATGTATATGTAAATTAAAAATGGAATTTATAATTTAGTTGTGATTACTAATTCAAGATTTACACGGGCAGTTAATCTAAAGACATGCATTTGAAACTGGGGTCGATTTTGCACATGACAGCGAGGACTAAAATTTCAGCTGCAACGTTAAACCAGTATCATGATACACTTGTTGATATTGTTAATTTTCATTTTGTTATGTTGTGTCACATGCTTCAAATATATAGTGTAAAGGCAATAAAACCGGATTAGAATTGAATTTATAACCAGACATAAGTTGATAAAATGATACACTTCTAATGTAGTAAAAAAAAAGGTTGTATAAAAACTCTCAAATCACCAGAATTTTGTTTTCATAACTTACTTTTCGGACTCATGGAATACATATGGAATTCTTTTTCAAAGTCCAGGCGACAGAAGAGCTGGCCATCTCGAATGACAAAGTAATCTCCTCTTTGTAATGGCTGACCACATTCTATACAAACGAAGCACTGTAGATGATAAACGTATCCTTGAGCCCTCATTACTAGTTCATTTGGAGAAATGTGCAATCCACACCCATTGCACGCTCCACGAAATAATCTGAAATTAACAAACCAAGGTTTATAGAAATAATAATACCTATGACCATAAAATAACATAACTAATGTGTCTTAAATGGACGAATATTCGAAGTTGCAATTACATATGGACTTATAAATACTGATGTCTGCATCTTCTAATTCAATCGGAATTAAACACCTATATGTTATCACTGTTATGTTGTGAAAAGGTCCACACGATTTTTACATTTTGATAGTTTGTCTTGAGTTTTTTTTTTGCAATATCGCCACCTTAAAAATAAGGAACAAACTTGCATTTATGTATTACAACGAAAATAATGTCCGTTAGCTAGTTTGATCGAAACACTCATGTTCATAGAATAATAAAAAAACGACATCGGATGACCAAAAATTCAAGGAATAAGATCGTTCACCATGAAACAGTATTTTCAAGTTTTTCTGACACGTATTCTTCATTTCACCACAAAGAGTGTTTAGTGCAAAAAGATACACTGTTGCTTTAAACAAAGTGACTTTTATTCAATACCTTACTTTCACAACTACAAAAAAAAGTTTGCTTTTCTTGTTATATTTTTTTATTATTCTTGTCATAATTTTCAAGAGTTACAGTTTTTTGTTATAGTATTTTTCTCTTCCACAAAAAGCATGTCAAAGTCCCTATTGTGTTCCTCTTGGTCCAATTGATGGTATCAGTTTCCAAGTGACTGAACAACTCTGATCTCGTTCTAACCTCTCTGATTGCTCTTTTCAGGGATTTAATGAATGACTGGCGTTGAATTTGACAAATTATGCTAACCGATTAAGCTTTAATTCTTTTATTATTTTCAAAAACTATTGGAGATGTGAAAAAATCAATGACAACTATTTCGCATCATTTAAGCCACAGCACACAAATTCTATTCATTTGCATTTGAACATCAAAAGACGTGACGCAATAAATTTACCATAACAGAGAAAAAAAATAAAAATTCAAAAACAACAAAATACGTACAAATGATCTGAACGCCCGCAGTCTTAACGAACTGGAAAGCGTTTCTAGAAAATTAAGCAATTTCAATCAAGCTTTTATGTGAGACCGAATCATTTTTGCATTTAGTTTTAACGTACGAATAGCTTAGACAACGTTTTTTACTCACACTGAAACACTAAAACGGAAGTAAATCGCAGGAATCTATTGCTAGCTTTTCAATGTAACTTTCTAACTAAAAGCTCTCGTTCTTGTTTATCAGGCTAAAGTAAGCCGATTTCTACAATTTTCTTTGTTCTTTGTCAATACTAAATGGTTCGATCAACTAACTGTGAATAACAAATTCAAGCAGTATTTATTTCTGTCATAGAAAAGAACAATCAGAGTCGTAATGATCAGCCATTGAAATCCAGCAAATGTTCCGGAAACTCCAATGTCCGCCATTGTTCTTCAGTGAAAAGGCGTGAACGGATTAGCGTGTTTTGTAATAGAGACAAGTTTTAAGGTGTTTGATACGGAAAATGAAGGAATTATGTTATTCAAGAGACTTAAAACTTCTGAATAAGACTAATTATGTTTCAGAGATAAATGTGCTCTAATTTAGGGTGCATCTCGTTTCTAACTTTTATTCTTTGTATGCCAGAGATTTGGTACGCTGTATTTGTTTAATCGTCAAATTAGATAACATGTTATATACATTTAACTAAATAAAAAGCATTATGGTCTGTGAATTTAGCTGTCATTTAATAGATTGAGTCAACCTAATCTCACGAATAATTTTCATCTTCACAGGAAAACCACCTTAATACGAAAGTACTAAATAACACTGCCCATTTACATAAGTGAAAAATTTACTAGAGAATATTTCTTGAAATTTTTAAACAATATTTAAGGTAAATTGTAATTTGAATTTCATTCGCACAATTCTTTTTACATGTAATAAATGATAAAATAAAACAATAAGTGAACTAAATGTATCAACTTACTTTAAGCACAAGATAAAATTGAATTCCTGTTATTTGTTTGGTTTGCCTTTCGACGCCCAACGTATTTGAATGTAGTGAAATTAATCTTTCCAATATATACGCAATTGGAATCTGGGTATTTGCAAGTAGAATTCAAAACTTAACTCGAAAAAAAAAATGCATACACAATTTATCACTACCAATTTTAATGAAAAAGTATTGTTTCGTTTGCTTTACAGAAACCTTGACTATACCGGTGTACGTGAATGAAGTCATGTATGTAGTATGAAGGTTAACTTGACATTTTGAGGTTGTTAAAAAAAAAAAAGAAATAGACTAATTGTTTTGTTTTAAAATATCGATTGTCACAGTGACAGTGAGCTTCATTGAATATTTCACAGTTTGTTTGTTGGTTGCAAAAAGCAGACGTTACGCACGTTATTGCGTCAATACCGTGTAATCAACCAGTCCACACTAATAAACAGCTTTTTTTTTTTTTTTTTTTTTTTTTTTTATAAAATCATAACAGTTTAGTTATATAAAACTTATATCCATAGACTACAAATACTATTCCGAAAAAAGTACAAATTGTTTTATCATATTTTACTATAGTCTAAAATAAGACAACATGTTGACAAAACGTCAAAAAGATGAGTGTCAGACGTAACAGATGATACGCATAATAACTTTAGCAGTCATTTTAACTGAAATTTAACCTATATTGTTGTTTCAAACCTATGAAGCAATACTTAAGTATAAATGACTTTAACCAATAACTATATCAAAGCAAACTACTAGACTCGCGCCTCGTGAGTAAGCCGGGAATTTTCGGAACACCTATGGTATTATTTACAATACACAATAAAACTGCATTCAAGAAAATGAAATATCGATAGCTTAAATTCTGACCAGTTTACCATAAACATTACACACATTCCTTTTTATTCAGCCAGTCTGAAAGAGGAATCTTGTCTTATACGGCTTTATTGTTATCCTATAGCGAAAAACTCCAAAATACCAATAGTCATACCCTCACATGAAAATCTATGTGGATGATGATAAAGTGTGGTTTCCTATATTAAAAAAATCTGCAAATGACGTCTACCTTTTTAAACAATCTATTTTTATTTCTGTGTATCATAATTTAAAATTGTCGAATGATTCCCGGTCTTAATATATTCTAGGAAAAAAACCAATTAAGACTCAAGTAACAAAAGCCAAGACGAAAAGAATCCAATATGCTTCTTCAATATTGCGACTATTTTTCTTCAGGCCTTCAGAACCTCTAGAATTTATTAAACATTTTTTATACCGTTTTCCCAATTCTCCATTATTAATCGAGTCAGAACAAAGACGGAGTGGAAGAGTTAAGTAATCCGACGTTGTTTAAGTTATAAAGACATGCAAAAAAGAAAGAGGTAGAAATATTAAATGAATAAACCGGTAATGTACTAAGATTAATTATAGAAATACCAATTGATTCGAGAATTATTCAAATTAAAACAACAATGGAAAACAGGTAATACACCTTTAATTAAAAGATGAATAATATAAAATCTTGAAAACGATATTTTTAGTCTTAAGAATAATGAAGGATGGTGCGGATGGGTTGTCTTCGTTTCTTTATTAATATTTTTTTTACCATTTTTCTCAATTTTTTTTTATTATTCTTTACCTTTTACAACCCCGCTATTTTCTAATTTTTATTCTTTAATTATTTTTGCCCGTATTTGTCTATCTTAAATAAATATATTTGGCAAATTATTTGCTATTTTGTAATAAAACCAATTAAGTATAAGATCCTTGTCAAGGACAATATCAGATATCGTACAAGCGTCGAAATTCCTGTCATATAATGAAATAATAGTCGTGTAACAAAATCTTCTTAAAATATCTCTCTTAAACTTCAATATAAAAATAAGGACATGTAGAAGAATTGCCAATGAGACAACCATCCACCAAATTTCAAATAAAGTGGATGTTAACAATTTAAGGCAACCGTACGGCCTTCAACAACGTGAAAAAATCATATGATATACTAGTAGTAGGCTATAAAAGCCCCGACATTGAGAATATGAATCTGTTTAATTGAGGAAAACTAACAGCCTAATGTATATTTTTTTTTCAAAGTTGATGTTTTTCTGAAATTGTTTAGCATTTCATAGAGGTATTATACTTTTACTTTAATTATTCATCACTTATTTTTGTTAACTTTGTATTAACATTGTATCATAGATCAAATTTATTCGTTCAGTATATGTTTAGTTGTGTTACTGTATACGTCTTCTTATTGAGTAAAGCCATTCCAATTGATATTTTATAGTTTGTCTTTCTATGTTGTGATGTTATACTATGGTTTCAAATAAGCCGGGTGAATGTTTGGTACCATTAAAACGTTTAAACCCATTTTTTCCAATTGTTTGCACCTTTTCTAAGTCAGGAATCTGATGTTCAGTAGTTGTTGTTTTTTTATATGGATTAGACCGTTGGGTTTTCCGTTTGAATGGTTTTACACTAATAGTTATTTTAAGGTCCTTTATAGCTTTTTGTTCGGTGTGAGCCAAGGTTCCATGTTGAAGACCGTACCTTGACCTATAATGGTTAACTTTTATAAATAGTGACTTGGATGGAGAGCTATCTCATTGGCATTCATAACATACCTTCCTATATCTACGAATTACGAAAACCAAAAATGGCAGACATTTGTAACCATTAGTTGTAGCATTAACAGTTATATATCGGGTAGTCTACTTACAAGAGCAGATTACCGAGTGACTTAGCTAATGCATGAGAAATAATAAGCACGGAAGTCAATTTGGTAAAACACATACTCCCATATGCAATTTACATGTTGTCAAAAAGATGAAAATCATTTGTATTTATCTGAAAAAGGTAAGTTTTAAACCAACTACTCTGTAAATGATACACGGACAGTGTCCAGATCGGATAGATGACAAGAATAGGGAAAAGATACTCAAAGTAAGGAGTCTTATAATACTTTAATAGGTTGTTCAACCATTTTATGTATAATATAAAATCAAAACCTCTAATATGCAGAGGTAAGCATTGCTCTAGTTTTTTAGATTTTGATTCCATAATACTACTTTAACATGTTGTCCGAAAATAGTCATACCAACGACATTTCTAGCCAAAATGAATACATTGTATTTGAAAGACTAAAAAATATTTTAATCAAACTAGAATTTTGGTTTTTGTTTGAAATTATCTTAGGTTTGTTATTTTTAATCAATACATAAAATTTTACCAAAATCTATAAAAATGGCAATTTTGCGTCTATCACTAAGTTACTTGTTCAAATTTACGACATAAAGTTTTTATAACCACAAAACACACACTAACAGCTGGGAAGTTTTAAATTTGCAATCAATTTTGAAAGATTTTTAAAAAATGAACCGAGTATGAAATAAATTTTACCTCAGTACCAGATATCATGAGGAAAACCTGTATTATCTGTGAAATGGAGCAAATGAAGTTTTTATTTTTTGGCGCAAATGAAATATAACCTTGTGGCGCAAATAAAATATAACCTTGTGGCGCAAGTGAAATATAACCTTGTGGTGCAAATGAAATATAGCTTCGTGGCGAAAATGAAGGATTGGATTTTCCTAAAAGTGGCGCAAATGCAATGCGCCCGGACCGATATATATGTTTGCATCGTGATGCGTACACATATGACTTATCATACGATTTATTGCTAGAAATCTTACTATCCGCGTGTGTTTTTTTCTTCACTCTTCAATACCCTTAGTGCTACACAACTAAATTGAAAGAAATTGATTATCAAATAAGCTGTAACATATTGAATTTAATTTAACTGTTATTCATCGGGTGGTCTACGAAAGGGAACAGATTACTACAGAAGCCTCAGCAAATACATGTTAATGAAATTCACGGAAGTCCATGTGTTAAAAATCGCATTATTTGAAGAGTAAAACGTATCATTACAGAACAAATTCGTTATTAAAGTATCAGGTCACTTTCACGAATAGGTCTGCATAAACCAATAGAACGGTGTCATTTTTATGACCATTTACTTAACTCTTCATGTTAATTTTATTAAAAATTGATCATATATACATTGGTTTAAAGAAACATTAGTTTCGAGCCCTTTCAATATTTAGATATTGACTAGCTATCATTTCCTTAGATATAAAAATGCGCAGCTTAATAATTTTCACTGAATATCTCTTACAGTAAACCGATTTATTGGCTGAAAGATAATTTGTTGATAGAGGTTTTGATATCCGGTAATTTTTAATCGATGGTGTCCCAACAGAGATTCCGGGATTTATGCAATACGTCGATAAAGCAGTTTAATAACTTTTACCAGATGTCGCGTGCCAAATTTGCCCTTATTAACATTAATAAATTCCCAAACAATTACTCTAACTTGTTACAAACATAGTTCGTACAATTTGTTCTCAGATCATACACCAAACCTTTAATTGAATCGGCAAACATTACTTCTTAGTCTGGGTTACCGTGACGTTTGAATCGTTGGTATCGTAGGAGGCTGTTAGCAGCGTTGACAGGGAAATTGCTATGAAATCATGTCAACGTCGCTTGCAGAGTTTGTTATTTGACTTTTTGTGATTAATCAACATCAAAATTGAATAAAAATGGCAACATTATGCGTATAAAAACAATCAGATATTCCAAGCTGTAGCAAAATGTCGTAAAATGGAATGGTTAGAACGACAGTTTGAGTGAGTCTTGGAAAAGAATCGACAAATAAATTATTTTTCTACCCATAATCAATTATATTTTCAAACGTAGTCTTCAAATCGCCCATATAATTATTGAAACTATCATCTGTAATTTGTATGTAGAGCAGTATTATTATTTTGTCTAGTCCTTTCAAAGTTTTGGGTTTCAGACATTTCGCATAACTATCATTAAATTTTTCATAGATTCGATAGTTACAAATATAACATTAATGTTCTTGTTATTCAGCATATGTTTTTGCGTTATTACGTGTCTGCTTATGGTGTAACACCAATAATTCAGGCCTAGCCAGAAAGCACATACCAGAAAGTAGTACATATTTAACAAAAAAAAGTTCTTACTCATGAGTGTTACTTTCAAAATATGCAGAATATTTAGGTATTTTTGGTATCAAATGAAAGCATAAGGACTGGTGATCATTGTAGAACACTTTTGGACTTTTAATTTTGAATATTAAAAAAACTGCACCAAATTTTAAAAAGAGGGTAAATTTTGTCTGTTTGTCAGATCTGAAGTACCTGTTTTGGTACATCCGAAGTTCCGGGAACCAGTTCTTTCTTATATGCCATTAAAGGTATGTTGATTTTTTCAGTACAAGACACCATAAAGTGTTGCTTTGAAATGCAATGATTGCCACTTTATTTGAACTTAAAACAAAAGAGGTGTGCCTGCTTGAAACGGAGGAATAAAACATAGAAAGCAATAGGACCATGAATTAGTGGTGTACTTCCTTATGCATGTTTTAACTTTTTAAAAGACCAGAATATGAGCGGGAAAGTTTCTCTTTTGCCTGTGACATTAACAAGCTGCCGTCCACGAATCGTTCTTCTGTTAAGTTTTAATCAAATTGTTAAAGTTCAAAATAGGGTTTTTCGGTAATACCTTACGGGTTTTTTTTATTTAAAAAAAATAATATTCTGATTCCGAATTTGATTTAAAAAAAATCTGGCCAAGCAGATGACAAAAAACAAACCCCCTTAAAGTTAAATGGTTGCTCCCTTAACTAACAGACGACAAGACAGACAAAGTGGGTCATATGGGACATACTCTCAGTTTACTAGCGACAGCTTATAGAAATTTGACTGAAATATATATGGAATTGAATGAATATTGGTAAAAATAAAATATTTAAATGTTCCTTACTTTTGGTAATCAACTTTACAATAGAGCTTTCGGTTTCTTGAAAAGCATGAATTCGTAAGAGCCATCTGACACATACAACAGCGAACACATTGTTCGTGCCAATAACAGTCCATAAGTTTCATCAAAAATCTATCTTCGATTGGATGTTGACATCCTGGACAGATCTCTTTGTGTGCTGCCGGCATTCCTCTGAAAAACAAGAAAAAAAAAAAAAAAACACACATGTTAAAATTTATGAAATTCAACACTCCTTCCTTCTTACTGTTTCTCTAATTTTGCATCAACGTGTATTTATTTAGCGGCTATATTAACTATGAATTTGTATTTCTATAAAGTAGATGTTAAGTGTCGTTTCATCATAATACAACGCCTTTTTCGGTTGTTTCACCACATAGCCATTGACCTTGAATCTGGTTCTTCTTATACACTGTTCTTAAAAACCTAGCGGACAATTATTTCTTTTTTTAGAAATTGTTCTAGATGTAAATTAAATGCTGTTTGTTTGGCAAGGATGGAATTTCAGTAAATTTTGCTTATCCTTAAAATTTTCAAAATTTCAAAACCAAATTTGTTTTGAAACATTTTATTGAAAAAAAATAATGTAAAGTTTTTATGCTCCGAAAATTAAAAGCAGTTTCATTTACTTATGATACATTCAAACATTTTTTTGTCCATTTATTTATAGCTTCTTTCCTGATTGTTTAATTCAAATAGTTTGCTGATTTTTAAGAGAGAGAGAAAGGGAAAAAGAAACAATTTCTTTTACTTTATTTCATTTTTGATAAATGTCTCTTATTGATTTCTTTTATTTGTATTTTGGAATGCATCTTACTATTTCCACTGTCGCAAATTTTGGCGTCTTAAAAATGAAATAAACAATTCATTCTATTATCACATTTGAACTTTAAAAAAAAATGAAATCATAGTACAAAAAAAAATTTATTTTTAAAATATATAATATTAACTGTTACAGTATACTGATTTAAAAATGTGAAAATCGAATTCCCATAAACAAACAAAGAAGGCTTAAATTGACCAAAAGAATTCTTAAAACAAATTGTTTATCAACAGAACATGAAATAAAAAGCTTAAAATGTGGACGTCAAAGATTACAAGGTGCTTTTCATGACACGTCAAAAATAAACAAACAATAACAAAGGGATTATCCTTAACATCGCGAGAAGTGACCGTGATTTAACGAGAACACATTTTTGGTTGGTCAGTTTTACATAATGTAAAATTAGTGTGAGATCTCTAAATTAAAAATCACAAGAAAAGATATTGCACTGCTTGCCCAACCTTGATTAGTTATTTCAAGGTTTATTGAGAATTATCAAATTGAATTGATTGAACTTAGAAATCGTTTATGCTTTAAATGTGAGAAAAAAGTAATCAACTATGCAACAGCTTTGCATCCAAGACACGATGACCTGCAAGAGAGCATGCAAATCATTCAACAATGTCATAAGAATTCCAAAGTCCAACTAGAACGTTTTGAAAAAGGTAAAGACAATGACCAAAAGAAAAATATATACAATGACAAGAACAAACAAACAAGAACACTAAAACAAAGCATATTAAACAGAACCATAAGGAAACAATAAAAATCGCCAAAAAATCAAAACGGTTGGATTTGATTTCAAACTTTGATTTGTCAATGACGCATACGGTTTTAAAATTTCAATTATTTTTATGATTTCAGAAAACCAAAATGAGGAATTAAGCGAAATCACTTGTATTCAATCCTTTTTTTGGGGAAACAAAAATTAGAGGAACAATTTTTTTAGAAATATCTACAGTGGAGTATCAGCCAATGATATCTTTAAAACAAGCTATTGTAGATCTACAAGTTTCTCCAAAAAAAATAGTGAGAAAAGATGTATTTTGTGTCCGAATTTTAAAATTACTTTATATTCTCTAAACGAGATATATGGTAATATTCCTTTTTCTTTGTCAGTACGTTACAGCAGAAATGAGCCGGTGTAGGGATGGGGTACATGTATATTATCAAACGAACTATTGTGGTTTTTATTATTAAGTTATTGAAAATCTTGAAATCTCAAAAAAAAAAAGTCAGAGTAAGTTGAGTGATTTCAGCAAAGCGCCTTTATTTTCAACAAACCACTAAAAATTTTCATCTTGTAGTCTCTTTTTAGCATTTGTGAGGTAAGAACATAGGGTGAAACAGTGTATCAAGTACAACTGTATGCACTTAAAATAAGTTGTAAATTTTAGAGATTTGCGAGGCTGTATAACGTCATTAAAACGTAATTTTTGTTTATTGAAAAGGAATAAAATATCGTGAGACAGTTATTCCCCTAATGATCCATGTAGATGCATAATAAGGTTATAGATGATTAGAGGCTATACAAAACGAATATTTTCCTCGAATAATTGAAGCATTACGTTGCATAAGACTGATTAAATATTATGAATTTTCAAACGGACACCACCCAGCTAACGGGAACACCTCCTCGTATTCTTCACTGCGCACCAAAATATTGACACTTCTGCAGTTGTGAAGATCAAAAAACTTTTTCTTTTCACCTTGTGTGGTCATAATTTTTCAAAGTTCAGTTCATGATTTTGTGATAATATGAGAATAATATCCAAGTTTATTCACTGTAAAAGGTAAAGAGTGAAGTGTATGAGTCGCGGCGAGCTTCCGTCGACGATTATCAACTCCCAGGCAACGCGATTGCTCCGAGATGAAAATTACCTCGGAACTTGGGTACACTGCTTTTGGGTTGTCATGACATTTGCTACGAACTGTGAGATTCGAATAATCACCGTTCTGAAAAGGGTATGAATTCAACAATATTTATATCAAAGACGACTGAAATATGTAAAAATAATTGAGAACGGTCATAAACATCGGTTGTTTGGGTTATCGTCTGCTTCTCCACAATTCTAAATTACAGTACAAATAGATCACGCGGTTTTCTGTGTTAATTCAGTAATTTATAGTTAACATACAGTCTACTTAGTTATCCCAACAGAAGAAAAAGAAACACAAAATAAAGCACAACTGTACGACAATCTATTTAGATGCTCAGTCTGACAGAACACCCGATAAAATTACTGTCGTATATTAAATGTAAAATTTAAACAATATAGCACGAAATCATGGAAAAAATAGTGCTATAAACATTTGAAATAAAAATAAGAGATTTAAAGACTATTATTTGAATTGAACAATCGATGGTAGGCTCTCGAAACTTTTTAACTATCTAATTATCACAAGTACAAATGTATAACTCAGGGCATTTGTCATAAACAATATTGAACCCTCTGAGTGACGTTCCCTCTTAATAGCTAATCAATTCTCAAGTGCCTATCATGCACTCAAAACCATGTCAAAATTCTGACAAAGATTTTTCATAGCCCCATGAATTTCAGTAAATCTACTTTTGAAAATAACAACACGTGACAAAATCTTAGTCAGTTTTATTAGCATAATTTAAACCTGCATGATTTTGCAAATACAATAACGCCCGACAATGCACGTGCCACAATTCGCACGATTATCGCTCTTTAAGATTAATCTCTAATGCCACTACTTGAGGAGAGTGTCAAAATGACCATTGCATTAAACGCATTACCGACGAAAACTGTCATGACGCAGACGACAATGTTATTTGTCACATCGCACGTGTACTGATGGCGATTTGATGTGGTGTTATCGCAGGTTAGGTATGATTAGGATGAATTTGTAAAATGTTATGAATTATTAAGAATACATTTGGATCAATTGTACAAATTATCACTGTCTTACAGACTTCTGTGATTACATGTTATTTGAAATTAATGACAAGTTTTATTTTATATTTAGGTTCATACACAGGTTATTCTACGCTTAGGTTATTCTATGCAAGTATGAAATATTTAGAAACTTTGATATTAAACCGGAACAAATCTGTCTTTCTGTAAAGACTCACAATGATTGGAGCAGACAACTCATTCGATATAAATCCGAGAAAAATAGTACACGCGATCTCTTATACACATAATGTACTGTTACACAAGCCTAGAGTAAAGATCTTACTTGCTTAGCGAAATTCTAGTGAACGTAGTTGCCGATTGGTAGCAGGACACACTAAACGAAGTTTTACAGAAGCATGGGCTCAAATCACAGTGCGGGATGCAATTTTGTAAATATATAGCAGTATGGGTTTTGTTCATTGTTGAAGGCCGTACGGTGACCTATAGTTGTTAATTTCTGTGTCATTTGGTCTCTTGTGGATAGTTTTCTCATTGGCAATTATACCAAATTTTCTTTTTATAGACACACACACTGTTATATACTTATCATATGTGACATAGACACGATACGTAATACCGTAAATTCATCTCCTTAATCCCATCATGAAAATAGTAAGAAAGGGGACTTTAAATATTTTGCACTCCATGATCCATATTCTTGCATCTGTAGCGGATATTGTTTGATTATTTGGAATAAGACGATTTGTATCATCCGAAACAGTGAGCATTTCATTTGCAAGTCATCATCACTTCAAAGTAAAACATATGCGTGAAAATCTTTACCTTTATACAATTGTAATCAGTCGTGTAATTAAATGTTTTACGGAATTTGTTTGCTGGGTTACCACCACCGATGCTTGGGAAGGGTTAAGTAGTGTGTTCGTTGCTAGTATAGTTAGTACGGAATCTTTTTAATATAACTTTAATGGTGTAAACACATTTGATCTTTTTGTATTGAATATGTACCAAAAACATGTTGTATGAGTACTTATTTCACAATAAGTATTAGTGTGATTCAGGAAAATCAAAAATTAAAAAAAAAAATCCACAGAGTTTGTTACTTTTAATTCAACTGTGTTAAGTAATTAATTATAAATATACAACATGTTTTAAAATCAATTGTTCAGTTTTAAAAAAATGTATCAGGTACGTTTTGGTTAATTTTTATGTGTAAGTAAAATTTAAATATGTTTTTTTTTTCTCTATAAATTATTAAACCTTACGTTTGGATTTTTCATCAACATGATATTATAGTTTTTGTTTATTTTAGCTTAAATATGAATATTCGCCGTGCGTGTACTATTTTTCTCGGATTTATATCGAATGAGTTGTGTGCTTAAATCATTATGAGTCTTTACAGTAAGAAGCAGTTAATCAAACCAAATAACCATAAAAACGGAAAGGACACTTCCTTTAAAAATATATTATTTTTCCAGTTATGTAGATTTCACAATCACAATAAAATAATTCAAAGCATGGGAAAATATATATTTAAATAAAAATATGTTCATTTCCGTGTGATTACGAAATCTTAAAATGCAACGAGAATAAACGTATTTTATACGAAGAGGCCAGGCGTTAAAGTGTGCACTTAGGTTTAAAATCGGACTTTTTTTGCATGTAATCGCGTGTTAAATTGTTGAGGTGCTTGCACAATAAATATAAATATTATGCTAATATTCTAGTCTATACTTCATGACTCTTTTTGATGGATTTTTATTTAAGTTCAAGGAGTGCATGTATGTCTTTTATTTTTTTGGGAAGTCACTTTCAAAAAGAAAGCTGATATTTTGATAAAAATTCAACTGCAAACGAAATATTCTCATAGATTGATATTAAGCCAACATGTACTTGATTATACTGATGAGCCGTAAGGCTTAAAGTTAATAAAGAATGTAGTTCTTGACCAACACTTAGACAAATAAGTAAATAATAAATGAAAACAACACGTTATATAAATTTCATCAGTACAAAACGCTTTTTCGTTCAAAGCCGAATATTAAACCAAAGATACATAAGAGCCAAAACAGTTGAAGAGCTTAATGACCAAAAAAGGACTTAACACATAGCCAAATCCATCTATCATTTCTTTATGATTTTCAAATTTAGTAGTTTGTTATAAATCATGTCAGTACCAAAGTACTGACTCCAGAGTTGATAATACCCTTGAGAACTGATAGTGCACCAGTATATTTATGTATGTAAAATTGACACAGCATTTAGAAAAAAAAAACACCTTTCGAACATCTGTGAATAGTATATGTTACTGTACAGAAACGGATACAGAATTTGCATCTCTTGAAAGTTATTTTAACTTATATACATCTTTGACAAAACCTTGACATTTTTTCTCATGTTTTTTTTAGGAATACTCCTTTACAATACAACACAAGAGAACAAAATGCATAGAACTGTAAAAGACTTTAAAAAATAGATTCTAAACATATAACGGCATGCCATCCTAAGCTGAAAGGATTAAAGAGAAATAACAGAAGGAAAAGGTGATAACAACTGATGCAGTAATGGATAAACAGGTACTTTTTTACAAACCTATTTGTTTTTTTCCTCGTCATTATGAAAAATCTTAAATGATCCTCCTCTTTAGAACATTACAGATGATGCAACAATGCAACAAGCTTTGTCACTGTTGGAGGACTCTCAGATCTATGATAAACAATACTATGATTTCTGATGTTTTTTTTACACCCATCAATAATCGACTACCTGTGTTGTTGGTTTTTTTTGTTTTTTATCATTTCATTTGCCCTACATCCTTTGCAGCATGATCTCAGTAGTCAGTATTTCGATACTGATAATACAGGGGTATCAATAGTGACTAGAAGAATTTCTTCTGGTTTTTAATCTATAAAAGTTAACCAGAAATCCACAAAACAGTTTTCTTTGTGCTGATTTTTTTTAATGAAAATTACAACCGTAAGGAACAATATACTTTGCTCCATGGGTTACCCTTCTCTCCACGTGATCCACCTTCGTTATTGAGCCAAGGGTTACGATTCAGTCCCCTTTCCACGTGGAGAAAAGTGGTCTGCATTGTAACCCTTGTATAGCGAAGATGCGTATGCTCACATCAAGTTTGATACAAAATAGCATGCAGCTATGATACGCTGTTTCTGAGAAACTGCAATGAAAAATTCATAATTGACTTTTGTTTCAGTAAATATAAGCATATCGGCAAAGGGATGAAGCCATGGAAAGGATAAACAGACTTGCAGAGGACACACAGGCGGACATGCGCAAACCAGTACATCTTTCTTTCGAAGCTTGGTATAAATAGATTTTTCTATGTAGCAATCAGTAATGATAAGAACGAAATCGTTATAATATAATTTTGTATTGTCATATAAGTAAAATGATACTTGTGACATAAAACAAATAACAACAACAAAAAATAACTGATTTGAACACTTATTTATAGTTTTCCTGAAAGCTAAACAGTTACTCTAAGTATCGTATGAACCAAAATTATTCTGAGTTTGTATGCTAAAAAAAAATGATTATATAAAAAACCCAATATGAATACATTGGAAGATTTAAAGGGACAAAATGTTCTTCAATTTTCTTTAGTCTATTTTGTTGGACAATTTTTCTTTATTTTGTGAACTAATTGTTCACTATTCTGTATACCTTTCCACACTCTTACATACATAAAATCAAAGTTTAATTAATTGCCAGAGAGGAGCTTTTTGTTGTATAAGACGAATCATTTTTCTTGTTTTGGAAAATGCTGATTAGAGGTGGTTTCATAATCTTTCTATTATTTTTTTTTTCAATTTTATTTTGAACTTATCCGCTTTCGTTTTGTGTTGATCCTTTGTCATTTAACTATTAACTTTATGTCTTTTTCATTTTCTTCTCTTGTTTACTTAAATTTTAAGAAGATGTATACAGAGTTTAATTTAAAAACACTTCCGTCTAAATATAAATTTGTCCGAAGACTCCTATTTCGCCATTTCAAGTCAAAATTAAAATAAGTTTCGGCAGCTGTGAGAATGGTAACAATTTGACCTTGTACATGTAACTTCCATAAAAATCTGTTTGTCAAAGGTCCAATATAATGCGAAACTAATCTTTCAATATTATATAACAAATTTAAAGAAAATACAGGCAAATGATAGAAATTCATTTACTAGTTGACACAAGACATAAACTTTTATTCTTCATTGAAAATCTAAACAAAAAATAATAACTTATTTTTGTTCCTACTCGCCCGTTTAACTACCCTTTATCTTGTTCGAACTATTAAATATTGGATCAAACAAAATAATCTACTCTAATGGTTATGTATTCTGATATATTATTCCCGTATGTAGTTAAAATATACAAGCATAACCGACGTCTCCAAATAGCATATAATTTGTATACAGAAGACAAGCAGACGTCATGCAGATTGCCGATACAGCACAAAGACGCAGCTATTTATGGTCTTTTGAATACATCTTCAACGGCTTGTAAACACGCGGTAATATTTCATGACCATATTTACAAAGTCTCATTCTACATTAACATATTTCAGGATTAGATCTTAATCCTCATTACTTGGTTGAAAGTCACAATAAACGGTCAAAAGTCGTGTAAGAAGTTCATCTTTTAAAAGTTTTCATGGCTACAATTAGGCTTTAACACTGTAGCAAGACTTCAGCCCTGTCACAACGATAAAGCATTGAAAGTTAAATTCTTTGGCATATAAAAGGATCAAATACTAGACGAAAGACAGATGCAAGTCAAATTTAGTGATTGAATAATCACTCTGAAATGAATTACATGCTTTTGTAACATTCTATTAGATCATATAATTCAAGAATGACTTCAAGAGTAGACCAGTCTTTTTAAAGTTTTTATTCGGCCTTAAGGTGGTACCCAACACTTTCGCTAAAATTAATTTGGCTCGTTTAATTTTCATAAAATTTTGTCAAAGTATTTACTTTGAGACTTTAATAAAAATTTAAAAATTTAAAATTTTTTGAACCAACCGTTTTGTCAGAAAAAATACACTGGTTATATAGCAATTTGACAAACACCAATTTTGATCATTGAGAAGCTTAATATTCCTTTTACAACACAACGTAATTAAAACGTTTAGCTGATTTTACAGAGTTATCTCCCTGTAGTGTTAGGTACCACCTTAAATTATAAAATAAAATAAAAATCAATGAATAAATAAATTGTGGTCTGTTGTTGATCATATACTTTGTACCAGATCGTCTTATTTTTATATTGATAGTATTTGTACACAGCTACTTTTGCATAGGTACTATTTCTGTATCAAAAATATGTAGTACTGGAAATCTACTTTTAATATTCAGTACTATTTTGTTACTTAAGAATTATTGTAATATTTAAGTACCTGTATTTTACAGGACTTGATTTGTACTTGAAATTTAAGTACTACAGATTTTTGGTTGCACGGTTACATTTTCAGCATTTTGAAAGTTTGTCCATTTCAATTCTCTTAAAGTTATGATGTTCAAACATGGAATACTGTGATTATTTTTGGTATTTTTTTTGTACCAATATTTTAAGAACAAATCAAGTACTGGAAAATACAAGTACCTAAATATTACAATAATTCTAAAGTAGAGAAATTGTACTAAATATTAAAAGTAAATTTCCAGTACTACAGATTTTCAGTACAGAAATAGTACAAAAATAGTATCTATCCAAAAAGTAGCTGAGTATGTAATATTTCAGATCTACAATTGGTTATGGCAAACAAGAGTAGAAACTAATAGTTCTATAATAAAAAGTAAAATCACAAAAATACTGAACTCCGAGGAAAATTCAAAACAGAAAGTCCCTATAATCAAATGGCAAAATCAAAAGCTCAATCACATCAAACGAATGGAAGACAACTGTCATATTCCTGACTTGATACAGGCATTTTCAAATGTAGTAAATGGTGGATTGAACCTGGTTTTATCCACCACTTGTATGACAGTCGCATCAAATTCCATTATATTGATCACGATGCGTGATAAACTGACGTAAAATAAAACAGAACATTATTTGACATATCTGGTCACCATATGTGAGAACCATCTCTAGATTCAAAATATCACCTTTTTACTTTAAAATATAAAAAGAGTTAACGATAAGACACAAAAAAAAAAACTGTCTATGAAGATAAAAAATTATTTGGTAAACTACAGTATAACTTGGAATCGTGAAGCATCGGATGAGTGGATTAATGCAGATCGTTGGAGCTTTAAGGCAATCTCCACCAAAACTTTACATATTTGGAACAAAAATCTTACAATGATACAAAAAGAAGAAAAAGGCAATATCCGCTAACAATATTATGTATTCTTATTTTTAAATTATTTGATATATGTTCATAACTGACCCTTCTATAGTTCAAACAAAATTATAAATTGCCAGAATGTCAACCAATTATTGAGAGAATATGAATTAGCATGGAGTAAATATATGATGAATATAGGGGTTAGTCTTCCATTTTGATCTTTGACAAGTTGATTTTGGAATGAAAAGACAAATCTGATTTGCTTGTTCAAAATAAGAAGCCATTTTGTTTTGTACAGAATTTTGACTTTAACGGTTATCGGAATGCGAAAAAAAAAACCCATTATAGTAATGGTGAATATCTGGTCCAAGGACGAATATAGTCCCTAGTGTAAACAGTGTATAACTTGCATGTTTTATTTGATACATTTTTCCAAATTATTTCTTGATATTAAATGCATGAAATATTAAGAAGGGGGATGTATTTACATGTTAAAAAAATTTGGTGCTGAATCTTTATGTTAAGTAGTGATTTGGTCCAGTTCAAAAAGGTCAAATTTTATCACGTCTGAAGCTGTCAAACTGAATTTTACACCCCCTACACACAGAATTGTCAATATTTTGAGTTAGAGCTGGTAGAAGTTTCTATAATTTTGATATTATTTGTCTCACTGGTAGTACACTACACTGTAAAAATCTTTTTAAGAAAGAGCAGGTGCGATTTTTTTAATTTAAATTTATTGTCTAAAAGAAATACACTACGTAATAACTGTGTTCTCGGGCCTTCTATAACTTCAGTGATATTGTTCAAATATATGCACTTGTAAGAAAGAAAAGACCACATAAGTTTTTAAATAAAAGATTTTAATTTTGATGTTGAAAAGAACAGGCGTCTTCTGGTATGGCGTTGGTATTAAATGTATCAGGTAAACTGACTATTGCATGGCATGAGTGGTAGTCGAAGCAACCTCATTTTCAGTAGACTTTTAGGCGTAGATAGAAAAATAATAAATAAAACCGGATTTGCAAACGTAATACATTACAAAAACGGCATTATGATACTTCAGTCACTGCGTTTGAATATTAAACAACACAGCCTTTTTTAAAAAAGAAATAATAATAATAATAATAATAATAATAATAATAATAATAATAATAATAATAATAATAAATAAAAGATTTATAACAACTTAAAAAAGGGGAATATTCTAATGATTATTATGAGCAGAAATAAAAAAATACTAACGTCCTCAAAAGTTTTCGATGAGTTACTGTATATAAAATATAAATTACCTACAACCATAAGGACTTAACTGTTTATCGCCGTTTTATTTCGTTTGTATGATAAACATTTAAAGGTTCCGTGTACAACTTTATTCGAAGAGTTCACAGTTACAGTGATTAAAAGAAATTAGCAAACTGCTAACCGAGTTGTTTAACTTTTTAATTCATCATTTAAAGTACGCGAACGGAAAATATAATATTATTTTTATCAAAAGATAGCACTATCAAAGTGGCATATTTATAACCTATAGATGGAAATTCTAACATAGAACACCTGATAACATTGTTGGGTCGGAAAATACTCTAATTGCAATTAGAACTTTCCTATCGACAAAGGTACGGTTAAACACCGATAAGGATACTATGACATGCAATTCACTAATTGAACGGACACTCTGGTTAAACATTTTATGCAAATTATATGTTTGATTAGGATGCACAAAGTTTATTTTGAAAATTAACAAATATTTACATACTTTCATGATATGCGGTGAAAATTGCAATTATTTGAATTTGTTCATTTTCTTATTTCTGTCAAACATGGAAGCGAGTTGTTTCGTTTGATTTTCATGCCATAAAATATGACAAGTGATTAAAAGGCCATTTAGATGATAAAATGAACTATTCAATGGTAAATATCATTTTGTTCATTTCATCGATGAAATAGAGATTGCATCTTAAAATTAATTACTTGAAAATGTTCAATAATTATTAGTTAAGTGTTCCGACACCCGATGGTATTCTCCCGTTAGTAGAATGACTGCTATAAATTATTTGTAAATCATTGTAAATTGGGAATTCCAAAAATTCAACCGAATAAATAAAACTGTTATTTGAACACTCACATATTGTGATATTTCTTGGATAATAGGTAACGCAATAATTTAATTACCAGTGCCATTTCTTCACCGCTTTATATTGGTACTGAACACACGCACGCACATTAAATTAGTAATTTAAACATTAAAATATTATTTTGAAAAAGTTGAAACTGCTTTTGACTATAACCGCGAAACAGAATTTCAAAACTTTTAAATATATATAAAAAATACACTTAAGCTTGCAATAAATTATACCAGCAGTCATACAATTTTTTGACTGATTGATATGCATCGCTTTCATGTTTGGCGAGGAAACACACAAACCTACTAACAAACAAACACACAGAGGAGACAAGCGTGCTGCTGTAACATTTTTAAAACAAATTTCAGACGAAGTAAATTATATTATAAACATAAAAAAGATTTTCATACACTGGAAAATACATTCTGGAAACAAACAAGAGGATTGCATTCGTTTGTCACGTCATAATCTAGAACTATTGGACTTATTCAATATACGAATAAAGAGTAAATTATGACTATTTTTACATTTGCATAAAATGATTTTTTGTGTAGTATATTCTTTAGCTAATTTTATTAACTGTTTTTTTTTTTTATTTTCTTCCTGAATATTTTATATCTATGTGTTTGGTGCACTCTAGGTTTTAATCATATGTAATATAACTAATTTTTTAAATATACCATTCACTGCAATTGATTTTTGAAGATTATATATCTTCTGGACAGTTGTGAACAACATTGTTAATTTTAAGTTATCTTAATTTATTTTTAATTTTCAAACGGTTAGTAAACTATTAACCAGTCTATAAAAATGTAAACGGGTGGTAATTGAAATATAAAAGTCGCATCCACAACTAAACATGTTAGTATTTGATTAAACAATTATATTAAACATATTATAATTATTTTATTTTTTATATAAAAGTTGTCTCTTCAGCGTTAATACAACTTGAAAAAAAGTGTATCATAAATAAAAAAGAAAAAAGAAAAGAAATGTGAAATTTTTTGAAATAATATTTAACTTTAGCAAATAATATTTTTCTTTCAAATTGGGTGTAAAAACCTAACAATTATTTTTTCTTAATGAATAAGTAAAACAGTGCGTATAATATCATCTGTATCAGGATTTGGTGTTCGTGGTCAAGCATTTTTTTCTTAGAAAGACAAACTTAACCAAAAATATAATGATGAACAAAAATAATTCCAGTCTGTTTCCAGAAACAAATAAACAAACTAACAAAAATCCTGTTAGCTTGGTTTTTTAATTTGTGTTACATTTCTAAGTTTAATTTTCTATAAAACAATCAATTGATACATTGCATTAAAATGCATCTTCAGTATAAAATATTTAAAAAGAAAAAGATATTTACCTGCAAATTGTTGAAGTATGCTCCAGGGTAAATTTCTTGAATTATTTACTACAGAATCTGTTTGAAATTTGTATCCGAGGTCAATTTTTCGTCTTGTCAAAGAATGTTTATTTCGGAAATGTGAAATCTAATTGAATCTGACGACTTGTTGTCAATCAATCTGCCCATGTGTGATCGACAGCTAGTGGAGCTCTTCCTTTAAAGGAGATAGAAAAGCTATTGGCCATTTGCTTTATCAAAGGTGTTTATTGATTACAAATAGAAAGCAGTGATTTGTTGACAAACAGATGGATTATCATCGTCAAGTTTGTCACTGGTTCGATGTTGTGTGATTATTTTCACACCGTTTTCATTTTCCCCTTTTTCATGGGAAAATGCAGAAAAATATGTTCTATTACAGAAGATGCTTATGATGAAAAATGCAAAAAAAAAACAAAAAAAAAAAAAAAAAAAAACCCCAAACAAATTAATATTAAACGTACGCAAATCATATAAAGCCTGTATAAAATAAATATTTGAATCTTGCGTTAAAAGTATAAGTCTGTATGATATTAGAAGAAAATAAAAAAGTAAAAACTAACTGTTTTTTTTTTACTTGTGGAACTCTTAAAAGAAGTATGCCAATGAAGAATTCACTAGCGATAATAAAAAGCCAACATTTGAAATAAAAAAAATATATGCCTAAAATTAAAGTTAAAGTAAAAATTTTACATTTAAAACTGATTTATATGCATAGTGAATAATTAAATTATATTTAGCAAATTGATTTACTGACCTTACAAGCGTATTATGCAAATCTGGTTACTGAAGTTTTAGTTGGGGTGGAAGAGGAAAACAAGAGAGAAAGGATGTTAGTCATGATTACGACTCCTTTATGCAATGAAGTAATTTTTTTTTATTATGATTTCAGTTTTCTTTTCTTTTTTCTTCTTACTGTTTGTGCAATTGAAATTGACTGTGTAGTGATAATTTTCCAAGAAAATCAAAATTAATGAAAAAATAAATTCCACTTTCATCATTATCTAAAGCCATTTAGAAACTGGTCTCTTAGTTTTTTAACTCCATATATACATCGTATAAATAAATTAATATTACAAAAAGAAAATTATCTTTTTGTATAATTTCCGCTTTCTTTTCTTTTCACTTCTTCCTGTATGTGAAATCGAAATTGACTGTGTAGTAAGTGATGATTCTCCAAGAAAATGAAAATTAATGTAAATAGAAATTACACTATCATTATCTTAAAGTCGTTTAAAAACTTAGTTTATATAACTGCATATTTTACACGGTTAAATACTAAGTATATTTAAAGAGGAGTTTGCAAAAATACTGGACAAAACAACTGACCAATACTACTCTGAGAAAAACACCCCAGACATACTCAAGGTTCAAAATAGCCCAACTCGTTACAGACACATCACATGGTGGGGTTAAAGTTGTTTTTACTTGCGTGAAAACATATTCCCCACTTGTAATTAGACCATATGAGGTTAAAGACGAAAACAATTACAAATCTACACAGTCCTAATACCAACAGAAGGATTACTAATTTGAAGAATGATGTTTTGGTTTTTTTTTTATTGTTGTAAAGGCCATTTATAAGAGAGAAGTCTCTTCAACCAAAATTCTTAAAGGGATCTCAAAATCCTGTTTATTGGTCCCTAAAACATTTTTGGACTCAAAAAACTTTGAGCTTTTTGTTTATTCGTTTTGGTAAATAGGCAATTCAGTTTATTTCCATGAAAGCATATCATTTAAAAATCAAAAATAGTATACTATATTATAGTTTTAGGATAATAATAGTGGAATTTCTATTTTAATTAATTTTGATTTTCTTGGTCAGTCAATGTCATCTGCACAAACAGTAAAGAAATCGGAAATTATAAAATACTTCATATTAATGGGCTTTTAATGCAGTATGAACTTAGCTCAATGTCGAATATCGTAAAGGGACCTTTTGCCACTAATTTCTGTGTAATTTTGTCTATTTTGGAGAGTTGACAAATTGGCACAATCTTCTTATATACATATAAATATAATTGAAATAAAGTTTTTTTTTTTACATACACCCAGGTGCAGTCTTGTAAGTTGCAAGTAAATTTACCATTGACATGACTACTTGATGAAGGTAAGTTAACATTTATTTCATTTGCAGTTACATATATTTTAAGTCTATCTTATGTATAAATGTTGTAAATTCTCCTTTTTTATTATAATCTATATAATACTTATTCATGAACTATAAACCTAAAGATATATCATGATCATATACAAAACAAATTTTTGTTTGCCACTTGTGGAAAAGGAACAGCTTCCCGTTCAATGAAATCGGATTCTTAAGTAGTTGAGTGCATCTTGCTTGTTGGCGTTCCTCGTGATACTCAATTTTTGTTTTCCGTGTATTGTTTTGCAGACATTTATTCGACTAATGAACTTTCAAAGCTCCCTGTGATGTTTTCATCCCTACAGTTAATGCAATTAGCTCCAAAAGCAGCATGCTTAAAATACGCAGGCCTGTGACGTAAATATGATTCAAAAGATAAAGGACGAACCCTACGGGTTTCTTATTTTGCAAAATATGATCAAAATTTCTTATTGTGTTTTGAATATATTAGTTAAACAGCACATTTTTAGTCTTATATTAGACCTGTGAATTAACAGAAAATAATGATAAAGAAATATGTTAGTCATTATAAATATTTTTTTAAGCTTCTAAAGAAAGGACTTACACCATATGAATATTAATTTTGCTAATCGCTGAATTTGAAAACAGACATTTTCAAGATTTTTTTTTAGCAAAAGTAGTATAATTTCACAATTTTGTTAAGGGGACAGACCACCTCCGGTATGGGATTTTGTCGCTGTGTTTAAGACCCATTGGTGGTCTTGGGCTGTTTTCTGCTTTTTTGACGGATTGTTGTTTCTTTTACCTATTCCCTCTATCCATTCTCAATTTAAATTTCATAAATATTTCGACTAAATTGTTATTGAGCTCAAATGAGGCCACAAATGAGGCCACACATTTATTAGGGGAATAAGCATATAATACACTCACTTATTGATATCTTTTTGTGTAGCAGTTTTTGTATTTTGATATTTATTAGCTTGTGCAAGTCAAAATGTCAAAATTTTACGTACACTCAAAAGGAGAAGGTATGGTGAGGGTTTATTTTTTGCCTCGTGAATTTGAATACCAAATAGTATTATAGATAATAATAGCGAATAATAACTATAGTTATCAGCATGACAACTATCAGTATTTACAATTTTGAATCCAACATTTATTTTTTAAATTCAGAATGGAAATGGGGAATATGTCAAAAAGACAGCAACCCGACCAATGAGCAGACAACAGTCCTGCAAAGGCCACCAATGGGTCTTCAACGCAGCGAGAAAATCCCGCAACCGGAGGTGGTCCTCAGCTGGTCCTAAATAAAATTGTGTACTAGTCCAGTGAAAATTGACGTCACACTATAGTCCAAAACATTTAAATTTACTAAAATTAAAAAAAAACATATAAGACTAACAAAGGCCAGAGGCTCCTGACTTGGGACAGGCTCAAAAATGTGGCAGGGTTAAACAAGTCTTGTGAGATCTCAACCTTCCCCTATGCCTCTAGCCAATGTAGAATAAAGAAACACATTTGTAGACGAAACGCGCGTCTGGCGTATATACTAAATTAAGTCCTGGTATCTATGATGAGTTTATAGCACCACCCACAGTAAAACTCAGTTTAAAAGAAGTCCAAGTCCGATGTAAGAAAAGTTAACAAGAGACAATAACAGAGGGCAGTTACTGACATGCCAGCTCTAGATCTCAATTAAACTGATTGAAAGATTATGTATTCATTATATGAATATCATAGTATTATACCATCATAAGATATATGAGAAGAACATAACTCGTATCATGACAAAAACTGGTTTTAGAATAAATGTGTTTATTTCCAATGCAAAGAACCTATGAGCGAATCAATATCAATTACAAAATATGTAATCCTTAATGACCTGACAACAGTATCGTAACTATATCCTTTCCGAATACGTCTGTTTAAAGGCTTGGTTAGCTTTTGAGGTGAATGCCGACATTTTTGTGCTTTGTAAGGAATATAACCATAAAATATTGAATTCGAAATAATTGAACGTATCAGATGTCTGCATGTTGATTTATATCTACGAATGATGTCCTTGTACCGATGCTTAAAAGTTGAATATGGTTTGACTAGTTTGTGAACCGTCAATCGAAAACCGTGGTGTAATAATTTTTCAGTAATACAGAGGATTCTTTCAATTAAATCAAATGCGCTGTTAAATACACGAGCGAATCTAACAAGTTGAGATATATAAACACCATAAGATGGTGACAAGGGAACGTCACCATCTAAAATTTGATAATTAACAATAGAAAATGATCTCTTTTATCATAAATTCTGATATTAAGCTTCCCGTTTAAGGTATAGATATCAAGATCACGGAAAAGACAGTGTTCATAGTTAGTATTAGCTTTATTTAAAGTTAGTTCGGCAGGATAAATCTCTTTAGTGTACTCACTGAAGCCGTCATTATTGAGAGCCAATATATCATCTAAATATCACAAAGTGCTATTTTTGTTTCGATGGGTCTTTGCTGATTCTAGCCATATATTGTAACTCATAACAATACATTAATAAGGGGCGCAGGGTTAGTCGCTATGGGAATTCCAATAACCTGACGATATACGGAATCTCCATGGCGAACAAAAATGTTATCTAGTAAACATTCAAGGGCATTTATAGTATCAAGGCAGTTTCAATTGACATAGTTCTCTTGTTTGTTGTTTCTAAAAAAATGACTTTAAAGAGTGTGAACATGTATATTCGCATTCCGTTTTTTAAAATGCCTATATAATCAGATGTGTAATTGTTTTCTTAATTTGATTATGAGTCAAAGTCGTATATAGGCTAGAAAAATCAAAACTTTGAACAGTTTTGAAATGATCAATATAAGCAAGTACTTTCAACGAATTTTTAACACTCTAAAAGTTGTTAATTCCACTATTTTTAAAGGCCTTATTTTAAAAACTTATTAACAGTTTGTTTTATAATACAAGGTGAACTAGTAAGTAGACAAGATAGTTTAGAAGTGGGACAAAGGCTTGTAGACGAACTAAATCTATATTTGTAACGAGTTTTGTGCAGCTTCGGAAGCTAGTACATAGTAGGAACTTTCTTTGTACTTTATTCTGCTTGTAAAGAGGTAGCTAAAAGTTTATGTTTGTTACAGATGTCATTTTCCGAAAATGAAGTCAGTTTGAATATTGGTGAATTCATTTTTTCCCTTTGTAGAACCTCAATGTAAAATTTACAATAATGTTATTGTAAGCAGCCTAATACCGTTCGTTTTCCCGTTTGAATGGTTTTACACTAGTAATTTTGGGGATCCTTTATAGCTTGTTGTTCGGTGTGAGCCAAGGCTCCGTGTTGAAGGCCGTACATTGACCTATAATGGTTTACTTTTTTTTAAATTGTGATTTGGATGGAGAGTTGTCTCATTGGCACTCACATCACATCTTCCTACATCTATTATAAAGCCAGAATAAAAACAAATACCTTGGCGAGTTCGTTTAGCTTATGCTTAATACGAGAAACTATTATGGTTGTTGTTAGGAATAAAATGATCTTTAAAATGTTGAATACCTATATCACCTATGTTCATTGCCGAATTTAAAAAGAATCTAATGATTTCTAGTCAGCACTTTCTCGCTCGTTTTGTCCATTTAGAGCAGGAAGAACGGATCGAGTCGTGGACGATGTTACGACATTCTTTCCAATTAATAATGACGGGGGCGATATTTAGGTCCTTTACTGAGGAATGATTTCAACATTCGGTCACGAACGATTTTAAGGTCTCCTGTTATAAAATGGGTACTGGAGCCATAAATGTATTCGGAATTCCTGCAATTTCATGAGATAGGTGTATTTTCATATTTGCATTAAGGTTTCAAATTGTTGAATTTGATGCAAAACTGCAAAAACTACCGAAATTATCTCATTTTTAAGTAATTAATATTTAGATATTGTGCAACACAATTTATTTTTCAAGATGTTTATGTTGGTATAATACCTTTTTTTGTAAGGCAGTTGCTCATATCTTCTCTCAGAAAACATCTGTATAAAATGTCAATTTTTTGTGATAAAATATATGTCAGTATTTATAATTTTGAATTTTACATTTCATATTTGTATAAAGGTTTCGTGTTGTTTATTCTTTAGTTTTCTATGTTGTGTCATGTGTACTATTGTTTTTCTGTTTGTCTTTTTCATTTTTAGCCATGGCGTTGTCAGTTTGTTTTAGATTTATGAGTTTGACTGGCCCTTTGGTATCTTTCGTCCCTCTTTCAAATATCTTGTTTTTAGTTCAAAATTGCAAAAACTACAGAAATTTATTCTAAAGTCTTGTCATTAATACTTAGATATTCTGCAACAAAATTTATTATTCAAAGATGTTTATGTTGGTATTAAATACCTTTTTTTGCTCATATCTACTTTCAGAAAACATCTGTGTAAAATGTCTATTTTTTGTGATAAAAGATATGTTAGTTTTGACTTGTATAATTATGACGGCATATTGCCACAATTCGAGTCTATTTTTGACGCAAAGAATTGGTAGTATGGAGAGACAGTTTATAAAATATTTCATATATAAAGTAGGACATTATTTCATATAAACAGGTAAAGTATTTTGACCTTTCTTCTGGTGAGTAAGAAATGTAAAAGTTAATATTTCTTTATACTTTATTGTGATTTGTATGGACATATATAGCAGGGTTAATATTTTGTACGCTATTCGCACGTTGTAAATGCATGTTTGTCTATTTTTGTCCGTGGTTGAAACTTTTTTTCTGGTAGTTCAATTTTTGAGAAATATGCGACACTGCATTGCAAAACGATGACGCTGGTGAACGCGGTCCAAGTTCGACCAATTTCTCTTTTAATATGTGCAAATGCTGTTATTAGATGACACAGGTACTTACAAGAAATAAGATTATTATGAGTCTATTTTTTGACACCTTGTTATCCTTGGCCATAGGCCCGTCTAAAATCATGATCACTCTGGACGCTCCAAATTCGTAAAGTGTTGTTTGTTTGTTTAATTAGCACTGGGTCGCTATCACCGATGGTAATATTAGCTCAATAATCAGAGCGTAGTAACTGGCATGGTTTTCAAATAAAGGCAACAATAATATACCTTGTTCAAAAGTCAAGAAAAAATAGATATATCTGGATTACAAACTTACAAGAAGGGGAACCCATTAACTGTAAGAGAAAAACAACGAAACAACGGAAACGCTGCAATGCAACAGAAACAAACGCCAACATACATAGAAACAAACTATTAGATTAAACTGGTAACACAGCCGTTTTAAAATTCTCAGTTGAAAAATCCGCAATTATTAAAACAAACTTAGGTCTCATCTCCCTTAGGCAGAGACGAATTTGGCTATTCGTCTGATCTCTTTTTGCCATATGAACGATTTTTATTATTAAACGTCCATGGTTTTCAAATATTTAGTTTTATGAGTTCTCAGTGAAGGTAAAGTCAGAAAAAATTTCTCATTTAAATGTTTTAGTATTTTGATTGTAATTCTTACATAGAAGGTGCCATATGAGTCTGCTTTAAAGACACTTTGGGACACTATCGCCTCTCTATTAAAACTATCGGATAATTCTAATGTCTCTGTGGAACACTATCGCTTCTCTATTAACACTTTCGGACAATTCTAATGTCTCTATGAGACACTATCGCCTCTCTATTAAAACTTTCGGAAAATTCTAATGTCTCTGTGGGACACTATCGCCTCTCTATTAAAACTTTCGGACAATTCTAATGTCTCTGTGGCTCACAATCGCCACTCTATTAAAACTATCGGATAATTCTAATGTCTCTGTGGCTCACAATCGCCTCTCTATTAAAACTATCGGATAATTCTAATAAGTCACTGATGAGTCTAATGTAGACGAAACGCGCGTCTGGCGTACTAAATTACAATCCTGGTACCTTTGATAACTATCTAATGTCTCTGTGGGATTCTTATTAAAATTATTCCTAACTAGAAATTTATGAAGTCCATACTATTATCCGAGAAAGTATGGGTTCTGAATGAAGTGAAACAACCTAACAACAGAAACATTGAACTGCTACAAAAACAAAAACCAACATACATAGAAAAGGACTATGTAATAACAACTTCCTGACTTGATACAGGACATTTCAAGAAAAATTGTTGTTTACACTTGGTTTTATGGCTAGCAAAACCTCCCGCTTATACGTTAATGTAACGAATACTGAACCTTGGTAGCATGGTCAAAAGTTAAAAAAAGAAATACAAATCTATACAAATGTATATGGATAATTATTGATAATTTCAATTTACTTTGATATACGGTTTTCTCAGTCTTAAACCTACTCTTTTGACAAATAAATGTTAAAAGACAAGGCAATGTTGTCTATTTATTATATATACATTTTGTGTACTTACCTTATATTTTGAAATTTTGATGTACCAGCAAATAAAGCATGGTTTTGTCCTGGTAACGATTGACTTCGAGAATCCGGAGCACTCTTCATTAAACCGTCTTAAATTTGAAGAAAAAAATCATATCACGCTTCATAACATGGCCTCAACTTGAGTACTATTAATGTTAAGCTTTGTTCCAAGAACCCTACTTAAATGAACTTACAACCAAAAGGGTCATACAAGACTTCTGATTATACGAATTTTTAAAGATTGTGTGCATATATGCTTTAACAAATGATTGTCCTGTTTTGTCTACTTTTTGTCTTTTATGCCTTTCATAGTTTTGAATAAATTTTGGACTATTTCAACCTCAATAATCACCATAAACCATGAAAGTTATTACTAACTTTTGGATCCGGATTACATAATTGTTCGACAGATTACCTACTCTGTTGTAGGACATCCTGATACTTGGTCAAGTAAGATCAACAAAAAGAAGTAAAATCAAACATATAATCGGTGCAATGGGGGAGGAGGGAGTTGAACTTTTCCCTATAATTTTGAGATGTATAGAAAACATAAAACAGTTAATTCCCCGTCCCCTACTGTACTAACTTTCAGCTTGATTTTACTTCTTGAAGTAGCTCTTATTTGACCTTATACCACAAAGAGGGTAAACTGTGGAAAAAATAGACACTATGGAGTAAAAAAGGTAACATGGAATTAGTCTATTGCGATTATGTTCATCAATTGTCTCTCCTATAACAAAGGAATTCATACTTAAAATTACTCACCTGTTGTGTTCCTTGAATGTTCAAACTTATCATCTTGCTGTATTCCTGCAAATATTCGATCCATTGGATGTCCATCTATACTACATAGACGTTTTAACATCATTCTCCTCTGAACATCCATGCAGTTACTACTTGACATTATGGCGTTGTTCGCTTCTTTTATATCTAATAAAAGACCAACATTAAATTCATTTCGATATAGGTTTTGTTTTACAGTGTTTAATTCCTAAAAATAAATAGCTAACACCTACAATAATGAGTTATATTACAAATTTACATAATACTTTTACATATACTTAAACAAACATGATGACTCTGCAAATGTTCAATCAGAAAGTAGTCTATCGACTAGTTCATTTGATTCAAACCATGGAAACATATTTGTTTGTTATATTTGTGATTAAGATTATAACACAATGTTGACTACTGTATTTTTGACATTTTTACCTATTATGTCTGTTTGTTTCGTTCGAGCATCGTTGTCAATATAATGGAATTTAATGAGACTGTTATACAAGTGAGAGGTTTTGCTAGCTATAAAACCAGGTTCAATCCGCTATTTTCTACATATGAAAATGCCTGTACCAAGTCAGGAATATGACAGGTGTTATCCATTCGTTTGATTGTTTTAGCTTTTGATTTTCCATTTGATTTTCCGTTTTGAATTTTTCCTCGGAATTCAGTATTTTTGTGATTTTACTTTTTGCCATCATTAACCTCCTTCTGCAGGATAATTTTTTAAAAATATCGACCAACATTAGGCTACACCTCACATCGACTGATTACATGTGGAATTTCATGGAATCATAAAAACGTCTATATATTGTATATATTGTGCTTATATTGTGCAAATATCACAATGTAGAGGGAAAATCATAATGATATATTTGCAATCATGCCTATCACCTATACATTTCCATTTGTGTGAAGAAAGTAAACCTTCCAATTTACTAACCCGTCTGGTGCTTTGATAATTCCAACTGTGTACCTTGTTGTCTTTCTGTAAATATACCATTTTCATACCGTTCATCAATACTAGTAATATCTTTTGACATCTTTCTCGTCTTTAAAACATCTGTAGAGTTGTTTACACCAGTATCTATTAAAAGAACCAAAATTATATCTTGAAACAGGAGTTTATTTTACAGAGTGTTCTATTGTTAACTTAATGAGATGTATGCCCGAAGTACTGAGATATGCTACATTTTTACATGACCCGTCTGCATGTTCTTTAAATTTGGAGACCATCATGAAAAATAAGTATATCAAACGAAATCCCTCTGACTGTTAAAAAAAAAATTATGCTCAGTCTTTTGCTTTTTTTCCTGTGTGTAATTAATTAAAAATTATTATACCTTCACGTTTTTTATAGGACTTTTTTCTTCTTCTTTTTTTTTTCTTTATTCACATAAGGGTTTCATTCATAATATTGTCACGGCCAGGAACCATGTACCATACGCCGAATATCTATGAAAAATTATTGTACGCACAAGAGCCTGTAGAGGTCTTAATGAAAAACAAACAGCCAGGCTGTTTACAGTTCTTATATTTATTTTTCTTACACAAAGAGTCGTAATGCTCATAGTTGATAAAGAATATGTATTCTTATACATAAATATTGTTGTAGTTATAGAAATTCATAGTAACATCGGTTTTGTTACAAACGTTATAACGTTTAGAGATGTGTATTGTAATTTTATACACATCTATGACATTGTCATTCTTTGGAATGTGACGTAAACAAACACTGTCTAGAACAAGGTAGATAATCTGGATGCAATAATCGTCGTTCTCGGCGTACACAAGTCTTACCAGCTTAAATGAATAGTCCATAGAACACACATAATCCTAGGAATAACTTCATAACAATTTTAATAGAAGGTGACAGCTGAATATACAAATAGACGGTCTAGAGTTGATAACAAACTGACGTTGTTCCAATCGAAATCTAGACGGCACAATATTCATGGCTGTTTCATGCGGCTGATCACTTAGAAAACTCGTATCATAATAAACGAGACATGCTTAAATTCCTCTCCATGTCTAGAATATAATTATACAAATTTCCCGAATATGTTAATACGGAATAAAGAGATATTTACAAAAGTCTGTTCAGGTAGGAAACGGAAGTATGACGTTTCCCGTAGAAATCAGTTTCTGATTGGCTGATTGGTTGTTGAGGTAACCATAGGGGACCTCGTGAGAAGCACGAGGATATTGCACGTAAATATTATTATAAAACATCATGCACAGACTGTGTTAAGCAGTCTGGCTTCAAGACTCAAGGCGGAAGCTAAAAAATAAAAAGAACTGCTAGGTGGAAGGCAAGAGCAGTTTTAATTATTTGTCTAAAAGAGAAACAAGGAAAGGTTTCTATAGACGGAATATTTCTGAAAGAGAAATTAATTTAATATACAAAGAGGGTGTCTTTTACTTACACTTAGTTACGTAATAAATTGTGAACGGTGTTCATACATAACAATTAAGGTTCAGAAGTACAAAAGTTGAATTTAAATATAAATTCAGCTAAAAGCAAATAAAGTATTATTTAAGGAAAAATATATGTATATTTATTTCCTATAGAAAATTCCTGAATATAAAGGAATTTAGTTACTTGTCCGAATTAAGGCAACAGTATAAATTATTATCGTACAAATAAATAACGTATCGAGTTAGATACTTTATAAATTGTATAGAGTTATAATATAGAATATTACTACGTCATAGCAACCGTCAGTTAAAGAAAGAAGACTGTCCGTTATTTCCATATCTATATAAAGGTTCCGAGTATTTTTCCGCAGAAAAATACATTGTGCAAGAGGATCAGGCAGCTACCCAGAAATATATTGACAATAATAAAACATTTTTTATTCATAATATATTATAAATATTTCATATACATAATTAATAAATTATATATGGTATATCCAATTTTCTCATTCATATTCACCAAAAGCCAGAGACTCAACGATCCCTTATAGATAACATAATGTTGTGGCTATATTAAAGGTTCTTCTTGTATTTAGTAGTCTTGTCTGGATAGTACAGTCCTTTCTTGTATATTGGTGTAACTTTGACCGGTAAAACTATAAACAGTCAAAGTCCCACTATTATACGAATCGTTTTATCACACGGTTTAAGGTACACAAGAACTAAGCATAGCCCTACGGCGTTACAATATATCCATCTATATGGCTAATATCGTGAGATATTCTGTTCCAAATGTCAGGAAGATTGTAACTAATCGTCACACACAATTTACCTCATTCAACCATTTGACGGAATACAAATCTTTTACTTATACAACAGGAGTAATGTTAGTTTTGATTTATTCATCAGTTTGTTGATTTATTTGCATCTCATCTTTGTCTTGTCATATCTTTTTTGAAGTTTTATAACAATCTGTCATCTGTGAATATCATCCAGTCCATCTTTTTTCAGGTTTTCTTTATAGATTTATAACATATCTCTCTGAGCAACACGACGTGTTCCACATGTGGAGCAAAATCAACTCAACCTTTCAGAATACCGGAAATTGCCACCCGATAGTTTTTTTTAGGTTTGTGATGCTCAGTCTTTGAATTTTCTACGTCGTGTTTTGTGTTCTGTTGGTTGCATTTCGCCGTTTTTGTTTTTTGCCATGGCGTTGTCAGTTAGCTTTTGACTTAAGAGTTTGAATATAACTTATGTATATTGCCTCACGTTCCAAGATAAGAAACGTAAAGGTAAAAAATTCCTTTGTATATAAAACTAATTATGTATTCTCACGGAATCTGGCGCATCGGATTGCAGAGGATTCCGTAACAGATACACTTTTGAAAGAAATATACGTACATGTACATTGTTTAGTGTTTTGCATATTTCCGTCTTGGTGTATTCTCTTCAATGTGCTGTCATCAATGTTCCGTTCATTTATATAGTCTACACAGCGAGACTGTCTATTTACTTTGTCTATTTCAGTCTTTCTCATGTCCATGGGTATCTTTGTTACTTCGTTTTCTGTAAAAAGGTCAAAAAGTAAAAAAAAAAAAAAAAAAAAAATACTAAACTGCAAAGAAAATTCAAACGAAATGTACCGTATTATATGAAAAAAATCAAAAGCTCAAACACAGCAAACGACTTGAAAATAATTGTTATTTAAGACCGTGCACTCACACTCAGTTTCATGTTTTTGAAAGGTGCTTTTTCATCAGACCTCGAAACAGCATCGTTCATAAAAAAATCCAAATAGGACTCTTTCAATCAACTTTTTAGACAAACAGTATAGTTTGATGCAAAGTTTTCTCCCTTTGCATTGGAAATCTTCCATATGACTTTACCAGCAATACGCATAAATTTGCAAAACAAAAAAGAAAATGAAGGAAGTATATAAAATGAATTAGATAAAATAATTATCGTTAAGTACTATTTTTATACAGATTTAGCGAGTTATTTGTGAAAAAAGTTAACTTTGATATACCAACAGATCTGTAGCTCGAAGAATTTCACGTGTTTCAGACAGACCATTAGACCAGAATCATTAACGCCAGGTATTTTGAAAATATTGATTGTAATCTACGTGTCTCTAAATTCAGATTCAAACAATTGATTCATAGATTAAATATGTATTGTTTAAAGTAAATTAACAAAAATACTGATATCTAAAAAGAAAAAAATCAAAATGTAAATTCACTTCAAATAGCAAATCAAAAGCTTAAACACATCGATTGAATAAAAACAACTGTCACATTCTTGACTTGTTTCAACTTTTAAGTTTAGGAACATTGGCATTTAAACAGGAAAACCTGTCAGATAAAAAAGTAAGGATCCATGGATGAATTAAAAATGAAAAAAAAAAAAAAAATCAGCACAAGGGGCAATTGTTTTTGATATATCTGCCATTGACAATTTGGCGAGACTTAATTCCCTCTAATTTTTCTTACACTTAACATGGTCTTTTGTTTTTCAAATTGATGAAAAATGAAAAGGATTTGATAAGATTTTCAAAGATGACATTTTGAACTATATGTAATCAAATCATGAAAAGAAATTATTGAAGGAAAGTAGGGGTTAGTGGGCAAAAACTTAAAATAGCACAACATGGAAGGAAAGTAGGGGTTAGTGGGCAAAAACTTAAAATAGCACAACATGGAATGAAAGTAGGGGTTAGTGGGCAAAAACTTAAAATAGCACAACACAAGAGGAGAGAACATCCTTAACTCGAAACTTTTTTTTTATAATTTCGAATAATTCAACTTAAAAAACCCATCTCATTTAGGGGGAAATAAACATATCTATATTTCATGTAAATACAATGTCGATTTACATACCTCCTTGCAACATGTCCTGGAAAATATCATCTACAGTGTGTCCATCAAATTGATGTAGACTACTAGGCATCCTGTTAAAGACATCTCTGTTTCTAGCTATCATCAAAGACCTTTGACAAACTCTTGTTTCTTCAAAAAAAGGCAAAAACTCATTTAAAATTGTTGTTGTTTTTTTTAAACATCTTCAGAAGTTTGGATATAACTTATTTTTAGAGACATTATTAATGTAAATCAATTATACCAATTTCATAAAACCTGGGAAGAATTATACATGTTATATAGTGGCAAGTAGAAATGGTGTATTTTTCATATCAGATATATTTTGTCTGTCGTAAAGAATGGTAATTATTTACGATGCCGCCATATGAAAATTATCAATAAAATCAAATTAAGATAGATAATTTATTTATTGACATTTTTGAAAAGTCATCTATGTGGACCATACCAACACAGATACCAACACTAACTAGAGAAATAGATGGACCGTATCAAATGAAAAAAATAGGTTTTGTTTTAAAACTGGATTTTAAATATACATGTCTTAAAAACATCATTTGTTTTTATTGTGTTATCTATTGATATCTCTGCAAATGTATAGTCTGCCTTTCAACAACATTTCCCCATAAAAAACAAATGTATAAAACTGAAAAGTGGGAAACCTATACGACAAAAAAACACCCAAATATGTGGTCAAATCCATTCAAGATTAACCTTGCCTGGGGCAGTTTTAACCTTGATTTCTTATAATATTTAGATTATAAACGAACAAGTTAAGAAATTAACTGTATATTTATACGAGATTATTCATTTGACAAGGGTAAAACTGTGCGTACACCCTTGGTAAAATTTGATGAAGATGTCACAGTGTAATTTGATGCACTAATAGTAATCAAAGGTACCAGGATTATAATTTAATACGCCAGTCGCGCGTTTCGTCTACATAAGACTCATCAGTGACGCTCAAATCAAAATAGTTGTAAAGCCAAACAAGTACAAAGTTGAAGAGCATTGAGGACCCAAAATTCCAAAAAGTTATGCCAAATAACTAACCTGTATGATTTGCACGCATATCACCGCGTTGTTACATTTCCTGAAATTCATTCTCAATAGTCTGTCCGTCCATCTGAGGTAGACCTTTAAACATTATTGTCTTGTCTCTAACTGTTCCTGCAAAATATACCAAATAGTGTTAGACGTATCTTGGTATATTATTCTACGGTTGTCGAGCTCTATATTTGTATTGTTTTCGATTTGAAGGCGGATGAGAGTGTCGTTTAGATAATCAGAGATTTAAACTATGTGCGATGCTAGCTGTGAACTGTTTTCATCAACTTTTGATTCCACCTTTTATTTAGCGCAACAAATAACCTTTGTATGAAATGGATTGCTCACATTGTGTATTCTTATAGACGAAGTTCAAGGAAATGTCAAAAACCTACTGTTTAGCGGTAGTTTGCCATATTTGTTATATTAACTTTTTAATTTCTTCGAGCAAATGTAAACACCTTGTGATGTGTTTTATATATTGTTTGCAATGTAACTATCACTTATGATCATAATGCATTACAAGAACAGTTGTTGGTTATAACATCTTTTTTTAAATCTCAGAAGTATGGAGAAAAACATCTTAAGTTTTAAAAATCTTTTTACAAGAGAAACGAAAGACAATAGAAAACAGTCGATTTTATGATATACATTTTGGGCAAGATGGACAAGAAATTTAAACTTTTGGAAAGACATATCATTTTTCCTAACTTCATGTACTTGTAAAATGAAAACTCTTTTATGAGATTTTCCTTCTAGGTCGAAGTTTCTGCTATTCTCCATACATTTATAAGTTCATGTTTTTGGATCACATTGTTTGATTCAATATATTATAAAAAAATAAGAAGAAGTGGTTTAATTGCTAATGTAAAAGATCTTTCCCAGATACCAAATGACAAAACAGCTAGAAACTATAGGTCCCGGAACGGCCTAAAACAATGAGATAAACATATACCGTATAGCAAGCAATAAGAAGCCCCAAATAACAAATACCAAATCAACTATTTGGAAGAAGAAAACACATAATGTAAAAATGAGAGATGTAGTATGATTGGAATTGAGACCACTCGCCAGATACAAATCAACACAGTAAACACGAGCAGAACCAACTTTTCTGCACCAGATGCGCATTTCGACAATGAATGTCTCTTCAGAGATGCTCGAGATCAAAATATTTAAAAAAGAAAAGAAAATAATAGTAACACTATTTGCATTTGCCAGAAAGTTAAAACAAATACTTTTATTTTTATTTGAAAGAAAGGTCATTAGACTACTCAAACGCATCTCCTGAATAGAATCCAAAGGTGGGTCATAAGTGTCAATGCCAAGATGTAATCCATAAAAGGATGCAAAGTTCCTTCTCAACAACAGCATTATTCATACATTTTAATTTTCTTAGCACTGAAATGTCATGTATTCTATCCAACATGAGATGAAATATTTTTTAGTGAAATTTATAGATTATATTCAACATGTCATGAAATTTTCTTAAATAAAATTTATATTTCATATCCATCATGTCATGAAATATTTTTTAGTGAAACTTATTTATTATATCCAACATGTCAAGAAATATTTTTTGATAAAAACTTATAAATAAATTTGGTGTATTTACTGTCTTCTGATTGGTTAAAAGAATTAGGTTTATTTTCAAAGTTATCAATTTTTATGGCGACACGCCCACTCTAACGTTGTGTATTCATACGCAAACATCTGTGTACGTTGTTATCCTTATTAATATATATTTTTGAGCCTTATTTTTGATAGAAATTTATTTATAATGAATGGCAATAATTTTCGCGGATTATGTTAAATGTGAAGAGTCAAAAATTAATTTTATGGTTCAATAAATTCAAAATAAATAACAGCCATTCATTAAATATATTATATCCAATATGTTTTGTACTGATAACATGACGAACAGATATATAATTGATGAAGAACATGATGTTAATCATGATTTAGAAGATAAACACTATTATATAAAATATACAAAAAAAAATCATGATTGATGATTAAGAGTGTAAACGTTGATTATCGATCGATGAAATCATTAATTATAAAGAGTTATAAGAAGGTGGAAAAAAAATGAGAATGGAAATAGGGAATATATCAAAGAGACAAAAACCCGATCAAAGAGCAGAAAACAGGTGAAGGCCACCAACGGGTCTTCAACACAGCGAGAAAAGTGAAACTATTCTGCATTTATGATAAAAGTTAACACTAAATTTGAAAATCAATGAATGAACCTTTGTTTACATTATGGATTTTCCAATATTTCGGCTTAGAGCATAACTGAATTGACAGTAATTGTCGAAATGCACATCATATGTTGTACTGTTTATGTTATATTTCAAATATTTCATAAAGCAATGTACGAGTAACAAGGTCAATGTATAATATTCCTAGGACACATTAAAAAAATTATTTTTGAAATACACACGACAGGTATTGCTGTGTGTTTGTTTTTCTTACATTGGCTAAGGGGAGGGTTGGGATCTCACAAAACATGTTTAACCTCCGGTCATGTTTGCGCCTTGGTGGCCGTTGGTGGCCTTCTACTGTTTTCTGCTCTTTGGTCGGGTTGTTGTCTCTTTGAAACATTCCCCATTTCAATTCTCCATTTTAGTTATAAATGTAATTATTCTTAACAAAGGTTCTTCTATAGAATATTGTGTAACTTAAGAGGGCTCGAGGGTATCAATTAATTTTTTTTTAAAATATAGGAGTTCGCTATTTTTTTCTTCTTCTATAAATGAAATTTATCATATACTTAGTAAACAATATAAACTAAAAAATGGGGTCACTGTTCATTTAAGTTCACAATATGCCTTCGAAAGAAGCATACATTTTTGTTATGGTACTTTTTCTTCTGTTGAACAAATTCCATTATATTGACAACGATGCGAACAAAACAAAAAGACATCATATTTCTAAATAGGAGTACAGCAGTCAACACCGTGTCATAATCTTAATCACAACAAAAACAAACAAATATTTTACAAAGAAGCAGCAAAAAATCATATATCACATTTAGCAACCTTATACATAGTTTACTTATTTTTGTATTTTATTTATGTATGTTAAATCAAGCCACAAAGGATTGAGCGATGTTAAGTACTGGGACCGAACGGTTAGATAAACATTAACTCTGGCGTAGAATCGCGCGTTTGACGTCAGAATGTAAACGCCACACAGGTAGAGATATACAATAATCTTGTCGTTCAAAGTATGCAAGAATTGTATTATAACAATAACATAATGGCGGGATGTTTAAAGTACAGAGCCACGTCATATGTATCAAAGAAACACAAAAAGTCACACGGACAAAGTACACAAGCAAAAATTACACATAATACAAAAAAACACAATGACGGGATGCATTAGTACAGAGCCACATCAAATGGATATCAACAAACAGTTAAAGTAATATTAATAAAGACAAATAAAAGAACACTGTTAATACAGAGAATCTATACCTTAAGACCATCTTGTTTTATTTGTCAGGTTGATACGGAATATTTATCAACAAGGTCTTGGTACTTTCAGATGAACTTCTTTTAGAAAAGGACGAGACGTTCTTTGACATATCCCTGGTCTTTTAACTTTCTGCTCATACACTGGTGACGTTTTACAAAGTCTGAGTAGGGGCTGCAAGCTCTTGAATACAGACTAAGTTAAGAAATGTATATCCCATATGCAGGTGAAGTTGGTATATTGCTACTAAGATTGGGGAAACTAATAATTTCAAGATTAAAAGCGTCTCGTTTGTCTGAGATTCTGATATTGATATGACTGTGTATGTCAAATTCGAGGTCTAAAAATGTAATATATCAAATTAAACATGTATAAATGAAATATTATAAAGCAATCATTTATTTTTTGTTCGGTGTCACAACTTCTAACAATCCTGTTAACTTTGATGGGTTATAACTTAAAAATTGAATGCTTCTTTTCACAAACGTCAAAATCGTTCGGTCGCGTAGTGGAATTGACTATTTTTGGATTCTTATAGGTTCTATATATAACTTTTGGACTAGTTTAAATCTCGGTCTATTTCTGAAATTTGTTCTTACATACTTTTGATTTTTTAACCCTGTATGCTAACATTCCTATGTAAATTTTAAAATTGTTGTGTATGCACATTGAACGACAAATTTATGTGACGTATAAAATTTTCTGACGCCAGACACTCAAATCAATGAATGTGTTCGTAGATAGTAGATGTTTTTGTGTTCTGTTAAATTGTTCCTTTTAAAATTGTTATACGATGATGACTGATGTACCCATATTTTGACTCTTTTATTTATTGTGTCTGTTTATTTAACGCATCAATGTAAATATATCGGAAATTGATGAGACTGTCATTAATGTGAGAGGTTTAACGCTATAGAACCAGGTTTAATCCACCATTTTCTACATTTGAAAATGCCTGTACCAAGTCAGGAATATGACAGTTCTTGTCCATTCGTTTTTGATTCGTTTTGTTATTTGATTTTGCCATGTGATTATGGACTTTCCGAATTGATTTTCCTCTAAGTTCAGTATTTTTGTGATTTTACTTTTTGTAAGTTTATTAGGGTGTACAAGCGTTGACCGAAGTTCATTTTGAAGGTATATTCTAAAACTATGCACACGGTCAACAAATTTATAAGCCTTCAATATTTATAATTACATTTTTTGCTAGGATCATGCAAGCACGATTTCTATCAAGGGTTTTCTTTTATTTACCTGTGAACTTCATTTTGGAAGCTCATAACTTCATGAATGTTACATTTCATATTGATTTGAAGGTTGATTTCAGAGTGAAGCGAAATTGCTTTTAGCCAATCAAAATTAACGTATTATAACGAAACATACATGTCACGTTATCATATCAAGTTAGGTTGATGGAATTATGTTGTCGGGTGCTAATCACTGACAATACCGGGCATTGCCCAGGCGACCTAAAACAAATTTCGTTTTTCTCCCTTATTTCCCCACAGGGTGTTAATAGATAGACAATAGTCATACGGAAATATCGTTTCAATTGTTTTTTTTTCAATGAACATCTATGATCAGTAATTTACACGATCACGACAACTGTAATAAATAACGTACATAAACCAATTAAATTATTATTAACGCAAACGATCTTTTGTCAACCTACAGAGGACTTTTTTTTGTCATAACGGCAGTTACCATTGTCTATATTGTTGTCGAAGCTTTTATAGAATAATGATAGAAGGTAGTTGTATTTACACGATAACATCCATTTAGTTGTTTTAACGCTTTTTTTACTCTCTCTCTCTCTCTCTCTCTCTCTCTCTCTCTCTCTCTCTCTCTCTCTCACTAATCTCGAGTGTTGTTTTGTATGAATGAGTTACGCAAGTTTACCGATTTAAATGACGTCATAGAACAATCTGTTTTAACTGTAACGCAATAACTTGACTTGATTGGATGCCTATATCACGCTTCAATGAGCTATTCAATGACGAGAAAATATCAAACGCTATTCGCTGACTGTGCTACTAACGTCACTATCGTTATGTATTGTTTACGCTTCGCCTTAAGACAAGTAACGGTGCCTTATGCGCAGTATTCATTACATCTTACATAAATACAATTTATATGAAACATATTTCATATCAATTCAAACGGAGGAACTAGCCACATTGTTCACCATGTTGATGCCATGCCTTATTAGAGAAAATCAGCAAAATGACACAAGTACTCACTGTTTATCATAACGGCAGTTACCATTGTCCATATTGTTATCGAAGCTTTTATAAATATAACGATAGGAGGTTATTGCATTTAAACGATAACATCCATTTGGGTTCTTTTTTACATGTTTGTACATGTTTATTTTTTTCTTAGACAATACAATACAACAGTAGAGACCCAAGAGAAGAAGCTATACGTTGTTCAGGAGTTGGACACTCAGATATTTGACTTAATAGAAGTTGACGACATATGACAGAAATAAATAGTGTTATTAACCAGAGCTAACTTATAGTTACAGATCTTTTGGAACATTTAGGGGGAATGGGGGACTAGTTTAGTTCGGTTAACTCGATGTAGCTACCGACTTGGCCTGTTTTTGCTAACCTAAGGATTTTGTTAAATACGTCGATTAAAAAATTATTAAGTATTTCAAGACTTTTAAAACCATACACTGGAATTTTTGTTCAAACTCAATAAGTTTTCCAAGTTTTAAAAATGATACAAATCTTATATGTTTATTTATCTTGTGGTTCTCAAGATTCCCGCTTAAATGTTCACTGTCATAATAAAATGAGAATGGAAACGGGGAATGTTCTAAAGAGAAAAAACAACCCGACCCAAGAGCAGAAAACGTCCAAGGAAACTGTTTGGACTTCAACATCGCGAGAAAAGTCTGAACACAAAGGCGGGCTTGATCTAGTCCATTAAAGAAAATGTGTTCTTATTCAGCGAAATTACCGAAACATATAATAAGTGAAAATTAGAAACAAAATAAGTCTTTCAAAGGAGGCCGGAGATTTCTGAATTAGTTCAGGCTTAAAAAAGGCGGTATTAAGGAAATATCATTTACTTATAATACGATTGTTTTGAGTAGTCTTTCAAGGTTTTTGATTATGAAAACTTTTCTTAAACTAATCACCTATATCTAATAAGCGTAATTGAAGAATTTACATATAACAATACAAATTCTTCTACTTGTAAGCCAACTAAAATACAAAATATTTACATATATGAAACTATTTATAGAAACACAAGTTCCCCAGAAAATTTTGTATGTTAGAAGGTATGCTGGATTAGGTTTACACAGGAAGGTTTTGTTTCACGGAAATGCTAAAAGGCTTTGTTTGAACTCCTATAAGAATATCATTGCTTTAATGTGAACAAATGGAGACCGTTTATATATAATATTTGGTCAGTGGGCATGTTTTATTCGAATACACGGTTAGTAGTATAGTACGTCTCTTTATAAAGACAACATCGCTTTGAGGAAAAATCCGAAACGCTTCGCCAAGTCAACAGATGAACAATTGTAAAAACAGCAGATATATCGATAGAATCATATTCAAAACAGTGTGGCTGTGGCCATTGATTGACGACCTAAATTGTCCTGGGACAGATTATGTGAAAGTTTGTCTGATATTCCACAGACCGGTGATTGTTTCTAACAATGCATATATCTAGTAATGCTTCATTTATTGAACAATAACAGGATATTAATATTTGCGACATTTTAGGAGAATTTGACGATAACATGCCGACACCCAATAAAAATAAATATTCTATGACTAATCTATGACCATGTAGCTAAGAGATGATCTAACATTGAACACATAGCTTTGATGAAAATATACGCTTTGTCGTGTTATTTGTAACATATCTTTTACACAAATATTTATATTATTTCTCAATTTTATACACCAAAAAAGGTGTTCACGCTGGTTTTTCTACCTTGATTAATTTTTGTTGTATACATGAATTTTTATATCAAGGTTGTTGGTATCAAACTGTTATTGTTGACTAGTATTTTTGTGTACCTATTGAGGTAGGTTTGTTATATTGAAAACTGGATCACTATTCTGAATTCCACATATTACGATAGTCAGTAAGACGTTTTAGAGACCAAATACGATCATAACATTCAAAATGGTGTTTGAGGTGTTCTCATCCCATATGGTCACTAGCACACTATGTAGCTAATAATATGAGCATAAAAGCAATTCCAGGCAAAATATTTTTATTTTCCTGTGAATATGTTTATCGATATTATTGATAAACAATCTGATGGGTGTCATTGAATAATTGGCATTTCATTTTTTATTATGCCTAATTTCAAACTCTGCTTTTACAAATTATAGGAAATACGAAAGTGACGTTTAATAACTTTACCGTCCGATTAATTTTTTTTTCCTGGTGAACTTTTTGTGGCTCATATTTGTTTTCCGTGGTAACACTTACGATGAAGATGATATGTATATTTAAAGAATACAATTATTATTGATGGCGTTTGTTTTTATATATGGCAATGAAATTAGGTTCGTAATAATTAAAACTTGATCACTCTGGTAGTTCACTAGTTAACTTAATTCCATATATAACGATAGCTGGCCAGATAAATTTTCCGTTACACAATGTGCTAGTAACCAAATGGGATATATAAAGGTTCGAGCTTTGGTCTAATCCTACTTGATCACTAGCACATTATAGTTATCATCTGACATGATAATAATGGTTCATGACATCAGACTTGGGGTTATTGTAATTGTAATCGTTAATCAGCTGTAATTGATTACAACTTTTCAAGTAATCACTGTAATCATTAATCAGCCAAAAATCTGATTACATGTAATTTAATTTAATCAATTACTTTTCAAAATACCCTGTAATCCTGATTACTTTTAGATTACATTCTGATTACAATGAAAAAAAATCTAAAATTGTTTTTTTGGTCATTAAATGAACCTCTTTGTTATTCATATTTGTTAAATATTGAACATGCTAAAATGGTTTGTTTTACTTTAAGCATGTCTACTTCAGTAAAAAATAAAATTGTTATGAAAAGTCATCATTAGCCTAAGCAGAGACATATAATACAATTATATACCTTTTGTCCCAGTAAAAGATATTGTACATATATTCATCATTTAATGATCTTCATATTAAATTGTTTGATAATGACTGTTATAAATTACCTTTCTTTAACCCTGAATTATAATCTTTTGTTAATTTTTGTGATTTTTGTCAACTTTGAATTGACAGGTAGGAGACTAATTAAGGGTTGTTTTTTTTGGAATTATCAATTGAGTATAGCTGTAGGGAAATATATATGATAAAAGATAAATCAGACATGAAAATTTATCTAATTAGCACAAACCAAATTAAAAGTTGGACAAATATGTTGTTTAAAATTTAAAAAAATGTATTTGGACTGAACATGTAAAATGCAATGATTTTTAGTTCTTATATATTGTTTACAATTTGATTAAACATTTCAATTAAAATTGTAACATAGTTTTAACTGGTAACTTTATTTCATCCATATTTTAACTTCCATAAACTGCACCTTGGAATACATATAAAGTAGGAAAGAGGTCAGAAGACAAACAAAAAACTCCTTATAAATCTTTATTAAATTTAATTCAAAATAATTCAGAGATCATTGTTGATAAAGTGTAATGTACATGTATAATAACCAGTGACACAATGTTCATGTATATATATGTAGTGAAATTTGGTGTTTATTAAATAGATGAAGTTTGAAGTTATCATTTTATAATGTATCAAATATAATACTTTCTCAAAAATGCTATAGTTATATTGAATGTTTATTCATTCACATCATTCAAAACGTTTTGGTTTTAAATTCATTGTAATCAGATGTAATCATGATTACTTTGCCAATGTAATCATTAATTTAATCAGATACTTTCAGAAATGATGTAATCATTAATTTAATTTAATCGTACAAATTACAAAGTAATTGTAATTTATTCAATTACATTGAAAGTAATCAGACCCATCTCTGCATAACATATGTAGTTTGAAAACATATAATAAATATGTTGCAAGCAAAAGATACTCATTTATTTGTTAGTAGTTTGATAATTGACGTGTGTATTTAAAACACATGAAACAAGAATATGTATCCATTAGAAATTATGCACTTCACATTTTTACATTTCCATGTTCAGTGGAACACCTAATGTGTGTATATACAGCATCATTTTAAATTTACAATTTAATGCTCTACTGTTTTATTTATTACTTAGAAGTGTACATCCTTTTTTATTCAGTATCCTATTGCAAATACAAGATTCTGCAAACTGCATGTTTAATGCAAATTACACAAATCAATTGTAATTTAAATTTAAGCACTAAGTTTATCTGTCATATCTTCATATTTTGTTTCCTTGATGCCTTCCCTTATTCTTAACTCGTAATTGAATCTGTCTGCACTCATGGTATATGTTGTATAGATAAATTAAAACTTTAATTGTCATGTGAAGTGAAACACCTGTGGCGTGCAAGGTTTCATGTATTTTTGAGAGTTACACACCAGTTTCATTTGGACATCTCATATAGAGACTGACTTGGTTTCACAAATCATCTATAATTTTAAGGATTTCCAGATTTTACTTAAATCAATCCAAATATTTTACAGGAAAACTTGATTTTGAAGAATATCTTATTTCCAGAAATTTTATGAATACATGAACATTCTGTCAAAAGAACCAATTAACATAAAAAGATATGTAGATATAAAAAGGTACTGTGATTAAATGCTGTACTTCAGACGCGACCTTAAAAAGTCAAAAAGCCATATAAAGCACGAAGTTGAAAGAAATTCAGAACCCAAAATTTCGAAACAAAGGTTTTGCTGAATACATCTAAAATAATCTATTCCTGGGGTTAGCATTTCAAAAATGTTAAGTTTAATTAAGGATAGTGACTCAAAACAGAAAAGAAAACGAAAAACAGATAGATGTCAACATTCCGTAAGCATGGTAAGTAAAGATGACTTTGCTTGAGAAAGTCACCAGTCAATCTCTTACTCCCATGTCCTGAATTTAGACAAAAAAAGCGAAAATTCACATTCGAGAGTGAAATTTATATTTTTGCATGCTTTTGGTATTTTTGCGCAAGACATACTATATAGAACGAATATGCTCTGATACTCTGGATAAGAATACTCATTAGCGTCATCACATATATTAATATAATAGTTGAGTTCGGATGCCAAAATACCTACCTCATGTGTTTTGAAATCTGATATTTAACATACATTCCTGTCAATGAGTTCTTCCGATAATTTAGAATGTAATACCAATAACACAAACTTCAAGTTATTATAATTCAAAAATAAGAAAGTAATGAATGAGGTTGTTAAGTTTAAGAGAGGGACGAAAGATACCAGAGGGACAGTCAAACTCATAGATTGAAAATAAACTGACAACGCCATGGCTAAAAATAAAAAGACAAACAGAAAAATAATAGTACAGAAGACACAACATATAAAACTAAAGACTAAGCAACACGAACGCAACCAAAAATGGGGATGATCTCATATGCTCCGGAAGGGTAAGCAGATCGTTTTAATATATGCCTTGTGCTTCTTAATTGAATATATATGTATTTTGTTTCTTTTGTTATTAGGATACTTGTGGGTACTTGTATGCCTGTCATTATTGTTTATGATATTCTCGTGTTCTTGTTTTTCATTTTTGATGTTACTACGAAAACTTGTTTGTTGTTCGTCTTTCATTTTTGCTATGTGCTTTGTCTATCTGCCTTTCTATGTTTCTTTGTTACATATATGACGTGGCTTTGTACTTATACATTCCTTCTTTGTGTTATTGTACTCTGATAAATATGTGTATTCTATCTTTAATTTTTGCTAATATGCTTGGTATATATGAAATTTTGTGCTTCTTTGTTACATATTTATATATTTTGTAAGTGATTAAGGTTATAACACAATGTTGACTGCTGTTTTTTTTTTGACATTTTTACAAAAATATATAAAAAAGAAAATGTGGTATGATTGCCAATGAGACAACTCTCCACAAGAGACCAAAATCACACAGAAATTACAAACTATATGTCACCGTACGGTTTTCAACAATGAGTAAAGCCCATACAGCATAGTCAGCTATAAATGGCCCCGAAATGACAACGTAAAACAATTCAAACGAGAAAACTAACGCCTTAATTTATGTATATAAAATGAACGAAAAACAATTATGTAACACAAAACGAAAACCACCGAGTTACAGGCTCCTGACTTGGGACAGGCACATACATACAGAATGTGGTGGATAAAACATGTTAGCGAGATACAAACCCTCCCCTAACCTGGGACAGTGGTGTATCAGTACAACATAAGAACAAACTATAAAAATCAGTTGAAAGAGGCTTAACTCATCAGATGGATAAAAATACAAATACTACAAATACATGTGGACATGGCCGGTTCTTGTAAATCCCAACAACAAAAAGTATAGATCTGAGAATACTCGCAGTTACTGACAGCTAGTTCAAAGCCAATAACAACTAAAAAAAACAAATCATTCGTCTAAGACTAAACATGCATCTATGTCTGTTGTTTTGTTCACGCATCGTTGTCAATGTTGAATTGTTGGAATTTGATGCAACTGTCATACAAGTGAGAAGTTTAGCTAGCTATAATCCCAGGTTCATGATCAATCCACCATTTTCTACATAAGTAACATTCATGAGGAATAGTCACGGGAATATCTTTCTCTCAATTTTTTCGTTAATGCTTCTCCTGAACATGCTGTATCTGTTCATATAACATGATTCAATACCTGCTTGAAACATACTGGTGTGTGCCCTTTTCAACCAATCGAAATGTCTTTGTACTCTTTCTAACCTACCAATGCACTTCCGAATATGTCAATGACTATCATCGTTTATCTGTGAATGACGTACAACAAAAGTTTGTGTTAATTTGAAATAAAAAACCTAATAAGCAACTGTATCTTAGTACACTTGCGCAATTCTGCCAGGTTCATGCACACCTTGATGAAAAACTAAAAATAAGAATCTTCGTATAAGTTTTATTCCATTTTACTAAATTGGAAATATACATTACTATGGACGGCAGATGATGTCGTTTATCATATTTAGGGTAGTATTAACATTTTTTGCCTAGGGACAGTTATTTCATTTTTTCAACTCCGACGAAGGTTAGCCTTTTTTGTCATTTGATTAAGACATAATATATATTAACTGAGGTAATGATCGTTTACTTGGTAGACCAATGTTCCTCTCGCATGGCTGTTATCTCCATGAACCTTGACTCTCACTATCAACAAAAACTGAAAGTGATGTTAAACACAATCAATATCATTAGTATCAATTTATTTTCTTAGAACACTGAAAGGTAAATTTTTGGAATTCCGCTTATTTCCCGGTCTTTTTCAAATGTTCTATAAATTCTTAATTTGCAACTCGACCTTTGTCACTTTCAACTCTCTTAATAAAACTAGCAACTATCTAAGAAACTATAAACGATTTTAAATCGTGGATGGAACGGACGAACGAAAGAGTGCATAGATAAGAAAATATAATACATTCTATTTCATAGAATAATGAGTATTAAACCCACAAGGATCATTCGTCATAAATTTGCTTGATATGTTTCATAAATAAAATTGAGTATAGTACCGCTGAATGTGCCAAGAGACAACAACACAAAAGAACAGACACATCTCTTTTTCTATGTAATGCCTAAGTTTAGCGTCACATATTTTATTATGAGCTTTTACATTTAAGAACACACAAAGACTCTTTCTAGAACCGATACATCATTGTGATTGCATCCTCAAACATTGCAACTTTATAAAATTCTTTGAAACAAAGAAAAAATACTATCTAATCATTTTGATTCAAATGTTTTTAAAATTCACCCTCTTTACAAAAACTCAACATAACGTTCAAGTAAAACTACCGAGTAATGATCGTTACTTTTGATTACAATTAATAATTTTTTGTCTAAAAGAGCAGATTGGGTTATTTTTTTCATAATAAAATTGTTTCCAACAAAATATGTGTATTCAACAATCAAATTAATCGTGTCTATGCTCCTCTCTTCTTGCTTCGGGTCATTAGACCGTGAAACGTTCTGATGGGTTTGTTATGTAAATAAGTGTTATTTTGTTGAAAAGAAACGAAATAAATGAATTTCCCTTGATTTGTCATTGTATTATATGTTAAACGTTAGAGAATTAATTTTGGATGTAACGCGTCTTCTGATTGGCTGACGTTATTTTGTTATCAGCCCATAGACATAATTCAGTCATGTGACCGTGACGTCATCAACGTTTTTTCGTGGTTTTCTACGGTTTAAAATTGAATTTAGAATTAAATTATAAGAAACGACTGTAATATGTTTTCTGTCTATTCGAAATAACATAAAGAATGTGGTGCACACTGTAAAATAACCCGCTACGCGCGTTATTCAGTGTGCACCAAATTATTTTTTCTGTCTATTCGAAATAACATAAAAAATGTGGTGCACACTGTAAAATAACCCGCTACGCGCGTTATTCAGTGTGCACCAAACTTTTTATGTTATTTCATCACAGACAGAAAAAATATTACAGTCATTCCTTAAATAAAATTGAGAAGGGACATTGGGTTTGTTGTCAATAGAATCATAAAGCAGTTAAAAAACAAAATGTAAAAAATTTAAAAGAGCAGATTGAGTTAAAAAAAAAAAATCTATTAAAAATTATGTGTATTTAACGAGCAAGCAAATCATGAAGCGTATGCTCATTTCTTTCAAGCTTCAAAACAAAAGGCCAAGATATGAACACATAAATTGCTCAAATTAGTAATGCGATGTTATTGATTTCTAGATTTGTGCTTTGTCTATCTGCCTTTCTATGTTTCTTTGTTACATAGATGACGTGGCTTTGTACTTATACATTCCTTCTTTGTGTTATTGTACTCTGGTAAATATGTGTATTCTATCTTTAATTTTTGCTAATATGCTTGGTATATATGAAATTTTGTGCTTCTTTGTTACATATTTATATATTTTGTAAGTGATTAAGGTTATAACACAATGTTGACTGCTGTTTTTTGACATTTTTACAAAAATATATAAAAAAGAAAATGTGGTATGATTGCCAATGAGACAACTCTCCACAAGAGACCAAAATCACACAGAAATTACAAACTATATGTCACCGTACGGTTTTCAACTATGAGTAAAGCCCATACAGCATAGTCAGCTATAAATGGCCCCGAAATGACAACGTAAAACAATTCAAACGAGAAAACTAACGCCTTAATTTATGTACATGAAATGAACGAAAAACAATTATGTAACACATAAACAAACGAAAACCACCGAATTACAGGCTCCTGACTTGGGACAGGCACATACATACAGAATGTGGTGGGTAAAACATGTTAGCGAGATACAAACCCTCCCCTAACCTGGGACAGTGGTGTAACAGTACAACATAAGAACAAACTATAAAAATCAGTTGAAAGAGGCTTAACTCATCAGATGGATAAAAATACAAATACATGTGGACATGGCCGGTTCTTGTAAATCCCAACAACAAAAAGTATAGATCTGAGAATACTCGCAGTTACTGACAGCTAGTTCAAAGCCAATAACAACTAAAAAAACAAATCATGCGTCTAAGACTAAACATGCATCTATGTCTGTTGTTTTGTTCACGCATCGTTGTCAATGTTGAATTGTTGGAATTTGATGCAACTGTCATACAAGTGAGAAGTTTAGCTAGCTATAATCCCAGGTTCATGATCAATCCACCATTTTCTACATAAGTAACATTCATGAGGAATAGTCACGGGAATATCTTTCTCTCAATTTTTTCGTTAATGCTTCTCCTGAACATGCTGTATCTGTTCATATAACATGATTCAATACCTGCTTGAAACATACTGGTGTGTGCCCTTTTCAACCAATCAAAATGTCTTTGTACTCTTTCTAACCTACCAATGCACTTCCGAATATGTCAATGACTATCATCGTTTATCTGTGAATGACGTACAAAAAAAGGTTGTGTTAATTTGAAATAAAAAACATAATAAGCAACTGTATCTTAGTACACTTGAACAAAGAAAATTCAATACGAAAAGTCCCTTATCAAATGGCAAAATCAAAAGCTCAAACACATCAAAGAATGGATAACAACTATCATAGTCCTGCCTTGGTTCATGCATTTCTTATGCAAAAAAGTCAATTAAACCTTGGTTTTATACGTAGCTATAACTCTTACTTGTATGACAGCCGCATAAATTAAATCATATTTACAACGATGTGTTAACAAAACAAACAGCATAAAATGTGGAAAATAGGGTTACAGCAGTCAACATTGTGTTATAACCTTAATCACTAACTATAAAAACAAACAAATATACTAAAGAATTTGATCCTGCTGAACTTACTTCAAATTAAGCTAATACTAACAATGACCACTGCCCTTTCCTCGATCTTGATATCTTTATCACTATTGGGAAGCTTAATACAAAAAATTATGATAAAAGAGATGATTTTTCATTTCCTATCGTTAATTTTCCATTTTTAGATGGTGACGTTCCCTTGTCACCATCTTATGGCATATCTCTCAACTTGTACGATTCGCTCGTGTATGTAACAACGAATTAGATTTTAGCGAGATAAATGTATGTATTACTGAAAAAATATTACACCAGGGTTTTCGATAACACAACCTAGTCAAAACATTTACTAAATTTTATCATCGTTACAAGGACATCATTCGTAAATATAACTCAACATGAAGACTTCTTACAAGTTCAGGTATTTCACATTCAATCTTTTATGGTTTTATTCTTTACAAAGCACAAAAATGTCAGTATTCACCTCAAAAGCTAACAAAACCTTTAAAAAGACTTATGATGAAGGGATATAATTACGATACTGTTGTCAGGAAATCCATCAATTGGAAATACAACTTTAAAATTTTGATGGATTCAGTCGAGGATTATGCCAGGCAATGGGCTAAGCGTGAGAAGGAAGACGTAGACACTCTTTCCGAATGGATTAAGGCAGTGAGGTCGTTGATACAAATCAGAATTAAGAAACTGAATGGGTCGTTCAATGCTCATACTACGTCAATCTTTAAAGATTCTAATGTTGCAAAACACTTATCCTACCTTCATGACAAATATGTTGTTGTCCCCGCAGATAAAGCCCCAAACAACATCGTGTTTTTGTGTAAAACTCATTACATTAACTGCTTGTTAAACGAATTAAGTATTGACAATTCACTTGGAAACCCAAAATATACCCTCACGACACTTACCAAAGAGGAAATCCTGGATAATCATAGGTCTGTTCTATGTTCCTTTGGAATTTCAACCAAAGATGATGAACTGGATCTTCCATCACTGTATTGGATACCTAAACTGCATAAGTGTCCTTACAAACAACGGTATATTGCTGGGTCGTCCAAGTGCTCCACGAAACCTCTATCTAAATTATTAACATCTATTTTATCAGCAATCAAAGACGGGCTTCAAAATTATTGTGAAACTGCCTATTCTAGAGGTGGCGTGAATCAGATGTGGATACTTTAAAATTCAAAAGATCTTTTAGAGGACATACAATCAAACTCTCTTTCATCTTGTAATAGTATTAAAACATTTGACTTTTCTACACTTTATACAAGTATTCCACATTCCAAACTAAAAGAAAAATTTCATAAAAAAGAATGGCCAACGAAGATACAAGTATCTTGTCTTAGGAAGGGATAAATCCTACTTTGCAAAGGATCACTCTGATTCAAACAAAAAATTCTCTGAAACTGACATTATCAAGATGCTTGATTTCTTGATTGACAACATATTTGTTACGTTCGGAGGACGTGTTTTTCAACAGACTATCGGCATTCCTATTGGAACAAATTGTGCCCCTCTTCTTGCCGACTTGTTTCTTTATTATTATGAGGCTGACTTCATACAGGAACTTCGTAGGAAGAAATATAAGAAGTTAGCAATATCCTTTAACTCTACTTTCCGCTATATAGATGATGTTCTTTCACTAAATAATTCAAAATTTGGTGACTATGTCGAACGCATCTATCTCATTGAACTAGAGATAAAGGATACAACAGATGCAGTTAAGTCTGTCTCATATCTTGACTTACATCTTGAAATTGACAATGAGGGTCGATTGAAAACAAAACTTTACGACAAAAGAGATGATTTCAGCTTTCCAATTGTGAACTTTCCATTTCTAAGTAGCAACATTCCAGCAGCACCTGCATACGGTGTATATATCTCCCAATTGATACGATATTCCCGTGCTTGCATTTCCTATCATGATTTTCTTGATAGAGGGTTGTTGCTCACAGGGAAGCTATTAAATCAAGAGTTCCAAATGGTGAAGTTGAAATCATCTCTTCGTAAATTTTACGGACGCCGTTTCACAAATGATATCGGATATGTTCCTTACGTCGTAACTACAATCCCCTTCCCTTTCATAAATGTGACCTACCGAATTAGACTATTTACCGGATTTGATATCTCATAAGCAACACGACGGGTGCCACATTTGAAGCAGGATCTTCTTACCCTTCCGGAGCACCTGAGATCACCCCTAGTTTTTGGTGGGGTTTGTGTTGTTTATTCTTTAGTTTTCTATGTTGTGTCATTTGTACTATTGTTTGTCTGTTTGTCCTTTTCATTGTTAGCCATGGCGTTATGAGTTTATTTTCTATTTATGAGTTTGACTGTCCCTCTGGTATCTTTCGTCCCTCTTTCATTAAAGATTGCATATTTTGGCTTTAGTTTTGTTTAACCTATACGGTCTTTGCATCGGAAATAAACACATTTATTTTAAAAACCAGTTGTTGGTATGACACGGCTTATGTTCTTCGTCTCGTATATTTCATGATGGTATACTTCTAAACCCCTAACTGGAGTGATTGTGCCTGATATTCATATGATGAAGACATAATCTTTAAATCAGTTTAATTGAGGTCTGGAGCTGGCATGTCAGTAACTGTTAGTAGTCTGTTGTTAATTATGTATTATTGTCATTTTGTTTATTTTCTTGTGATACCTCTTCTGACATCAGACTTCTCTTATACCTAGTTTACTGTGCGTATTGTTGTGCGTTTGTTTTTTTCTACATTGGTTAGAGGTATAGAGAGAGGGTTGAGATTTAAAAAAAAAAAACATGTTTAACCCAGCCGAAATTTTGCGCTGGTCCCAAGTCAGGAGCCTCTGGGCTTTGTTAGTTTTGTATGGGTTTTAATTTTAGTTTCTTGTGTATAATTCGGGGTTTAGTATTACGTCCATTATCACTGAACTAGTATACATATTTGTTTAGAGGCCGCTGAAGGACGCCTTCGGGTGCGGGAGTTTCCCGCTGCATTGAAGACCCATTGGTGGCCTTCGGCTGTTATCTGCTCTATGGTCGAGTTGTTGATTCTTTGACATATTCCCCATTTTCATTTTCAATTTTAAATATGTAACAAAGAAGCACAAAAAGGTATATAGACAAAGCAATTTGTCAAATATGAAAGACAAAAAAAAAATAAAAAAATTGAGGGATGTACGGTCTTTCTATGATTTTGAAAATGATAATATATCGTGTAAAATGTAGAATTACAAAAATACTGAACTACAACGGAAAGTCAAAACGGAAAGTCCTTTATAAAATGACATAATCAAAAGCTCAAACACATCAAACAAATGGAAAACAACTGTCATATTTTATATCTTTTTTAAGTTTAAAACATTAATAACACAACAATATTATTTAATTTTCGGAATTTGAGAAAAGTATTATACAAATATTTACAACTTGTGGATACAGCTAGTGTATACAATCTGATGATGCGTAGAAATAAGAATAGGGCCCCAGAAATTAGGATTATAAACGATTTTGCTCCGTCATGAATGAAAAAAAGAAAATCTACCATGTGCCTAAAACATAAAGTAATATAGTTGATGTTATCTGGCTAAGAACATCAACAAATGGTAAAAATATGTTTCAGCTACACTTTAGAACAATCTTTCTGATTTGATTTGATCTATTTTTTCTGACTAAGTATTGATTGAGAAGTTTAAAAAAATCACCCTTTGAGAAGAACTACACATATAGGTCAAGTGAAATCACCACGTAATGATAGGTGCACTTGATTACAAATATCTTGATTAATTATTTTTTTTAGAGTTTGTTGACAACCGAAACATAAAGCTGTTTGAATTATAAAACATCTACAATGTAATAGAGCAAATTTGGTTAATTTATTCTAATAAAATATATTCCCAAAAAATATGTTAATTCAAGGAGTAAACAAATTTCTATGAAGCCTGAAAGGCCGGGATAGTTTTAGATTTGTTGATGATATTTAGTAAAGTTATTTCATTGAAAAACAATAATATGCGAGTTTATTGCTATTTTTCCTTTGATCTTTTTTTTGTGATAATTTTTCATATCATGCTACTCGCTTGAGATGGAAAATTATCGCTAGAAACTAAGCAGGCACGTGGCGTTGCTAACGAAATTAACATGAAATTGACAACGTCGTCATAGGTAAAATAGCGATAAACAGGTTATCATTGGTCATATCAACTCGATTGCCTTTCTCGCTTTCGCCCTCCCGGCTCAAGCGAGAAAATCAATTTCGTTGAGATGATCAACGATAATCAAAAATTCTCTTGATTTGTCACTGTCATATGCGTTTAAAGTTATAAAATAGTAAAACAAATGTTCAATTGTTCTGAAATTTAATGGAATGTTTACCGGTTCCGTGTAGATAATGTTTGGCTTTTATGCTCTGTAACGTTATCGTTTTTTCCCTGACGATAGCTTTTATACAAATACGTCCTACACGAACCAAAATAATATCACAAAGTTGTGTAACGTCGGATTGTTATGAATTTATGCAAACATATTCCTATCGTTTTTGTTCAATTTATTTTTGAGAGTCTATAATTTTCTAAGATCCAATTAATATCAAATTGTACTACATAATTCAAGAAAAAAAATCGACTGATATGTATTTGTGTTTTAAAATTAACGTTAAAATGTAGAAACTGAAACTTTATTCACAAGTATAGTTATCTTTTGCATCGAAACATAGAACTAGTATACATTTTTATTTAGGGGGTAGCAAAACAAATTCTTTGGTATAGGGGTCTAAATACAGCAAAAACAACATTTTCCAAAAGACCAAAAAAATGAAAAGAAGTATATTTTTAAAGTATATAGATATGTCAACTTACCCTATGTCATACTGTATGTAAATATCAGAATGGATGATAGTTAGCGGTTGTTGCTCAGTTGCTTACAGTTTCAATGTTATAATAGTTAGCAAAGGTACCAGGCTTATAATTCGATACGCCAGATGCACGTTTCATCTACAAAAGACTTATAAATGAGTTGTGAATGGTATTTACATGTTATGTATAATATATACAGTAAAGGTTAAGAAATTTGTCACTAAAGGCAGTGTCCATGGAAAAACCAGGCACTGGATGACACATGACATATTTTGTTTTCAATATTTTTTTTATCTAGAATGAAATTCAAAAGTGTGGCTTTGGCCATTGATTGACACATTAAATTCATCCATTGACTGGGACAATTTAGGTGAACGTTTGTATGTAACGACCACTGCTCACTATGTACTTTTTAAAGACACTTAAACTATGGGGTCACCAAAGGTTCTCAACACCTTAATAAAGTAATTCGAAAAACTAATCAGAAATAACACGATGTTTTGATTTATATCAATTATATAAATCAAAACATAAAGGTTATTCCTGATTAATTTTTTGAATTATTTTATAATTAAAGGCGTTAAGAAACCTTTGGTGACCCCACAGTTTGAATGTCTATCGTAGGTACGTCGTGAACAGTGGTCGTTACAGACAAACGTTCACGTAAGTTGTCCCAGTCAATGGATGAATTTAATGTGTCAATCAATGGCCACAGCCACACTGTTTTGAATTTCATTCTATTTCATATCACAAATTCATTCTTTCTCGAAGTTAAATTTTGCTTTTTATTAACTGCAACTAATAAAGAGAAAAAAAATAGAAAGCACTGAAAATTCATTGAAAAGGGGAGATAACTCTTCATTTTGTACAAAATTTTGTTGCATTGTAAGTGAACTTTAAAATCATTTTCTAAGCCATCCACTGTTGATTCAAAAATATCTTTGACATATTTATCCTTTGTATGATATAAACATTGCATTGGAACCAAAAATTCTGTGGGCAAAAAATTATGTTGTGCCACCCATATCATAGGATTTGCCTGATATTTACTTGGACAGCCTCTTAATTATAAAGAATAAAATCTGACTTCTCAAAACAGTTTATTCATGGTTCTCCAACTATCCGTAAAAGAATGATAACGATAACGTAAGCGAGTACATTTGTACTTATCGTCAGTAAAGGTATGTTCTTTCTCTTACCAACTTATATCGTTGATTTGTTTAATTCATGAATTGGTTTCATTGCCAGTGCATATATTGTGTTTAGACAGAAGATGATACAACAGTGATGAAATGGTAGAAACCGTATAAAGGTATAACAAAAATACCGGATTCCAAGGTGAATTCAAAAAGGCACATGTCCAGGAAAACTGATGGAACGAAAGGAAAATAACTGTCATATTCCTGAGTTAGTACAGCAATTTTCTTTTCGGAATAAAATGGTAGGTTTAACCTGGTTTTACATCCAGTTTAAACTTTCACTTGTATGACATTTGTTCATAGTTCCGTAGAATAAAAAATAAAAATTCGATGAGCAACCCAAATAGACAAAACAAGTTCCTGTGACAATAATTGGGATCCAGCAGCCAAAACTGTGTAAAAACACATCGCAGACAAACACCACGTGACTTTTTTAAACGCCAACAAAAAAGTTCTTGTATTTCATAGTACATTAAGAATATAGTACAAACTTTATCGATAATGTATATACACTGTAAAATTTCTTGCGTCCGAAATGCACCTCTGAACACAACCGCACCAGGAACGCTCAAGGCTAAAAATCCCGAAAGCCTGAATGCATAAATACCGATTCACGTCAAGGTCAAAGGACAAAAAGCACATTTTTGTGCAAAGAGAAATAAATGCAACAGTAGTATACCGCCGTTAAATAGTCCTAAATCGATTTAACTGAAACAAATCTGGGTAAAAAACCAAAACCGAGGGAGACACATCAACAATAAGGAGGTATAAAAAAAGAAGATGTGGTATGATTGCCAATGAGACAACTCTCAACACGCTACCAAAATGACACAGAAATTAAAAAACTATAGGTCACCGTACAGCCTTTAACAATGAACAAAGCCCATACCACATGTCTAAGACATGATGTAGTTACGATATCGACGATATCTATTTGATATCAACATTTTAAATGTCCTTGTAATGTGAAGCATACATTCTTTACTTTGTATAGATTTCACGTTGTATTCATATTTAACTAGAGTCGATATCGTCGACATTTCAATTTTCCCTTTTAACATGTTGTTTTGATTCATAACTGTGTACTCATTTCAAACAAGTGTCAATTTCAACAAATACAAATTACAGTGCATATGTATAAATAATAATGTTTATTATTAGATCTATACTCCTCTAACATTCAATTTAAACTGATTTCTGTTTCTTTGAAGGGCTCAGAATATTTTTCATATTCTGCTAGGCGTTCCTACACTCCTCAAGTTTTACTCAAAATTATTTAAATTTTCTATAAACTTCATCGCAATGTACATTGTAACATCCTACATATCCTTCTTTATAAATCACAAAATTGATATCGATCCGATTCGATATCGTGTCGACATTTTCGATATCGACGATATCGACGTATATGTATGCCTTAGTGTGTCATGGATGTTTAAAACAAACATCGATATCGTTTCATTATCGTGTTGACATTACCGATATCGACGATATCCACATATGAACATGATTGACTACAAGGGGAAAACAACGAAAGAACAGAAACACTGAACTGCTACAAAAACAAACGCCAACATTCATAGAATCCGGATCCAGTAATTTGGAATTTGGTGAGCGAATTAGCTAAACTTCAAGTTTAAAAAGGGCAACAGTAGTATACCGTTGTTCAATAGTCATAAATCGATAAGGCAAACACAAATCCAGGTCACAAACCAAAACCGAGAGAAACATATTAACTATTAGAGGAAAACATTCAATTTTAAAGGTACTTCTTTTTCTTTTTATTCTTCGTTTTATGTATTGCTTTGATATATATTTTTTAGATTATCAATATTAATTTTGAAGTTGTCAATAATCACATAATAACATTAACGGTACCAGGGTTGCGTTCAATATCGTAGCGGCTACGTAGTCTACGTAGATTTCTGCTATCAATATCGATGTAGCAGCTAGGCTAGCTACACGTTCAATAGTCATAAACCTACGTAGCCCTATGTAGCTGCTACGATATTGAACGCAACCCAGTAAATATCAACTCATTTGTGTCGTTGTTTGTTTTAATACTAAACCTTTAGTTAGTTTCAGTCATAAATTCTGTCAAGCTGATAATGTGAGCGGCTCGGTTGCAGGTAATTTATAGAAAGTCTTTGTTTTAATTTTTTAGTTGTTATAAACCATAGGACAATCTTTTACTTCGCACCTGATTCTTTCTTCACATCTTACAATTGTACTTGCTTTATTCGAATCTTTGAAAATCAGACCCACGTTAATTTAAAAAGTGTCAAACAATGGGATTGGTGTTTATAATGCAGTTACAGCTGTCGTGTTTCGGAAGGTATAACAGCGAGACCTATATACGATGTAATTTAAAAAACATATTTCACAGTTATACTTGTGAATAGTTCCATCTTGTAAAGGTTAATCATTATAGTTCAGAGAACGGTCTTCAACACGGAAAACTAAATACAGTGTTTCAGTAGTAAATATAATTATTATTGAGTCCCACTTACGTTTCATGAGAAAGCGTAAGTTAAGCGTTTACTTTTGATGAGAACGTGTAATGAAAGTATTTTTTTTAATTTAACTTCTGTAAATTTTTAATTTCAATCAATTGTTAAAACAATAAAAAAAAATCCTTTCTTGTAAGATGAGCTTTTCATAAACCTTACTATGTAAGCCGTGTAAATGTTTAGAAATTCGGCACTTTATTTGTTTAAAAAAATATGCGGGTATTGAAAAATTTGTGTAAATTAATCAGAATTATCAATATAGAAGAATGTTGTGCAGGTTGATCATCAATCTCTCATCCATTTTATGCTCGTTTTGATTGGTTGAACTACTGAGAATATCCCAAGATTAACAAAGCTCTGATTGTCATACAAGTGAGCGGTTTAGCTAGCTATAAAATAAGGTTTTATCCATCATTTTCTACATAAGAAAATGCCTGTACCAAGTCAGCAATAGGACAGTTGTTATCCATTCGTTTGGTGTGTTTGAGCTATTGATTTGATTAGAGACTTTTCGTTTTGAATTTTCCTCGGAGTTCAGTATTTTGTGATTCTACTTTTTCCCACATTTAAACAAAAACTTTTACTGGGAAGATCCTGGACAAACTCAAGTAAGAAATTACCACCTCAAAGGAACATAAATAGCACTATAAGTATTACATGCATGCAGGCTCTTGGACACACCTCTCAAGCTAAAATTACATCATGCAGAAATGCACCTTATTTTGAGTTTTTGCTGCTATCAAAAATCAAATTTTGGAACTTATTTTTTCGGAATCATTTGGCAATCCTTCCAATCTTTCGCTTCTTTACGTAAATCTCTTCAAAATTGGAGCACAATTGGTAAGCTGTGTTCCCTTAACGAATCATTTTTTTAAATGTTCATGTATTCACATAGAAGTAGTTATTTCAAAGTTAAATTGTTGAAGGAAATCCTCCAATGTAACAAAACTTATTTGGGGAGGGTTGAGATCTCATAAACGTGTTTAACCCCGCCGCAATTTTGCGCCTGTCCCAAGTCAGGAGCCTCTGGCCTTTGTTAGTCTTGTATGATTTTTAATTTTAGTTTCTTGTGAATAATTCGGAGTTTAGTATGACGTCCATCATCACTGTTCTAGTATATATATTTTTTAAGGGGCCAGCTGAAGAACGTCTCCGGGTGTGGGAGTTTCTCGCTACATTGAAGACCCATTGCTGGCCTTCGGCTGTTATCTGCTCTATGGTCGTGTTGTTGTCGCTTTGACACATTCCCCATTTCCTTTCTCAATTTTATTATTTACAGGAATGGACACATTACTAGTATATACAAGCACTCATAGTACTTTATTCAATACGTATAGTATGTAGATTTGATATTAAAAACAATTTCTAGCTAAATAAAATCCATAAACGGCCGACACTGATTTAAAGTAGTTTCTCCTCTATAACAGTTTTGAACATTAAAACGAAATATTAAATAAAAGACACTACTATTTTGTAGTAATTGGCACAGGTTGGCTGTCACTGTGCACCACAGCTCACAACATGGGACTCTATATATGTGGAAAAACCAAAGAACTCTTTTTCTCAGAAAAACAGTCAAACATCCAAACATTCTATTCACACTGATCTGTGTCCACATTTAGTCTATCTATAGGAATTTTATATGGTTTTAATGTTTTGATTTTATAGAAAAGCTGTTTATCAGTGTGGACTGGCTGATTTTTCGGTATTGACGCAATTACGTGCGTAACGTGTTCAGCGTATCTAACAAATAGTTAGCGTCACAATATCCCCATCGCACTTTTAAACAGCGTGTAAACCAACGTTCTTCGGCGAGGACCATTATAGCACTTCAGAGTGGCCATCGCGGTTCGGAATAAAATCGCGGTTCAGGGTCTTACATATATATAATCAAGGGATATGATTTAAGTAAACAATATTTAAAATCATATATTTTATGATGGTATAATGCTTAACCCCCAACGGGAGGGATTGTGCCTGATATTCATAGATGAAGAGATAATCTTTCAATCAGTTTAATTGAAGTCTGGAGCTAGCATGTCAGTTAACTGCTAGTAGTCTGTTGTTATTTATGTATAATTGTCATTTAATTTATTTTCTTTTGTTACCTCTTCTGACATCAGACTCGGACTTCTCTTGAACTGAATTTTAATGTGCGTATTGTTATGCGTTTACTTATCTACATTAGCTAGAGGTATAGGGGGAGGGTTGAGATCTCAAAACACATGTTTAACCCCACCGCAAGTCAGGAGTCTCTGGTCCCTGTTAGTCTTGTATGATTTTTAATTTAAGTTTCATGTGTATAATTCGGAGTTAAGTATGACGTCCATTATCACTGAACCAGTATAGATATTTGTTTAGGAGCCAGCTGAAGGACGCCTTTGTGTGCGGGAGTTTCTCGCTGCATTGAAGACCTATTGGTGACCTTCTGCTGTTGTGTGTTCTATGGTCGGGTTGTTGTCTCTTTGACACATTCCTTATTTCCATTCTCAATTTTATGATGAAGTTGTGTTACGTCACAAGTCACACGTCATCAGAATCCAGATTCTCCCCATACCTTAAAGTGTTAAATTTATAAAAAGATATGACTGAAACAAAAAACTATACCCCCCCCCCCCTTTCCTTAAAGTTAAATGGTTGCTCTCTAAGATGTTGTATAATTGCCATTGAGACAACACTCCACTTAGAGAACCGACCGTGTGAGAGCTGTATAGTCTATCAAGTTCCGTAAAAACTTCCTTCATCATCCAGTAGAGACCAAACGACATAGAAGTTAACAACTTTAAGTCACCGTTTGACCCTCAATAATGAGCAAAAACCGTAACGCATAGTCAGCTATAAAAGGCCCCGAAATGACAAAATGTAAAAAAAAAAAAAAAAAAAACGAGAAAACTAACGACATGGTTTATGAACAAAACAATAAACGAAAAGCAAATATGATAATCAGCAACAAATGACATATTTCATATTTCATTTATGCATAAATCACGAAAATGTAAAAAAAAAAAAAAAGGTTTCCATACTTCAAAATTTCTTAGGGTCTGGATGGGGTTTACATTAAAGAGAATGGTGGCAAAATAATTATGAAGAGACGTTAATGGGCAAGATGTATGAAGAATAGAAAATAAAGGGGTACAAAAGTATAAATTCAGTTCAATTGAAATATTCATTGCTATTAAACAAAACATTTATACCATGTGGCACACATTAAACAAATTAAAAAAAAAACAATATCAACAAGATATAAACACAATACATTATAGCATGTGACACAACAAAATAAAATAACTTTAATTTAAGTACTAGGTAATAATAAAATACTGATTACAAAAATGAACGATGTACAGAATATAGAAATCGCTAAATTACTCGACACTTTAATAGGAATAAGTACAATCATTTTCTAATCACGAGAATTTTACAGAATAAACGATATTTTTGCAGATGTTAAAAAAATACTACACTTAAAAGTAGTAACCAATCCAGACCCTCTTGTCTTCAGTAAATGCATAAGACACAGCAATATTTACACAACTTCATTTTTAAAGACGTTTTCCTATAGCGAGTTACTTGAAAATTTCAATTCAAAATATCTTCCCAAAATTTAATCAAAATTAAAAAAATAAATAAACTATTTCACTTCCGTCGTTGATATAGTAACATTTCAAATAAGATTTCTTTTTTATTTCCTGAAAACTAAGGTTATGGAATTTGATAACATTTACAGTTTGGAGGATGAATGAAATTAGACATTATTTGACCCCTCAAATTAGACATTATTTGACCCCTCAAATTGCAAAAGTAGTAAAATTTCCCACTGACACCATTTGAAAAGTACATATTAAAGGTATTGCTAAATTAAGGAAAATAAAATTGAGAATGGAAATGGGGAATGTGTCAAAGAGACAGCAACCCGACCACAGAAAAAAAAACAACAGCAAAAGGTCACCAACAGGTCCTCAATGTAGCGAGAAATTCCCGCACCCGGAGGCGTCCTTCAGCTGGCCCCTAAACAAATATATACTAGTTCAGTGAAATGAACGCCATACTAAACTCCAAATTGTACACAAGAAACTAAAATTAAAATAATACAAGACTAACAAAAGACTGATATAATCTTCACACTTTTGTACAGAAAGGTTATATGTGTTCATTTGTAATATCGCTATGTTATAGACGTCATGCACATTCCAAAATTACCTTACTTGACCTAAAATAGTCAGTTTACATGTCCTAAAATGGTCATAATATTATACATCGGTCACTTTAGCACAAAAATGTAAGAGGTTAGTAGCCCTAACAAAAAATTTAATATCTATCGAATTTACGGGAAAAAGTAAACAATGGTTACCGGCTTATCCTACTCTATATGTCAGAGAAAAGCTATACAACAACATAAGTTAATAATTCAAATCTTCATTATGATTATGCTACATGTATAGCAAGTGACACAACATAACAAACAAACCAAAAAAAAAAAAAACAACCCCAAAAAACCAACAATATAAACAACCAAAAGATTATATGCAGCTTTCATCATTCTATGTTAAGATACATATATAAAATCTATATTTTTCGCAACAACAATAAGTATTGCGAAACAAACATGATGAAATAATTGTTCATTCTGAGAATTTAATAAGACACAATATATGTGTGTCGACTGTGTATTTCATGAAAACAGTGCTACGTTTTTTGATTGAGATAAGCCATTCCAAATGATATTTTATAGTGTGTCTTTCTATGTTGTGATGTTACACTATTGTTTCAGATAAGGGAGACGGTTTGATACCATTAAAACGTTTACTCCCGCTGCAATTGTTTGCACCTGTCCTAATTAAGTCAGTAATCTGATGTTCAGAAGTTGTCGTTTGTTTATGTAGTTCATAAGTGTTTCTCGTTTTTTATATCGATTGAACCGTTGGTTTTCCCGTTTGAAATTTTTTCACTAGTGATTTTATGGGGCCCTTTCTAGCTTGCTATTCGGTGTGAGCCAAGGCTCTGTGTTGAAGACCGTACCTTGACCTATGATGGTTTATTTTTATAAATTGTGACTTGGATGGAGAGTTGTCTCATCGTCACTCATACCACATCTTCCTATATCTATATAATAGAAAACGTGTTACATCTGAATGTATTAGAATATAATAAAATATACAAGTTTTTTTTATAGAGGACTTCATGACTGGTATCAGAATACCACATCTACAGTTAATAAAATTGAGAAAGGAAATAGGGAATATGTCAAAGAGACAACATACCGGCAAAAGAGCATAAAACAGCCGACGATAACCCAATCTTTTCGTTATGTAAACGTCTTAAACGGTCTAGATAACAAAGTGTAAGAAATCACATAAATCTATGATACTTGGTGTTTTTTTTACATGTCAAAATGTTGCAACCATAAATCAGGGAAAAAGACAAGACTCGTACTTTACTGATTAATTGTATAATTTAATGAGAAAAGCTTTCTTGCGTGCTATTCAAAATCAATAGTTCTGCATTCATTGCGTGAAAACGCTTTAAAATGGCTATTTTGTCAACTTATAAGCGATTTAACTTTGAAACACTCATTTATGCTTTGTTAGAACTGACATCGTATTTCACTCAGTAAAAATGACAGCTCGCAGACATCCGACAATTGAACGTATTTGTCCAACCGCGGTTGAGTTAAGTCATGCGCAATCATAACATCAACGTATCATGGCACTACAGAAAAAGTTATCTGGCAGACTACATAAACCGCACGTGTTCATACCATGGAAAATATAGGGGGCTTAGACATAAATGACTTTGAATGAAATTAAAATACCATCATAAAAATGTCTGTTGAATAATGGTGAATCGGTTACCAAGGTTACGTATGCGATAAATCATATCATCGTATAAGGGACAAGCGACGTCATATGTATAGCCCCGTATTTCTGTTCTAATCACATGTTGTCTCGGAATTCAGTATTTGTACAAGTGATTTAGAACATAATATATAAATGTCAGAAACTCTGTATTTCATAAATATACTACTCTACAAAAGGAACGATACAGGGCAATGTATTTTTCATATATAATGAAATTGGATATGTTCCAGACCATATGATACGCGTATGGTCATGACCATATAGGTATATACTCATATGGTCCGACCGTACGCGTATGGGCGGGGTAATTAACACGTTTACTTTAAATACGACCCTTCTAGATGCCATGTCATTAAAAAGAATATTTTATTATATTTTAATGATAAAAAAGATTAACTAAATAAAAATAAGAAGTTTAACACAGTTAATTTTACTCAATATGTGTAAGTCAGTACAATAAGAAGATGTCAAACTCACTGTACAGAGATAAATAATTGCCCTATTGGTATAATTTTTAAAGTGTTATTTTCTCATAAAAAAACCATTGATTCAAGGTAAAAACAAGACAAATATTTTCAAAAATCGCATTTTCACCTAAAAATTCAAAAATCGATAAAAGAAGTTAATACTATTAAACTTAAACGTGGTCTGCTTAAAAGTTTGAATGCCTTTGCAGATATTTGAATACTTCATACTCATCTTCGAAATTAAGTTCCGACTTTTGTTATCATTTTCCACAAAATTTTGACCCTTAAGTTCGATAACTCGGTATTTTCTAACTTTCAAATTTGGTCAGATTCTTTTAATCATATGTATTTTCTTTGTACATGCATGCTTTTCATTGGTTTAGTTCAAACTTGTGTATCGTTTCTTTTTATGGCTACTATATGTTGTTTATTTTTTTGTTGAAATTATATCACCATATATCTATGCCAAGGCCGGTTCTTGTTTTACATATTATATTATATACATGGATATTTTTCCTCACAAGTTGATGCCCATCTTTTTAGATTTTATCCTTTTCAATGACACTGTATAATTGAAGTACAATCCATTATCATATATTATTCATAGGTTTTAAATCAATTTGAATGTTGTATGTATTTTTTATAAAAACTTTTAATAGAAATATTTCTCGTCTGCGTAAAATGATTCCAGAAATTAGGAAACAAACACTTTAATATTTAAAAATTGCATCCCCCCCCCCCCCCAAAAAAAAAAATACCGCATGAATGAATATGGAGCTTTTTCTGCTTAGTTGTTTTTGGTGAACAATTGATATATGTAAAATTAAGGAGATGTGGTATGATTGTCAATGAGACAATGGTCTATATTAGATTTTTATCAATATCCATAGTATATCATGAAGCCAATGTACTATTAAGTATGGTGATATCCCAGTAAAGGTCGTCTGCGAAATGTATGGTACGAGGGTCTTGATTGGATCCCAGTATGATATCCATATTAGTGAAGTTTAGTGAAGGTCGTCTGCGAAATGTATGGTACGAGGGTCTTGATTGGTTGATCTTAGTTTCTGAATTCTTCAATTTTTTAGACCATTTTTTTTTATTGGTAGATCTTAATTTCTGAATTCTTCATTTTTAGACGTTTTTTTCTCTATTCTTTATTTGTTTTGCCCATAAATCTAATCCTGATCCTACGATATGATATGTGTTCCTGATTCCATTTTATATTCTATATTGATTTCTTAGCGATATGAATATCTACCCTTGTAAATCAATGAAAACAACACGTTGATATGATGCTTACATATTTCATAAACCTTATAAGGATACATTTTGATAGTACACAAAAAAAAATATAAACAGCTTTGTCTGAATTGAAAATGTCAACAAATGACTAATAGAGCCAGTGGATCTGAAGTCAATGAATTTAACTGACTTTTAAGTTTTGCAAAGTAAAAAAATCACATTATTTTTCTGAGAATTTTTTTTTTTTTAAAGTTCATCCTTGTGAGAAACAAAATGAAATCATGAATAAACAAAATGTCTTATCAAATGAAAAACGTCTATTTTAACGTTAAAAATATATTATACATTTAGAAAAAATATCGTATTCCCTACAGGCTACATATATGCTGGTAAAACATTGTCCTCTGATTTTTATATATTTTTTATTCCTGAATTTAACCTAAATTAGCAGCTAAGACAATATTTTGAAATATATAATTGTTCACTTCAATTATGTAAAATTCCGACCACTTCTCAGACTTACGGCATAATTTACCTGAAAGATTACAATTTTCATCTTTCCAGTGATATATAATTCAGCCGTGTGTTCAGATGGTGCATTAAATTATTAGATCTTTCCACTTTTCGTGGAAAGACCTTTTGTTTTTCTTCTGATTATTTTTTTTTTTTTCTTCTGCCGTCTGAGATGCTTTTTTGTCTTACAACATATCGAATGGATTTTTTGGCCAATGATGTTGTACAGTAATGGGGGTTTCAAAACTCACCCTGTGTGACCGAACACTTATTCTTATAGGAGTTATCTCCCCGCGTCCCTTTTTTCTTGTTATCGCTATATCTCTAAAACCGTAAAAGATTTTAGCAAACTGTTTTCACCAAATTGTTCGTCTACTCTTGAGAATGATTTGGTTTATTTTGACTTGAGTGATCGGAAGACATCTTATGGGAGTTATTTCCCTTTGAAAATTTAAGATAGGCGATTTGTTGGATAAATTCATACGTTATAAGTCGTAGAGGCAGTCTTTTGATATGAAATCCTTGGTCCATTTGAAGGAAATTGAGGTCAAGGTCAAAGGTCAAGGTCATGTTCTAAATTTTGAATTTTGCTTGTTATCGTTATTCCACAGAAACTGTGACAGTAAATGATATGATGTGTTTGCCAAATAACTGTTTACAATAAGGCTCAACTTCAACCTATTTCAGTCAAAGTGTTTTGGTTAACCCTTATAGGAGTTTTCTCCCCTTTTGTATTTCAAATCAGTATTTCTCCACAACCATACAAGTGATTGACCTCCGGTCTTCCGTTTTGAGTTCACTGACCTATGACCTTGAAATTGAGATCAAGGTCGAAGGTCAAGGTCATGTTATAAATTTTGAATTTTGCTTGTTATCGTTATTCAAAAGAAACTGTTACAGTTAATGATATGATTTGTTTGCCAAATTACTGTTTACAAAAAAGCGCAACTTCAACCTATTTCAGTAGAAGTGTTTTGGTTAACCCTTATAGGAGTTTTCTCCCCTTATGTATTTGAAATCAGTATTTCTCCACAACCATACAAATGATTGACCTGGGGTCTTTTGATTTGAGATCACTGACCTATGACCTTGAAATTGAGGTCAAGGTCAATTTGACGTTCTAGAGTTTGACCTTTGCTAAAAATTATTTTCTGTTCATACTAAAACAATTAAGTCTTCTGCATATACCTATTAATCTTATTTTTTTATATCAATTCGAAGAACCAAATTACATCAACAAGGAGTGACATTTTCTAACATCGTTTTTTAAATTTCATTCTTATTATCGAGGTGGAAAGACCTTCAATTGTTCTCTGAAGAATTGGTTTTTAATTGTTTTCATGTTTCTATCGCTGGTCTGTTCCCTGTCCAGTTGGGATTTTCTCTCTTTTTTTCTTCTTTAAATTTGAGGAATTTAGTATTCATTCCAGATCTCTGTTTAGAATTTGTTAAATTTATTTACAAAACTCTGGCGATCTAGAGTTTGATGAAGACTATTTAAAATACACAAAAATATCTATACGGTCGAAGACAGTATTTCGACCTCTTTATGCGTGTTGGTTTTAGATGTATCTGCTTGGGTGCTTTTCCATCATCGTGCACCCCAAAATATATTATGCAAGTCACCTACAATAGTATTGTCGTTAGTCTTATTCATAAGGCAATGCTTTAAAAAAACATGATTGTAGAATGTGTATAATTTGGGTTCTACCAAATACTTTTGATCCGTTTATGGTTTAAAATTGAATTCATGGTATAAACTTACTTTTCATTCAATATAAATGATACATGGTTATGACATAACAGCTGCACTGAAATAGTTTTTCGCGCTTTTCACAAAATATACAAATTTTGCAGGACTCATTTTTTCCAAAACATTGTTTCTGCAATAATTACAGACTTTTTGCATTAAACTCATTCAGAACTTTTTGAATGTCCATTAATAACATAAATTCAATTTTAAACCATAAACGGATCAAAAGTATTTGGTAAAACCAAAATTTTACACATTCTTCAATCATGTCATTTCACATTGTTTTCAATAGAAGTGTTGCAATACTTTTTTCCAGGTGTATACATATTAAAACAAATTGTTTGATGTCAGATCTCACAAGTTGGTAGTTTTCGTTGGATATATTCATGATAAATATAAAAAAGAAGATGTGGTATGATTGCCAATGAGACAACTCTCCACAAGAGACCAAATGACACAAAAAATAAAAACTATAGGTCACCGTACAGCCTTTAACAATGAGCAAACACATACCACATAGTCAGCTATTTAAAGCCACCGAAACCACAAATGTAAAACAATTCAAACGAGGAAACTAACGGCCTAATTAATGTACAAAAAAAATTGAACGAAAAACAATTATGTTACACAGCAACAAACGACAATCACTGAATTAGAGACTTCTTATTAGGGTTTAGAGATGGCGTATAAATGAAATTTGTCTATAATTGTTAAATATCTATATTGATCTTGAAAAATATCATTAGTTTGTGTGTGTTTACTAACTACAACGGTTAGTGTTCATATCTATCACAGTTTCATCAGTCCATATAATTTTATACGTTTTCTGATTTTAGATAAAGGAAATGTTGAGTATATGTCACTGTGGCAGCAACCCACCGTCACATAGATAGTTTTCGGGTAAATTTGAACGTTTCAGATGACTGTTAAACCAGAAAAGCGCGCCGGAAGCATTAACTAAGGAACGAAGAACGAAGGGCGGGAATTTTGACTTCAACTGAAAAGATCGTATGCTTTTTTTCCTTTTTTTTTTTAATAATCAAAGGCTTTAGGCATGTATGTACTGTATGTATGGATACTTGATAAGGTTAAACATTATAGAAATGAAAACCATTAAACGTTTGTTTTTTACATATTTTTTTACCCAACGGTACTGTAAAATGTCCTTTTTCTTTTCATAATGCAGACATGAAAACTATTCAATAACATTCAATACAAATACTAAGTGTATTAGTGATGTAAAGCCTCCGTTATCTGAATTGAAACTTTAATTAAGTCTTTCAAACAACAAAGAGATCTTACATATATCATAGCTGTGTGATGCTACCTTTGAAATTATCTGTCAAGTAAACAACCATGTATATTTCTGTAAACAATGTAACAGATTACTTAGAGGGTTGTTATCTTTATGGGCTGGCGTATTAATATCATGACGTAATCATAACGGTCTAAGAATATATACATGTATATCAGGAATTAAAAGATTCATACCTACTTATATATTTAAAACCAACTTCAATTGGTATCAAAAGTCTGTGTTTATTTTACAAATCATTGAAAATGAAAATGGAAATTTTGTTTGAGGGAAAGGGCGTTTCTATGCGGAAGTACGCGACATTTAAAAAATTTAAAAAATATTTCACGAAGGACGAAAAATATTTTGTAAGAAACGAACGGAGTATGTTTGCCCTATGCACATGGAAAAAGCATGAAAGAAAAACGGGCAAATAACGGTTATCTATAGTTGTTAATTTCTGGGCAATTTGGTCTCTTGTGGAGAGTTGTCTCATTGACAATTATACCACATCTTCTTTTTTATTAATTGTTTGCTAGAAAATACACTTCAATTTTAAAGATCGATTGCTAGAAGTAAAATGGATTAATTGAAACTTTCCAAAATAATAATAAAGGCTTGCTATTTTAGGATTGTATTAATCATTTGGTAGCTAATTTATATGTGTAAGGAATCTCTATATGTTAAAAGAAGATTTCATTTAACTTATTTTGGAGTGACGTTAAAAAAGGGGCTTAAAAATAATTAAGAATTTACATAATTTATAGCTATTGACCAAGCAAGAAGGTATATATTTATCCACACGGCTCGGGTGACCCTATTTAACCCGAACGACGTAAGAGTTCGACTTAACATCACCACCGTGCAGATTAAATGCAATGCCATATGTTCCGACTTGAATGTCCAATAATACATGACGCCATCAATTTACGTTAACGTTTTGGAAATATGCGGATGATATTCCGCAATCCACGACTTGCCGGTTAGAAAGTTTCTTGTAGGGTAAAGAAAGGGGAAAATACGTCTTTATGCAGTAAAAGTTGGTAAGTTTAAAAACATTAACTTTTTTTATATTCAGGCTTCTTCCTATAAAGTGTAACACTATTTGGAGAATTACAATTAAATGTTAGATTGTTTTTGGTATCGTTTCTGTTAAAATTCACAATTTTTAATTTTTATATAAATTAGTGACGATTTAGAATTTGACATATTGTGTAAAATATATTCTATTGCAGAAAAATATTTTGCCTTCTAGATGTCCTTATTTTTGTCACAGTTTGCCATTTGATTGCTGTGTTATTGACGTATAATCTACATTTCCTACAGTTTTAGTTCCATTTGGTGTACTTTTTTAAATTGATGTGCGAAAAATCATTACTGAAAGGGTTATTGAGTATAGAATAATTGCTTTTCTTTCCCTCAATCATATGCTTAGAAGATATGAACAAATGTTCAGTAAAAAAAACTAAAAAATGTTTAACTTTTAAATTTTCAACTAATCCCCGCTAATCCCCGCTCCACCTAAAAAAAGGTTTTTCTTCAGTATCATATTTTTAACATAGCGCATCCCGCTGTTTTGGCACAAACTTTAATCCGATCCCCCAAATTAGTCACTAAATTAAAAAGTTGTAATAAACTAGGTATAGGGGGAGTGTTGAGATCTTACAAAACATGTTTAACCCTGCCGCATTTTTGCGCCTGTCCCAAGTCAGGAGCATCTGGACTTTGTTAGTCTTGTATGTTTTTTAATTTTAGTTTATTTATATGTTTTGGAGTTCAGTTTGACGTCCATTTTCACTGAACTAGTACACAATTTTAATATAGTGGCCAGCTGAGGATCATCTTCGGGTGCGGGATTTTATTGCTGCGTTGAAGACCCATTGGTGGCCTTCGGTTGTTGTCTGCTCTTTTGTCTAGTTGTTGTCTTTTTGACATATTCCCCATTTCCATTCTCAATTTTATTTGTTTTGATGCGACATGTCTTCAAATATTAGTACAGTAGAAAATAAATAGAGGGGGGATGGGGGAAAGTTAAAGATTGAAAAGTAAAACTTTTTTCTTCTGTTTACTTAAAATATTCTTAATTCAGGTACATCTATCCTCGGTTCATCTTTCTCTAAGCATATTATTAAGGGAAAGAAATGCAATTAATCTATACTCAATATGAACCGTGGATCGCGGATTATCGTCTGCATATGTCTTTATATGTTGTGATATTGTTTCAGTTTAGGGAGAAGGTTTGGTACCATTAAAACATTTAATTCTGCTGCAATTGTTTGCACCTGTCCTAAGTCAGGAATCTGATGGTAAGAAGTTGTCGTTTGATTATGTGGTTCATACGAGTTTCTCATTTCTCGTTTTATATTTAAATCAGACCGTTGATTTTCCCGTTTGAATGGTTTCACCCTAGTATTTTTTGGGGGCTCCTTATAGCTTGTTGTTCAGTGTGAGCCAAGGCCCCGTGTTGAAGACCGTAAATTGACCTATAATACTTTACTTTTTACAGAGGATGACCTTGAGGTCACTCCGATGTATTGTTATCGCTTAAATTTCCGTCATGCATAAATTAGTCAAATTAGTTTTGGGTTTTTAACACCAGTAAAAAAAGTTCATTTTCATACCTGCGATTTCTGTTCTCCGGTTGTACGATGTTTCAACAAAATATGGAATCATTTCAGTTGTTGATTTAGTGGTGAAAATTTGACTGAATTATATCTTAATAAATACGATTTTATATGTTTAATTGGTGTTTCAGAAAGAGGTCAGGTGCTCTTGTTCATTCATAAAATTATCGTTCATTCATAAATTTATCGTAAAATAAAAATCACTACACAGGTTATACGTGTAGTGTAAATGACCACCTGTAATCTAAAAATAGCGGTCTCACTAATGACGACAAGAAAAATTTTAGCGACAAGAAGCGTCAAGAACGGACAAGAAGAATAAATTAAGCGACAAGAAGACTAGTTAGCGACATGAAAACTTCTAGTATCGCATGAGGATGACACATATCAAATGAACAATTATGTGTGGGACTTAGTTTTAAGAAATGATGTCAAAGTAACACTATGAAAATATTTTTAGTAAACTGAAATATATATTTATTTTTTACATGTTTATGTCTTGTAAGTTATTTTATTTCTGTCCCATTTTTCAACATTAGCGTCTCGAAAGGTGAAATGTTTTAACTGAATGGTTAATTTAAATTAATTATGAAAATTGTTAAAATTAAATAAATAAAAGTAATGATTGCCCAGTTACAAACACTACCAGGGGATAATCCATAATTACCCCCAACTTTAACCTGGTAAACTTGTTGTCTCCTTGTGAAATATAAAACATATTAAAAATGATTTCCTGCTTAAGTCTTTTATTGATATAAAGTCAAAACCTTCTTGCTTTTCACTAGACAACCATGTCCTGTCAGGTTTAATTCTTATATATGTAGATGAAAAATAAAAGTCCCCAAAACATTAACATGGCAGCAATTGCTTTTACAGCCTTTAAGGCTTTGATTTTTTTTACAGAAGAGTGTCCACCATGCACTTGCACTGCACTATAATAATAGTAGAATAGAATTATCATATACAAATAGATGAAAATTATATATACATGCAATCGTAATATTAATAATATATATAACAACAAACCAGTGTATTCTCTACGACTATTATTATATAAGTATAATAGTCCAAGGTATACTGATTTCTTGCACTACAATATAATAGTTATTACGGTGAGGTTGAATTTCCTGTCATTTATTCATCATCCAAACACGAACGTGTATCAGAAAAAAATATCTCTGTAAATTAACCCAAGTTTCAGGTATAGAGATGTGATCTGTTTCTGTGACATGTGCTTTTGACCATCCACAAGAACCTGCGGTCATCCGATGTTCAGTACTTCAGTACTTTGATTTAAATTGTTACTTGGTTGAAGAGTTGTCTCATTGACACTCACACTTCATCTTCTTATATCTAATTACATTTAAAGGGCACATATATTCAAAATAAGAGTAATTAATAGTGGTCATGGTCATTAGACGTTCCTTGCAACAACACTAAAAGGGATTTAACAATTTTGTAGGAAGGATCTGAAATGAAAGTTTAAGAATTTTTACATAACCCATACAGTGCAGGGGCCGTCTATTACGTCATCTACTCAAAATACAGTTGTCTCAAATGCGAAATTATGAACATTACCACATTCATATTTAAAAGTCCACATTTACGTCACGCGTTTTCACACGTTTTATGACATGAGTTCTCATTGTTGGCAAGTATGTGTTTCCCAACACAAGGCTGTTTTATTATCATGTTTCAATGCTGTTGCAAAGTACGGAAACATATTAGCACCACACAATTTGCGAAACCTTTGCACAATAACGCAAACACAGAAACAAATATAAAACAAACAATTGTGTGGCGCTAATACGCTTCCGTACAAAAGTAATAGAGTATATTAGCATATCATTGATACTTTAAGGATACTTCAGTCTATTATATAATGAGGACATCTTTTTCTTTAGTGTATCATATAATTGGGTCCTCTCATCTTTCTAACTTAAGAATGATGAAAAGTAAGATAGAACGACAAAACATGATATAAACCTTTGCATGATAAAGTACATTCTTACAGATGAAATGTCTTGAACTTTAGTGGGCCTCAGCTTGCTCCTAAATGGAAATGTTGTACTAGTTAAGTAAAAAAGACGTCATACTGAACTCCAAAACATATAAATGAACTACAATTTAAAAGCATACAAGACTCAAAAAGGCAAGAGGCTCCTGACTTGGGACAGGCGCAAAACATATGGTGGGGCTGAACGTGATTTGTGAGATCTCAACCCTCCCCTATGCCTCAAGTCAATGTAGAATTAAAAAAAAAGAACTCACAGCAATATGCACAGTAAAACTCAATTTAAAAGAAGACCGAATCGATATCAGAATATGAAACAACGACGGGTGCCACACGTGGAGCAAGATCTGCTTACCCTTCCGGAACACCCGATATCACCCCCAGTTTTTGGTGGGGTTCCTATTGCTTAGTCTTTAGTTTTCTATGTTGTGTCTTGTGTACTTTTTTTGTCTGTTTGTCTATTTCTTTGCTAGCCATGGAGTTGTCAGTTAATTTTCGATCTATGCGTTTGACTGTCCCTCTGGTATCTTTCGACCCTCTTATTCAGGGTCTTGGCGAAACTAAGAAACTTAGCGAAATGACAATGATGCACAAATTAGCAAAGGACTCAATGAAAGCAGTTATTGACATACCAGCTCTACGCCTCAATGTCAAAAAAGTTGGAAGCTTCTTGGCGAATCTCCAAATCTTCCCTGTTACCAATTATTTTGCTTTGGCTGGAGGTCCACCACCAATTGTTGCATGGACCTTCTCCTTTGCTGCCTATTTGCAACTTATTACCATGCACCTCCACTGATATCAGCATATTGATTTATATTGTGTGTTGCAATCTAAATGGCGGTAACGCTCAATGAGTGTAATCTAATAGAGGTTGGATGTTTTTATTTTAAGAATGACTAACAGCATTTATTCAAATATAAAAGTGGTGTTGCAGTCTATCAAACTCGGTTAAACACTTCTTCGATGATATTCCTTTTATCATTAAAACTAATTCCTGTCGCGATCGAACGTAACCTGTTTTGTATAATTCTTAAAAAATCAAGAACATGATCTATCGGAATTTGTATTCTACATATTTTGCAATTTGTCCATTCAGAGTTAATAAGTTCACTGCTTTTACTATTTAGAAGGTACTGAACACATAAGGGAATTAATTCTTTAAAAATCAAATAAGCTGAACGTTTTTTTAAATTACATACTATTAGTAAGGACAATCAAGCTTTTCAGTGATCAAAATTAGTGTTTGTCGAACGGTTATATGGAACGGTGACCCAATTTTTTGCCCCACTGAAACGCATTGAAAATCATAGTAAATAAATTGGGCCCTGTTCAATTAACAATTTTGATAGCCACCTTTGGACTTCTGGTTCATGTTAGGCATTCGTTTTGAAGTGTCTAAGTACAATCTCAGTGCCTCATGACCAGTATTCCGTTGCAAAATTTTGTTTTGATTGACAACAAGGTTAGTCTTTTTACTTCCGGGGAAGAATAAAGACTAGAATTTAGGCAATTATTCTAGGTACTGACGCCAGATTCCATTTTAATCAAGCAAAATTTTTACAGAAACTCAAACTAGAAAGCCTACCCTTTCAAATAAATCTGCATTCAGTTACAGAACTAGTGTAATAATAACACTACACAATTTTAAACAAAAGTTATATACTTGTTAAGAACTACATTCGTGGGTACCGGACTGGTTGCCGTAGCTGGGATTCTCACCAAATTATTCCTGTAAATAGTGTGGTTCAAATTTTGAGAAATTTTCATGATTTGGTCAACAGGTCAAAGTTAATATTTTGTTAAAATTTAATGAAAATTTATAGAGCCAAATATATTTTAGTCAAAGTAGTTGTTACTCCCTTTAGTCAAACTAAAAAAGCCTGATAAGATTCCGGTTTAATGCAGGATTGCCATTTTGTATTGTGGTATGGGGGAGGGGGCAAAAAAATCATAAAAAAACACATGATACTTGAATTTTTGAACATCTATGACAGTTTTATACCAATGATACTAGCATTAAAGTTTTGTTTACATATTATTAAAACGAATTTGTCGACATTGATTAAACTACAGCTACCAAAAGATACAAATATAAAACAAATACTTGAAATAAATTATAATTCTGAACCCTAAATTTTAAAAAGGTTCTACTTTCACGGCAAACTGTAAATTCTGATTCCTATCAAGTGAACATCCAAGAAAAAAATTACCATAATGTTAGAAAGAAATTCAGCTATATTAGATTTCTGTCATTTCAGTTTTGATTATATAAAGTGCCAACGTTGTGATTTACCATAAAAACAGTGCGTAGTTATTTATTAATATTGAAATCGATACAGGTTAAGAATAATTCCGGAAAATTTTCCTTTTTGTCGCCATAAACATGGCTTTGATGTTTTGTGGTGACTTTTACTATTTCCTCAATCTCATGAAGAGGTCTAAACGTTATGGTGTATAACGATTAAACAAGATTAGTTAATTATCTAGCCTGGTTTGTCGTCTGCTGACTATTTACTGCTTTGTTTGTCGTCTGCTCTGATAAGATCCGGGTATCCCGCTAAGAAGCCATTACCCAACTAACTTCTAATGGCTTTATATAGAAAAGAATTCTATAATACAAAACATAACTCTTAAATGACAGAAAAAGAATAATTAATAAATATATGTAGTTATAAAAGATTATGCATGCATGTTAATGTACAAATGCATTTTCTTGTTTTCTATGATAAAATTTCTAGGGTATTTATTAAGACCATTGCTCAATTTAATTTTTCTAATAATATACAAACCATGTAGGTTTTGTTAAGCATAATATTTAAATAAATGCAGTTAAGCAAATTAAAAGAAACAAAATACTTTAAAACAGTTTCCATGTATATGTTATAGTAGTTCAAATGAGGATGTGATATTTCAGACATTAGATTAATATTCCATAATGTTAATCCGTACAAGCGAAAGGAAACGTATGATGTCCTGTGATCAGTAAGAAATTAAATTATATTAGAAAATAGTCATTAAAATCGATACTCTACGTTAGGTCTAAACAAAACAGCGCTTCAAGACGACATTTTACTTCTTTTCATTATAAAAAGACGCTTTCCTGACTATCTATAGTCTGCAAATTGTCAAAAAAATATCATTATTCCTATGTTAAGCGTTTGTAATTGCAATCCACTTTGGGGTCTCACTTTTATCCAAAAGTTTCATTGTTTATGACCAGTTGGTAGTTCGTTTCGTTAGATATAGCGATATAACGTTCCTATCTATATTTGAATGTTCATTTCCTTGACACAATAACCTTACATTTTCCTCTTGTTTAATGTTCACTTTAATTTTTCCTGTTATTTTAAAACTTGTAGAGACATTATTGAAAACAAGAAAATATATGAAAAATCGCATATCAATATACATTATTCGAATAGAATACTTTTACTTCGGTAAAAAATGATACACGAAATTACAAAACAAGAAGCTAAAACCTTGTCAGAATATTATTTTAATATCAACAACAACAACTATAGTTTACTATCAGAGGTTTACACACTTAGCTATATAACTTATCTCTCATAGAAAGGCAAAAACAAAAAATTGTTGAAAAACAAAATTGTAAACATAATATTTATGACTTACATTACGTCATTAGTATGAAAGTATCAAACATCGTTTATTACAACTGCATAAAATGGTATGCACAAATCAACATGATGAAATAATTGATAGTCAATATGTTCAATATTTCTAAATAGGTTGATTTCAGGAAATGATATGTTATTTTGTGTTTAAAAGAAATAATATAACGATAAAAGCAAGTTGTTCCTCAAGGATTGTCAATAATGCATTGAAGAGTTCTTGAAAATTCGATTTTTGGTTTGGAGGGTATTATGAGGTTTACTTGAACAGAATTTACTGTTCAACTCTCCTCCAGTTTAAGTGTTTGATAAGGGACTCCAAAGGAACGAAAGGGTCTGTTTCTAGTATTATTCTAGAAGCTTTCTGTTTTGCAATCTAGATTTAAATAAGCAACTTAATCTTTAATATTATATGTAGCCTGGATGATTTTTATTCAGCAGATCAATTCAATTTGGTTTGTCCTTGTGAGGGAAGAGTCAATTTTATGGTCTAAAAGACTTTATAATGTGGAATATATTATCACTTGATTGTTAATAAATGTACAACTTTCATTGTAATGTTGCATTGCTTGTATTGTTAATAGTTAAACAACTTTCATTGTAATGTTGCATTGCTTGTATTGATAATAGTTCAACAACTTTCATTGTAATGTTGAATTGCTTGTCTTGTTAATAGTTCAACAACTTTCATTTTAATGTTGCATTGCTTGTATTGTTAATAGTTAAACAACTTTCATTGTAATGTTGCATTGCTTGTATTGTTAATAGCTTAACAATTTTCATTGTAATGTTGCATTGCTTGTATTGTTAATAGTTAAACAACTTTCATTTTAATGTTGCATTGCTTGTATTGTTAATAGTTAAACAACTTTCATTGTAATGTTGCATTGCTTGTATTGTTAATAGTTAAACAACTTTCATTGTAATGTTGCATTGCTTGTATTGTTAATAGCTTAACAATTTTCACTGTAATGTTGCATTGCTTGTATTGTTAATAGTTAAACAACTTTCATTGTAATGTTGCATTGCTTGTATTGTTAATAGTTAAACAACTTTCATTGTAATGTTGCATTGCTTGTATTGTTAATAGTTAAACAACTTTCTTTGTAATGTTGCATTGCTTGTATTGTTAATAGTTAAACAACTTTCATTGTAATATATCAAACATTTGTCTCAATCGATTTATGACTTTCGAACAGCGATATCGCTTTTCATAGTTTATAAACATTATGGTTAAATATATACCAATAACAATGTTATTACTTTTTGTCGACTTCGAATGAAATTGTTCATTTTTTCCTAAGACATGGATCATCAATTTGATTTTGTTATCCATCAGTTGACAACAACACTTTAACTTAATTGTTCAAAATACAATAAAAACTTACCTTTTAGTGAATATTTATTCCAAGATTAAAACAACCTATTAGGTAGGTCTTTCATAAAAATTTACGGTCAACTCGACTTTTAGGAATCGATGAACCATGTCGTATAAATTCTTGTTAATTTCATGTCTTCATTATTAATATTGTTTATGATGTTATTATTATGTGTTTCATATTTGTTCGGATATGTATTATTTGTATGTAATGGAGAAGACGTTCTAAGTTGCAAAACTTGTATCCAATCCTATTGTCAATTTTTTTTTGGACAATAAAATATGTTTAAACTATTGTAATATTGCATTGCTTGTATTAGTAATAGTTAATAGAATTTAAGTAAATAGACTTAAATTCAGTTATCGCTGGGGCCACTGACGGATTGTGTTTCATGTTTTAGATTTACCTAACATGAGTGACGTTATATTCTGTGACGTAATTTAGTCCTATTTAGAATTTCATCGCAGCAAGCAAGCTGTTTAAATTTCGTAAGCGGACAAATTGAACTTTCATTGTAATGTTGCATTGCTTGTATTGTTAATAGCTAAACAACTTTCTTTGTAATGTTGCATTGCTTGTATTGTTAATAGCTAAACAACTTTCCTTGTAATGTTGCATTGCTTGTATTGTGAATAGCTAAACAACTTTCCTTGTAATGTTGCATTGCTTGTATTGTTAATAGCTAAACAACTTTCTTTGTAATGTTGCATTGCTTGAATAGCTAAACAACTTTCCTTGTAATGTTGCATTGCTTGTATTGTTAATAGCTAAACAACTTTCTTTGTAATGTTGCATTGCTTGTATTGTTAATAGCTAAACAACTTTCCTTGTAATGTTGCATTGCTTGTATTGTGAATAGCTAAACAACTTTCCTTGTAATGTTGCATTGCTTGTATTGTTAATAGTTAAACAACTTTCTTTGTAATGTTGCATTGCTTGTATTGTTAATAGCTAAACAACTTTCTTTGTAATGTTGCATTACTTGTATTGTTAATAGTTAAACAACTTTCCTTGTAATGTTGCATTGCTTGTATTGTGAATAGCTAAACAACTTTCATTTTAATGTTGCATTGCTTGTATTGTGAATAGCTAAACAACTTTCCTTGTAATGTTGCATTGCTTGTATTGTTAATAGTTAAACAACTTTCTTTGTAATGTTGCATTGCTTGTATTGTTAATAGCTAAACAACTTTCTTTGTAATGTTGCATTGCTTGTATTGTTAATAGTTAAACAACTTTCCTTGTAATGTTGCATTGCTTGTATTGTTAATAGCTAAACAACTTTCTTTGTAATGTTGCATTGCTTGTATTGTTAATAGTTAAACAACTTTCATTGTAATATTGCACTGCTTGTATTGTTGATAGTTAAACAACTTTCCTTGTAATGTTGCATTGCTTGTATTGTGAATAGTTAAACAACTTTCATTGTAATATTGCACTGCTTGTATTGTTAATAGTTAAACAACTTTCCTTGTAATGTTGCATTGCTTGTATTGTGAATAGTTAAACAACTTTTATTGTAATATTGCATTGCTTGTTGCTTTGACCCATTAATGAAACATTTTATTTCATCTTTATTTAAGGCGAAGTGTACGTAATTGCACGCCTCTAACGGAATACGGGATTAAAAACGTTCGTCGTTAGTTACGCAAGTTATCTCCCTTACTCCAAGAAAGGACGCACGAAAGAGAAACTACTTTCTGCGGTCTATAATGAATCCAACAAGCACGCCTGTGCTGTCTTAAACCTCATAGAAATTATCTAAATAACTCCAATTAGAAATCACAGCATTCTGTACGTTGTTCTGTGTGGAGCCTGACTTAAAAACACTGGTTTTGTTTTTGTTTTAGACGCGTAGGAGAAGGCATTTCGTGTTTATGATATCAACAGAAAGAAAAAAACGCCTCACAACAAAATTATAAACAAATAAACAAATAAACATGTAACAATTTTTCTTCTATTGATATCAAATTAATTAAAATGAAACCTGAATTGACCCAACAATATCGTTTAAAAAAAACCGTAGTCTTGAACGAAAAACACAGTACTCAACGTAAAGTTTTATAATAGCCTGTTACAAATAATTAATGAAAGACGTGTGGATTTAATTGTTTAATTAAAAAGACGTTGAAAAGTTCGTATTTTGTGTAATTGAAAATTTAACGACATGATTTATATTCATATAAGAAATCAGACTATACCAAGAGAATAATTTGACCACTAGTGCAAAACTTACCATTAGAAAGAACAAAGACGGAAAACAAACAAAAAATAAACAAATTAGGCCCTAAAATTACTCAGTAACTTAAAAGTTGTCTCACTCTAATATTTATCTTAAAATAAGTAAAAATTATGTCATTCAACTCCCACTTTTCAACTTTTTCTACATGCATGTGCAGAAAATAAACAGGTGTCTTCTATTCCGTCCGCAATTTATGGGAAAACTAAATCTAAATTTAGAACCATATTGAAATTGAAAGTACACATGTAAGATAAAATATAACATGTCATTTATTTCTTCTTTCACAAATTCCAATTTCGAAGAGAGATATAGCGAAATCTGTTTTCTTTTATTGTGCCTGTGTGCATCATTCAAAATTAGAGAATGTAATTTTGAAGTATCAAGATTATGAATGAATAGAATATAGAATTACAGGGGGGGGGGGGGGGGGGTAGGACCTTTATCGGAACTCCGGGATCGGGTGATTTTTAAGCTCGGGATTTCGGGATTGACCTTTTCGGGATCCGGGAATTCTATTTCCGAATTTCGGGTAGTCGGGATTTAAATTTTTTTAAATTCGGGACCTCGGGATTTTGTGTTTTTAAGCCCGGGATTTCGGGGTCTGGATCCCTCCTTCCCTCCTCCCTCTATTATGGTTAAAGAAAAGTGATCAGGGAAGTTTTGTGAAAATTGTAACTGCAATTTAATATTATATTTAGTGGAATGAGAGGTGAAATGTGTTCAGACTATTACATTTCGATTTTTTTTTAAAATTTAACCCAAGTTTACTGCAAGGGGTGTTTAACGACCTCGATGATTATCCATGAGGATCTCGCACTCGGTCAGCTCTAGGTTTTCACCTAGTTCATGATCATACAAGAATTGAGAAGCCTGTGGTTTGCTAGTCTTATAATATGAGACTTTGGAGTTCATATAATTTACATTCAACGTTTTTTATCGAATATTTCAAGGCTTTTTGACTATCAATGTTGACCCCTCCCCCAATTGATTGGATAAAATGAATAGATTGCCGCCCCTATTTCAAACTGAAGTCCTATAAACTGACTGGTATTCGAATTTGTTAAAAGAAATAATTTGTATCTCTGGACAGGGGCGTAGCTGCCGTTAGGCACTTTAGGCACAGAGGCGTAGCATCCTAATTTATATTGGTACGGCAGAAAATCATGATGGGTCGCGAAGCGACGCATCCCGCCTTGTAGAGGCGGTTATGCGGCAAGGGGTTCGGGGGCCGCTCAAGGACCCCGAGAAAATTTTAATAAATAGAGCAAAATCCTGCATTCTGACAACCTCCAGACACTTAAATTTGGTTCTCTAAAACCCTAGTTTTATGGGCAACAATTTAAATATGACTCTTTTTTTTTTAAATCAAAACATAAAAATTTATGATAAAAAGTTGCATTCTGACCGTCTCCTGACACTTAAATTTAGTTCCTAAAAAACTTGTTTTATGTGCAATTATATTACTCTCTTGTGTTAAAATCAATTTCAAAATATAGAAAACAGAATTTGAAACATGAATCGTGTCGAAAAGGCAGCAATTAAACTTTATCAAAAAAGTTGAAGGCCGTTGAACATCTTAGCTAAACTAAATACACGCACTTTAACTTTGTGTTGGACACCTTGCCAGGCCTTGGCATGCTCCTACAATACTTAAATTGATTGTTTTTTGTTTTTGAAAATTTTTGACAGAAAAAAAAAGCGCCATTCCGAATATGCATACCGGTTGTAGGAAATTATTAAACTATCAAATCTTCGCTAAAAGTATTCAGGGAGTAAAGGGAACTATGAACAGACCGATGAACAAATTTTCAAAATTCCTTTTACAAAGACCAATAAATAAACATGATGGCTAACTTTCAGAATTTCTCATACAATATCAAGTAAGGGTAAGACAAACGACGAATCTATGGCACTGCGAAAAAAAAAATCTATTTTCATTGTGAATATGGTTTCATCGCAATAACGATCAATAAGTTTATGACGACAATGCTAGAACTGCTAAAGCGATAATATAGTAGCAACATAACAATGTTCAAACAACTTAGAACAAACAAAGTAAGAACGTTTCCAAAGAGTGACATCCCAATTTACAAGTCATTTATAAAGGCATCGTGATTACAGATTAGTTTGTATATATGTATTACCATCACTGCTAGCGATCCGATGGATAAATCTGTTGTAGAGTTGTCACTCGTTCAGACGTACTTAAATATTCTAAACATCAACCCAACAATGTTAGAACTGTAAATTTGCGTTAGCAAATTTTTTGTTTTTCCCTCACCAGAATTCGAACTGAGATATCGTGGTACCAAATTGCATTGCACTATGATCGGCGCGCTAGACCAGTCGACCACTTTGGCTCTTATCTAAAGTGATAAATTAGAAAATATGCAACTTGAAGTGGCTATGCTAGTTACTGGTGGTACTAAGCTATCACCCATAAACAAATTATACAATGAAACAGGATGGGAGTTACTATCAGAAAGACGACGGTAAAAAACATGAAATGTTTCACAATAAGACCCCTGATTATTTAAGCGATATTTTCCTCACAACTGTTTAATATTCATAACTATGACACAAGACGAACGAATGACACTACCAAATTATTATTTATATGGAGAAAGGAAAGGACAAATACTTCATGCCAGACTTCGGATGGATTGCAGTAATCTAAACGAACATGTATTTAGAGAAATCTTGAAGAAATTAAAAACTGTATTTGTGGTAGAATCGAAAGCAGTAAGCATTGTCTTCTCGAGTGTACTCCCTTGTCCGAAAACGTACAATAAAAACTATTCCGTTCCCATAAAAAATAAAACACTACTGTTTGGCAAAATAACCTCAGTCAAGAGGAAAATCTACTTGTGTTTAAACAAGTTCAACAATTTTAGTAGATTCAAAGCCATTTGGAATATATAGTATTTCATGGTTAGGATCGTAATTGAGTGAGACAGTCTTGACAAAGTCCTGGACACACACCAACCCGGTACATATCATATAGGAAAGATCAAACAAAAAAATCAACTTTTCATTTGCAGTTATTTGCCTTTTTTTTTACAGGGAGACTGATTAATATATGAAGAGAAATACTGGTTCGAATCGAATCCCTAAGTAATGTATTTCTGTAATTATATGCATATGACATGTATACATTTACATGTTTTTTTTTATATGATATGTTTTAAAGAAAAAGAAACAGGTATTTCAAGGGGAAAGGTTGGTAACTGGAAAAAAATACATAACAGTTAGATGCAGAGAGTTCGGGGAATATAATGGAATAGCATTTTCTAATAGCATTAAACGTGTTTGTAAACCGTCGAAGATCAGACTTGGGGCTTCAGTAACTAAAATTAAAAAATATCACAGTGACTAGGACTGGTCTATCATTATGTACTTTATTTCTAAGGATCATGCAAAGGTTGGCACGTCTACTATTTGAATGCTAGATTTAGTACTATATCCACGGCGAATATTCGTAACACTTGCTTTCAGATTTTAGCGTCACGGAACGCTAAATACTTTTAGTTTTTTTTTCGATATCACACAGTAGATTGCAGATTTGTAGAGTGTAAAACTCCAAAATTACGAGAAAAAATATATACAACCAAGTGTCGCACGGAACTTTTGAACATTTAGTTTATTATATATAAAATTCACACTATAACTGTTAAATGAAGAAAAAAAATCGTTATTTTCCAATAAAAAATGTGTTAAATTACAAGTGAAAATCGCATTCAGTTTTTTTCGTATGTTTTGTTCAAAATGCAACATTCTTTGCAAACACTTCTTAAAATCTTGAAGGAAAACAAAAAGCCATATATACAACGCACATTAGCAAAAATGAAAGACACGATCACAAAAATTTACCATAGCACAAATGATATCACACATTCACAATGGCGGGATGTATAAGTACCGAGCCACGTCAAATAGATATTACCAAAACATGACTATTGATAAAACAGTAAAAATGTGTTACTGTATATGGTGTTGTTGAAGTTGGATTATATTCCGATCGTCTTGGTGCCTAGAAGCAGAATGTGCATTTTAACAATGTGCAGATCGTTTATTTGTCTCTGTAGCGGATAGATCGGCACGCAATAAAATTGGGACAACTCGTTTATATTTTAGTCATGATTACTTAAACTTTATGGTGCATGCATACAGAGTAACTGACAATATTTTTGTTGCAAAAAATAAAATAGCAAAAATACCGAACCCCGCCCAGGAACATTCAAAACGAAAATACCGTTATCAAATGGTAAAGTCAAAAGCTCAAACACATCAAACGAATGAATAACAACTTTCATATTCCTGACTTGGTACAGGTATTTTCTAAAGTAGAAAATGCTGGACTAAAACTGGTTTTATAGCTTGCTAAACTTTAATCTTGTATGCCAGTCGCACAAAATTCCATGCTTGCCGCACAACGTTTGTTTCTCCATTTGAGAGTTCTAACTTTGATTCTTCCATGCCATTTGTGTTTAAACCAGAACAATTGTAGAAGGCAGTAACGTGCTATTGATAGTACTATGACTGTTCATGACCATATGCATGGTCAATTTAGATCTTTTGTAAGTAAAAAAAAATCCTTACTTTGATTAATACAGGGCAATTATTGGTTATCGTATATACTACGTATATGATTTTTCGAACTTTGCTTATGAATGTATACCGTATATTGCTATGACTTCTACATGGACCTTTTTATCATGATTTTTTTCTGTAAAATCTTTAGTTTCTTTATTTCCGTTGAAAACCCTTATTTTTTTATATTTTTTATAAAATTTTAGGTACGGTATGCCGTACCAACGAACATTATTGGTACGGCGAGTGCCGTACCTGCCGTACCGGCTGCTACGCCCCTGAGGCACGTGCCTACACATAATTTTTTCACATTTTTTTGTTTTATTAAAAATAAATTAATAAACAATGTTATCTGTAGATGAAAGCCGGTGAAGTTGTCAAAACTCTATAATTATCGAATGTCATGTGTACACAGTTGACTGAATACCTAGCTACGCCCCTGACTCATATTGATTCAATACCGTAATGCCGAAAAAAATCATTTGTTTCCGCGAATTCCGAACAGCTAGAAATATATTCCCGAGTTTCAATTTGAGTAACTCGAATAATTCAAGCCCTTTCCATGTCCGATTTTCTCCCACACGAGAAATGTAGCATGCGTACATCAGCTGAATAATACGACTGAATTATTCGGGTTACAATTTGTGTAAATCCCGAATGCACATAAAAGTAAAGGTCCAGCCCGACTTTCGGAAAAGGACTGTTGTAGATTTCAGATTGATTTCCAGAAATAAAAATCATACAAAAATGTTTCACTCAAATATTCGTCTTCAGACGTGTAAAGTTATACAACGGTTACTAGCCGGTCTGGATTGTGATAAAAAGAAGCGCATGTGATGCATAAAATATATAATGTCGTGGCTCAGGGATGTGTTGAATTATAGAGATGCTTATGCGGCACAAAGATAAGATTAATTTACCCAAATGTACTAAGAATTACCACACAACTTAAATTTACTTAAATATTGATTTGTTATCCTGTGCCAGACAGATGGCTGATATTCTGAGAAGAGACCTTGATAAAATGAAGTTTTATGGGAACAAAGATTTTGAAAACACGTCGCAGTGTTTAGATTTTAACAAAAATAAGGCACCAATTAAGGTAGAAAATAGTTCTAGTTTATAATGGAAAAAATGTCAACCGTTTTCTAGCTTGGCGATCTCCGCACGCACCCGAATATAATAGACAAATACAATACAATAATACACAAAACATAACATAAAGAACTAAAGACCGAGCAACACGAACTCCAACAAAACGGTATATATTTCATACAAGTATAGAACTATATGAAGCGTCGTAACTGTTGCTGCGACGTCAATAACGTTGTCGTTGTTTTTTGTTTTTTTACACTCAAGATTCAACTTTAACAGTGTATAGCTTGAAAAATAGCACGGTTGCTAAGGACTTTCTTTGCACCAATCGATTCCTCAGACATTTTAGAATCGTCTCATAAATTTAAAAAAAATCGATTGTCTAATATAATAGAAAATCTTTGAAATGTAACAATTCCTGCCGAATTTCACGATTTTTCCTATATATCCTTTGTAATTTTGGTGTATGATACTGTTAACTTCAACAGCTCGTATCTCAAAAACGAAAACGGTTACCCCCTTTTTTTATTTTATTTTCCGATTTATTTTTACAAGCAGAATCTACATGTAAAATTTAAAAAAAATCCATTGTGTAGTTTAATTACGTACACTTCGCCTTAAAGACATATTTTTATCAATGTGCCATTCCCCATATCAATACAAATCTTCGTGTACCTTTGACTGAAGAGTCTGATAACAATTATCAGAAAGATACAAATCTTATATATAAAAAGTTCGAACGGTTCCGTTTTTGAAATTGAGGGATGCAAATTACAATATACGAGTTGTTGGTTCTTCCAGTTGCCTCAAACTTGAGGTAAATATTATTCGAGGGTAATTATTTATAAAAAGTTTTTTTTTAAGCTAGCTTAACCTACCACTAGCATGACAATTTTTTTCGTTCCGTTGTATTGACAAATTGGTTAACAACTAAATAGCCATAAGTCTATGACGTGACAAAAAAAGGCAACAGTAGTAAACCGCTTTTCAAAACTCATAAATCGACTGTAAAATTGGGATTTAGTAGCCAAAGCGGTGTAAATATACATGAACATAGACTTACAAACACAACTGACTAAACAATTCCAACAAACTTAAAAATAAATCTGATAAAAAAAAGTTTGTGCAATTGATAATGCATACAGTATATTAAAACATTATTTAATGTAAACTTTCTAATAATTCAAATCCAGCCGCCAAAACCTATATCACAGACTATAAAATTAATATCCTATTCTTCCGTTGTTTTACCAAGTGTTGTGCTCGTTCCGTAAATACCAGAACGCTTCCCTCTTAAATCATTTTAGATCGTAATCGGTCATTGTGATCTAAACACTCTTTTGCCAGTCCGGTTGCTTAACAGCATGACAATTAGTAGAATCAAACATTTGTCTAAATCGATTTATGACTTTCGAACAGCGATATACTACTGTTGCCTTTATTTATCACCACCGGACCGGAATATCTGCTGGTGGATAATCTGTCCTCGAGGATTATATCAGTCCGGTAGCCTAACACCATAAAAACTACTGGAATAAACAAATTGTCTAAATCGATTTATGACTTTAAACAGCGGTATACTACTGTTGCCTTTATTAACAATTAACCTTCATTTTCGTTGTTTCGGTAGTTTTTTTTTTCTTCAGATTTACACGTTGCGTTTAATTCAGTAATGATCAGACGATTTGCTTGCAGTCAATCAAGACATGTTTCGTAATGTTAAGACTGTTCAATATTTGCTATTTATCTGTTCACATCAAAATCATTTTGAACTGTATGAAATTATACTGAATAGAACTAAACAGACTGCAAAAGATTTGTCTGAAATGCTTTTAATCTACCGCAGTGGATAAAACTGAAAATTGATCCACACACTGAACATGACTGGATAGTTTATTGATTAGACGTTTTGGATGAAGTCAAGATCAAATGATTGTTTAAAACTGAAATTGATTACCTTGAGTGTCTTCTGACATTTTTGTAAACTGTTCAAACGTGTCGTTTGTGTTTAAAAAACTATTAATCGTCACGTTAATTGTATTAGTCTAAATTAACTCATCATCGATAACAGGACAAGAAAGAGATCCAGAATTTAATGATTACACATATGTCGAATGATACATGAGCCCTGTGATGTGTTTTTTTTGGTGTTGGTGGTGGTGGTGGTGGTGCCCGGGGGGGGGGGGAGGGGATGGATACAAGTAGCATCTATTATTCTGCGAACTCTTTTCCTTAGTGGACTTAATTTTCAGGTCAAAATTGCATGGACACGTTTTGAATTATTTGCTTGAACAGGTTACCGTGGGCCAAAAACAATGCCAGATTTATCTATAGAATAAAAGACGAAGAATTAAAATAACACAAGAGAGAAAAAAACTATTTCATTTATACAAATAAGGCATCTCGTAATGAGAACTCCTAACTTTTTTTGCAGGTTTCAATAGGTAGGTTTCCAGAGCACCTCACACATTTTTGTTTAAATTTACACGCAGTCCCGAAATTACACCGAAGTTGTAACCCTCCAATGGTAGCGAGAATATATTTCGGCATGTTCAGGTGTTTAATGATGGACATACTTAGATCTTCATTGGCTTACATTGAATGATAGCTACAACCAACAGTGTTTGAATGAACCACTATTTGGGGTATAGAGACACACATCCTAACATCAATTTTTGTCAGTTGTGAACACCTCACCTTGCGCCTGCGGTTTTGTTTGTTATATATATATATTTATAAACCAACCTTATCCATACCGAGTCGAAGTTAGCCGAACATTATACATGTATTTTTGTATATTAGACCATTTCTCAAACATTAAATCGATCATTTAGGACATTCCAATATTTGGAACTCATAGCTTTGTTTTGGATTTCCTCTGTTTGGATATTTCCTTGTTTAGTGACTTAGATTTTTCTGTGAGTTTTCTGTATCGCTTCGATGTATTCACTATTTGAAGGATTCTGGTCGATTAATTCATATTTAGAAATGCTGGTATTTTTAGATTTAGGTTATACACGAATGACGTCATGAATTGCAAATGTTGACTTAATTATAAAACGATATACTCTCTGAGGATATACTATTTCTCAAATAATTTCTTTCACCGGAAAAGATCATCAGTTATGTACGCCTTAATGATGTTAAGTTATTTACCAGATAGAATGCACACCTGTATCTCTGCACTATAAAGTTTGAAGGTTTTTCGAATTCGTCATTTTACATGGTAGTTAGATATAATTAATAATCCGTAAGTACGTAATATCAATTCTCATACAACTGAATGGAGGGTCAACAACTAATAAGATTTTAATTTCTCGAATATTTCGTGCAGTACAGCATCAAACTCCCCCCTAATTAGCTAAGTACCGGTATGTGCTGTAAGTTATTATGCACACATTTTGGTCATATGGTGATGGAAGTCACATGATAGATAAAACTAACTTCAATATTTCGGGACTGGTGTATTAGAAGTGATTCCGAAGAAAAACAGAACTCCACTTTATTATATAATGGTTTCCATGATTGGATGTGACTACTCTTTTTCTATATATATTTTTTTACACAATCTCGGTATCCTTATATCTAAAAAAAAAGAAGGAAAAGACCTAGTGGTTTACCATTTGGCTGATCAGCCTTTTTGTATATTTAATGATAAAAAATTAAGAGAAAACCCTTAATTTGATGATGTCTTCAGATTTGTAAGGCAAAAATTTATTGTTTTTGTGTACTGTACTAGATTTATTTTAGGTATTCGCTGTTATTCTGTGGTTAACATGCCGAAATGAGCTATAATTATATTATTTATTGATGTGTTTTATGTTGTACTGTTATACCACTGTCCCAGGTTAGGGGGAGGGTTGGGATCCCGCTAACATGTTTAACCCCGCCAAATTATTTATGTATGTGCCTGTCCCAAGTCAGAAGCCTATAATTCAGTGGTTGTCGTTTGTTTATGTGTTACATATTTGTTTTTCGTTCATTTTTTTACATAAATAAGGCCGTTAGTTTTCTCGTTTGAATTGTTTTACATTGTCTTATCGGGGCCTTTTATAGCTGACTATGTGGTATGGGCTTTGCGCATTGTTGAAGGCCGTACGGTGACCTATAGTTGTTAATGTCTGTGTCATTTTGGTCTTTTGTGGATAGTTGTCTCATTGGCAATCATACCACATCTTCTTTTTTATATTCTCTGTCATGAGTGAACTTGCATTTATTTGTAATATATTCCTGTCATGTAATGTTGTCATTTAAGCGGTATATTTTACATTGCCATAAAGCGCGATGTTTGGTTAAACACAAAACTAGGTTCAACCCACAATTTTTTTTTCTTAAAATGTCCTGTACAAAGTCAGGAGTTTGGCAGTTGTTATCTGATAGTTCGTTTCTATGTATATTGCATTGTCGTTTGTGTTTTGTTGCACTTCAGTGTTTTTGCTGTTTCGTTGTTTTCCTCAATTTATGAATTTTGAACAGCAGAAAACTACTGTTACCTTTATTTAGACGCTAAAGAGAAAAAATACCGCAAAAAAAATCTGTTCAATAAAAGCAGAACCTACGATTTGCTGTAATAAATATTAAACAACCTTTTTTGATAAAATATAGTAAAATAAGAACGAAAGAAATGTATTTCTCATTGTATAAGTAGTGCATTTTAAAAAAAATATATAAAAGCGTGATATAGCTTTAATATTTTTTAAGGTTTATGTGGACCCTTTGGCTAAAATGGCTGTGTTTTCACCTTCCTTAACATTTACTCTGAGTACAGACAAACCTGTGCATCTAGAAATATTTGAAGGCATAGCCTGCCTTAGATATTTAAAATTCAAATGAATTGTATGATTTCGAAAATTAAAAACTTAACTGGACTTTTTTTCGTCCCTGAAGAAAGATACCAGCAGGACATTCATAGGTCGAAAATAAACTGTTAACGCGATGACTAAAAAAAGAAAAGGACAAACAGACCTATAATAATACACAAGACACAACATAGAACACTAAATAATAAGCAACACAATCCCCACCAAAAACTGGGGTTGATCTCCTGAATATTAATCTGATCCTGCTCCTGTATAAATAGTCTAATTCGGTAGGTCACATTACAAACGGTTGCAAGTACATCTGGGATTTCTTGACTTGAACAAAGAATACTCGAATTGGTAATACATTAAAACGAGTCCATGTGAATCGATAGTTATTCTTTTGGGACTTTTTGACATTTGGATAAACGTTTATAGAATATAGTAATTTTAGTCAAATCGGTGATCAAGAGTTTGACAGTCAATGAATCTATAAATAGTCCATACCAAGTCATTTCAGATCTTAGCCTAGTGGAAAGATTTTTTTGCCTCTTTATGCACTCTTTTTGAGGATGGAAAAGCCTTGACCATTAAAATTTGTTTATGAAGCGCTTCAAAATTAGAATTTACTCAAGTTAAACGACTTTACGATGTAACAAATAATGAGACAAAATCATTTAGTTTCTTTATAGAACAATTTTATGTGAATACCATGAATTACAACTAAAATCAAGCCGTTTCCTTAAGCATTGTTCTATTTGTTTAACAGACTACAGTTTACTGTCTACAAATTCGGACGAGCGTGTGAAAATATATTTAGTTATAAACAGGAGGAGTAAAAAAACTGTATCACCTTTTAAATAAAAAAAACCTGTTTTGCTTTTAAAAACAGCAGAAACTTTGATTTTGGACAATATGTCATACCAATAATGGAAGAATAGTTAATAAAGTACATTTATGTCCAAGAATTGAGTCCGACAAGGGTACATAGGTTATTTTAAAAGAGGGACGAAATATACCAAAGGGACAGTCAAACTCATAAATCTAAAACAAACTGACAATGCCATGGCTAAAAATGAAAAAGACAAACAAACAAGAGCACACATGACACAATATAGAAAACTAAAGAATAAACAACACGAACCCCACCAAAAAACTAGGAGTGATCTCAGGTGCTCCGGAAGGGTAAGCAGATCCTACCCCACATGTAGCACCCGTCGTGTTGCTTATGTGATAACAAATCCGGTAAATAGTCTTAATTCGGTAGGTCACATTCATGAAAGGGAAGGGGATTGCATTACTCAATTTATTTCACTTGACTTGGCGGAGTTTATCCAGTTCGCTCATAATAAGCAAGTCCATCTATAGATAGGTGTTTTAGGATACACTCATCAATACATTGTCCAGTCATTATTTTGTAAATTCCTTTGAGGTCACTGATAGGTGATTAGAAGTCAGTAATAACTATAACGGCAATCATCGTAATCACACAAATTTTCAAATCGACTGTCCTCATGCAAATTAAAACGTAAGCTCCGCCCGATCAGTTGAAATAACATTGGTAATAGTTACGACGTAAGGAACATATCCGATATCATTTGTGAAACGGACATGTTGAATAATATGAGAATCCACATTGAAAAAAAATAGATTGTGATAGTCACCAAACACTACTTGTAGCCCGTTTGGTAGATTTATTTTGATGTTATTGGAAAAATTAACTTTTAAATAAGCAGAGCCCACGACTTGCTAAAGAAAATACGTAAAAGTTTATTTTTAATCAAATAAAGTAAAATTAATACGAAAGAAAAGAATTTCAAATAATTGACAAAACAAACGATTTTTTTAAACATATAGAATCGTGATAAAGCTTTAATAATTCTCGATTAGAAGTGAGTTAGGTTCAATTAAGTCAAAATAAACTAGAAATAAACATTGCTGGCAAGTAAAGCAATTATCATTGTATCCTTTGTAGAGATAGATCGTGCATGCTTTCAGCATAAGGTCAGCGTGTTCAACCATTAAAAAGCTTGGAAGACAACATCGAAAAGTTGAACCAATGGGCCACCAGGAACAACCAATTATTGACTAATCCGACCTACAAAATGCATTTTTATACAGGTAGTACGATTATTAACATACAATTTTAATCAAACAGACATAGAAAATCGTCTTATACGACTGCACGTGCTTTAATGTCTTTCGCTATTTACATATGTTTGTATCACGTAATACAAAAATGTAATATGACAATCGACATTCTTCTATGCCGTTCGTGTCATAATTCATTTTGTTACACGAACGCTAGAGATTTACGTAACAGGTCGTTAACATATCCTTTAGGTACAAGTACATTAGGTTACACGTAATACTTTGTTAACTTATCCTAGGTCACACGTAATACTTTGTTAACTTATCCTAGGTCACAGGTAACATTTTGGTAACACATAGGTCACACGTAACACTTTGTTAACGTGAAATACAAAAGAGGGGCGAAAGAAACTAGCTGGACATTCAAACTCATAGCTAGAAAATAAACGGCTAACGTAATGGCTAAAATAGGAAAAGATAAACAGACGAATAATAGTAGTCAAGACACAACTTAGAAAACTAAAGACTAAGCAACACCAACCCCACAAAAACAAGAGGTGATCTCAGGTGCTTCGGAAGGGTAAGCAGATCATGCTCCACATGTAGCACCCGTCGTATTGGTCATGTTATGGTACGATTACCTAAATGTAACGTGTACAAAGAACACACGAATTGTTAATGCATTAGACTACTCCATGTTAATTGATAGTTGTTCTTTTGGAACTTTTTGATAAACGTTTATAAGTTATATAAGGTACCAGGTTTATAATTTAATACGCCAGACGCGCGTTTCGTCTACATAAGACTCATCAGTGACGCTCATATCAAAATATTTATACAGCCAAATAAGTACAAAGTTGAAGAGCATTGGAAAAAATATAAAATATTGGAATTAAAGTCAAGTCGTTGAACAAGAGTTTGACAGTCAATTCTTTTATATATTTAGTTATAAACAGGAGGTATAAAACAAATGTATCACTTTTAAATGTAGACGAAACGCGCGTCTGGCGTATAAAATTATAATCCTGGTACTTTTGATAACTATTTACACCACTGGGTCGATGCCACTGCTGGTGGACGTTTCGTCCCCGAAGGTATCACCAGCCCAGTAGTCAGCACTTCGGTGTTGACATGAATATCAATTATACGGTCATTTTTATACATTTTCTGTTTACAAAACTTTGAATTTTTCGAAAAACTAAGGATTTTCTTACCCCAGGAGTAGATTACCTTAGCCGTATTTGGCACAACTTTTTGGAATTTTGGGTCCTCAATGCTCTTCAACTTTGTATTTGTTTGACTTTTTCACTATTTTGATCTGAGCGTCACTGATGAGTCTTATGTAGACGAAACGCGCGTCTGGCGTATAAAATTATAATCCTGGTACTTTTGATAACTATTTACACCACTGGGTCGATGCCACTGCTGGTGGACGTTTCGTCCCCGAGGGTATCACCAGCCCAGTAGTCAGCACTTCGGTGTTGACATGAATATCAATTATACGGTCATTTTTATACATTTTCTGTTTACAAAACTTTGAATTTTTCGAAAAACTAAGGATTTTCTTACCCCAGGAGTAGATTACCTTAGCCGTATTTGGCACAACTTTTTGGAATTTTGGGTCCTCAATGCTCTTCAACTTTGTATTTGTTTGGCTTTTTCACTATTTTGATCTGAGCGTCACTGATGAGTCTTATATAGACGAAACGCGCGTCTGGCGTATAAAATTATAATCCTGGTACTTTTGATAACCAATTAAAATTAAAAAAAAAGGGTTTGCTATTAAAAATAGTAGAAACTTTGATTTAGAACAACATGTCATAACAAAAATGTTAGAATAGTTATGTCCAAGAACTAAGACACAAATAAATTGTTTATTTATAAAACAATTTCTAAAGATTCTCACCTTTACAATTAAATTGATACTTGTAACTATAACATGACATCTTTTTGCCCTTTTATTGGGGATGGACAAGCCTAGACCAATTAGCATACTAAGATATTTACGTAAGACTGTTGTAAATATATCTAATTATAAGCAGGAGGTACAAACAAATCTTTCAAAATAACTAAGCTTTTACAATGTGTTAATAAATCTTTTATTGAAAAACACAAGTAACCATCTCGGAAGGTTTTTTTTTAATAGGGACAAGACGTCATACAAGTTGTCCTTTTGATGGACTTATATTGATATTAATGAGAATAATTCTCTTTTAATTACTGAAATCTTATCTTAAGAAAATTAAAAAAAGAATCACGCTTTTTGGATTTTCAATGAGTTAATGTAATCAACATAAACAATAATAAGAGGCGAAAATCGAAGATTTAAGTATTGAAATAAAATCTAAAGAATTATGGAAAATTCTCTGTTAATTTCTGAATAAGAAATTGACCATTTAAACCCAGTGCTGCGGACGTCTTTTATGCTTACGTAATTGATGTATGGTAACTTAATTAACTCACTCTTTTCATTGTGGATTAGGTAGAATATTGAAACGGAAGGCTTAGCCAATAACGGTGATAGTATCTGGTCGATCTAACGTCAGAAGCTAAGTTTATTAATTTATTTGTTTCCGCTTTAAACAATGTAATCAGATAAGATCGTTCCAATAGTTTAGCACTATGCAAGGCCTTTGTTTTTAAAGGATTTGTAGATAAACTTCGTCTTAAAAAATCTTTACGTTAAACACACATTGATACTTAAAATGATACGTGTTAAGCCGGACCTTACTCTTATATCATTAAATACATTGCAATAGTTAAATTAGTTATGTTTGATATTGTTGTATTCAGGTATAACACGTTAAAGAAAATTAATGACTTTGATTGTGTAGTCTGAAAAAAGAGCTTTCAAATTATTCCAGTGATCCACAAAATAATAATTGATCTTATCAAATGAGTTTTTTTTTTCTTGAACTAAAAGTAAATTTGTCAATGTGATGAAAATATCTGCCCTAGTTTTTTATTGGCACGATTGAGATGATACATGGTTATTTTTCATGTCTCCAAGTATACTCATGGTAAAAAATAATATTTTTTTTTCTCAAACACACAATTTTGTTTTCCTTAGTTGGAATTTAAATCTCAGCAAATATACGCTTTTTGTTTGACCTTAGTTGACCTTAGTTGATATATTATCATCATCATTACGTTTTTTTTTTATCGTATTGTCCAACTAACCAATCTGTTATGGTTGAGTGAAACGGACATTTTCGCACAACTAGTACATAGATGACCTGATCATATTTTGTTTTAGTTTGAACTGGAGTTGTTTATTTAAATAATGTATAACCACGAAAAAAATGATATCCGAGGAAAATTTAAATAATGCAAGGAAATGGGGATAAAGACCAGTACAATTACTTATTTCAAGAACATATATTTAAAGTCATAAGAAACGAGTGACCGGTGAAAAATAATGTTCTTCCAATTCTTGAATCAATGCATACAAACATCATAAACTTAGTCTTCTGTGCACGAATTTATCATTTTTTTCGTGTAAATTTCGTAAAATCGTTATTTTTTTTTCAATCGGTCAGTGTTGTTGTGAAAATATGGTAGGTAATTTAAGTTCATGTTTTGAAGCCGAAGTTTGACGATTGTCACCTGTTTGTCAACAATCAACAAAAAATCATCAAAAAAGCATGGAAATTGAGCACGTGTTTAACATGTAAATTCAGATAATAGTTTATTTTAAGGACATTCATGCGTATTGTGATCACCGGATTTTTACGAGATGGGTCACACTGAGGTCACTTTGCATACGGAAAATATGTCGGGGGAATTGCTTCCTCGAAGAAAGCAATTAAAATTAAGTAAAACTTCTTCTTAATATGAATAAATTAAAGAATTTTCTTCAGAAAAAAGTATATGTACATAAGTTTTATAATGAAAACTTTCCATTGAGTTATAAAAAAACGTATGCATTATTTTTTTTTTGTTGAGGTTTCTTATGACTTTAATATATTTATTCAAAAATTGAATTTTTGTCAAAATGAGAACCGGACAATGATTGCTTACGAACTAAGGAAAGATTTGATAGTATCGACAAATTTACAAATCTAATTTGATTTTTTCACCCATTATGTCTATTTCAGATACACGAATTTTTGTAATATAAGACATAAGTAAAATCACAAAAATACTTCAAGAAGAATTCAAAAAGGAAAGTCCCTAATCAAATGGCAAAACCAAAAGCTCAAACACATCCATTGAATGGACAAAAACTGTTATATTCCTGACTTGGTACAGGCAATTTTTTAAGTCGATTATGGTGGATTAAACCTGGTTTTATAGCAAACAAAACCTCTCATTGTATGACAGTCTCACACAATTCCAATTAAATTGACAACGATGTGTGAACAAAACAAAAAGAAACTGCATTAAGTAAAATAATGTATATGTTATCAACTTTGATTTCAAGATATATCTATGTTTAATGTGTACCTGCACGGTATGGAATACCTATTCCATTTATAAAAATAAATATAATCAATAAGTTCATTTTTTTTTTAGGTTTGCACAGATAGCTCTTTAAAGGGAAAAGTTGTACTAGTATATAATTTATCTGTCAAGTTAAAGCTTTCCATAAGAACCATATACATACATGTTCCAAACATATTTCATCAAAATACAAATTGCAAAGCAAGACTAATACTAAGAAACCTAAGCTGAAAAGCTGCGAATTATATCCATGCAAAGGTACCCGGCCTTTATTTGTTAATATTGATATATTCAGAATGGCATACCACATCGGCATTTTATAGAAAATAACGGTTAATCGCTTTAAATGTCGAATTTATATATACGAGAATAAGAAACAGGTGAAATGCGAGCTTCAGTGAGCTAATTTCCCTGTTTGGAGCTTAGTACATATATATTTAGCTGATATTTAAAGACAGTTATTATCATTACCCTGCAATTGATTTGGTACATTGACTTTGCTTTCATTTGTTTTCGATTGAAAGTTTTTTGAGGCTCTCGTACATAGTAATTTTGAAACAAATCACATACTCAGCTGATGACCAGTAAAAATCTTGCATGGCTAACACTGATACAACGCATAAAGTTAATAGTTATACCGAAAACGGTCTTATTTATTCTGCCATAGGCGACAATACTAACATTTCCCAACAGTTTACCACTTTTTATGATAAAAACCTGAACAAACAGTTCCCTTTGATAACTTTTTCATCACTGGGTCGATGTCACTGCTGGTGGACGTTTCGTCCCCGAGGGTATCACCAGCCCAGTAGTCCTGACTTCGGTGTTGACATGATAATCAATTATTTGGTCATTTTTATAAATTTTCTGTGTACAAAACTTTGAATTTTTCGAAAAACTAAGGATTTTCGTATCCCAGGAATAGATAACCTTAGCCGTATTTGGCACAACGTTTTGGAATTTTGGATCGTAAATGCTCTTCAACTTTGTACTTGTTTGGCTTTATAACTATTTTGATATGAGCGTCACTGATGAGTCATATGTAGTAGAAACGCGCGTTTGGCGTACTAATTTATAATCCTGGTACCTTTGATAACTTTTTACACCACTGGGTCGATGTTACTGCTGGTGGACGTTTCGTCCCCGAGGGTATCACCAGCCCAGTAGTCCCAACTTCGGTGTTGACATGATAATCAAGTATGTTGTCATTTTTATAAATTTTCTGTTTACAAAACTTTGAATTTTTCGAAAAACTAAGGATTTTCTTATCCAAGGAATAGATAACCTTAGCCGTATTTGGCACAACTTTTTGGAATTTTGCATCCTAAATGCTCTTCAACTTTGTACTTGTTTGTTCTTATAACTATTTTGATATGAGCGTCACTGAGGAGTCTTATGTAGTAGAAACGCGGGTCTGACGTACTAAATTATAATCCTGGTACCTTTGATAACATTTTACACCACTGGGTCGATGCCACTGCTGGTGGACGTTTCGTCCCCGAGGGTATCACCAGCCCAGTAGTCAGCACTTAGTGTTGATATGAATATCAATTATGTTGTCATTTTTATAAATTTTCTGTTTACAAAACTTTGAATTGATCGAAAAACTAAAGATTCTCTTATCCCTGGAATAGATAACCTTAGCCATATTTGGCACAACTTTTTGGAATTTTCGATCCTCAATGCTCTTCAACTTTGTACTTGTTTGGCTTTATAACTATTTTGATATGAGCGTCACTGATGAGTCTTATGTAGACGAAACGCGCGTCTGACGTACTAAATTATAATCCTGGTACTTTTGATAACTTTTTATGTGTTGTGCTACTTTGTCATTCTGTTTTAAAAAATGATATTAAATAGTATCATGGCGACCTTTTAACGGAGCGAGTTTATGTTATCCATGCCCACCGTCATTTAATACTACAATAATATGAAATTTTTTATGTCTTTTTGAATAATTCTCTAGAAAATATTTCAATAGGTTTCAAAATTTATGTTGAATATTTACACACTTCAATTATTCAAAGATAAATAAAAAAGGATATTGTAACCTTAAATTCAACCACAACGCTCCCAAGCTGACTCACTTTGCATGCCTTGGGTACACAAAAGGCCAACCTAATGCTGGGAAAATGTAATAGTACTATTTCCCCTATAAAATAACAGCTAATCTCAACAGTAAAAAGTAATATAAAAACATTGTCAAGACAAAAGTGTTTGATTGTTCCAACGCTGTAGAATTTCGAACAGTCCGTGCATTCACTAATTTTTGAAACTGTTGCATGGTTGTTTTGCATGTTATACATTGGCTTATACAAGATTTAAAATTAAAGATGGGTGCCGTAGAAAATGAAGTTAAATCTGCTCTTAATGTTTGTCTACGGCCAGAAAGTTAGTTGCAGATTTGAGATTGGAACATTCACAGACGGATTGATACGTCATTGGAATGCGATTGCAATACATATTATGAGGTCCCGTAATTTTAAACAATACTAGTAAACAGCAATACACAAAAATAGTCAGGCAGTGGGGGGATATGGTTGCTTTAAAGCGATATATGTATAGTATACAAATACAGGTAATCGATATCTGTTGGGCTGTTAATGTATGATTAGACATATAACTGCAGAATGAAAATTAATATCTGACGGTGGTTATGGAGTTAAGGAATACAATATTGTGTCAGCTATGTCAATACATGGAGCTGACATAAAAACCATTCACACATGGTAGGATTAATCGTTATAATTGAATGCACATATGTGTATGCTGTGTCAAGATATGAGGAACACTAAACTGTATCTGCTGTATCCTTTATTTCAAATTAGATGCACGAATGCGTTCCACATATTCACCGAATTTTGAATTATCTAATGAGAGAACATCATCTACGTGTTTATAGTAAAAGGAGAAATTAAATGATACTGCATACTTCTTTTCCTTCTTTCAAAGAAGTTCCCGTTTGAATAAATAAAGGCAACAGTAGTATACCGCGGTTCAAAACTCATAAATCCATGGACAAAAAACAAAATCGGGGTAACAAACTAAAACTAAGGGAAGTCAGCCTCATCTGCATCGTTTTTGTAATGAATAAAATTGAGAATGTAAAATAATTACTTTAAGCTGACAATTAAGTATCTGCACTAAGTGACTTTAAGCTTAAACTTTCTATAATTTGATTTACTTGATGCTTATGGTTATCTTAATTTTTTTTACACTCACTGACTAAAGCATGTGTGTTAATACATTTTTATTTGATTTTTTTGTTTGTGTGAAAATTTATCCCATTAAGCACAAACAAAACGTGTGATATTTATGCTGTTTGATAAACACATTTTGAAGTGCGATTATCAAAACTTTTCAAAAAGGAGTTTTATACAATTATTTAACAATTCCAGATATGTTTTTAACGGATACATTTCTTCCATCTATGTTCTAAAAATATGTTTTTTAAAGTTAATTGCATTTTCTAGCTAAATCTGGTGCATTTCGTTGTAATAAGAAGGTATAATGTTTGTTTTTAATTTATTTGGAGTTAATTTTGTTATTAAATTGACCTTCCACCCACAGTTGAAACAAAAAAGTGTTTTTGAATTCAAATATCTCTGTGCGAGTACAAAATTGAGAATAGAGATAGGGAATATGTAAAAGAGACAACAACCCGACCAAAGAGCAGATAACAGCTGTCAATGGGTCTTCAATGGAGCCTCAAAATCCCGCACCCGGAGTTGGTCCCATGCTGGCCCCTAAAAAATATTAACTAGTTCAGTAAAAATGGACGACATACTAAAATCTTAAACATAAATAAACTAAAATAAAAACAAACATACAAGACTAATAAGGCAAAAGGCCCTAACTTGGGACAGGCGCAAACATGAGGCGTGGTTAAACATGCTGTGCGAGATCTCAACTCTCACCTTATACCTATCGCCAATGTAGAATAAACAAACACAATGTACAACAACAGTACAACTAAGTTTAAAAGAAGTCCGAGTCCTTGTACCGATGATAAGATTTGTTAAATGTTTTGACTAGTTTGTAATATCGAAAACCCTCTTGCAATACATTTTCAGTTTGTCTTATTATTTTTGAGCCAAGGCGTTGTCAGTTTATTTTTTTATCAATGAATTTGAATGTACCTCTGGTATCTTTCGCCCCTCTATTTTGCAAAATATGCATATGTCGTTATTCTATTAATACTGTTTGTTTTTCTTTAAATACCAAATGCTTTTTATTTGTTTTGATTGGAGATGCACGGGGATAAGTTGCAAATAGAATTTATAATATTCAAGCAAGGAAAAAAAGGGTTGAAATATTTAATTTTTATAAATTAAGTATAAAACAAAAACTCAAAATCAGAAATATTTCAAACTGAATTATATAGTAACCGACATTTGAATTAGCACATGCTAATGATATAAATTTTTAACTATTTTATTCTTCCCATATCGTACACTCAGTTCTTTTGTATAGCCCTAGTAGTCATATGGGATACAGAAGATCCATAGTTGACCATATTATGATAGCGCCTATTAATTTTCCAAAGAGATGACTTTTCCATTTGTAGCTTCCATGTAAGCTGTAAATTAAGATGACAGTAGTATACCGGTGTTCAAAAGTCATATATCGATTGAGAGAAAACACATCCTGGTTACAAACTTAAAGCGAGGGAAACACAGCATTGATAATTTCTAGAATTGAATAAAGATACGAGCGAGGCATTACACGAATTATGTTCTTCTCATATATTTCATGATGGTATAATACTAAACCCCTCACAGGTTGGATTGTGCCTGATATACATATGATGAAGACATAATCTTTCAATCAGTTTAATGGCGGTCTGGAGCTGGCATGTCAGTAACTGCTAGTAGTCTGTTGTTATTTATGTATTATTGTCATTTTGTTTATTTTCTTTTGTTCCATATTCTTACATCGGACTCGGACTTCTCTTAAACTGAGTTTTACAGTACTGTGCGTATTATTGTGCGCTTGTTTTTTTCTACACTGGCTTGAGGTAAAAAGGGATGGTTGGGATCTCAAAAAGCATGTTTAACCCCGCCGCACTTTTGCGCCTGTCCAAAGTCTGGAGCCTCTGGCCTTTGTTAGTCGTGTATGGGTTTTAATTTTAGTTTCTTGTGTATAATTCAGGGTTTAGTATGACGTCCATTATCACTGAACTGGTAAACATATTTGATTAGGGGCCAGTTGAAGAACGCCCCCGGGTGTAGGAGTTTCTCGCTGCATTGAAGACCCATTGGTGGTCTTCGGCTGTTGTCTGCTCTATGGTCGGGTTGTTGTCTGTTTGATACATTCCCTATTTATAGTCTCAATTTTATTTAATGTACCTGTTTTATCCATATTTACAAATTCACATGAACAGATGCAGTCACTAATGGTTTTGGATAAATTCTCAGTGTATATGACCAAACTTCTTTTTTTTTTCATTTTTCACTTAAACATAATTCTTTATCATTTCATAGAAATGTAGAATCGTGCAATTAAACTGTATTATTTCAAAAAGATTTTGAATAAAAATGTAAGGCTTACAAATTCTGACGAACGATGCTCGTATAGATTTTATAACACACCTAATTAGCACTCATAAAAAATCTGTTGTATTCCAAACTAAACACACACGAAATTAAAACTAAAACAATATACAAAGACGATCTGTACTGGACAAAAACTTCATTCAAGTACATAGCAGAATGCTCAACAAGACAATCTATACAAACATGTCAAATTGTTTTAATTCTTTTTACGTGTCATTGCCATTTAATTAATATTTTCTTGAAAATAAAAAGAAACTGTAAAGAGACAAACATAACTTCAGCAATACAAGATCAACAAAAAAGGAGCTTTTGTCACAAACTAGTCTTGTCTATAATGTGCAATAGTGTCCATTATTGAAAATGCACATATACCTAGGTGAGCGACTTATGGTCATTAAAGCAAATTGTCTTATTATATGTTATTTGTCTATACCAAGTAGTAAAACAAAACAATATCAAATTATTTTTTTTATTTTTACACAAAAATTGCTTTACAAATAACATATTACTACTTTTTTTTAAAAATCACGCAATTAATTTAAAAACACATGCATTAAACATAAATAAGGGTATAACTCCTAACAGGACGGTAAAAAAAGATTGCTTAGGACTTATGAAATATAAAATCGTACTAAGCTAGACAAGAACAAATTATCAGCATGCCATTCCTTAATATTAAAGTTTAACTAGTTTCATAAATAAAATGTATGTACGTTAAACAAAACATTGAAGGTGAGTTGTATTTACATCCAACTTAATGATATATTTCATGAACTGTGAACATCTACATCCTTGACTTTTAAGCTGCTAATATTGGATGAGTTTTTTTACCAAACGACTTATATATCTGGTATGAACATCAAATAAAACTTTGACATTTCACGGCTTATTTTCTATTTGTTTTTACCAAACCGGCAGGTGTAACGGTTTCATAATCAAGCGAAACGGTTCTTTGATTAGGTGTTATTAGAGGTTTCTTAGCATCAATATATCTTCCGTAACGAGATAAGATATTTAGTACGGGACTATCTGCTGGAATGTCTTTTACTAGACTATGACATATAAAGGCAAAGGAAGTATTCGTACAAGAGATTTTGATAAACTTGGATACATTATGTCGAATGTTTTAGTACATACATGTGAAAAAAGGGTAAATGTAGAACTTTGGAATGGGAGAGGCTATGAATCTTTTTGGAACTTATCTAGGCTAAGATCAAATATAAAACGTCCTTTGCAAAAATTCCTTCTCTAATCGTTCCAAATAAGGTCGACGAGATTTTTATTGGGCGGATGCACGGGGAAAAACACATATTAGAAAATTTAATAGATTGCACAAGAGCAGGCGTGGGTACCTAGAACATGTAAAAAAAGTTTTGAAAACATTAAGAATTAAGATGGTAATTTTCTTTGAGTTGTAGAACGTTTCGCTGAGATACTAAAAAGCCGTGTGAATATAATAAATGAAACATACTAAAGTTTTGCCATATCAATCACTTTACAATCGATTATCAAATACTTTTCTCGTCCTGATATGCAGTAATTGCCACTGAGCAATAAACTTCCAACAGACAATAGATCGAATGCACATCAGATGCGTGGATTATTTTGACAACAACATTAAATAAACAATGTTCTTTTTTCAGGGATAAGGGAGATAAATCGAGCTCATATACAACATGTAAACAAACGTAACTCCGCGTAAGTTTCACAAAATTCAACAACACAAAAAAATTGGAACACTAATGTTTAACCACAACTATAAAATGCTATGTTACCAAAAAAATGTAAAATTTCTTACTATTGTCTTTAAACACACTGCATTATCAGTTGAAATTTGTTACTGAACAAAATTACTGCCCATCAACTATACGTCCGTAGAGTGTCGTCTTTTTGTAAGAATTTGAGAATCACAATGAACGGGGAATCAAAGAAAAGAAGACATCACAGTCAAAGTGTTTGTGACACTTTTAGCCTCTTTTAAAAGAGTCCACAATATAAATATCTTTTCTTTTCTTGTTTGCTCTCTATCTCCCGTGTCTTTTCAAACATCTACTATTGTTAGCAAGATGATTTGCGGCTGCAGCTGCGCCAAGATCATCGTCTGTCTCTAAAATAACTGGACCAAACACTTTTAAACTTTAATCGATTCCTAAGGGTATCTTATTTATAAATTATATCCAAAGTTATGATCCATCAGCAAACATGGCCGCTATGGCTAAAAATAGAACATACAGGTCAAATGCAGTTTTTGGCTAATATCTCAAATGTAAGGCATTAAAACAACGAATCTAACAAAGGGTGATTTTTTTCAATAGATTCATCAGCCCTGAAATTTTCAGACGAACCGAACAATCCATGGTTGGGTTACTGCCAATAAATAGGGAGTTTTAAGGAAATGTGTTTGGTATTATCTTTATTAATATTATAGATAGAGATAAACTGAAGACAGCAATAATATTCAACAAGGTAAGATCTACAATAAAGTTAAGTTAAGTTACCAAAATTGTCCATTATCTCTTGACGAGTTATTGCCCTTTAACGACATTTTTTTACAATTTATTCATCAATTTTGATAAATCTTAAGTTGAGAGTCACAAGTTGCACGACAGCTAGTAAGTGATCATATGCTTTATAGTGCGGTGACTGAAGTGTAAAAAGTCGTCTAGATCGCGATTTTAATCTCCCTAAATAACACACGGCTAATATTCTATTTAGTATCTTATTTTCTTCTTATCTATAAAATTTGCGCAGTTTGGACTTGATGTAATTTTAATTGCAAATTCAGACACAAACTTTAGTTTCTTCTTCATAGTAGTAATAAAAATTATCCCATAATAGTTTAAGCATATAGTATTTCATAAAACTAATAAGTGATAAAAATTTCGGAACCAAAATATGAAAAAAAAACCTTAAGAAATCAATGGAAAAAGAATGGACTAAAAACTTCAACTTCAACACTGAACTTAATCACTTGCCTTCCGTCACATTTTGTGTATTAGTCAATAATTTTCTCTCAACTGATATATGAAATTACTACCTTTTTCGCTATTATATACACATATTTTCAATTAAAGTGAACATATATGCCACATACTTTGTTTTTATATGTTTATATTCTATGTTTTTTGTTATTAAACATCAAAAATACTTTGTCAGAAATATGAGTCTTATTGTAAAATCAAAATAATTGACGTATAGTTTCAGTAAATATTCCGTGATATGTCAAGTCCGTTGCAAAAGAGGGACGAAAGATACCAAAGGGACAGTCAAACTCATAAATCTAAAACAAACTGACAACGCCATGGCTAAAAATGAAAAAGACAAACAAACAACAGCACACACGACACAACATAGAAAACTAAAGAATAAACAACACGAACCCCACCAAAAAACTAGGGGGGATCTCAGGTGCTCCGGAAGGGTAAGCAGATCCTGTTCCACATGCGGCACCCGTCGTGTTGCTTATGTGATATCAAATCCGGTAAATGGTCTAATTCGGTAGGTCACATTCATGAAAGGGAAGGGGATTGTAGTTACGATGTAAGGAACATATCCGATATCATTTGTGAAACGGTTATTCCATAACGGTCAACGAACTCGTGATGGCGTCCGTAAAATTTACGAAGGGACGATTTCAACTTCACCATTTGGAACTCTTGGTTTAATAGCTTCCTTGTGAGCAGCAACCCTCTATCAAGAAAATCATGATAGGAAATGCAAGCACGGGAATATCGTATCAACTGGGAGATATATACCCCGTATGCAGGTGCTGCTGGAATGTTGCTACTTAGAAATGGAAAGTTCACAATTGGAAAGCTGAAATCATCTCTTTTGTCGTAAAGTTTTGTTTTCAACCGACCCTCATTGTCAATTTCTAGATGTAAGTCAAGATATGAGGCCGACGTAACTGTATCTGTAGTATCCTTTATCTCTAGCTCGATTGGATAGATGCGTTCCACATAGTCACCAAATTTTGAATTATTTAGTGAAAGAACATCATCTATATAGCGAAAAGTAACTTGCTCCATTAAGTTCAAAGAAAAGACAAAATTCGTTCAATTTTATGCAGTGCTTAATATGCACGCAAAAAAAAACTGGACTGGAATTTTGAGTCAATTTACCCATATAGGGAAGTCGATTTTTGTATCTGCATCGAATAAAAGGTGAACATCAAGATGTTTCATGCACAGGCACTTGTTTCTGTCAATATGGGTTTGCTATCCTATACCCTTGTGATTTGCCGTACGGGTATGGATAGTAAACCCCATATTGACAGAAACAAGTGCCTGTGATTTCATGCGATAGCTGATAATTTGAAGAACTCCGTGCAGGCAGTTTATCATCGTTCATTCTACAAAAGTTACACAAGTTAACATATTTGTGCCCCCTTTTAGAGCGAGGAAGCTTCTTATCTGATATTTAATGACGACATACAATTATCGGATGTTGTCTCTCAGTTTCGAGTATTTGTATACGTTCTAGAATACAATCGTTCAACTGGAGCGCTTGTATATTTTGTTGCAACAAAACATTTTAGAAATACCAAAAACTACTCAAGTTTAAATCAGATGAGCGTATGAAGAATGTTTTATCCGTATCAGATAAAGTTAAAATTGAAATAGTTTTTCCATCTATCTTTTAAACTTCAAACACTCTGTCATTTTGCTTAAAACGAAAAAAGCCAAAAAAAAAAAATCCAAACCCGTGGAAGCAGATATCTCAGATCACGATACTGCTTTTACTTATTTTATTTTGGCTATTGACAACGATTTAATGATCATTCCTAATGACACCGTTACTTGATAAATATAGATCTTTTCTTCCCACTGACTCTGATTTAAAATATTCTACTTGTAACATGCGGCCTAAACTTATTGATTTCTATAGAAATTCGGTTGTCAAACAACTTCAACAAGTTCAAGGAAAATATAACATAATATATAGTAGCAACATAACTATTTGAGATGCCATATCAGCTGCTAGGCAATTGAAAACTGACCTCAAAATCTCAATGTCAACGGTAATAGACACAAATAACGGACAGATATTTCGTTCCGCTGCAAGTATACTTAGAAAAGACATCGAAACTCTAAAGAAGTTCTGATCAATTGTCTCTTCCTTCTTCAATTCAGTCAATGCCTTCGTATTTATTGCAATTCATTTTATAGTAACTCGATGAAACTGCATACAGCCAAGACTATTCTCAGGAATTTGCACCAGAGAAATTGCTGAAATGCTAAGCAATTGTTAGGTCAATCGTTTGTGTGGACCAATTTGTTTTACTCTTTTTCATTTAGAATTGGTTTTACAAATGTACCATGAGTTTGGTTCAAAACACCTTGTTGAAACATCGAATGCCAATTGATTTTATGCTTCTTAAAGTAAAATGCGACGCTATCTAATGTGTTGCCAACCATGAAATTGAGCGAATTCAAGATAGTGTGTACATCTCGTATAATGTTTCCTCAGCATCTTTGCAGACACGCATATGGATGTCATCACAACTTCCTAAACCCCCTTTTAGATCTCTGTTAAATCTTGGATGAATTGATAGGGATTGTTTGAAACTGGTATTTTTTTAGGAACAAATGTCTTCGGACTTCCTACAATACCTTGTCTATACTTGTAAAGAAAAACAAAAAAATAACGTGTTTGCTTTGAGCAGAACCTTTCATGTGCAGACCTGTGGCCATGAGTGAAATGAGTAGAAATATCAAAACATGTCTTGTGACGGTTGATGACAATGAAGATGATGAAGATAACGGTTGATTTGGTATAAAGCTTGTTGCACTGGTACACCCAGGTTAGGAGAGTGTTGGCGCGCCCTTAAAAAAGTTAAACCCCGCCACATTCTGTATGTTTTAGTTTCAAATCACGAGACGGTAATGCAGTGTTTCTCGTTTGTTTCTATATACTATATTTGTTTGTTTCTTATTTATTTTGTACATTAATCGGGCCGTTAGAATTTTCGTTTGTTTTACATTATTTATTTCAGGAATTGTAGACTATGCAGTATGAATTTAACTCATTGTTGAAGCTCGTACGGGACCTATAATTGTAAGTTAATTTATGTCTCATTTTGTCTCATTTGCGATCATATCATATCTTCCTTTTTTATATGGAATACTTTTGAAGTTTGTGGTACGTTGCAAGGGAAAAAAAGGGGGATATATGTACAAAACCTATAATGTTATAGATTTTAACCAGATTAAAATACACAACAGATAATACTATGGAAGCAGTAATAATTGTGAAAAAAAAACAACAGCAACGAATAGTCTATAAAAAAACCTGAAGTATCCGCAAATTCAATTTGAGGTTATATTTGACTGTAGTGTTCTATTGCTTTGGATTAATACCTCACCCAATATGATAGTTTAATTATTTTTTTAAAAGTGTTGTCCTGCATGACACTTGATGTTTACCTGAAATTGAAATTTGTCATAAGGTTAAGGTGCTCTAAACATTTTATAGGTTGAAAACTTGGTTTTTGAAGTTTTGTTTATAAAACGTCGTTTTATGAATTTTTTTGATAAAAAAATCTCAATGATTAAGGTTTATGTATAATAACAAACATTACTCAAACCAAAACAGTATCATTTGTATTTAGGTAGAGTTTAGAAATATAAAAAAAATGTCAAAATTGAAACCCTTCCAAATTTTCACAGATTTTTACATATGACCTTTGACCTCAATTTAAAAAAATTTGACCATATCAAGTCTTGACGACAGGCATATTATTATAGTACACGATTTCCTCTTTCCAATGATATATTATATAGGTGTGTGTTCGGTGGAGAGATTAAATTAAAAAAAATCTGCCTTCATTGACCGCACTATTATTACCAAAAAGTACACGCTTTGGTGACTCTAACTGACTCTATTATATATTCATACTACCAGTACCGGTAAATACTATATTTTCCGCTATACTTTAATGAAACGCGGGAAAATACATTTTTCCTCAAATACAAGGATGCACTTGCTACCTTGATAATGACATACGTTCAATTGCATATTTCCACATCGATGTTAACTTAAGTATTTTTCAACAGAAGTCATTCTGCGACATTAAACTAAGCTATACATATCTTTTTGTTATAATATTTTCAAATGTTGCGATCAATTACTCATTGTTACTATACTCTTAACGAATTTAATTTTTATTGTTCAATTTCTGTTTTGCCTACTTTACAAAAAAAAAAGTAAATTCGCAAAAATACTGAAATCCGAGCATGATTACAAGATTAGTTAGCATGCAAAAATATATTGACATAACAATACTTTATATTCTTTTTCTTCTGATATTTTTATGAATGAACATATTATTGGATGTTTATAGTTTTTAAGAAATAATGATGAAATTGACAATTTGTAATAACACTTATGTGATTGGTTAAGATTTCTTTTGACTTTTTTGTCGTTCAATTATTTGCAGATATTTGTGTATTACCTGCATTTCCATTTTAATTTTCTGAATGTTTTCATTGTGCTATTTCTGTGCTGTTTTTTCTAACAATCAAACAGTCGTTTAATAACTGTAAATAAAATTGAGAATTAGAATAAAGTAAAAAGTATAATGCAAAGGTAAGCAATGATTTTGGAAACGTATAAACAGATAAAAAATATTAGATCAGTTCACCCTGTCTATCTATTTTTAGTTCTTATTTCATCAGCATATATAATTCTCAATTATCCAAAATATTAAACAAACCTTTGCCATATAAAAGAAGATGTGGTATGATTGCCAATGAGACAACTCTCTATATTGTTATTGATTGCATAACAGATTATAAAAGTTATTGACAAATTTTACTTTTTTCCGTTCACAAGTCAATGTCTCTTTTGAAAATTGATTAATAATAACAATTATAAATGTGATAAAACACAGTTTGCTATCATTTTAAAAGCCTGTTGGTTTTGGTTATTACTACTTAAATCGTAAGATATACATATACATCATATTTTGTGTACATATTTAGTGTAATGTCCAAAAAGAATGAAGCATGGTGAAACAAATTAAGATGCTTTTTACATAAGATACATTGATACTGCTCTTTAATGATCATCTGTTTTATCAGTTTTGGAGTTTTATTCGTTTTGCACATTACATTAAAAAGGTACTGTTAATATTAATATAAAAGATAGAAAGACACTTTAGATAACAAAAATGATCTCAAGACAAGCTAACTAAATGTGTAATATGTTGCAAAAACTTGTTAGTCAACATTTTTACGAGTTAATGCCACATGTGCCTTTAAATGATTTTTTCACCATTTTATATATTTTGCATAAAAACTATACAAAAAATAGTAGAACTGTCAAGAGACAAAAACAATTTCAGCAATACAAGATCAACAAAAGAGAAACATTTTTCATGAAGTAGTCTTGTCTATAATGTACCATAGTGTCCATTGTAGAACATGATCATATATCTACGCACTTCATACAAGACCTTGATGTCGAATTGTATTTACATAAATTTTATATATTACATTAACTGTTTTTTATCTTTGACATTTTAGCTGCTAATATTTGGTTCGTTTGTTTTTAACAGGCTTATGTCTTACGTGTGTGAACATGCGGAACAGCTTTGTGATAAGGTGCTAATGAAATATTTTAATCTGTACATAATCTTGGTACTTTCTCAAATGATAATTCAAAAATGTTGTTTTGGTAGAATTTTCTAATTGTATAAGTTTATCATTCCACCCACATATTTTACGAAGTCCTCCTTATTTTGTGTAAATTTGTGAGTGATTCAGCCTTATTTGCACATAAAAAAAAACTTTTGGGGTCAAGGGGCTCTCTATTACAGAGTCAATGTATTATAACCTTGGTAGCAGGCACAGTCAAAATAGCTTGATAAATAAATAATCAGGTAAGGTACTGTATATGTCCTGGCATTGGGTCCACAGTCTAAACGTACAATCCGTAAAACGCCCTTTTTATACTTAAAATAGTTATCAAAGATACCAGGATTATAATTTAATACGCCATACCCGCATTTTGTCTACATATGACTCATCAGTGACACTCAGATCAAAATAGTTATAAAGCCAAACAAATACAAAATTGAAGAACCTCACTAATATCAGTGGGACTCTTATAAAAACCATTGGTCTATATCTGTGGAAAGCTGCGCATTGCCATTTGTCAAATCTCGGGTCAGTAGTTCATCTCATATGCATATTAAATTAATGATGTCAAATTGCGTTGGAAAGAAAAAGTCGAAGGCCAACGAGAATATTGGCTTAACTACAACTTATTTAGATGGGGGGGGGGGGGTGACCAATTACAATACATTATCGTTACATGGATGAGTTAAAAAGGTGAAAAGGGGTTAGAAATGACGAACTAAATCTTTGAAGTGCGCGGTAACTTGGTAACTGATCTACCGACACACGTGTGTTAGGTAAAACAATGAGAACGAACTCTGTGCTAGCTTTAACATCCCAAAAGTATCATAATGACAATTCAATTCAAACTTGAAATCACAATAGCCTGTAATTTACGCATGACATATTAATATCAATTTGTATTATACAATATAAACAACAAGAACGTGACACTGAGCATGTACTATAAAATAATAAATAAGTAATCTTGCATACAAACATCTCTATATCATTACCACTAAACCGTTACAATATTCAATGTGTTTCCTTATTTTTACCTTATGTATCGTCCAATCTTGAAAAGGTTTAATTATTAACTAATGATTTTTTTTTATAAACGCAGATGATTTATATTCGTTAGGGGAATATATTTTTTTTTTTTTTTTAATTTAACATTTTAACAAACGCGTACAACAATTAGAAATATGCCAATTGCACCTAAAGTATTCACAAAACAATATAATTATTTTAACAACCTGCTTGATTTTTGTTGTAGTTAAATGCATTACTATGTATATAATATTTTACAGTAATTTTGTGTCATATTGCAATGAGTTCAATCAGCTTTTAATTCTACATATTCCTGGTCGCCAATATCCAAATAGATAAAAATAAACCTGCTTTTATACAAGTCACTTTGGCAGGTACACCGATATACCATCCCCAATGTAAATAATCAGTATCTATTTCAAATGTTGTTTTCCCAGTAGGTAACTACATGTCTGTCCGCTTTGCAGCAAAAACAGTAACTCTTATTGCAATCACGAAAGATAAAAATAGAAGAATAACTGAAAGGATATATCATGTAATATAGACACAATTGATAAAAAGTAAAATTACAAAAAAACTAATCTCCAAGGAAAATTCAAAACGGAGAGTCGCTTATCAAATGACAAAAACAATAGCTCAAACACGTCCAACGAATGAATAACAACTTGAATTGGGTCAGGCATTTTCAAAGGGTGGATTGAACCTGGTTTTAGAGCTAGCTAAACCTCTCACTTGTCTGGCAGTCGCAATAATTACCAAGCAATTACAAGCATACAGGTAGTGGCTATAATTTCGAAAAAAATCAGATCCCGAGATTTTCGATATCCTGTACTGAAATTACTCTTTAATAATGCATCTTGATCGCTTTTACCAATTTTCATGAAATTGAGAATGGAAATGGGGAATGTGCCAGAGAGACAACAACCCGACCATAGAGCAGACAACAGCAGAAAGTCACCAACAGGTCTTCAATGCAACGAGAAATTCTCGCACCCAGAAGCGTCCTTCAGCTGGCCCCTTAACAAATATATACTGGTTCAGTGATAATGAACACCTCACTAAACTCCAAATTGTACACAAGAAACTAAAAGTTAAAATAATACAAGACTAACAAAGGCCAGAGGCTCCTGACTTGGGACAGGCGCAAAAATGCGGCGGGGTTAAACATGTTTGTGCGATCTTAACCCTCCCCCTATACCTCTAGCCAATGCAGAAAAGTAAACGCATAACAATACGCACATTAAAATTCAGTTCAAGAGAAGTCCGAGTCTGATGTCAGAAGATGTAACCAAAGAAAATAAACAAAATGACAATAATACATAAATAACATCAGACTACTAGCAGTTAACTGACATGCCAGCTCCGGACTTCAATTAAACTGATTGAAAAATTATGTCTTCATCATATGAATATCAGGCACAATCCTCCCCGTGAGGGGTTTAGTATCATACCATCATAACATATATGAGAAGAACATAATCCGTGTCATGCCAACAACTGGTTTATTAATAATAAATATGTTTAGTTCCTATACAAAGACCGTTTAAGTGAATCAATATTAACGCCAAAATATGCAATCTTAAATGACCTGACAACAGTATCGTAACTATATCCCTTCTTAATAAGTCTATTTAAAGGTTTTGTTAGCTTCTAATGTGAATACTGACATTTTTGTGCTTTATAAAGAATATTTCCATAAAATATTGGATGTGAAATACCTGAACGTATAAGAAGTCTGCATGTTGAGGTATATTTACGAATGATGTCCTTATACCGATGATAAAATTTAGTAAATGTTTTGACTAGTTTGTGATATCGAAAACTCTGGTGTAATAATTTTTCAGTAATACATAAATTGCTCTCGTTAAAATCTCAAACATTGTTACATACACGAGCGAATCGTACAAGTTGAGATATATCAATCTCAATATATATATATATATATATATATATATATATATATATATATATATATTGAGATTTATATGCTCCGTATAAATACGAGCATGATTACAAGATTATTTAGCATGCAAAAATATATGGACATAACAATACTTTATATTCAGTCAGGATTCTACTTCGCCAAAATTATCTCCCCATTACGCCAGTTCATTTTCACAATCGTAGATATGGAAGTCATTGTAGGGATGACGCGCTACCAATTTTGCTCATGGAAATCGATAAATTTATCCACATTGCACCATTACGATCCTTATATGTCAGTTGTATTTTAAAAGTCAAATGTATCAACTAGCTAATGAGCATCAGTTAATGATCTTGTCTGCATTGATTCAACTTAAAACTATTGTCTGATCGGTTGTCAGGTGGAATTTTCGAAAATTCATAAACATTTAAAAAAAATTCTAATTAAAAATTTCGTGGAAGGGCAGACTAGATTTTTTTAGTGTATAAAGACTATAAACCCTAGTTTTCACACAGAAAAAATTATATTTTTTCAAAGATATGCATTTTCATCATCCAACTTGAAAGACTGTCGTCAAGTACTTTCAGTAAAAAATAGCTATTCGAACACCCCTTCTCTGTTTTTGTGACTCATTAGATAGGTATTTCACTTGACCCATATATTTCATCTTTTAGTACTGTTATTTTTTTGTGTTATAAAGTACATCTGTAGCTTTGATATATAAAAATAATAGAATCTGAAGCGAGACGATGTATGAAATAATCTTACTTTGTACGATATCAAGACAAAATATTCAACTCAAACACGCCCTAACATAAAAAGGTGCACTCGATTTTCTCTTTTCGATACAATTGTTACCCAGTTTTTGGAATTTTTTCTTGAGTCACATAATGGAAGGGCAGACACGAAAATTTTTGAACTAATAGATTGGTATGTTTCCGTCCGTGGTATTTTTTTCAAAAAATCGGAGGTTATGCATTTTCTTCATCTAACTTGAAAGATACCCATGTCGTCGACTTGAAATCTTATTGTTCTGCTTAACTATGTACTAGATAAATTGAAAACTTATGCAAATGGTGTTTTTAAAATAAAACATCTCGTAATTGAGAAGAAAATTGTAATTTTGTTTGTTTCTATCAACTTTTAAAATTTTTGTCACTAAAGTAAACAATACAGTACACATTTTCGCCTTCTCTAACAAAGAGCTTCGATTCTTTTGTTCTATTTCAACCGGGTTTCCGACTGTATTCTTTTTCTTTTGATAATTTTATGAATGAACATACTATTGGATGTTTATAGTTTTTAAGAAATAATGATGCAATTGACAATTTGTAATAACACTTATGTGATTGGTTAAGATTTCTTTTGACTTTTTTGTCGTTCAATTATTTGCAGATATTTGTGTATTACCTGCATTTCCATTTTAATTATTCTGAATGTTTTCATTGTGCTATTTCTATATTGTTTTTCCTAACAATCAAACAGTCGCTTAATAACTGTAAATAGAATTGAGAATTAGAATAAAGTAAAAAGTATAATGCAAAGGTAAGCAATGATTTTGGAAACGTATAAACAGAAGAAAATATTAGATCAGTTCACCCTATCTATCTATTTTTGGTTCTTATTTCATCAGTTTATATAATTCTCAATTATCCAAAATATTAAACAAACCTTTGCCATATAAAAGAAGATGTGGTATGATTGCCAATGAGACAACTCTCTATATTGTTATTGATTGCATAACAGATTATAAAAGTTATTGACAAATTTTACTTTTTTCCGTTCACAAGTCAATGTTTTTTTTGAAAATTGATTAATAATAACAATTATAAATGTGATAAAACACGGTTTGTTATCATTTTAAAAGCCTGTTGGTTTTGGTTATTACTACTTAAATCGTAAGATATAAATATTCATCATATTTTGTGTACATATTTAGTGTAATATCCAAAAAGAATGAAGCATGGTGAAACAAATTAAGATGCTTTTTACATAAGATACATTGATACTGCTCTTTAATGATCATCTGTTTTATCAGTTTTGGAGTTTTATTCATTTTGCACATTACATTAAAAAGGTACTGTTAATATTAATATAAAAGATAGAAAGACACTTTAGATAACAAAAATGATCTCAAGACAAGCTAAATAAATGTGTAATATGTTGCAGAAACTTGTTAGTCAACATTTTTTACGAGTTAATGCCATATGTGCCTTTAAATGATTTTTTCACCATTTTATATATTTTGCATAAAAACTATACAAAAAATAGTAGAACTGTCAAGAGACAAAAACAATTTCAGCAATACAAGATCAACAAAAGAGAAACATTTTTCATGAAGTAGTCTTGTCTACAATGTACCATAGTGTCCATTGTAGAACATGATCATATATCTACGCACTTCATACAAGACCTTGATGTCGAAGTGTATTTACATAAATTTTATATATTACATTAACTGTTTTTTTTTTTATCTTTGACATTTTAGCTGCTAATATTTGGATCGTTTGTTTTTAACAGGCTTATGTCTTACGTGTGTGAACATGCGGAACAGCTTTTTGATAAAGTGCTAATGAAATATTTTAATCTGTACATAATCTTGGTACTTTCTCAAATGATAATTCAAAAATGTTGTTTTGGTGGAATTTTCTAATTGTATAAGTTTATCATTCCACCCACATATTTGACGAAGTCCTCCTTATTTTGTGTAAATTTGTGAGTGATTCAGCCTTATTTGCACATAAAAAAGACTTTTGGGGTCAAGCGGTTCTCTATTACAAAGTCAATGTATTATAACCTTGGTAGCAGGCAGACAAAATAGCTTGATAAATATATAATCAGGTAAGGTACTGTATATGTCCTGGCATTGGGTCCACAGTCTAAACGTACAATCCGTAAAACGCCCTTTTTATACTTAAAACAGTTGTCAAAGATACCAGGATTATAATTTAATACGCCATACGCGCATTTCGTCTACATATGACTCATCAGTGACACTCAGATCAAAATAGTTATCAAGCCAAACAAGTACAAAATTGAAGAACCTCACTAATATCAGTGGGACTCTTATAAAAACCATTGGTCTATATCTGTGGAAAGCTGCGCATCGCCATTTGTCAAATCTCGGGTCAGTAGTTCATCTCATATGCATATTAAATTAATGATGTCAAATTGCGTTGGAAAGAGAAAGTTGAAGGCCAACGAGAATATTGGCTTAACTACAACTTATTTAGATGGGGGGATGACCAATTACAATACATTATCGTTACATGGATGAGTTAAAAAGGTGAAAAGGGGTTAGAAATGACGAACTAAATCTTTGAAGTGCGCGGTAACTTGGTAACTGATTTACCGACACACGTGTGTAAGGTAAAACAATGAGAACGAACTCTGTGCTAGATTTAACATCCCAAAAGTATCATAATGACAATTCAATTCAAACTTGAAATCACAATAGCCTGTAATTTACGCATGACATATTAATATCAATTTGTAGTATACAATATAAACAACAAGAACGTGACACTGAGCATGTACTATAAAATAATAAATAAATAATCTTGCATACAAACATCTCTATATCATTACCACTAAACCGTTACAATATTAGGTTTTATATTCATTAAGAATTCTTCAATGTGTTTCCTTATTTTTACCTTATGTATCGTCCAATCTTGAAAAGGTTTAATTATTAACTAATGATTTATTTATAAACGCAGATGATTAATATTCGTTAGGGGAATATATTTTGTTTTTTTTAATTTAACATTTTAACAAACGTGTACAACAATTAGAAATATGCCAATTGCACCTAAAGTATTCACAAAACAATATAATTATTTTAACAACCTGCTTGATTTTTGTTGTAGTTAAATGCATTACTATGTATATAATATTTTACAGTAATTTCAGGGCCGTAACTACATTGAGGCAAATGAGGCAAATGCCTCATGTTTAAAATTTCATAAAAAAATACAAACTAAAACAAAATATTGTCTTCATATCAAATTGTTTTCACTGAAAGTGTCTTGCAAGAAGCAAGTTCTCTTCACTCTCTGATGTCGCCCCTGCATATTTTTCGTAATCCATGTTTCTATTTTACTTTTGGTTTTCAGAGTTGATGGTCTATTGTTTGTACTTCTGTGTCCCGGGTTTGTCTTTTGTTCATTTATTGTCCTACTTAATGACTAGTCTGAGTGTTGATTTTCATTTGTAAACGTGTCACACTGTGTAATGTAGCATGTCCACCGATGTCCATGCATTATGCGAGAAAATACGATGCTACTGGACGCAAAAAAAATGGTCGTTTCAAATTCTGCAGAGAGAATTGAACTTGATATCAAAGAATACGAAACTGTCTTCCTTGTATATAAAACCATACCCAATTTTTCTTAGTATGGATTGCAAAATTAGGTATTTTCTGTAGGTGAGATATGCACAGAAGTGATAGATATGTATTATAAATATAGAAAATTGAATATCTTAATCAACAAAAAAAAATAAAACAAAAAAATAACTGTATCATATACCAAAACGCCTGTGGATAAAACTAGATAGCTGACATGGTTTAAATTAAAGTAAAACCACCAATTTCCCGGTATCAAATCATTTGTTGAAAAAAAACATCAATGTATTGCCATATGACCTTTTACATTCAAGGGTTAAATTTGCATTAAGTCGTGTTCAGACCCTTTAACAGAAAATAAAGGAATATGAAGTACACGTGCACGGGAGCTAATCGCACACAATGTCAATGTATAGAAAAAAATACAAATGATCAATGGTCAAAGTTTTTATTCCTGTTCTTCTTCTTGATAGTTGCTGGAGGGTCTTCAATAATGAAAGAATCATGAATTCCGTAAAACTAGGTCAATATGGTCCCTAGTGTCGACTTGAGCAGTACTAGTATTTAACGTATATTACTGCACTAATGACTGTCACTATATTTTTAAAATCTAGCCATAAAAAAATCTCAAGTCAGCACAATACAAGACAAGAACAGACAGACAGATCCGGTATTAATGATTAAGAGAATTACGATTTTTGCTTTATCCTACATGTCGGTCTTTTAATGTTTTGAATTTCCCTAAAACTTTAAAGTCTAAAATAACAATGAATCTATGTTTTTGCTTTGAGACCAGAATATTGTCGAAAAAATAGTTAAAAATGATTTGCATTTCTATGTAAGAAAGAGTCCGGGAAATGCTCAGAATGCACGATTTTGCGTTATTTTTCTCAGAGCTTCACCCCAGACCCCTCGCCAAAATTTTTTCGCCTCGCTACGTTAGGCAAATACATTTTGCCTCAGTATTAAAAGGGGCTAGTTACGGCCCTGAATTTTGTGTCATATTGCAATGAGTTCAATCAGCTTTTAATTCTACATATTCCTGGTCGCCAATATCCAAATAGATAAAAATAAACCTGCTTTTCTACTAGTCACATTGGCAGCTACACCGATATACCATCCCCAATGTAAATAATCAGTATCTATTTCAAATGTTGTTTTCCCAGTAGGTAACTACATGTCTGTCCGCTTTGCAGCAAAAACAGTAACTCCAATTGAAATCACGAAAGATAAAAATAGAAGCATAACTGAAAGGATATAACATTAATATAGACACAATAGACATGATAGATAAAAAGTAAAATTACAAAAAAAAACGAATCTCCAAGGAAAATTCAAAACGGAGAGTCCCTTATCAAATGACAAAAACAATAGCTCAAACACGTCCAACGAATGAATAACAACTTGAATTGGGTCAGGCATTTTAAAAGGGTGGATTGAACCTGGTTTTAGAGCTAGCTAAACCTCTCACTTGTCTGGCAGTCGCAATAATTACCAAGCAATTACAAGCATACAGGTAGTGGCTACAATTTAGAAAAAAATCAGATCACGAGATTTTCGATATCCTGTACTGAAATTACTCTTTAATAATGCATCTTGATCGCTTTTACCAATTTTCATGAAATTGAGAATGGAAATGGGGAATGTGCCAGAGAGACAACAACCCGACCATAGAGCAGACAACAGCAGAAAGTCACCAACAGGTCTTCAATGCAACGAGAAATTCTCGCACTCGGAGGCGTCCTTCAGCTGGCCCCTTAACAAATATATACTGGTTCAGTGATAATGAACACCATACTAAACTCCAAATTGTACATAAGAAACTAAAAGTTAAAATAATACAAGACTAACAAAGGCCAGAGGCTCCTGACTTGGGACAGGCGCAAAAATGCGGCGGGGTTAAACATGTTTGTGAGATCTCAACCCTCCCCCTATACCTCTAGCCAATGCAGAAAAGTAAACGCATAACAATACGCACATTAAAATTCAGTTCAAGAGAAGTCCGAGTCTGATGTCAGAAGATGTAACCAAAGAAAATAAACAAAATGACAATAATACATAAATAACATCAGACTACTAGCAGTTAACTGACATGCCAGCTCCGGACTTCAATTAAACTGATTGAAAAATTATGTCTTCATCATATGAATATCAGGCACAATCCTCCCCGTGAGGGGTTTAGTATCATACCATCATAACATATATGAGAAGAACATAATCCGTGTCATGCCAACAACTGGTTTATTAATAATAAATGTGTTTAGTTCCTATGCAAAGACCCTATAAGTGAATCAATATTAACGCCAAAATATGCAATCTTAAATGACCTGACAACAGTATCGTAACTATATCCCTTCTTAATAAGTCTATTTAAAGGTTTTGTTAGCTTCTGAGGTGAATATTGACATTTTTGTGCTTTATAAAGAATATTTCCATAAAATATTGGATGTGAAATACCTGAACGTATAAGAAGTCTGCATGTTGAGGTATATTTACGAATGATGTCCTTATACCGATGATAAAATTTAGTAAATGTTTTGACTAGTTTGTGATATCGAAAACTCTGGTGTAATAATTTTTTCAGTAATACATAAATTTCTCTCGTTAAAATCTAAAACATTGTTACATACACGTACAAGTTGAGATATATAAACACCGTAAGATGGTGACAAGAGAACGTCACCATCTAAAAATGGATAATTAACGATAGGAAATGAGAAATCATCTCTTTCATCATAAATTTTAGTATTAAGCTTTCCGTTAATGATATATATATATCAAGATCGAGGAAAGGGCAGTGGTTATTGTTAGTATTAGCTTTATTAAGTCTCCCAAACAAAGTTTGGAGACGTATTGTTTTTGCTCAGTTCTTATTATTTTTAATATTCTTCTTTTTCTTTTTCTTCCACCACATTAAAAATGAACTTGTCCGCAGCGTTTCTCCAAAACCCCTTTTCAGATTAACTTAGGGTTTCATAGAATGTTAGACTAATATGTCTAAGTGAGCCATTAATCTTTCGTTTGTGCATTGGGGTCTATTAAGGGGTATTTTGGGGGGCAGAAAGAAGAGAGGGGTTTACTATAGAACCCTTTGGGATTTTATTTTCTAAAATTTTCAAATGAATATAACTTGAAAACTGTAAGTGATAGATACATGCAGTCTTCAGAACTGATTATAGGACAATAAAACAAATCACATGAATTATAGGGGGAGTCCCTGGGGGTCATCCCCACCCCCTTCAATTTGAGAATATGCTTTTATCTTGTAAACGGTCCACATCCCCACCCCTAAACCATATTATATTCTTGAATGGGACGATACAACAAATCAAATAAAATTAAAGGGAAGTCCCCAGGGGTCATCCCCACCCCGTTCAATTTGAGAAAATGCTATTATCTTGTAAACGGTCCAGATCCCCACCCTAAACCATATATATTCTTCTTGTAGGGTACAATAAAACAAATGAAATGAAATAATAGGGAAGTCCCAAGGGGGTCACCCCACCCCCCCCCTTCTTCTTTGAAAACTTGTAAATGGTCAACATCCCCACCCCTAAACCATATATATTCGTGTATGGGACAATAAAACTAATCAAATGAAATTAAATTGAAATTCCTGGGGTCACCCCACCCAGTTCAATTTGAGAATGTACTGTTATCTTGTAAATGGTCCAGATCCCCACCCCTTAACCGTATATATTCTTGTAGGGGACAATAAAACAAATGAAATGAAATAAAAGGTAAGTCCCGAGGGGGTCATCCCACCCCCTCTTGTTTGAAATCTTGTAAACGGTCAACATCCCCACCCTTAAACCATATATATTCTTGTAGGAAACAATAAAACAAATGAAATGAAATAGAAGGGAAGTCCCTTTGGGGTCACCCCGCCCCCTCTTGTTTAAAAAGTTGTAAACGGTCAACATCCCCACCCCTAAACCATATATATTCTTTTATGGGACAATAGGGCTAATCAAATGAAATTAAAGGGAAGTTCCTGGTGGTTGCCCCCACCCTGTTCAATTTGAGAATGTGCTATTATCTTGTAAACGGCCCAGTTCCCCACCCTAAACCACATATATTCTTGTAGGGGACAATAAACCAAATGAAATGATATATAAGGGAAGTCCCGAGGGGGTCACCCCACCCCCTCTTGTTTGAAAACTTGTAAACGGTCAACATCCCCACCCCTAAACCATATATATTCTTGTATGGGACAATAAAACAAATCAAATGAAATGTAGGTAAAGTCCCTGGGGTCACCACCACACCTCCTGTTTGAATACTTGTAAATGGTGGAGATCCCTACCCGTAAGCCATATATATTCTTGTATGGGACAAAAAATCAAATCAAATGAACATGGGACCAAATGAATGGCGAGTTATGGGAGCTTTGTTAGGGAGACTTCGTAACAGCATCCTGTTACAATTACTTCTTGTTTAAAGTAAGTTCAACAGGATAAATTTCTTTAGTATACATACTGAAGTCGTCATTATTGAGAGCTAAAATATCATCCAAATATCTAAAAGTATTATTAGATTTGTGTATCAGATGTTGTTTCGATGGGTCTTTACTGATTTTTGTCATAAATTGTAACTCATAGCAATACAAAAATAGGTCCGCAATAAGTGGTGCACAGTTAGTCCCAATTGGAATTCCGATAACCTGACGATATACGGAATCTCCAAAGCGAACAAAAATGTTATCTTGTAAAAATTCAAGAGCAGATATAGTATCAAAGCATGTCCAATTGATATAGTTTTTTTTGTTTATTGCTACTAAAAAATGACCTAAAAGAGTTTGAACATATGTATTCACATTCTGACTTTTTAAATGCCCATTTAATTAGGTGTGTGATTTTTTTCTTAATGAGAATGTGAGTCAATGTGGTATAATGGGTAGAAAAATCAAAACTTTGAACAGATTCAAAATCACCAATATAAGCATGCAATTTATCAAGTACTTCCAACGAGTTTTTGACACTCCAAAAGTAATTAATTCCACTATTTTCGAAGGCCTTTTTTGAACAGTTTATTATCAGGTTTTTGATTGTACCAAGTGTACTGGTAAGAAGAATAGATAATTTAGTAGTGGAACAATGGCTTGAAGACGAAATAAATCTATATTTGTAAGGTGTTTTGTGTAGTTTCGAAAGCCAATACATAGTTGGGACTTTCATTGTTTTTGGTTCTGCTTGTAAAGAGGTAGCTAAAAGTTTATGTTTGTTACAGATGTCGTTTTCTGAAAATGGAGTCAGTTGGAATGTTAGTGAACTGGTGATTTCTTTTTGTAGAACTTCAATGTAAAATTTACGTCAAACAATAATAATATTATTAGCAGCTTTATCGGCCGGTACAAAAACAAATTCTTTGGCTAGTTCTTTTAGTTTATGTTTGATACGAGAAATAGGTTTATTGTGGTTATTGTTAAGAGTAAAATGTTCTTTAAAATGTTGAATACGTATATCAACAATGTTTATTACTGAATTTAAAAAAGAGTTCAAAGATTTTTTCTCAGCTTTTTCCCGTTTTATCCATTTCAAACAGTAAGTACGGAGTGAGTCGTGGATGATATCACGACACTCATTCCAATTAATAGTTAAAGGGGGGCGATATTTAGGTCCTTTACTGGGGAATGATTTCAACTCTCGGTCTTGAACAATGTTAAGATCTCCTGTTATAACATGGGAAATGGGTCCATAAATGTATTTGGAATTACTGAAATTACATGAAGTAGGTGTATTTTCACTGATATTAACACCTTTACACATTTGGCTATAATTAAACACAAAGGAGTAAGTTCGGTAAGTGCCATATTTGGCCCCAATTATAAAGTTCATGGTTACAAGACAATAATTGTTTTAAGATGCCTTAAAGACATGTGAGAAAGTTAAACAGAGCTGTTTTTGTCAAAGTTTAATTCTAACACGTTGATTTTTACATCCCAAAAAGGTCAAGATAAAGGATTTAGGTGAAATTTGACAAAATCAGCTAGATTTCAACCAAATAAACGACCACGAAACATAGAGCGCAGGCTAAAAAAGGGGGCTATTTTAGGACCTTATCGAACATACTCCTTTCCGGGTAGATTTCTTGTAAATAAAACAAATAAGAGGGAGCTCAGTATTATCAAAATATCCAGGAATTTGTTTTTTAACAGAATGGTCGTTAAAAATACCAGCAATATTAACAAAATCAAAACCTTTATTGACATACTTTATTTTTATAAAATGTTTTTTATGATCTTCAGGACGATCAATTTTAGGAAACATTTTGAATAACAATATGCCATTATAATTTGAACGATTTCATACTTAGGACTGCTATATGAAATTGTGTTGCAATCCTCTAAAATTTTATTTAACTTATTAATCGGTAATGAACAGAGCTTTGTTAACAGATAATGTCTGCCGTTGTTTTTTGAAATAGAAATTAAGTCCGAAATATTGGTATGATTTGTCCGAAATTTTCATTGATTGCGATTTTTTCTACGACCATGAGAGCGGTTTTTTCGAACAGTTTTAGAAACATATCCAAAATGTTAACAGAATCGGTTCTTGATATATTGCCAATTCCCATGATATTATCATTAAGACCGAGAGGGTAGACTGTCTGTAATTTTCTAATCCAATTTAATTCAATTATTTCCCGTTATCGTACAAACTTTGAATGAGATTCACCAGGCTGCTTATTTACTACTTCCAAAGGTTGAACTGCTAAATATTTAATAGGATGATTGTGCTTCTTAAGGTGTTGATAAAGGATACTTTTGAATTTATTGGGTCTTTTAAAACGATACAGATGTTCTTGAGTGCGTTTAGATAAATACCGTCCAGTTTCACCTACGTACTGAATACCGCATCCCGGTTTGTTTCATGTAAGTAAATAAATAAGACTGTTTGTTTTTCAAGTTATATCAGTTTCAAATTTTAAAAAAAATGTGCGACCATAAAAAGTGGACCTTACCGTATTGTTGGTGGAAAGACGGGGACATGTAAGTCATTTTTTGGCATTGCACTTATCGATAGAAGGGTAACCACGATTTTTATTGTTAAAAATATTAGCGATGGTCGTATTTTTAGATAAGCGATTTTGAAGATTGAGACGTGTAGATACCCTTTGAACGAGTTTACTAGTATTTAATATTTTTCCATTTCTAAGCTTCATATTTGTTTTTTGTTTGTGAATTATATTAGAAAGGAGCAAAGACTGGTGTCCAGAATATGAACCAGCATACAATGAATTAAGTTATGTAAAAATGATAAATCTGTTCGGCTAATGATACAATACTATTGGCTATAATGTGTATATAAAGGTACACATCATATATGCGGCCGTTTTACCTTTGTTAGTAATATGCTTATTGGTATGTATAAAGTATACATCTTTATTGCAACACATTGGTTGCCGCGAGGTTTCGTCGATTTGTAGATGTCAGTAATACATAAGGAATCTTATATTCCTAATTTCGTAGCTACAATCCCATCCCCTTTTCCTGAATATGACCTACCGAGTTAGACTTATAAACGGGATTATGCTATTAGGAGCATTTGTTTTTTTTTTCTTTTTCTTTTTAAGATATGGCGTTGTCAGTTTATTTTCGACTTGTGAGTTTGGTTTTCCACCTGTTATCTTTTGCCTCATTATTTCAACAGAGAAGTGCTGACTCCTGGGCTGGTGATTTTATTGGGAAAGACACCTCGACCAGTATTGGAATTGACCTAGTGGTTGTAAATAAACTCATCATGGATACCAAGCTTAATATTTTGTTATTCAACATATATTAGATCTAACTATTACTAAAAAAATCAAGAAAAAACACCAAAAAGATGCTTTAGCATACATTCACATCACTATTGTACATACCTAATCTAGCTGCCATGAACCATTTAGAGTTTGTGTATTCCAAAATTTTTTTTAAATGTTGATTAGGTATAGAAAGAAATTTAAAATTTAGAATGTTTAAGTAAAATGTATTTGAAAATTATTGTATCATTCTATTGCCTTAATTGAACAGAAATATATTTGTTCAGACAATTGTAAAAGAATTTTTCACTAATTTCATACAATTCTTTGCAATTTGTATTTGTATTTTTATGACGAGCATTTAGTGAGAAGGCTGTTACTGAAATAGGAAGTTTTAAAAAAAAAATTAAAAAAATATTAATTTCAAGCGTCCAAAACATGATATAGAACAGAACTTTACAAGGTGTGTTCTAACCTAAACATTTGAAAACAAATGGTGTATAAATACGTAGAAAAAAATATGAGCTATATGACAAACACAGAAATTAAATTGTAAAATGAATTGTTTCATAATTAATCATCTTCTAAATGTAGAGAAGGTAAGACACTCTGCACACAGCACGCAGATTTGTCTTATACTATCTATCGGTCACTATTCGATCGGTCGCAGTGGTAAAGTGTCATTTGTAACACTTCTGTCATGATGTGAGCATAACCCTGGACACTCGAAATTAATTGAATGAAATTATAAACATGAGCAGTAATATTCAGCTATAGTTAATATACTATTTGCCTACATGTATATGTATAACAAACGAATAGACCACTTTCGAGTTCATCCGTCACCGGAAAAAACTCGTCAATTATGAGCGCCTTATGACGTCATTTACCAGATAGAGAGGATCGCATGTATTCCTGCACTATTTACGTTCATCAAGCGTCTTAGTGATCGTCATTGTGCAGGATAAACTAGAAATAATGGTTGTTCTGTAGGTACTTAATGACAATTCACTAATGATAGCAAGGCTGATTGTCAATTTTGAGAATTCAATTTGCCGAATAACTTATTCGTACAATATAGAATTATAATTTACTAACCACTCGCTCATCATTGGTTTGGAAGTGACGACGCCCCTAAACGCACAAATGACGTTCACTAAAACCAGAGTTTTTGACGGAAATGCATCGAACTCGAAAGTTATCTATTAAGGATGTACTTAGGTGATCTAAGGTAAAATTGAATAAATCAAGAATTTAAAATTGATACTTTAAGCTGGAAGAATATTAGTTAAGGATCAAAATAAGCTAAAAATTTTGATAGGTAATGGAGCTCCTTTTCGAGATATTTGATTGATAAAATATGATGGGAAAAGGCTCACTCGGACTTTTACCTCATATTTGCATTGGTATTATTTGGGTCTCAAATCAAAAGAAAGAAAATCAAGAATCTGCTTAGATTTTGTCAAATGACCTTTTATGAGCTATTAAGTCTTATGTTAAAAGATAAATAGGTATTATGGGGCAACATATTTTACCTTGTATCGTAGTCCGAACATTTGATACCTATTCCAAAACCTCACCGAAGTACATCCTGAAATTAATAATTGTCATTTCTACTTGTTTATTGGATTTCTTTAATAGAATTTAAGTCTTGTACTTAAATTCAGTTATCACGGTGCGCTGTAGCCTATATGTTTTGTTTGGTTATTGGTGAGATTACTATACCATAATCTCCTTGTGGGTTACTGAACCTTAAATCTGACGTAACAAGACTTTTTCAATTTGGATCCAAGGAGGAAGGCAGGGGACAATAGGGCTTTTCACGGTTAGTTTGGCCATATTGGATAGGTGGCAGATTTTTTAGAAAGAGGTTGAAATAGTATGAAAGTATGGGAAATCCTATGTGTGTTTCCAAGCAACAGCTCTGTTTAAATGATGTGTTCCCGTATTTTTCACACCATTTGTACCTCCATTATAAAAAAACTGCCCCCTATCCAATATGGCCGAACTAACCGTGAAGAGCCCTATTGGACACAAATATAAAACCAAAAAATATTGTCAGGAAGTTTTTAAGAATATTCAAACCTTTGAAATTATACTTGGTGGTTTTTACTAACGCATGAATGGTGTTTCGTCATAAAGTGACGTTAATATTATAATTTTTTTAAAGGTTGTCACGTCAAGTTAACGTTAACTGAAATATAGCACATGGCGACCACATGGAAAAATATAATTTTTCGAAGATTATTACCTATAGTTAATGTATATGACATTGGATATTACTGATACATTTGACACACTTACTAAAGTCGAACGCTTACTTGTCAGGTGTATAGCGCCGATGCCCCCCCTTTTCTCCCATTTCCTTTTCTCTCTTATTATGATTTATACTTCTGTGAAATATGTTGACGTTAACCGGTTAATCAACCAAATGATTACCAGATTAACCGCTTAGATTTGTCTGTTCGATTTGAAAGTCCTTTTGAAACACACATATTTTTTTTATTTATCGTCTAGATCTAGTTTCTAATGATGGTACTTGCAGAGGCGGATTTAGGGGGGGGCAGGTGACCCCGGTCGCCCCTCCCCTTTTTTGGGAAAAAAATGGTTGCTTATATAGGGAATCACTGAAGCGTGACTGGAGCGAGCTCCCTCTTTGGCAGTCAGTGGGCCCCTACTTCCTGGATCCGCCACTGACTTGTAATTCATAAAGTATCGCAGAGACTGATTAATGTCCACTGTTTTAATGTTGAATGAAACGTACTGATCTTTTGCACTATTTTTATTTATAATCTTTTTACGAGATTTCCTGGTGTGGATTCCAAGCGGCAAAAACAACAATTTTAGTTGTCAATCAAGATTCTCCGAGGAGCAGTAATTTACAGTTTAAATTAAAGTACAAATAATTGAGATATCTATTTCATTGAACTAATTGAAATTACATTGCATGCCATAAAACTATAGGAGAAGGGAGACTTTAACCACAGTATGTTCCCAAAAAGTATGAGTGAGTGATCAATCAGTACTATTGAAATATTAAAATAGAGCGGGCTACTCATGTTTTTATCACTTAATTTTGCTCTTCTAGTCCTTATCAAACTATCTATTAACTTTATCATTATGTTATTAACATATGGATCTTCATTTGACATCAACCACACACATTTTGATTGGTCATTTAAAAAATTTAAATCGGTAAATTTTTTAGGATAAATCTAAATGAAACTGGACCTTTCAGTTTTAAGTGATGGACATTGAAGAAAAAAATGAATTTCATATTCAACAATGTCATTATTTTACATAATTTACAAATTTGTTTTTTCCTTTATTAAAGTATTCCTTTATGTCTTCCCTTTTCTATTTCAAGTTCATGGGCACTGATTCTTAATTTGGTTAACTCATTTATTGTTTTACATTTACTTTACAGTAAATATTTGTCAAGGCCAATATTATTTTTAAAGAATCTATTATATATAGGTTCTTAATATATTTCCTTGCACTATGCCAGGTTTGTCAATATTTAATTGGTTAGGTCGAATTTCATCATATTTAATTCGGATTTTATTTTAACGATAGTTGTCTTTTATATATTGGATTTGTAGTTAATAAATATTCTGGGGTTAAACAAAGATTTTCAAGATTCTTTATTTCTCAAATACCATAAAGTAACAATGGTACAAAGAAGTTCATCAAAAGTTATATAACATAACATAAACACACATGACAAGATGAGATGAAAATATGGAATAAAATACAATAAACAGTAGAAGCGAAGAGTGGTGATTAACCAGGGAGACTTCCTTGAAAAGTTATTAACCCTGTTAAATTTGCACAGCTTTTTATAAGATATTTAAATAATGAATAAATGCTTCCAATTATACGGCATATATAATTTATACGTGTTTCTCGATTCTCTTTTTCTTTATATAGATTATACCGTTGGTTTTCCAGTTTGAATGGTTTTACACTAGTTATTTTGGGGCCCTTTATAGCTTCTTGTTCGGTGTAAGCCAAGGCTCCGTGTTGAAGGCCGTACTTTGACCTATAATGGTTGAATTTTATAAATTGTTATTTGGATGGAGAGTTGTCTCATTGGCACTCATACCACATCTTCCTATGTATATTCCAAACCAATTTTGGTTTCACATATTTGATAAAATTTTGGACTCTTCAAATGCTTCATTAATATGGGAGTTATTTTGTTCTGAAAGTCTGACTCACAATTTATTAGTCATATTAAGAATAATCTCAAGAGGTAGGGATAAGCGCCCTAACTTTCCCATCACTGCTAGGGTAGTTGATCTGCAGTACCTGTAGAATAAATTTCTGAGCCATATGACAAAATTGGCTTCAGTATGTGGTCAAAAAGTTGTAAAAGTGTTTTGATATTAAGTTTAAAATGAGTAAAATATATTTTTTTATTTAAAAGAAAAGGCTTGTAATGCTTTATTATATAGAAAATATATATGCAGTAAATATAATGTCAGATAATTTTAATTAAAACTTTGTTTTGTTTTGTTTTGTTGTTTTTTTTTTTTCATGTTAATTTCTAGTGCCAATTTATTACAATAATCCATTAAATTGTCTAAACAATCATATGTAATACAGATGAAGTTTCAGAAATCATCAGGTCATCCGCATATATTAAACAGTTAAAGGTACTGTTGTTTAAAAAATTGGGCAACAGTTAGAATAAAAAAATTTGATAAATCATTTATGAAAAGTTTAAAATTACATAAGTATTCAGCATGTGTATAACCAGATTCAATGGTTCTTATAAATATTTGGCATTATCCGAACGAGATGAGATGAACTCTTTTACAGAATATAAGTACAATAGTACTGGTAAGATTTTCACGGCCCAGTACTTGTACGACTTCATCATTTGAAAAAGTCTTTAGTGGAAATTGAACATCATTGTTCTTTTTAATTTTAGTTTTGGAATTTCTCCGATTAAACTTGCGTGTAAGGATTCTTGTTAAGCTTCTTTTAGCAGTTTTCTATATCATATTATTTTGTAAGGACTCAATTCGGCATCGAATTTTACTGTTTTTAATATCGTATTTATAGCACTTATAGAATATTTTGCTTTTGATTATCAAATTGTTTTCCCTATGATCTGTTTAATCATCATTTAATTATTCATTAGTGATCATTCAAATATGGGTTACATTGACTGTCAAAGGATAAAGAACAGATCGAGTATGTCTGCATAACATCGTTTTGAACAAACGACCGGTTACAGCCTAAATAATAATAATTTGTTCTGCCTAGTTTTATTATAATATAATTCTGACAGCATATGTTTAAATGCTTCTGTCCGTGTTGTAACTATTGCAATGAATTGATTTTGTGGGGGTCAGTTTTTAAGATTCACTACTGAGCTAATTTTTAATAGGACATTTAAACGTGTATTTTAAAAAGGGGAAAACAAGCCTGTAGCTGCAACATATTTAAATATTAAGATAATACTTTTTTTTATATACTAAATTCTATGTTTATTTTTAGCCATCATGTCTGTTTAGCTGAGACTGTCAGCAAGAAAAATCAAACTACACCAATAAATGTCAGTAGCAGCCCTGCAAGAAAGTCAACCAAAGGTTACCACCTACATGTATATTTGTACCTGTACCAAAGTTAAACGGCAACTTCATCTGTAACAATTAAAGGGTATATGTAATGCCATTTACAACATTGGCCTTCATCAACCAACTGCAGGGTTATAGACCACTATACAAGTTCAGATGATCCTATATATACTTTTACTTTTCAACACCGGAACCAGTCGAAATCGTTCATTAGGTAATGTAATTTCATTCAGTCTTATCAAATAACTAATGTTAGCATGCATATTGATGTAGCTTTTAATGTTTCTGGATGTATATGAGAAAGAGTTGTAAAAGGTCAATTATTACATTTTGTAACTTTGGTTGTCGAACAATAATTCAAAGCCGCCTAGTTTTAAATTAGTTACACAATACAATTTTTTTTTTTTTTTAAAATGAAAAAATTTAGTTTCATTATGTAATGATCATCTGTTAAGGTGGCCCGGGACTATTCGACTGCGCATAATTTCACGCATAAATTACAAAAGTATTTGTCGTAAATTCGATATATTATTTTTAAATATTTTGATTGATTACAAATGTTAAATCATTGTAGTTATGTGACTAATAGAATATTTTCGTTATTATCCGTGTTTGTTAAAGGGTCGAAAGGACATTTCACCCATTTTCACCATTTTCCCGCCAAAATTTGGGTTTTAAGGCAAAAAAAATTTTTCCCTTATCGGTGACCTATGTTTTTTGTTGGCTCATTCTTTGAAGCTATATTACAGTTTTGGACCAATTGTTATAGAACGTTTTTTTTTGATATTCTGATAAAAATATGTCAATACCTCTATTTTCCCTATCATTTCATTGAAAAATGGTCCCTTTTACATACCTGTTTAAAAGTAAAATTTTGAGCTTAAATGGTCCGTGACCCCCTATTTTTTTTCGACCAATTTGATTCACTTTCTGTAAAGAATAGCTTCGAATAGGCCCGAGCCACCTTAAATACATAGATACAGAATCTACAAGGAAAGTACACGACGAATACATGTTTAGCTGCAAAGCCAAAAGCTAACACAAAGTTGTATAATTAGCAATTCATCATGTTGCATAAAGCATTTGATCCAGCAAGTGCATGCAGGAAAGTGGATTTAGAGCTTTGGTTATTTAACATGCAGGATATAATGGGCATGGCCTATTTGGTTGGGGGTTTTTTGGGGGTTTTTTTTTTCTGCTGTTTATCGTGTATTGTCAGCCAATGCTAATTTGCATAACAAAGTTGGAGAGCAAAAGGTAGAGTACTTAACAATTTGAGCTGAGCTGGTTAAAGCTAGAATATTGGACATTGATGTGTTCATAAATGGATTTCTAATAATACTACTGATCTGACAATGAAGGAAAAGTGTTCCATGTCATCTGAAATTTTGCAAACTTTACAAACTTTATATATTAGGCAAAATAAGTGTTTCAGTTGTTTATTTAAGAAAAAGGAATCCGACAAAATCCCAAAAAGATAACAAAACTAGAAAGTCCGTTGAAAATTGGCTTTAACATTTCAAATTAGCAAACATTCAGTTTAATCCCTTAAAAGTATTATTATTATATATATAATAATTTTTCTTAAATGCGGAAGTGGAATAATTGATATATTTTACCACTTACAGTAAATTGAGGTAGTTTGACACAGTTGATATGTGAATTTATGAAATTTCGAAATTGCACGGATGATTGTGACTTTAGTTCATTCATAGATGAACATCTATGGTTCATTCTATTCGTTTGAAAAGTGGATACGAATGATGCATAAGTCTACATAACATAACGGTATTTACAGTTCGCACTGCAATTTGAAATGCAGAACCTTTTCAAAGACCTAAAGAAAACCATTTTGCTTAGTTCTTTGATTTCAAATTCAGATATAGTGAGGATTTCTTGTCTCTCTTTTACCCACCCATCAGTCAGTCAGTACTTGTATTTTACAGTTAGCTTGTGATAAAGGATACTACAGAAACTAGAATGTTTGCGTCATATCTTGACCTTTTTTTTCTTTGATATTGAGACAGACTGACAACTACAAACAAAAATCTATGAAAAACTTTGGAGGGCGATTTTAACTTTCCAATTGTCAATTTCCCCATGTCTCAATGTACTATACATTCCTGTGTGCCATCGTTTAATGTGCACATATCTCAAATGATACCTTCCGCTCGTGCATGTCGAGTCAATACAGACTTTATGAACAGAGGTGTACCCCTGACTAATAAAAACAGACCGCAGATTTCAAAGGGATATTCAAACATATTAGTCGACGATAATATCAAAACCGCATGGTAAAAGTCGAAGAACTACATAAATGACAAACAAAAATTCTACAAAACTCTACATAGACCACCAAAGATCAACACGAAACATACTGAAACCCAGGGGTTATCTCATGTGCACCGGAAGGTTTAACAGATTCTGTTTCAATTGTGACACCTTAGTGTCGAACGTGGAAATTTAAATTGGTGACGTGTACTTAATTATGAAGAAGTTCTGGCTACTGAAATAGACACACAATATTTTTTTATATCATCGTATCACGAATACTGTTCCCTTTAAGCTCTGTTGTTACCAAACTCACTAGCAACATCTTTTTGCAGTTTAAGATGTTTAGATACTAAGTATGAGATCAGATTTGAAAATTTGCAATTAATTTGTGTTCCATTCCTGTTTGTAACATATTGATACTTTTGATTCGCATGACACGGGTTACATATTGTTGACACAACCGAACTGAACTTTTTTTTTATTTTTTGGGAATTTCCCTAGCTTTTGCTTAAAAACATAAACATCGGTAAACTACTGTTGCCTCTAATATGTCTTTGAGACATACAGATAAAATAGCAGCCGGCTCATGCAAGTCAAGAAATCTAAGTCACGGCTATCAAAGGTTTGTGCTATGTGTACTATTGTTTGTCTGTGGGTGTTTTTCTTTTTTTGCCATGGCGTTGTCAGTTTATTTTTGACTTATGACTTTAATGTACCTCTGGTATATTTCGTCTCTCTTTCATATGCTTGCATGTATTGTAAACAAAAATACAACAAGACAGGGAATTTTATTCCCTCAAACAGAACATTTAGGTATAGGCTGTCTAATTCTCATTTGTCATACAGCCACTACAAACCTTTACTTGGAGTCAAACTGTATTCTGAATAACAAGAACATTCACAGAAGAAAGTTTTTTACCACCAGCAGTGCGATTTAAATGGTAACCCTAGTTCAGATATAAAATGTACATACCAGACTGTAAAGCATAACGACCATGACAATTGGAAATAGTCTGCAGACTACAGTCATGTGATCATGGCTAGTGTATACTGTCGATCAGAGATTGGTTTTTTCTTGACTTTTGTTTAGAGATTTTTTGAGTTGCAAGCAGCAGGACTAGACGTTTTTTTTCAACACAGGGTTCTTTTGACATTTGTCCTAGAGGTGCTCTGATGTTTCAGACGTTTTTGTTCCCTATTTATAGATTGATATGGCCAAAGTGTATTTTTCAATGACGAAATGTTTGAAATTGATGTCCAATGATGCTAGATAAAAGCTCGCTATTTGTAGTACACTAACATTTGACCACCACTCTATGGCAATGCACAACACGTTAAATTTCCTAAGTTTAACATTCATATTCGCACTTTTAGTATTGGCTTCGTGTCTTAAGAATTTTGTCGTATTCTTTAAACACTATGGACTGATACTGACATTCGAGATTTGCTAAACCTTCCACTTACGAACATATGTATTCCAGCCAAGGATCAGAACATCGTTTTAACGTTTCCACATTACAAAAGTCATTTGAAGTCTGAATTACTGATTAAAGTTTAAAGTTAACGTATTTTTAGTGCTATGTTAAACTATCCTGCATAGAAAAAAATATATCTTGCGTCACTTAGTTAGGAATTGAATAACCGGCACTTTCTCCATTTTCAAACGAATAAAAGGCTGTTCTATAATAAAACATATATTTTTAAAGTTGTTAGTTTATCTAAAAATGATTTATATTCCTATTGATACAAATTTATTTCATAGAAATCGTCATGACATTGTAAAAACTCAATTATAAGTATGTTTTGAAATAAATTTTGTTGTCTGTTTTGCATGTATCGAATTCTACGTCTATGGCGAAAACGTAAGTTTTCACTTTCATAGGGGTATACTAGATGGTTATATTAATAAATACATATTTTTTCATAACTTTCTATAAATTTTGTTAAGTTTTGACGGACGTTGTTCTTATTACTTGAAAAATGAACATCATTTAAAACTAAAAACTACCCCATTTTTATAGTCGCATACATGTGTTTGGAAATCTCATTTGATAATGGGTTTCCACTTTTTTTTTTATGAAAAATTGAATAGGGAAGAAAACAGATTCAGGTTTTCAATCATTCTACGGTAAAAAGGGTATTTGAATTGGAGTTAGATATTCAATTTTGTTTTTCATTGAAAACGACATGTGACCTTTGATCATCATTTCTGAAAAAACTGCACCATATTTTCTTTTGACGACCAGAAGAATCTCAAAGTACACATATTTTCGAATCCAATGATATGTGATATAGCCGATATAGCTGATCTGTAAAAATAACATCTTCATGCCTGATATATTATGTACTGTGTACGACGCTAGATTAAAACTGACGTGGAAAGGTAACACTCGACCAACGAAAGCTTCATTTTTATGAAGCCCACGAGGTCGTGTGGTCTAGCGCGCCGGCTACAGTGCAGCCGATTTGATGTCACGATATCTCAGTAGCATGGGTTCGAATCCAGGTGAGGGAGGAACAAAAAATTTGCGAAAGCAAATTAATAGATCTAATATTGTTGGGTTGATGTTTAGACGAGTTGTATATATATATAAATATATATATATATATATTAATAACAAGTCAAAAAGGGTACAACATCACCATTAAATAACTATAAAATGAACAAATTTCGGATCTAATATTTGTTCATTTTATAGTTATTTAATGGTGATGTTGTACCCTTTTTGACTTGTTATACATTATATTTTGTAGTGTACAGAATCAAATTACATGATCCATCGCCCTGTAAGATTGATCGTTGACTATTTATTCAGTCATTTTATATATAAAAATACACAAAACAATGGACTTTGTGCCGGAGTTTTACGTATTTATTGACGGATTCGACAAATATATTTGTGCATTTTCTCTAATGATCGTTTTTATTAACTTATCATGCATCAACGGATGGACAATGTTGTATGAACAATATTCTTAAACAAGTATAAATTTCAATGACATCGAAAACAAATTCCCTCCATTATGGGACGCACTCTTTAAATTTTTATGATATAATTTATCAACAAAAAAAAAAATCATCAAATAAATTATGTAAAAGTTTTTTTATAACATTAATTAATGTTTCTATGAGAAAATTTTCATGAATGCAATAGAGCATATTTGATATCAGATCATGAACAAATTGATCTATATGAATTTTCAAAATTGCCAAACGGAAGCTAAAATCGCACCACGTTATCTAAATAACTTTACGCACATCACCTAGGCTGCTGTCGTCCATCCTCTGATCTTGAATGTCTAACACGTAACTATATATATAAATGGCTTCTATAATGATAATGATAATACCTCATTGGATAAACATTACAGGTGGAAGAAACTAGAATGACGGACACGAGCAATTAGCTGGCTCAATGCAATATATTACAAAATCATTATATCTATCATTTCTCCGGGGGTATCATCAGCCCAGTAGTTAACATTTTGGTGTTGACAAGAATATCATTAATGTGGTCATTTTTATAAATTTCCTGTTTACAAAACTTTTCGAAAAGTAAGGATTTTCTTATCCCAGGCATATATTACCTTGGCCGTATTTGGCACAATATTTTGGAATTTTGGATCCTCAATGCTTTTCAACTTTGTACTTGTTTGGCTTTATAAATATATTAATATGAGCGTCACTGATAAGTCTTATGTAGACGAAACGCGCGTCTGGTGTACTAAATTATAATCCTAGTACCTTTAATAACTATTCTTAAGTTCATGTTTTGACGCTATACTTAAAATCATAACTTCAAATGTATTTGGAAAAAGTGAATAAGTCGTAACAACAAGACACTATTCCTTTAATATATATTTTTGTTTAGATAAAACATTAACTTGTTATGTATTCCTAACCTGCAGCAAAGACTGAAATCATAGAAATCAGGCCAAATGCCTTATTCTGAAAACTTGAACAGTTCTTTTAGTATAATAATACCAAAGCAACTACTGAAAAAAATAAGTCCTAGGACAGCACAAGCTTATGTGGCTTTAAACGAGTAATAAAAGTAATTAAAAAAGAAGAAAAATCACTGAAAGTGTGTATTAGGGCACTTAATATTTTTTTTTCATACAACGTACTTTCAATTAAAGCCTATTATTTGTATTCGGTTAAAGTCTTTGTACTATAAATGGTGTATACTGGAAATCGTTATTGAAAAAAGAAAATATATTCCAAGTGAGATAAATAACCTAAAATATAAAACAATACCGAAAAATACCTTTCGAAGAGTACATTGTTGATTGCTATGAACACAAATTGATATTCGCAACATTCTTTACGTGCGATCCCAAGTCACCAACCTGTAATTCAGTGGTTGCCGTTTGTTGCTGTGTTTAATAATTGATTTCGTTCATTATTTTGTACATAAATTATGTCGCTAGTTTTCTCTCGTTTGAGTTTTTTTACATTTGTCCTTTTAGGGTCTTTTATAAATGACAATGCGATATGGACTTTCCTCATTGTTGAAGACCTATGTAACCATACTTGGTTATTTCTGTATCATTTGGTATCCTGTAAAGAATTGTCTCATTGGCAATCATATCACATTTTCTTTTTTATATATATTTTACTGTTTTATACCCATCATTTTTTCTTAAAATGTCCTGTACCAAGTCAGGGATATGGCAGTTGTTATTTTATAGTTACTTATTATGTATGTTGCATTGTCGTTTGTTTTTGTTGCACTTCAGTGTTATGTTGTTTCGTCGATTTCCTCTTAATATTTATGTGTTTCTCTTGATTTTAGGTTGTAACCCGGATTTGTTTTTCTCAATCGATTTTATTTTTATGACTTTTGAACAGCGGTATACTACTGTTGCCTTTTTAAAAATTCAAATCACTTCCTTAAAATAAAATGGTGGTCTTAACAATTGGCAAAACTTGTGGCTAATTTTGTTTAAACACTTAAAAAAAGGTAGTAAAATCATCTTTTTCTTCATTAGATTGCACTATTATGCTGTCAAAATGACATCATAATAGTTCTAAATGCACCAGAGCTTATTGAATTTGTGTTTGTCAGACAAAACTAAAACTGAATGAAACACATCAACAATATCATACAAATCTGGTTATAACAATTTATTTAGGTCGAAGGGTGTGGCCAATGTTTTGACAAGTTTTTTTTTTTGAAAGTGATTTTCTAACCAGATTGTCATTATACAACTAAAAATTAATAATGGTGATAATAACTATAAACTAATACACAAAAGACTGCGCAAATTAATATCTGGTTCATTTAAAATTTTAGATTTAAAAAAAAGAAATCGCTCATTTATATACCGTTTCAGATACTAAGCTAGATTTAAACATAAATTTTTTCAGCATATTTTGATCTTCTCTTTTTATAATATTAATTTAATATATAACTATTGCAGGCTTCCTCCCATTTCTTACAAAATATAAGTCGAAAATGAAAGAACAATAAAAAAAATGGTGGCCTTTCATTCAATCTTTTGACGTTATATTATATGCACGTGACATTGAAAAGATTGGTTTTTCCGAAACAAGATGACCGAAATTTAAATAGGCACACTTTTGATGTACAAAATCAGCCAAACTTTTAAAAAGTAAGCATTAATTTTTAGTTGTAGAATAACAATCTGATTAGAAAATCACTTTCTTCTATTGTCTAGTAAGTAAAACTACAAAGTAAGTCATTAAGAAGGGTAATATTTGACTCTCCCTCTGGTATCTTTCGTCCCTCTTTTGTAAAAGGTGCATTAGCTACGAGATATGAAAATAGTGTTTTTTTGTTCAATCATTAATGAAAGTGAAATAGTGAACTAATCATTCGCTTTAACAACCAGTTTGGTTTAATTTTGTCAAAAAGGCTTAGAAACATCACTGATGAATTATTTACTTGCAAGTGAATGGTTTGACCTCATTGAATCCGTAATAGTGTGACCTTAAATTTAACCAACTAGCTGAAGATTGGTAACGTATCAATTTGGCGTGATCAACTCCTTAAAGGGAAAAAAAGGTGAACGTTGAAAGTGAAACAAGGGTTAACTATTTAGTTGTTGACATATTCGGTTCACAAATACTGATTCTTATACAAGAAAAAAGAAGATTTACATATATGTTAACCTATAAAGGCAACAGTAGTATACCGCTGTTCGAAATCCATAAATCGATAGAGAAAAAACAAGTCCGAGTTACAAACGAAAACTGAGGGAAACGCATCAAATACAAGAAAACTACGACACAACAGAAACACAGGATTTAAATGTAACACACACAGAAACGAACTATAATATAACAATGGCTATTTTCCTGACTTGGTACACTTATTAATTGAAATTAAACAGACCAAGAATAATCCAATTGCTCGAGTACGACTTCTTTGTGTGTCTATATTTATGTTTGTATCTGGTTATATTACCATCAGCTGTATTCGGAGGTCATATCGATGGTTAATCAAATGGCGTCTAGACTGAAATACTCAGGAAAGTATGTTATATATTATTGAGTCCGTGCAAAGTCAATCGTTTATTTCAGACGTATTGCAATGTGAACGTACGTTTAGGTATGTTATAAATTAAGTATGAGAATTAAAGTCAAATCGGTGAACGAGAGGTAATGCTCTTTTACATCTCTTCAACCTGTAACTAAGTCTTAGGAATACACCAAAACCAAACCTTTGTTAAAAATTTGGTTTTGTTAAAAATTTGGTAAGATGGCAAATCAGACCAAAATTCAGAATTTTGCCAAAGCGAAGATATTTGTTTTAGTATGTTATAAATCAAGCATGAGAAATTAAGTCGAATTGGTGAACGTGAGGTAATGCTCTTTTACATCTCTCCAAACTGTTACTTAGCCTTGAGAATATACCGAAACCAAAACCTTTGTTAAAAATTTGGTTAGATGGAGAACGAGATTAAAAATCAGAATTTTGCCAAAGAGAAGATGAAACGATTCAACAGAGAAAACTAATAACCTACTTCAATACACAGCAATTCACTAAAACCAATTATGACAGACATGAACCAACAACAACAAAAGAACTAGAGGCTCCTGACTATATTTACCACAACGTTTGCTACATAAATTTACAATGTTAATAAGGGTTTTAAACCTTCTTGGTATATTTTTAAAAAAGGCAATTCAATAATAACCCAAAATAGTACTTAATTGACTTGTTTATGATTAATTGTTTATGGACATAAAACTAATAATGCACAATTTGTGGATGTTTTTATCTCTATCTGATGATCAGATGATGTTTTCACAAGAAATTTCAAAATGACGGCAGACCGGGTTGATTTTATAATTTTATAAGTACATTTATAAGTGTGATTGTTTAAGTGACTACGGGCAGTAGCAATCGAACTGCAACAGCAAATTTTGTGAATTTCTAACATTTGTTCTATTTTGTCATCAGTAAAACACGTTTTATATCAAACAGTGAAAAACCAGTGGTTGATATTCAAGGAGCTTTTGCACGTAAATGAAAAAACACCAAGTCATATACAATAAAGTACCACCACTATTGTACGGCAAATGTGAAAATCCTTAATATCAAACTTTTAAAATCGATAATATATCAAATAAAAATTAAAAAAAAAAAACATTGGTTGAATAAGTTCTTGTAAGGAAATAGGGATCAAGACCATACCAAATATGTTTTAAAAAGTAGGCTAAGCATTACAAGCATCTAAAACAATGTATGACCAACAAAAGTATAAAACCAAAGTTAAATATTTTAATAAAAAAAATAATCTCAACATGAGAATTGGTTGCTGCGGAACAAAGAAAAGATGATATAGGATCAACAAATTTTCAAATCTAATTTGATTTTTATTTTTGTCTTCCATAAGCACCCGTAGAGTTCTCCTTAAATCACTGATTTTTCAAACCAGTCCTTATAATTACAGATCGCACAAATTCATATTTGTGCTTACAAGTTTGCCCCTATTACGACTGATTTAAGAGTGGTTACGAGTTGTTACGAACTATTAACGATTATCACGAACTACGACGAGTTTGTACGACATATTTCTCGCAAAATTACATAATGTGTAACGATTTGTCATAAGACATAAGACATAAGACATAAAGCTTCATTTAGAGTCGGTATAAGCAAGCAATTACAAACATAAGCTCTGAAGAGCTTTTAAAACCAACATAACAACAAGTAAAACAAAACATAAATATCGAGTCATGCACACAACATTAAACATATAAAGCAAGAGTTCATGCAGCACAAAAGTTCTTTAAGCATCTTATAAGTTCAACACATACTGATACATGCAATTATGAGATAAAAAACACAAAAGCACAAATAAAATGGTTTGCACCTAAAAAGCACATTAAAAGCACATAAAGGTTCTAAAATTAGCACAAAGCAGCAGAAGCACTATAGTAAAGATAACAAAATAAATTTGCCATGCTGAAAATAAAGCAACAAACCAAAAAATAATGAACAGAGATTAACTGGTTTTGCAGGCAAAGCATTGGCATGAGCTGCCAGACCAAGAATTTATCAAGTTCTTGAATTGATTTAAAGATGATTGCTTACGAAGCTCATCTGGCAGCTCATTCCAAAGCCTAGCACCTGCATACCTGAAAGATTGTAGGACATATGCAGTTGTTCTTACATGTGGTAGATCTGCTGTATTCTGGTATCTGAAAGAGTAAGTGTTTTCCTTTAAGTGAATCAAATCATGGAGATATACAGGACAATCTTTATTTATTATTTTGAAAACTTCAATCGCCAAAGATCGCATTCTTCTTATTTTTAAAGATGGTAACTTTGATTTGTAGAGTAGATCTCCATAACTTGCTGAATGGTCTTCATAGATAAACCTTAGTGCTCTCTCTTGAATTTTCTCTATCGTTTTTGTATTTACCTCCCCACAAAAGTGCCAAACCAGTGGGCAGTAATTAAAGTTGGACATTATGAAAGAATAATAAATTGTTAATTTTCCGAGTTTAGTCAGGTGTTTACCTATTCTTTTTAATACATTTAATTGTTTGGATGCTTTTTTACATATTATAGAGATATGTTCATTGAAATTTAGTTTAAAATCTATTGTTACACCTAGAAGTTTAAGTTATCTTCACACTCTATTTCATTACCTTCTAATTTAAATTTTATGTTTTTGTCTTTAGTTTTTTTACCTACAGCTATTGCTTGAAATTTTTCTGGATTTTCTTTCATTTTATTTATTGAGAACCAGTTTATCAAAATTTTACTTTCATCTTCTAAAGTTTTAATTAATTTATCTAAATCGTTATCTGCGTATGAAAGGGTGTTATCATCTGCATAATTATAGAGTTCACTTTTATGAATAAAATAGAAAATGTCATTTAAAAAAATATTAAATAATGTTGGCCCTAATATTGACCCTTGTGGCACCCCTTTAAACATTGTTTGCCAATAGCTTGAACTAGTACCTACTTTAACACACTATTTTCTATTAGTTAAATAGCTTTCCAAAAGTTTAAGAGATGAGGCGGAAACACCATAGGATTTTAATTTTAGTAGGAGGAGGTCATGGGGTAGGCAGTCAAAAGCCTTGGACAAGTCCATTAATATAGCTGCTACATATTTATTCTGATCTAAAGCCTTTTTCCAATCTTCAATTATTTTTAATAAAGCGGTTTGGCATCCATATCCTTTTCGAAAAGCTGACAGAAAAATGTGGAAAAATGAATTAAAATATTCAACAAGTCACGGATTACTTTTAGCAACTTACTTTTACGATCTTTATATAGATTTTTATAATTAAATAACGGAATGTAACTATTCATAAAATTTTAAATGTGTTAATTACGACATGTTTACGTGTTGTAAGCGATAGTTATGAGCTAGTTACGATTATCTTCGAGTGCTTACGATTTTGGAACTTTCATATTATACCCTATATCAAAATTAATCTTAATTGAAATCAAATAAACCCTTTTTGATGTTCTAGAATTGAAAATGCAAATAGGGATTGTATTGACAACAATCCAACCAACGAGCAGAAAAGAGCACAAGGCCACCAATTGGGCTTCAATGCAGCGTAAAAAATTCTGCACCCGGAGGTGGACTTCGGCTGGCCCTTAAACAATAATGTATATTCGTTCAGCAAAGCAGACGCAATAATAAACTCCGAAACATATAATTGAACTAAGATTTAAAAAACGCACAAGACTAATGAAGACTAGAGGTTCCTCAACACGGACATAAATGCCGTTGAAAAAACCCAGAAGAAACTAAGCAAAATGACAATGGTCAACATGAATTAACAAATGGTTACCAGTAGTAATTGACATGCCAACTCCATACCTTAATTAAACTGATCGAACCATTGTGTCTTCATCATAAGACAATCAAGCACAATTTCTACTTTTAGAGGTTTAGAATCCTGCTAATATAAATTACACGATTAGAATATAACCCATACCATGCTAAAAACTGGTTTAAGAATACATAGGGTTTAAATAAATATCGCAGGTACCAGGCTTATAATTTGACACGCCAGACACGCGTTTCGTCTGCATAAGACTCATCAGTGACGCTTAGATAAAAATTGTTAGAAAGACAAACAAGTATAAATTTGAAGAGCATTGAGAACCCAAAATTTCAAAAAATTGTGCCAATACGGCCAAGGTAAGATAGCCAAGTTTAAGAAAATCCTTAGTATTTCGAATAATTCATACTTTTACAAACAGTAAATATAAAAATACCGTACAATTGATGTTCATGTCAACACCGAAGTGCTGACTACTGGACTGGAGACGCCGATGTAAAGACATTATAAGTAAATCAACATGAGTTCGAAAAGATGCTGTTTTTAGTGACCTCCTAACACTATCTTAACTATATCCCATCCGAATAAGTCTGTTTAAGGTTTGGTTAGCTTTTGAGATCCATATCTTTGTGCTTTCTATAGAATAAGACCATAAATTAGATGTTAAATACCATAATGTAAAAGATGTTTGCATGTTGATTTCTATTTACGAATGATGTCATTATAACGATAAGAAGATTTAGTTATATTTTGACCAGTTTGTGACATCGAAAACCCTGGTGTAAAACTTTTCAGTTATACATAAATTTCTTTGATTGAAATCAAATACGCTGTTACATACACGAGATAATCGAAAAAAATTGAGATATATAAACACTTTAAGATAGAGACAAGGATATATTTAACAAAAGGAAGTAACAAATCATCTTTTTGTCATAAATTTGGTATTAAGCTTCCAGTTAAAGATATGGAAATCAAGATACAGAACAGACCAGTGTCCATTGTAAGTCTGAGCTTTATTTGAAGTCACTTCTTCAGAATAAATCGTGTTAGTGTTCATACTGAAGTTTGTTTATTCCATATAAGCAAGAGGTGAAGGGGAAGGCTGAAATCTCACAAAACATGTTTAATACAGACAACAGTATTTTACCGCTGTTCAAAAGTCATAAATCGATTGAGAGAAAAAAAATCCGGGTTAAAAACTAAATTCGAGTGGAAACACATCACATACAAAAGAAAACAACGAAACAATAGAAACACCGAAGTACAACGATAAACTACCCGTCGCCTCTATACGCCTGTCCAAAAAAAGTTATCAAAGGTACCAGGATTATAATTTAGTACGCCAGACGCGCGTTCCGTCTACATAAGACTCATCAGTGACGTTCATATCAAAATAGTTATACAGCCAAACAAGTACAAAGATGAAGAGTATTGGGGATCCAAAATTCCAAAAAAATGTTGGCCTTATGTTCGTTTTTAATGTTTGATCGAGTTTTCATTTCTTTGAGACATTCCCCGTTTCTATTGTCAATTCTGAAACATTAAAAAATGTTTATGTGACTACAATTACTTAAAATTTCGTAAGGGTTCCACGGAACTCAGTGTCTCGCCTACTTTTGCTGTTAATCGCAGACTCAACAAAAATGAGGAAAAACATCAATACAAATTTCCCTCTCGATACTGTCTTTTGATTGAAAGAAGCTTCCAAGTTTGGTAAAAAATCCAGGATAGTTTATGAATCTAATAAATGTTTTATAAACTTTAACTGCAGACTGTATGTAATGTTAACTGGAAGAAAAACTAAGTCCATTTATAAGTAAAATACGGAAAAGGTGAATTTTTTTTTTACAAAATTTACTTCTGAATAATATCTTATGATCAGAAACAAGCTTTTGTCTAAGTTTGGTAGAAATCCAGGATAGTTTAAGAACATTATAAAAATTTTAAAAACTTAAACCACAGAGTGAATGTTTTGTTTCTGGCAAAAAACTAAGTCCATTTATAAGTAGAATACAGAAAAGTGGAAATTTATTTTTACAAAATTTTCTTCTTGATACTATCTTATGATCATAAACAAGCTTCTGTCCAAGTTTTGTACAAATCAAGGATAGTTTATGAAAGTTATTAAAATTTTAAAAACTTTAACCACAGAGTGAATGTAATGTTTCCTCGCAGAAAAACTAAGTCCATTTATAAGTAAAATACGGAAAAGTGGAAATTTATTTTTACAAAATTTTCTTCTTGATACTATCTTATGATCATAAACAAGCTTCTGTCCAAGTTTGGTACAAATCAAGGATAGTTTATGAAAGTTATTAAAATTTTAAAAACTTTAACCACAGAGTGAATGTAATGTTTCCTCGCAGAAAAACTAAGTCCATTTATAAGTAAAATACGGAAAAAATGAAATTTTATTTTTACAAAATTTACTTCTGGATACTTTCTTATGATCATAAACAAGCTTCTGTCCAAGTTTGGTAGAAATTCGGTATAATTTAAGAAAGTTATTAAAATTTCAAAAACTTTAACCACAGAGTGAATATTTGTGGACGCCGCCGACGACGACGACGACGCCGAAATGTAGGATCGCTTAGTCTCGCTTTTTCGACTAAAGTCGAAGGCTCGACAAAAAGGGATTTTTTTTTGTATGATTTAATGCTAAAAGAAGGGTTTTAAACGTGCAGGTATTTGACACTTAAGACTGTTTTAAAAGAACGTTGGATTTCCAAACAGATAAACAACCAATTTAAAAATACGAGTTCTGATATATTGTTCTTACAATTTAGTGGCATAACACATTACTTCAAATTATCGACTGTTCTTTCAATGCGACACTATTAAGATTGCACGTTACTTAATACCGAGAAAAGATAAAACAAAGAAATCAAGAAGATAATGTGTCTAAGCAAAGGCAATGTGTCCTTTTTTTACTAGTCTTTATGGATGGCTAATTTGTTATCAAAGGTATCGGGCTTATAATTTGATACGTCAGACGCGCGTTTCGTCTATTTAAAACTCATCAGTGACGATCAGATCAAAACAGTGAAAAAAAAATAACAAATAAAATAGTTGAAGTGCATTGAGGACCCGAAACTAAAGAAAGGTTGTGGCAACTAGTTTTAATCACTAACATCAAATAACTCGTCTCAACTAGCAACAACTCATATCGGTATTGTTCACGGATTGAATTTTTCCAAAAATAACCCCGTAAGTATCAACAACATTTAAGTGGTCATAAATTGCAAGCAAAAATCTGAAAATGACTATTTGTTACGGATAATTACTTTTTTTGCGGATTTTTTCATGTTACAGAGTGTTGCTAGTTCTGATGAGCATTCTAACGTAATATTTACGTTAAGAGGCAAAATATATAAGCTGAAAAAACATAAAGAATCGTAATTTTTTTTAGTTCGTTCTTATGTTGTACTGTTACAATACTGTCTCAGGTTAGTGGAGGGTTGGGATCCAGTTAACATGTTTAACCCCGACACATTATGTATTTATGTATGTGTCTGTCCCAAATCAGGAGTCTGTAATTCAGTGGTTGTCGTTTGTTAATGTGTTACATATTTCTTTTTGTTTATCTTTGGAACATAAAGTAGGCCGTTAGTTTTCTATTTATATTTGTCTTTTCGAGGCCTTTTATAGAAGAGGGACGAAAGATACCAGAGGGACAGTCAAACTCATAAATCAAGAATAAACTGACAACGCCATGGCCACAAATGAAAAGGACAAACAGACAAACAATAGTACATATGACACAACATAGAAAACTAAAGAATAAACAACACGAACCCCACCAAAAACTAGAGAATATTTAACCAAATGGCAAAATCAAATGTTAAAACACATCCTTTTATTATATAGAAAATAGTGGATCAAAAGTACATTAGCAAAGATGACAGACAAGAATACAAAATTTTACAATTTATAACACAATAACACAATGACGGGATGTAAAAGTACAGAGCCACGACATATGTATCAAAAAACATAAAAAGGTATATAGAAAAGGCACATTAGCAAAAATGAAAGACAATGTACAAAATTATCAATGACAATAACACGATGACAAAATGTATAAGTACAGAGACACTTCATATGTATCAAATAAATACAAGAAGGCATATAGACAAAGCACATTAGCAAAAATGAAAGACCAGAATACAGAATTATCATATAACAATAACACAATGACGGGATGTATAAGTACAGAGGCACATCAAATGAATATTACCAGAAACAGACTAAACGGTAATGATTCAAGTCAATAAGTCAGGAATTTCGTTACCACAAATTACTTATAACCTTTAGTAAATGATCCTAAATTCTTCCATAAATATAAAAATTTGGGTTTGGTGTGTGATTGTAGCTCTAGCAAACAGATAACAGAGTTTGCACCTCTAAAATGTTGTCTTATTAAATTTCAGTCACCTAGAAAAATTAATCATCAGTTTTTAATCTTCTCTATCTCACGTGAAGATTAATATAATGTCAAAAGATTTGTTGTAAGGCCACAAGTTTTAGATTGTTCGTTTTCGATTAATTTTCTGTGATAAATTTGAGATTGCCAGCAATACTTTTATTTTATATATCTTTCTAAAAATTCAGCTTAATTTTTAAGTTTTTGTTAAAGTCATGAATTTAGAAGCAAAAAAAAAAGGAGAAAGGATTTGGTAAAAAGAAGTTAATCTAATAGTTGTTTAGATTTAGAAATTTATGTTAGTTAAACGAACCAGAAAATGATTTTGCGTGACCTTTAGTTTAATTTACAGAAATTATCAAAAATGTGGTTTCCCACTTATCTTTATACCTTTGTAATGTATAATACATCAAAGTTCATTCATTTATGTTCATTTATCTGCAGTAGAAATCATTTTTTTTTTTAGGAAATTGCTTTGAGTCAAAACATTGAAAATCATGGATAGATACAGACAAATTCATTTTGGATTCAGAATTCCTATGATAACACTTCCTATTGGGTGTTTGTTTCAGCTGATTTCTGTAGGATCACCATATTGGGTTAAAATTAAAGTTTCGTCTTTAATTCAATCTGTTGACATACATTTAGGTCTATGGAGAGCTTGTTTTGCACTAAACAATGCAAAACCGGAATGTTCGTCGGATATGAGCGACAACCCAGGTAATGAACGTATTAAAATATTGAAAGAAATTTGCATGATTCGGCACATTTCTGCATTTCACGCTTGAAAGTTGATATTTTTATTCCGCCTTTTTGGGGGGTAGGGGTGGCAAATCCAGGTACATTTTATATAAGACTGCTTCAGGGATAGATCTAGTAACTTCTTTAAAATTGTTTCTATGTTCCTATTGATTAATCTTGGCAACAGTAAGGTTGCATGATACCCTTCCGGTAGTGTGCGCTTTTAAGATAGTTTTAGAGTGCTTTTAGAAAACCGTGCAAAACAGCAAAAATTCAAATCAGTGCTATTTTTGTTTCTCGTACCATTAAAGTGAATGTACGAATATGATATGTATAAAATAAAATTGAGAATGGAAATGGAAATGTGCCAAAGCGACAACAACCCGACAATATAGCAGACAACAGCTGAAGGCCACCAATGGGTTTTCAATGTAGCGAGAAACTCCCGCACGCTATATTTGCATATATATATGAACTAGTTTTGTAGGTAAAAATTTGATAAAAGCTATACATTTAGAAAATTTACATTACGTCATTTTTATAGAAAAAAAGGTTGGCAGTATGCAAGCTTTTGACTAAATTTTGATTACTTCATGTTTTAGAAAGACTTTAAGTGAATAAAGAGAAAAGTCCTTATTTGAATGCATGTAGAATTAACATATACTTCCAACGAGATGTTGTTTTTTTTCATTTAAGATTGGTTTAGGGCCACACAGGCTTGTGCTATCCTAGGACTTATTTTTGCAGTAGTTGCTATGGTATCATTATACTTAAAGAACTGCTCAAGTTTTCAGAATAAGGCATTGGGCCTGCTTGCTATGGTTTCGGCATTTGCTGCAGGTAAGGAATAAATTACTGGCTCATTTTTATCTAACAAGTTGGTATAAAAGAAATAGATTTTTGTTGTTGCGAAATATTTGCACAAAAACCCATTATATAATTTTTTCCAATGTATCAAATGTTTTAACTATAAGTAGATCGTCAAATATTTATCAAAGGTACCAGGATTATAATTAAGTACGCCAGACGCACGTTTCGTCTACATAGGACTCATCAGTGACGCCCATATCAAAATAGTTATAAAGACAAACAAGTACAAAGTTGAAGAGCATTGAAGATTCATTATTCCAAAAAGTTGTGCCAAATACGGCTAAGGTTATATATCCCTAGGATTAGAAAATTCTTAGTTTTTTCGAAAAAATTCAAAACATGGAGTTTAAAATTCGTGTCTCATCAATGAGTCATTTGTACAAAATTTGAAGCATAATATCTATGTTGGATTTAGTTTTTACTTTCCAGTCTTCGTCCCATAGAAATATACGACTTATACGATTTTGGTTGTTCATTCAATGTTGCCAAACATAATTCGTTGGCCTTTTTTATATTCAAATATTATACGTGGACCAATTGATACTTCTTGATTGATTGATGGTATAAAGTAAAATGTATATGTATATATATCTATTTTTCCAAATAAGGACAAAGGTTTGTGTGACAAAAATAACCCTATATCATTCACATTGAAGATGCTTTAAAAAGTTGATTCAGCGATTATTTTTTTTAATCAAATTATCAAGAAACTATAATACTGCTTTTTACTCTAGGGCTTCATAGTTTCTATTTTACGAACCAACTATTGTATCTATATTTCATGATATATCCTTTCACTTTTGTTTCTATTTTTAGCTATCATGATTGTAATAGGAGTTTCTGTTTTTGCTGTAAGGATGACAGACCTACTGTTACCTACTGGGAAAACAAGATTGGAAATAGGCACTGATTATTTAAATTGGGGGTGGTATATTGGGATAGCTGCTGGCGTGACGTTCATAAAAGCGGCAATATTTGTATCTATTGGAGTAATGAACACCAGGAATGATTAAAATTAAAATTTACTCAATGCAATATGACGCAAAATTAATGTTGGAATGCATTTTGCATAGCAAAACATTTACTTACAACAAAAGTCAAGCAGATTGTTTCAATAATTATAACGTTTTGTGTATACTTCAGATGCAATTTTGGTATTGACTTGTGTATAACTGTTGTAACATGCTTATTACAATATTGAGCTTCAAAATCAAATCTGTATTGTTTCAATATTTTTTATGCCCTAATTAGCAGCTGGAACATGATTACTTTCGTTCATTAAAAAAAACAACAAAGACCACATTAGTTAAACAGTTATTCCTTTTTAAGATTGGACAACAATACAAGGTAAAATAACATAAACACTTTCATTCAAGAATTAATACAAAACTGCAAATCATCAAACAGTTAGACATGAACTTTTTGACGTCGTGAAACGTCAACAGAATTTTCCATATCCAAATGTAATATTAAAGAAAAGATTATGTCCTAGAAAATTAACGGGAGATTCGGGTGAAAGTAAACTTGGAAATGATTGTTATGCATTGTATTTAACCTCAGTCGGGGAATTTGGAGACGATTTGAAAAATGCGCTTAGTGTTAAATCTTCATCCAGCTTAAATAAAGCTTTATCGTGTACCGATGAGATATCTGGCTCACAAAATGACGCAATATTTAACCTTGCAGTTAAGGATAGTTCGTCTAGTAAATGATATGATTTTATTAAAATCTGAAATGCACGTGACTCTGAGATGTTAAACAGATCATGAGGATCTAAAGAAAGAAAAGAAACAACTCAAAGACCGTGATTTCAAATACAGTGATCGTTTCAAGAACCTACAAAATCAAATCAATGTGATAAAAACCAAAACAGAATCAATAACAACATGTACAGAAACATTTCAAATAGACGTGAACACAATTAAAGTTCAATTACAACAAAACTGTGAACAGAATAGTAAAACAAACAGCGAACTAAAATATTTGGTTTCTCAATTTTTGGAGAGTGTCAAAACAGTAACAGAGATGAAATCTGACATTGATAAAATTCATGAAAATATAACGAAACATAATGTTAACATGAAAACAGTAGACAAAACTGTGAAAGCAGAGTCCGCGCGACTTAACCGAATGTCCGATACCCGCACTATAGGAGTAGGCAGTCTGAAATCTAAAACCGATCTTATTAATTCAAAGCTTAAAGACTTAGATACCCAAGTAAAATCAGCATGTCAAACCTATAGCTCACTAAGTGTATCAGTATCCGATATCCGGAAACGTCTTTTTAATGCAGAAAAGGAATTAAAAACGGTAAACAAAAACCAGAAAACTTATTCGGAAATTGTTAAAAAGGTTACCCCATCAACATGGCTTGAGATCAAAGAAACTAACAAAGTCAACGAAACAAGTAAAACAAATGATGTAAATAATGGCAACGAAGTTAACAAAGTCTATGAAGCGAAAAAGGTCAATGAACACATTTGTAAGCCAACGGCCCGTTATGTTAGTAGTCAAGACATGTACAGTAGTACCGATATATCGTATAAACTGCATTCGAAACCAAACTCGACTAAATTAGATGAACTCTGTCACTACAGCTGAAATACATAAAACGTTTGACGATGCTGAATCAGCAAAAGACCATATCAAGAATTCCCAAGATAACGGAAATCAAAACATTGTAGTTCACTTCCCTAGATCAGTCAGTATGCAACCCAGTTCATAACTTTTCTGGACTCATTCATGTTGCACGTAAAAGAGTCGCTCGTTTTAATGTCGATGGTATAGACAAAACTGTTTCGTCAGAACAAGGAATGAGATATTTTCTACAACAAAGCGGAATAAGAGTGACATTTCTGAGATATTTTGACAAAAAATCACTTTAAACAGCTTCCGATCAACTCAATATCGAAGCACGAGTTGAACATATTATATACGACTCCAGTTTCTGGCCGAAGGGAATCTTTACTAGAGATTGGAAGCCTTGGGCTTCATTTCTTCAAGACAAAGGACACGATTAATAACGGAACTAAACCTTGCTTGTTGGAACTGTTGTGGAATAATGTCTGGCGCTCCATATCTTATTGACTTCTTAAATACAAATAGAATTGATGTAATTGCTATTGCAGAACACTGGCTTCGGGCTTGTCAGTTGATTTTTTAGATACAATTGATCCGACTAATTATATAAGTTACAGGAAAAGCGCTGACGACAATTTTCACCAATTATTTAACTTTAATATTAGAGGCGGTGTCGCCTTTCTGGTATCGAAAAGGCTACAGCCTTTTGTTGAAGTACTGGAAATTCAGAGTAATAGAATAACGGAGATTGAATTAAATATTCCAGACACATCAAACATTTATCTCATATCTGTTTATCTACCAGCAGTAACACAAAGTTATGAATTATTCTCTAAAGAAGTTGAAATTTTGATAGATGTCTATAACATTTATTCAACTATGGGAACTGTTGTCCTTATGGGAGATTTCAATTGTAAAATTGAAGGTCCAAGATATACGTTAGATTATGATAAACGAAGTGACAGTTTTCGATCATTTATGCAGGAATGTAACCTGCGTTCTCTACATCTGGAAACAAATGAAAATGGACCAGTTTGTAACTTTCAGTCCTATCAAGGAGAAGCAAAAACCGCCATCGATCATATAATTGTTAGCATTGAAAATATCACCATATGTTCAAAAATCCAAGTCCCTGATGAACATATGTTTAACACTTCAGACCATAAGCCCATAAGATGTTCGTTTGCCCTATCGGACAATACAAACTTTGTATCTTAAGACGACGATCTTACTGACCAAAGGCGTATATCATGGGCTAAAGCTGTACAGAACGGTTCTATTGCCGATTATTCCTAAAAACCAACTGCTACTCCGGTTGATATTGAACAATACTACAGCGAAATAGTGAATGCTATTTCGAGAGCCGATATCGAAACTCTTCCCGGTAAACAGTATGTTAAACATTTGAAACCGTATTGGACAAACACTGTGAAAGAATATCATACAATTATGATTTTACAACGTCGAACATGGATTGAGAATGGCAAATTTAACGACCGTAATGACAAACATTACAGTGATTACAAAAGCGCTAAATTGAATTTTAGAAAACAGCTTGATCTAGCATATGAAAACTACATTAGTAAAATAAATCGTAAAATCGAAGAATCTGTCGACTGTGATCAACGATTTGTATGGTCTGTCATAAAAAGTGGACGGAAAAGTGTATCGCATTGTCAACAATTAAAAATTAGCGGTATTCAACTCCAACGAAATACGTGACGGCTGGATGACTCATTTCCAATCTGTATTCAATTTCGATAGCAACTTGATCAACCCTGTGAATGAAAAAGCTGTCGATAATACTATCAACGACTTGTTAGAAACTGTCCATACAAACAGGAAAACGAAAATATCGAGGAATTTACTTTTGACAAACTATATAAACTTTGCGACAATTTGACGTGTAACAAATCTCTAGGGTTATATGGAATCTGTTACGAGCATTTGAAATACGGCGGAAAGCTACTTCAGCGTCATCTTTGTAGTTTGTTTAATCTTGTATTGGAAACATGCTACACGCCGAAAAGCTGGAAAGACAGTTGTATCATATCTCTGTTCAAAGGTGGAAACAAATCAAAGTCTGATCCGAATTCATATCGGGGAATTTCTCTTCTATGTAGCATATCAAAACTGTTTGAAAAGAGGGACGAAAGATACCAAAGGGACAGCTAGTCAAACTCATAAATCTAAAACAAACTGACAACGCCATGGCTAAAAATGAAAAAGACAAACAGAAAAACAATAGTACACATGACACAACATAGAAAACTAAAGAATAAACAACACGAACCCCACCAAAAACTAGGGGTGATCTCAGGTGCTCCGGAAGGGTAAGCAGATCCTGCTCCACATGTGGCACCCGTCGTGTTGCTTATGTGATTACAAATCTGGTAAATAGTCTAATTCGGTAGGTCACATTCATGAAAGGGAAGGGATTGTAGTTACGACGTAAGGAACATATCCGATATCATTTGTGAAATGGTTATTCCATAACGGTTAACCAACTCGTGATGGCGTCCGTAAAATTTACGATGGGATGATTTCAACTTCACCATTTGGAACTCTTGGTTTAGTAGCTTCTTTGTGAGCAGTAACCCTCTATCAAGAAAATCATGATAGGAAATGCAAGCACGGGAATATCGTATCAATTGGGAGATATATACCCCGTATGCAGGTGCTGCTGGAATGTTGCTACTTAGAAATGGAAAGTTCACAATTGGAAAGCTGAAATCATCTCTTTTGTCGTATAGGCATTATATACTCGTTTACAATCGCCTCATCACAACTTTCCACATCACAAGTTGCCTACCAGAAGACATTATCTAGCACACATGCAAGAAGTCGTACACCATAACTTTTAAAAAGCGTCATAGCAATATTATCGTCACATTTCTGGACAGCATGAAAGCATTTGATACTCTATGGCACAAAGGACTGTTAGTTAAGTTGTATATATATGGAGTTCGGGGTTTAACTTGGCTGTTGATCTATGAAATGTACCAGAACATGCGAAGCTGTGTGCAATTTAAAGGAAAGTGTTCAAAATGGTTCAAACTCAAAAAAGGTGTAAGACAAGGCGGAGTACTGTCTGCTGTTTTTTTATTTAGTGTTCATTAATGATCTTCTTAGGCAATTAGATGAAAGTCCTTATGGAAGTATGCTATTCAATCTTTGTGTAAGCAGTACCGTACAAGCGGACGACATTGTTCTTATATCTACAACTTCAAAAGGTATGAAAACTTAAATAGACATTTGCCAAACATTATCACTGGACTAGTATATATTTGTTAGGGGCCAGCTGAAGGACGCCTCCGGGTGCGGGAATTTCTCGCTACATTGAAGACCTGTTGGTGACCCTCTGCTGTTGTTTTTTATTTGGTCGGGTTGTTGTCTCTTTGACACATTCCCCATTTCCATTCTCAATTTTATATAGTGAAAATTGGCGCTTCAGATTCTCATCAGCAAAAAGCGAAGTACTGAAATTTTGTTCTTCAAAATGTGCTACCATTAGTCAACCATTGAAACTTAACAGAGCGGACATTCCAGAAGTAACATCAACCAAGCATGTTGGAATATTAAATGACGAATTTAAGAGCCTGTCAAGAACTTTAAATGCATGCCGAATTTTGCGTGCAACTGCGTTATCTGTGATGAAATTCGGAATACACCCATCCTTCCTTAATCCATTAACGTGCTCTAATAGTATTTCAGATGTGTTATCCAAAGGCAAAGTTTTCTTGTGAGCTTTGGTATGGTGTTTCAAATACTGAAATAACAATGTTAGAACGTTCTCACAAATATATATGTAAAATAATTCAAGGGCTTCCTGCACGAACACGACCCGACAAGTGCACAAGCCTACTCGGTTGGTTTCCTGTTGAGTGCTATATTGACAAGTGTAAGTTACAGTTTTTTGGAAGATTATGTAGGATGGACAATAATTTGCTACCAAAACGTATACTTTTACTAAGACTTTTAGAATTTAGAAACAAATGTGGCAAAAAGCAGAATCGTTTTGTACCAGATTTTATCAGGATATCCGTTAAATATGATTTGACAAACTTTGTTGAAGATTTCATGAAATCAAGCAGCTTCCCAAGTAATACTGTATATCTCCACTTCCATAGCAAATTCTGAAAACAACAGATGCACAATTCACAAACACATTGTACCACACAGAGCTTGGGTTATTCCTAAAACTAATCCTAACTTCAGAGAAGGAGCTAAATATATAGTGGACCTATGTTCCGTCATCCGAACAGAAGAGTCGCCTCACTTATGCGATAAATGTGGACAGTTTTTCTATAACATTATTGAACATATCATGTGTTTGTGCGATCGTCTATCAGACTTAAGAGCGAAGCTTTGTGAGAACTCAATAAGTATTAATCCGATTGTATTCAGTGTGTATCTAGACAATCTAACGTCATCCACATTCACAGCAACACTTTCGTCATGTTATACGGAATATGATCTGGATAATGATAACAGTATTTATTTCTCAAAAATTTGTAGGGAAAACGGTACTATTTATTCTGCCATAGGCGACAATATTAACATTTTCTGAATTTACCACTTTTTATGATAAAAACCTGGATAAAACAGTTATATGTGGTGTTAGTACTTTATTATTCTGTTTTAAAAATTAAAGCCAAATAGTATCATGACCAATTTCCAACGGAGCTGGTTTATGTTATTCATGCCCACCGTCATTTTGCACCAAATTTATCAAATTTTGGAAGTCTTTTCGAATAATTCTCTAGAAAATATTTCAATAGGTTTCAAAATTTATATTGTAAATATACACACTGCAGTAATTCATAGATAAATAAAAAGTATATTGTACCCTTACATATAATCACAGCGCTACTAATTTGACTTCCTTCACCTGCCTAGTCTCGATTACCCAGACGCATATACTCTACTTTGAAAAATAAAGCGGCTGGATGATCGAGACTATCACCTGCCTTGAAGTACACAAAAGGCCAACCTAATGCTGGGAAAATGTAATAGTACCGTGTTCCCTGTATTACACATGTTCAACGAATGTGTAACTTTTTTTTTTTATTATTATAACAGTTAACTTAATTAATACCTTCAGAAATATCATCATTTACTTTAAAGTGACATCCAATTGATTCAATCACTCTAATTAATATGTGACATTTAAATTATTCAATCACTCTAATGTCTTGATCAATATGTAAATATTATGATTGTACAAACATTGTTTAATACATGCAAAATATTCGATAAGAAGGAAATAAAGTTAATATATATCAACAATAGCTTAAAATACTTTCGGTGTAGACATTGGGCCAAGTTACACCGACTGAGCGTTACACATATCTCCTACTTTTTGCAAATGGGTTCATTATTGTACATGATTTATAAAATATACAGCCCATCTTGACGACCTGACATCAAAATATTGATGTCAAGTGCTATAATATAATATGCTCCAAAGATGGAAAATGACTTGTAGAGAGAAGGGTAATTATCCATACCTACGCAACTCTCTTGACATTTCATCCACTGTGGAATATGATGTGTACTTTTCTAGTGTGTGCCAGCCCATTACCATTCTTAAATTATCAACAATTTTAAGTTTCAATATTATAAAATTGAGAATGGAAATGGGGAATGTGTCAAAGAAACAACAACCTGACCAAATAAAAAAACAACAGCAGAGGGTCACCAACAGGTCTTCAATGTAGCGAGAAATTCTCGCACCCGGAGGCGTCCTTCAGCCTGCTGGCCCCTAAACAAATATATACTAGTCGAGTGATAATGAACACCATACTAATTACCAAATTGTACACAAGAAACTAAAATTAAAATAATGCAAGACTAACAAAGGCCAGAGGCTCCTGACTTGGGACAGGCGCAAAAATGCGGCGGGGTTAAACATGTTTGTGAGATCTCAACCCTCCCCCTATACCTCTAACCAATGTAGAAAAGTAAACGCATAACAATACGCACATTAAAATTCAGTTCAAGATAAGTCCGAGTCTGATGTCAGAAGATGTAACCAAAGAAAATAAACAAAATGACAATAATACATAAATAACAACAGACTACTAGCAGTTAACTGACATGCCAGCTCCAGACTGCAATTAAATTGACTGAAAGATTATGATTTCATCATATGAACATCAGGCACAATCCTTCCCGTTAGGGGTTTAGTATCATACCATCATAACATATATGAGAAGAACATAACCCGTGTCATGCCAACAACTGTTTTTAGAATAATACATGTATTCCCCGTACGTAAGGGAAATCTGAAGATTTGTTTACCCAATAATATTCATAGTTCACAAGGGCGCTTTAACGAAATACACCGCGAATCAATCATTAAGTCCAATACTAAATGGCAGATTTCACTGAGTCATTGAGAGCACCGATTATTCAATATTTGTGGACTAGATTTTTTTTAAATACACAATATGAGTTGCGTCGAAAGTTTTCAATACATTTTCAGATGTAAGCCTAGTGTTGAGTTCAGGTTTAATCCACCACGTAAGAAAATGCCTGTACCAAAGTCAGGAATATGACAGTTGTTACCTTTACGTTTGATGTGTTTGAGCTTTTGATTTTGCCATCATTGATTAGGGACTTACCGTTTTAAATTTTACTCGGAGTTCGGTATTTTTGTTATAGTTTTCTCAGCACTGTTCACACATTTTCCTTGCATTCAGTTAAGACCTGTTATTTAGCTGACATTAAAAATGTACACAGCAACATCCTTCTGAATTGTCTTAAATGTTACTAAACAGTACTGAATTGACTGCAAGCAAACCGTCTGAACAGTACAAGCAAACCGTCTGTACAGTACTGAATTGACTGCAAGCAAACCGTCTGTACAGTACTGAATTGACTGCAAGCAAACCGTCTGTACAGTACTGAATTGACTGCAAGCAAACCGTCTGTACAGTACTGAATTGACCGCAAACAAACCGTCTGTACAGTACTGAATTGACTGCACGCAAACCGTCTGTACAGTACTGAATTGACTGCAAGCAAACCGTCTGTACAGTACTGAATTGACCGCAAGCAAACCGTCTGTACAGTACTGAATTGACCGCAAGCAAACCGTCTGTACAGTACTGAATTGACTGCAAGCAAACCGTCTGTACAGTACTGAATTGACTGCAAGCAAACCGTCTGTACAGTACTGAATTGACTGCAAACAAACCGTCTGTACAGTACTGAATTGACTGCAAGCAAACCGTCTGTTCAGTACTGAATTGACTGCATTAGATAAGTCTAAACATTGAACAAAAAAACCTGAACATGACTGAATATTCAGATCATGTTCAGATAAAAAAATAAAGACCCAGTTGCAAACGCAGGTTGGAGCGAATTAATAACTCCAATGATACCTTTTAAAAGGTATGTCTTCCCCAATGGATCACTATGGAGGGCGGTATTTTGCCTGCAATCAAAACATGTGAGAGTTTTTACTCTCTCCCATATTTATTCTGTTGTTCCATTATTCGTATTTCTGTTGATCCTATCCAGATCAATATATGGATTTGGTTGGTTTTTTATGACACTATTAAACTTTACTGAGTCTGTGAGTTCGAACCCCTCCGTGTCAGATGCGCTCGACTCTAATCATGCTTAACTGGCAATGAATGTCTGTTTTCCTTCCGAATGCTGTACCATGAGCTAATCTTGAAACCCTTACTTCTTAGCCGGGACGATTTAGGCCAAGTTTGTTTGTATTTGGCTCAGCCTAGTTTCAGAGAAGATTTTTGTAAAATTTAACAGACAACGACAGATGACGGTCATGACGGACCGTCCAAGTGATGAGTTAAGATCACTTGGCCCTTTTAGTAAATGGTCCGCCGTGCTATCTATAGCTTCGCACCGAAGTAACGGGTTGGAGCTATTGTCACATTGGCATTATGTACGAGTCTTACTAATTCAACGATTCGCTAATAAAATTGTCCAATTAAAGTGATAGGAAATTGACCTCAAATGCGATGCCGCAAAATAAACAAGTATCTGTTAATTAACCCCATGGTAGTAGCGCATATAAATGACCAACGAGCGCGTTTTAAACATGTTCTCCCGACCGTGCAAGGGCTGTATAGCCAGTCAAGGTCGTTAAAAACTTCCATTTGTTGTGAATCCAGGTCCGTTCGCGCCCATTCACGTTCGCACCCACTCATGTTCGCCCCCTTTCACTTTCGCACCCAAAGTCTGTTCGCGCCCAATTTTAATTGGTTTTGTGTTTGATAACTTTGTAATCAAATTTTTGGCAAGTGTATTGTACTACGGAAGCCCTGGAGTGCCATGCAAAAAAAAAAATTCAACTTGAGCGCACAAGTTACTATCTTGCGCGCACGAGTTACACAACTTGTGCCCACGAGTTATTAACTTGTGCGCACAAGTTGCACGTATTCTTATAGACATGCGCTGTTTTGCTAAAGAGACTACTTTATGGAACGCCGTAGCTGCCGAATACAAACATATGTGTATATACATGAATGCACATACTTTTCAATGTCTGCACATGTTTTTTTTTATGTATACACATACTTTGCATATATATGAACATAGTTTACTTTATATGCACTTACTTTTTATATATATATATGCACATACTTTTCCTACATATGCACATCGTTAACCTTATATGCACATACTTTTCTATATATGCACATAGGCCTATATGCGCATTTTTTTTATTATATCTATTTGCACATAGTTAACCTCATATGCAGATACTTTTTTTCTATATATGCACAGACTTATTCTACATATGAATGTACAAATGTGGTTCTGCATGTGAATACTTTTCTCAGTATATATGAACATAGTTTTTCAACGTGAGAATTACAATTCATATTAATCTTATCTGTTGTTTTTTTTTCAAACTGAACTAAGCCTAAGGGTTCCAATATCATAAAAGGAATGTTTATTCAGAATTTCTTAATGATGTATGTTGTTCAATTAAGCAACTGTTGGAATCATTTTTATATGAATGCAATATTATTTTGGTATGTATGATGGTATGCCGCTGTTGTCTTCATCTATAGTCACTTGGTTTTTATGTCAAAACGTTGAAGGAGTCGATTTGTTTGTATTAAATTTTAACACATGGATTATTACCACTAACGGGTCAAAAGTTGAAAAATGCATTCTTATAAAACTTAATTTAAATTGCCATTTTCTTTACCAAGTTTAATGTGCTTTCAGAGTATTCAGTATAGTCTAAGATCTCAAAATGTGAATTGTTTTCTATTATTATGGTGTTATAGAAAGGGCCAAAGACGGGGGGATTTTTTTTATGCCATGCCGATAGGCGTATGGGGCATTATACATGTATTACCCTTAATCGTCCGTTGTACCGTCTGTCCTTCCATCTTTCCATTTTATTTTGCTGCACTCTAATTCAACTTTGCCTCTACTTAATTTGAAAAAGGTCATACACAAAGGTAAAAAACTATAAAACGCAAAAAGTCACCTGCTGTACTACAGTTCTGCTCCTTTATAACTAGGAAAATTTCATTTCTTTTTTTGTTTGTTTTTGCACTCTCACCTTAATCCCCAAATGCTGAAAATGTAGACGCAAAACAAAAAATGCAGAGTAAATCAGACAAATCATAATTTAGAACTGCAGCACGTCATATCATATTTGATATTCACACCTTTTTAAAGCTTTTCAATACGTATACATTTTATTTTTACGGCGTCGGCGTTGGCTTCGCAATGTATTAGTTTGTGATTAGGTCTAGTTTATGTTGAACCACAAGTGGTGGTTCAATGATGTGTTTTATGCAATTGTATAAGTATAGGAACATCTCATTTCCATAGATAATATTTTGCCCTGTCCCCTTAGTAAAAGTCCATGGTATTTTGTATGTAGTTTGTATATTGGCACATTTCCATGGATATTGTTCAGCCATGTACTTTCAGTCGTGGTTCATCAACTTTGAATATAAATTCCATAACTTGCATGTTAAAGTATTGCTATTTTGGTTTCAACATTTGCATTGTCAAAATTACAAAAAAGCGTTACATAACCATTTCAGTTTATTTTTTTAATATTTTAAGGAAGTTATATATATATATATATATATATATATATATATATATATATATATATATATACAAGTGTGGACACAGATGAGTGTGGATAGTATGTTGGGATGTTTGACAGTGTTTTATGATAAATATAGTTCTATGATTTTCCTATATGTGTTATTAACTGTGTTGCACGATGACAACCAACCGGATCATTAGGAGTAATGTTTATTTTATATTTAGTTTAGTTTTTATGTTCAAGACAGGCATGGAAGAGACACTAATTGCATTAGTTACCAAATGATTATGATAGAATATGTTCCACATCTTTGATTTTGGATACATTTTATAGCTAGGAGAGCAACACATAATAGGTTCAACTTTTCGTGATTTTTTTACATTGGGAGATGATATCTGAGAACATGATATAAAGAGCCTGTAATTCAGTGGTTGTCGTTTGTTTATGTGTTACATATTCGTTTTTTCTTTATTTTTTGTACATAAATAAGCCTGTTATTTTTCTCCTTTGAATTGTTTCACATTGTCATTTCGAGACCTTTTATAGCTGACTATGCTGCATTAGCTTTGCTCATTGTTGAAGGTTGTGCGGCGACCTGTAATTGTTAATTTCTATGTCATTTTGGTCTGTTGTAAAGAATTGTCTCATTGGCAATCATATCACATCTTTTTTTATATGTATTTGCTAACTATTTGTATGGGTCTATTTATATATACTGAGTGCCAATGAAAACGCAACACTTGGTTTTTCAAAAATAAAATTTATATTAGAAATCATAATCTTTCAAAATGAATTGTTCTTGAAAATTAACAATTCTAACAATAGATCGATATCAAACAAAAATGTTTCATTGTCATCTTTCGGGCGCAATAGATAAACGAAACATCCAATGTCGAATCATCAAATCACAGTCCTAACAAAAAATGTTACAACCCCGTTGTGCAGCGCAATCTCGACAGCGCCGTGGAATTGATCATCCCGGACTTTTAATGTGATCTCGAGGAATGTTATTCCACTTGTCCTGTAAAGCAAACTCAAGCTGACTTTATGATATTGGTGGTGGTTTTCATCGTCTAAACCATGTCAAATCTGATGCAAAATTTGCTCTATCGGACCCTAAATCTGGCGAAACGCACGACTTTTGGCCAAGGCGGGTGCCAAACGTCTATGTAACCACCACTGACGATTTTTGGTACATAATGAATGATTTTTGGTCTACAGAATTCGATGTTTACACCAGACAGCCGTTTAGATGTCGGCTGTGGTCCTCTTTAACCGTTGAATTTCTGCCCAAATGGTGCTTTACTGAAATTGCTCCATAGGATCTACCGTGACCACCATTGAACTCACGTGACCTTTGGACATCCACCAGAGTCGATATCGGATATGTTAAAGACCAAATGTATCGGTTTTGCTGAGCGTTTCTTGCTTTTTGAACCCCGGGATGTGGCTTATCATTAACTGATCCATTTTTGTTGAATTTGTGGATGATTTGGGTTATTGTATGCTGTGAAAGGCTTCATTGGATCATGCCCGAAACTGCATGTCGCTGGTTGTCAGAAAGTCCTGGCATTTACTCAGATGTTATTGCAGTTTCCTTACAATAAGGGCGGGAAAATTCATGACATTAGCCAAGCTTTAAATGACAAAATGGTGCGTATGTTGAAAAGCGGTGAACTCGGTTTATGTCCGTTCAAAATAACCCTTACTTCGCATTTGTCCCAAAAATCACCCAACCGTAAAGTTGTCGACAATTGTCTTTAAAGTCATTTTCAACCAACTTTACAAAGTTCTAATATAAAATAAATAAAAATTATCAGACTTTTTTGAAAAACAAAAGTGTTGCGTTTTCATTGGCACTCAGTATATCTTTGTGGTGGCTTGTCAGTATCATTAGTAAAACACTTTAAAATGTTGAATTGATCCTCAGATTAGAAGACATTTATTGGTTTTTAGTAATGACAATGCCTAACATGATGCTTGGGCCTGATGAGCTAGAAAGTAAGCTTCTGTGCTGTTTTCTATCAATTCTTTGATAATATCTCCTTCAAAGCTGGTGAAAGCAAAACAAATTTGGTCAATGGACAATTAATGTTTGGTTCAAACAAAAAAAAATGCTTTTATCTCCCTGCATGTTACTTACATTGTACATAGAAATGATAATACTTGGAGACATCCTTGTACATGAGAGTTGTCTGTAAAATCTTTATTTCACAAAGAATGAATTGCATAACAATGAACCGAGCTCAAAGCAAAGCACTAATGATACACTTTGACATCTAGAGCTCAATCCAGTGATATACTTTGTACTACAGGTCCTTCATGAACATCCATCAACCAGAACCATATCTCAATAACATGCCATTCTACATGGTTGGATCAGAAGTCCTGAAAAAGACATGATTTTTTTTATCGTATTTAAAGTATATATGCATAGGTTAAAACTTTCACAAATTTGTGGTATAATCATTCAGTGTCTGGCAACAATCAATCGCTTCATGCACAAACTGATATAGGTTGAGCATGAGTGCCCCTCTGTTGGAAATAAAAACATACCTCCACCTAATTTTAATCAACTGATGAAGAAACATTCAAAACTATAAAATGTTATCTAAGACTTGTCAGTGTCTATATATAGCTATTCACCATCGCCACTGAATCAGAGATATATGTACACATAAATACATGTAAGACTAAAATTAAAGTACATATATAAGACTAAAACTGACATTCGGTCTTTACCTTCATTCCCCAAATCCTGTTCAAATCTGATTCATGATAAAATAAAAATTACAACCAATGAAAACAAAGGCGAATTAAGAGCCCCCCCCCCCCCCCCCCCCTTGTCTGGAAAAAAAATGGTTGATTATTTAGAGAACCACTGGAGCATGATCAGAGTGGCCCCTCTCTTAGGCAGTCAGTGGGCCCCCACTTATGAAAATTTCTGGATTCGCCACTGGAAATATCCCTCTAATAGACTAGCGTTTAAATCCCAGTTTTCTAATATGGTAGCTAGGTGGAACCTAAAACTAAAAAATTTGAAAAAAATATTTTAAATATATTTCAAATGCATGTACATGTGATAATATAAATTCTCCAAATTTCAACTACAGCCAGTTTGGTGTGGGTTGATGTTTGATTGTTGTACATGTTATATATTGACATGAGATTTGTTTATATACATAATACTTATTTCCCTAAATTCAAATAAAATAGATGTGAGAAATTAAAGGAAACCATATGCAAATATTAAAAAAATAATTTGCATTTGTTCTGTTGATTGATAGTGGTACACATATGAAGAAATGGTGAAATCACTTACATATAGTTCTGATCAAAAGTTTGATGCTAGACATGCATGGTAAATAAGTAGTAGGTTGTTTGAAGTTTGCAGCATATTCAACTTTGAAAATCTTTTTCAGGTCTACAATCCATATAAAAATCTGTATATATGTGGTATAATTTCCAATGAGACAGCTTTCCAGAGGTTAAAATAACAAAGTAATTATAGGCAACCATACAGCCTTAAAAAGTGAGAAAAAAACAGTCTAGACATGTTAAGTAAGCAACAATTAAATTAAGAAAAGTAATGGCCTGATTTGCAACTTATAAACAACTTGTCTGGAACCCTCCCCCCAAAATCAAAGAGCAGAATGCTCTGAGGGATACGATTGCCATAGTTTTCATGGACACATGTATAGCAGTTCTGCCAACCTTTCATTAAGCAAATGCGTGATATTTGCCCAAAATTGAAAAGATCAAAGAGGAAAAAATAGATCCAAGCTAGGATACTGCCACAAAAAAGCAGGAACATGCTTGAGTATCACGCATTTTTGGCAGCCCTGGTATATTTTCAAAACTAATTGTATTATTTTCAAAACTATTTCAACTGTACATGCAAAATATAATAATTTGAATAGTCACTCAACTTTAAAAATAGACAATCCTTGATACAAATGTATGAGCAATATACTTATTGTGTTTTATTTTTGTACTATCAATTCCGAGTTTACTTTTCACAGCAGTCACTGAGAGTGAGAGAAGATATTTCACTTCGTATCTTATCACCGTTAAATTATTCTAGAAGGAACCCCATTTATAACTCTTTAAATATTAATTTCCTTTGGGTCAGTGGGCATGAATCCTCTCCGTACACATTCCTCTGTTAAATTAAGATCGTTCTTAATATAATACGACGTTTATCGGCATCTAACGAGTTAATTTTTCTTGACAAGTCGTATTGTATTTCGATTTTGACGGGAAATACTTCTGGAAGGGAGACAACTCGAAACGATAATATGGAAGACTCCATTTCGGCTGAAGGGGTGTTATAGGTAATACTTTCAATGTGGACAACATTAATTTTAATTTAAATGATGCATATGATTTAAAATTATGCAACAACAATAACCCTCAATAGCAGACGGACATAGAAAGAATCCCATGAGTTTCAAATTAATCAATAAAGCGGGGAATCCAGAGCAACCACTCATTCTGATACCCCTTGAAATCAAAGAAAACTATACGCATGCGCATTAATACATAAACAAACCTGCGACTTTCGATTCGACACAAGAACTTTATTAAATGATATGATGAATGGTTCTCCATTTCTTTATGGTGTACAGTATCAAATATCAGTTTCATAACGATAAAATATAGAAAACTCCACTTCAGTTCTTCTAAATTTATAAAAACACTAAATATAAATACTGCTTAATTCTGATTTTCCGTGTTGTTAAAAACACGCATATAAGTCAAGGGAATTATCAAACATAAAGATTATGAAAAGAATATTATAGGAAAGTTGTTTGAGTTCAATCCATTTGTTTGTTTTTACCTTTTAAAGCAAGACAATCATAAGAATCTGAGATGTTCCTGAATGTTTAGAATAAAACGATTGACGTGAGGGCATTGCTCTGAGCCACCGGTATAAGTCTACAGATTGCTTGAAAGCAATCGTATTCCAAAAATCAAAGAGCAGATTGCTCTGAGGGATACGATTGCCGTTGTTTCGTTGACACATGTACATGTATACATGTAGCTGGATAATATTATTTTCAAAACTAATTCAACTGCACATGTAAAATAGTTACAAAATAGCCAATCCTGGATAAAAGTGTATGAACAATGCAATTAGGCCTATTGTGTTTTATTTTTGTACTATCAATTCCAAGTTTACTTTCCACAGCAGTCACTGAGACTCAGAGTGAGAGAAGGTATTTCACTGCGTATCTTATCACATATTTCCTACGTTAATTCTAGGAGGAACCCAATTCCTAACTCTTTAAATATTTAATTTCCTTTCGGTCAGTGATCATGACTCCTTTCCGTACACATTTATCGGTTTAAATTGCGATCGTTTTTAATATAATACACTTTATTGACAGAACGAGCTAATACTCAACGTATTGTTTTGATTCAGAATTCACGGAAGTTACTTCCGGAAGGGAGACAACTCGAAACAATAATATGGAAGACTCCATTTCACCTGAAGGGGTGTTCTACGATGTGGACTAGATTTATTTTAATTTGAATGATGCATATAATTTAAAATTATGCAACAATAATAACCTTCAAAAGCAGACATACATAGAAAAGATCCCATGAGTTAAAAAATAATCAATTGAGTGGGGAATCCAGAGCAACCATTCAATCGAAAACCCCTCGAAGTCAAGAAAACTATACCCATGCGCATAATTTCAAAAAAAAACCTGGAGCAAGAACGTATATTAAATGTTTATTAAACGACCTAGATAGTTCTCTATTTCTTTATGGAAGTACAATCTCAAAAGGTACCTTCATAAAGGTAAAATATAAGAAAAACTCCACTTCAGTTCTTATATGACAGAAATAGATTTATCAAAATTCAGAGAACTCTCGCATTTTATCAAAACTGGGAATTCCCTCTAACGAATTTCTAAATTTATAAAAACACTAAATATAAATACTGCTTAATTCTGATTTTCCGTGTTGTTAAAAACACGCATATAAGTCAAGGGAATTATCAAACATGAAGATTATGAAAAGAACATTATAGGAAAGTTGTTAAAGTTCAATCCCTTTGTTTGTTTTTACCTTTTAAAGCAAGACAATCATAAGAATCTGAGATGTTCCTTAATGTTTAGAATAAAACGATTGACGTGAGGGCAATGCTCTGAGCCACCAGTATAAGTCTACAGATTGCTTGAAAGCAATCGTATTCCAAAAATTGTTCCAATGAAGATAAAGGCAAGCCTGGAGGGGATTCATTACATTTGGAACAACTTTTCTGAAGGATGGATATGTATAAAAATTAAAATATGTAATAAGATTGCCAATAAGACAAATACCCACAAATGTTCAAATGACAAAGCAATTATAGGCAACCATACAGCCTTCAAAAATGAGGGAAACTGTCCCAACATGAAAAGTATGCATTAATACAATTGAGAAGAGTAATGGCCTGATTCACAATTCCACTAATAAACAGGTCGGGAACATCTACCCTTCAAATAAACCAGATGCTCCACAGGGTGCAGCTTGATACTACAGCAGAGGCTGAACCCTGAACAGTTGGGGCAAGTATGGACACAACATTAAAGCCTGATACAGCTCTGAATTTGGATTGTGATCAAATAGTCAAAACAGAATAGGTTTCTGACACAGAATGAATGTAGTCAAGAACTTAAAACATTTAATATTAAATTGGACTTTTACCTATTGTGGTCCTTTATCCAAAAATCTTAATACATGGTTTGAGGCACTTGTCGCAAAAAAAAATCCTATATATAGACTTAGGGGTCAACCATTTGATATTCTGGGGGAGGGGGCAGGAGGATTTGTTTTTGATCGGTTATTTATTTTTGTAATCTAAGAGGACAAATTATTCATTTTCTGCACTAGTGAAGCAAGATTTTTCATTTTCATTAAAGCAAGGGACTGATTATTCATTTTCACAACTGTGTTTATGATATTCGAAAAACATACAATTTTTAAATGATTTGTTTATTATAAACAACATATTTGTGTTTCCTTTAAATTTTTATTTTGACATTATTTTTTTTTTTGCGTACCGAATGCTATAAATTTTTATTTTGACATTTTTTTTTGCATGCCGAATGCTATAAATTTTTATTTTGATATTTTTTTTGCATGCTGAATTGATATGCACGCAGTTGCGTGTTGGCATATAGGGAGCTACGCGCCTGAATACAATTTAATTAAATATATTAAATAACTGGGAATCCTCCCCCTTTATAAGTAGAGACAATCCATAACCTCAGAAATATTAATCTTAAATTTATATAAATGAAAAGTAAGCTTCCATAAATAAAATTCAACAATGTTTCTTAAAATTGGTAAAAGTAGTATAGTCATACCCCAACATGTTGACCATAGATAGACAAACAATTCACTTGCATTCGATTCGCATTTGAACTATGTGTTTGTTAATGTAAACCGTTTCAAATGTGAATTAAACTAATTCAAATTAGTTAATGTCAATGCAATCCAATTCAAATTAGGTGTGAACTCAGTATGATTGTCAGGTAGTTTCAAACTGAAAGATACTTTTAAGGGAAGGGAAAGAAACGGATAAAACCATGTGTGTTACAAACACTGTTTATTCAAGTCAGAATCCTGGATCTCAATAGTACTTTCATAATGTCAAATAAAAACATGAATATGATAGTTACATACAATACTACATGTATTTAACACGGATTAAATGACATTTATTTTAGTGATTGGTAATTAGGAAAAATCTGAAATTCAGGCGTAAATTGAGACAAACAATATCACTGAATGCAGTTTCTAGTCAAGTGACCAGCAAACATGGAAATCTACCTTTTGAATGAAAGGAGAACTCTTACATTAAAAATGAATGATGTAAATTTAGATTCTAATAATAGCCGAAGGGAGCTCACATTCACAACAGTTAAAGCATTGCTGAATTAGTGAACAAAGCATTTTTCTCATTAACTTGAAAATCCACCTATTATAATGGAAAAAACCCAAATTTTAAGACATAAATTATAAAATTCCTGATAAAAAGCGGTGCCGAGCATGCATGTAATATGCTTGAAACATATTCAAAGAATAAAGTTTTATAACTTCCTAATGTCATTTCAAAAATTTATCAAAACCTAAATCTTACTGTGGATTCCTATATTTTTCGTGGATGTCAATTCTCCTGGATTGTTGAAAACTTGCATATTCATCGATATTTGAATTTGTGGTTTTAAAAATCCAGACAGACAAATATCAATAAGGTGTTTAGGAAAACATGACCTAAAACCTCCTTCATATAAGACAAAAATACATGGGAACTAATACTGAATGGTCAAATGTGTTCAATATGAAAATTGCAGTTAAGATGGTAAAATAGCAAATCAGCCGTTACTGTAAATGGACTATGACTTTTGAGCAAATTTAAAGGGAAATGACAGGGAAGGGGAGCAAACGCCCTTTCATTTGGTATGCAGGTTTCAAAAATAGAGGGAGAATAAGAGGGAAAGTTGAGTCATCTTTTTAGACTTCAGTTAAAATGAGACTACTATAATGTGTTATAGTAGTCTCAGAGTTAAATAATGACATGACTTATGAAGTTATGTAGACTTACCTTCTAATTTAAAAAAAAAAAAAAAACCACAATACTCAGAACTATGTCTAATTCACTTTGACTACTGATATGCAAACCTAACTAGAGGCTCTAAAGAGCCTGTGTCGCTCACCTTGGTCTATGTGAATATTAAACAATGGACACAGATGGATTCATGACAAAATTGTGTTTTGGTGATGGTGATGTGTTTGTAGATCTTACTTTACTAAACATTCTTGCTGCTTACAATTATCTCTATCTATAACAGTACTTTCTGTGAAAAATGTTATTGAAAATCTTCAAATTCTAAGAAAATTGTTAAAAATTGACTATGAAGGGCAATAACTCCTTAGGGGGTCAATTGACTATTTTGGTCATAGTGACTTATTTTTAGTTCTTACTTTGCTGTACATTATTGCTGTTTACAGTTTATCTCTATCTATAATAATATTCAAGATAATAACAAAAAAACAGCAAAATTTCCTCAAAATTACCAATTCAGGGGCAGCAACCTAACAACCGATTATCCGATTCATCTGAAAATTCCAGGCAGATAGATCGTGACCTGATCAACAATTTTACTTCCTGTCAGATTTGCTCTTTAGGGAGCTACCATTTGATATTTATGGGGGGGGCTAGGATGAAAAATTTTGTCCTGCTTTTTTTTTTTAGTTGTAATCCCTGTCCTGCCTTTTTATTTTTTACTCTATTCGGTCCTGCCTTTTTTTTTACTAGTTTATCCTGACTTTTTTTACACAAATTGTCATCCTGCCTTTTTTTTTACCCCCCCCCCCCCCATAAAAATCAAATGGTAGCTCCCTTATGCTTTGGTTTTTGAGTTATAAGCCAAAAACTGCATTTTACCCCTATGTTTTATTTTTAGCCATGGCGGCCATCTTGGTTTGTTGGCCGATTTACCGGACACATTTTTTTAACTAGATACCCCAATGATGATTATGGCTAAGTTTGGTTAAATTTGGCCCAGTAGTTTCAGAGGAGAAGATTTTTCTAAAAGATTACTAAGATTTACGAAAAATGGTTAAAAATTGACTATAAAGGGCAATAACTCCTAAAGTGGTCAACTGACCATTTTGGTCTTGTTTGACTTATTTGTAGATCTTACTTTGCTGAACATTATTGCTGTTTCCAGTTTATCTCTATCTATAATAATATTCAAGATAATAACCAAAAACAGCAAAATTTCCTTAAAATTACCATTTCAGGGGCAGCAACCCAACAACGGAATGTCCGATTCATCTGAAAATTTCAGGGCAGATAGATCTTAACCTGATGAACAATTTTACTCCGTCAGATTTGCTCTAAATGCTTTGGTTTTTGAGTTATAAGCCAAAAACTGCATTTTACCCCTATGTTCTATTTTTAGCCATGGCGGCCATCTTGGTTGGTTGGCTGGGTCACCGGACACATTTTTTAAACTAGATACCCCAATGATGATTATGGCCAAGTTTGGTTAAATTTGGCCCAGTAGTTTCAGAGGAGAAGATTTTTCTACAAGATTACTAAGATTTACGAAAAATGGTTAAAAATTGACTATAAAGGGCAATAACTCCTAAAGGGGTCAACTGACCATTTCGGTCATGTTGACTTATTTGTAAATCTTACTTTGCTGAACATTATTGCTGTTTACAGTTTATCTTTATCTATAACAATATTCAAGATAATAACCAAAAACAGCAAAATTTCCTTAAAATTACATATTCAGGGGCAGCAACCCAACAACGGGTTGTCTGATTCATCTGAAAATTTCAGGGCAGATAGATCTTGACCTGATAAACAATTTTACCCCCATGTCAGATTTGCTCTGAATGCTTTGGTTTTTGAGTTATAAGCCAAAAACTGCATTTTACCCCTATGTTCTATTTTTAGCCATGGCGGCCATCTTGGTTGGTTGGCGGGGTCACGCCACACATTTTTTAAACTAGATACCCCAATGATGATTGTGGCCAAGTTTGGTTTAATTTGGCCCAGCAGTTTCAGAGGAGAAGATTTTTGTAAAAGTTAACGACGACGGACGACGGACGACAGACGACGGACGACGGACGACGACGGACGCCGGACGCAAAGTGATGGGAAAAGCTCACTAAGGGCCAGGTGAGCTAAAAACAGGAAAATATATCATAAAATAGTGATTGAAAGATTCATAACACTTTGAAAGGATAATTCAGAGACGTGTTACACGGGGAGCATGTTTGTTTACAAATAATAATGTCAGCAGACCTCACATGTTGCATCGCCCTTACAATCCACTAATACATAACCCATTATCATGCAAACATGCAACGTGAATGTGATTGGTTATCAAATAATACAGAAATAATGCTTGTACAGTTTATGAAGTAATTAGTTCATCAAATAGATCGATTTTCACTTTTGACACGAATAGGTCGGGTTGACATTTTTGTCATCGGGGATAATATTGAGATAAATGGGATAAAACCAAGGACGTATAACTAATATACGTCCTTGGATAAAACTGACCGTCAAAAAGGTCTAGAGAAGCACATCAGTAGAACCTTAACATTAATAAGTAATACTTACCAAAATTTCTATAATTAATAAACTATGTAACTGAAATTTCACAAAGATAACGGTAAATAATTTTGATGGTGGTGGTGATGCTGGTTAAATTGGCGCGAAATAATATTCTTACTCCTATTGCTTTACGTAAAAAAAAATGTATAGAATTGAATTTGACTAAAGTTGAGCATAAAAAAAACGTGAATATGCAAAAGCCTGGTAATATATTAATGATAAAGTGTGTATAAATTTCCGTAAACGAATTTACCCGTATACTTCACTAAGAATTACATTTGAGCGCAAGGAGATCTGTTTGTGAATCGGTTTATATAACCCCGGTTGAACTCAGGGTCGTATTAACGGAATTTTTTGCGTTGCTTTTAAATCATTGAGGCCATCTATTTTTATTACGGGTTTCCACATCTTTAAATCGGAATTATAGAAAAAATCGAATGTTGTTAGCAGAATCAAAACAGAAATGATGAACACTGCAACATTTTCAGCAAAACATAAATAGGATGGAGGATCTGTGTGTTCACATCATTTGTAAAACTCTCCTTATTCCTGTGAAGCGTGTGCTTTACATCGAGGCTTTCTATGCTTATCATCAACGCCACAGTACTTCAACCAATCAGACAACGTTTATTTTGGGCATTCGACCTATTTTAACTCAGATTTTGGAATTTTTTAATCGAAATTATAGAAAAATGGAATGTTGTTTGTACATATAAAATAGAAAAAGATGAATACTATTAGCTAAAGCAAGTTTGGATGGGGTTCTGTGTATTTACATTGTTTGTACAACTCTCCTTACTGATGCCATATTTTGGAATTTCCGTGACCTAAATGGTTCGCGAAAATTAATATTTTTATATATAGTATAGTAATAATTACTTTCGTATACAAAGAGAAAAATTCAAGAGAGATACATTACTCCCACCCGACCCCCAATTTTCAAAAGCTTACAACTTGAAATTGAATACATGATTCTATCAATATTTTTGTCTCTTTAAGATATAATTACAACTCTCCTTACTGATGCCATATTTTGGAATTTCCGTGACCTAAATGGTTCGCGAAAATTAATATTTTTATATATAGTATAGTAATAATTACTTTCGTATACAAAGAGAAAAATTCAAGAGAGATACATTACTCCCACCCGACCCCCAATTTTCAAAAGCTTACAACTTGAAATTGAATACATGATTCTATCAATATTTTTGTCTCTTTAAGATATAATATAAAATTACTTATCAAATTGATATTAAATGGCCCAAGGGCCCAGCTTGATATTACTGCAAATGTAAAACCCTGGATAGTTCGAGCAAGTATGGCCCTTTAAATACGTTTGACATATCTACATTTGGATTGTGATTAACATTTTGATAATAGGTATCTTTTTAAAGACATCAAGAAATTCAGTGGGCCATTCTTATACACTCTTCAGTGGCGGATCCAGAAATTTTCATAAGTGGGGGCCCACGGACTGACCTAAGAGGGGGCCCGCTCCAGTCACGCTTCAGTGATTCCCTATATAAGCAACCAATTTTTTTCCCAAAAAGGGGGGGCCCGGGCCCCCTGGGCCCCCCCTCTAAATCCGCCTCTGCTCTTTATAGAAAAAAAATTAACATTGACCAAAGAATTATGAATCATGAAAATGTGCCACATATAGTTTACCTATACATAATAACTTAATTTTAACATTGATCACTCATAAAAAAGGGAGAAATTCACATGACAAAAAAACTATAATTTTGTTCAACCAGTCGCTGTACCATTTATAAAAGGTCAAGTCCAAAGAACATTTACAGACGGAAACTTCGAAACATAAGGCTATTACAAACGAAGTATGAATCATCCAGGTATTCTATCTTAATACATTTGTACCGAATATAAAGCTCTATAGAAATAGTTTTCGCCATCGCTGGACAGTAATACCTTTGTCTCACTCTATGACATTTTACATTCACTGTTTATAGATTATTCCCACACCGACAAAGTGCATTCGGCTCTTACTAATGTTTTTACTAATAAAACATAAAACCTGTATCAAAAAAAAGAAGTCTGAAAACACGAATTTTGCAAATTTTCAATTTTCCAAGTTATAATAATAATACTTTATTCCAAAAGCAAGTACAGCTTATAGGATATACATTCATTTTTTGACAAATTAATTATACATGCACCATATTAAATAAACAGACATATAATAATCAAATGTTAACTACATTGAGATACATTAAATTACTTGTGTCCAAAAAATTACTGCCCAAATTCTAACTCGGCCTAACTTTGTGTGATTATTAACATTGTGTGTGAATTTCAATAATTTTGGATAAGGCAAATTAACGACCGAGTGCGGAAACCAAACTAAATGCATTAATATAACTTGTGACCCGTTATCACTGAATTGTTGGGACAAAAACCACTGAATTCAACACGCCATTAGTGATAATAATCCTTGTCTTAAATGTAATACAAACGACTCATACAAAATACAAAGTTATGGCATTAAAACAAGTGACTATAGATGAAGACAACAGCGCCATACCATCATACATGCCAAAATAGTATTGCATTCATATGAAAATGATTTCAAAAGTTGCTTAATTGAACAACATACATCATTAAGAAATTCTTAATTAACATTCTTTTTATGATATTGGAACCCTTAGGCTAAGTTCAGTTTGAAAAAAAAACAACAGAAAAACATAATATGAATTGTAATACTCACGTTGAAAAACTATGTTCATATATACTGAGAAAAGTATTCACATGCAGAACTACATTTGTACATTCATATGTAGAATAAGTATGTGCATATATAGAAAAAAAGTATATGCATATAAGGTTAACTATGTTCAAATAGATATATAGAAAAGTATGTGCATATAAGGTAAACGATGTGCATATGTAGGAAAAGAATGTGCATATATATATAAAAAGTAAGTGCATATAAAGTAAACTATGTTCATATATATGCAAAGTATGTGTATACATAGAAAAAAACATGTGCAGACATTGAAAAGTATGTGCATGCATGTATATAAACATATATTTGTATTCGGCAGCTACGGCGTTCCATAAAGTAGTCTCTTTAGCAAAACAGCGCATGTCTATAAGAATACGTGCAACTTGTGCGCACAAGTTAATAACTCGTGCGCACAAGTTAACTTGTGCCCACAAGATAGTAACTTGTGCGCGCAAGATAGTAACGTGTGCGCGCACGTTAGTAACGTGTGCGCGCAAGTTGGTAACTTGTGCGCACAAGTTGAATTTTTTTTTTTGCATGGCACTCCAGGGCTTCCGTATTCTAATAAGTATAATTGTTGTCATCGTCTGAAAATAAAGTGAGACAGCTTTTTTTTCTGTTGAACAAATCTTAATCATGTTTTGGATAGTGTATTGTTAAAAAAAATTAATAATCCTTTCTAAATAAAGTGGGATTCTGTCAACGTTTTATTTTTTGCTGAATAACTCTTAATCATGTTTTGGTTAGTGTATTGCTATAACTTTTGTTTCATTGACTTGTATTAAAATGAAACGAGATTCTGACTACGTTTTTTTCTTCTGTGTTGAATAAATGTTATCATGATCTATCATGTTTTGGTTATAATAGTATATTGCTATATTTAATTGTGTTATTGTTTCAGGTCAAAGGGACCAAGCTGTTAAAAACAATTATCTTTTGTGTTTTTCATTTAAAATCTTCAAAGTTTTACTCATATTAAGCTATAAATACATTCAGTATTTACACCAAAGCAACTTTAAACAACAATCATAATTTTCCAATTATTCAACTGGAATGTGAATTAAAATTGGGCGCGAATGTGTAGAGTGCGAACGGACCTTGGGAACATGTTCTGGACAAACTGAACCGGTTTTTTTTTTGTTCCCTTAAGAACTCAGTACTGTAGGGTAAAAAATGTGATAATTTTTCTTTGATTTGCTGTCAGTATAATATATAATTAAACATACTAGTCTCGTCGAATTATTAAATCCCGTGGTCAGAATTCTGAACACGGAATTTAAGCCATACCTGTTGTCAGTGTAGCGATAAGTCAACATGGTCCAGTTTATAAGGCCAGGTGACTGCTAAAAAGGGTGCTATACAAATATTCACAGTACTTTTAGACATCTTTGACTTTTATTCCTTGTTCTAAAATCTATTTTTTTTTATTGTTTATAAACAACATTAAATCTTGTTAATTAACGGTACGTAGCTGTCTGTGCTGTCTTCAAGAACTAGAAAGTTATCCGACATATCTGCTCTTCAGTACGAAGGGTTGAATGTTAATTTCATTTTTCCCGCAAAACTCGAGTTTCGCAAACCGTCAGAAAGAACATGCGTTGATGTTGTATGACCTGCAAAAAACAGAAGGATGAGTTTGTACTGTTCTGAAGTTGCTGTCTTGCATTCTGCGTTTGCGCTAGTAGAAAAACAGGTACTTTTCGTTATTGATAAGGGAAATTATGAGGGTAGGAATGTCCTAAAATCTCAGTGACAGTTCACAGGCACTTGAAATAGCCTGTGGACAGTATTGCACAATAGCAAGAAATCTTCAATTGAAATTTTCCACAAATTATTTGACCCATTTCAAATTTTTAGATCTTTTCCACATCTATTTCAAAAACCAATATTATGTCAAAATTTGATCACAATTCAAGTTCACTTATTCAGTCAGTATCAAAATTGAATATTGTGTCCAAAATAAAGTTTCACTTTCACCAACTGTTTTACCTCTGTGGTTGGTTGTATCAGACTGTGCTCAGCTAAGCATTTTATTAAGTTATAAAATACACTTATGGGCTATTTCAAAAAAAATGATGCCAAAGTGTGACAAACATGGTAAAAAATTAAGTCATTGCTAATCTTTTTTCTATCATTTTTCTTTAATCCAGAGACATTCAAGTTTACAAAACTACCAAGGGTTAATGCAAAATAATAAAAACAAAAATTTTAACAACATTTTACTCATAAGAATTCATCCACTTTTCAAAGGAAACAACAAAATAATAATATCAACTGACAAACATAAATAAGAATATAAATATCAATGTAATTTTTTTGTTTGTTGCAATAAAGGTACTAAATGATTTTCCTGCAATTTTTTATTACTTATAAACAGTTTTTTTTTTTTTTAAATATGTAAATTTCACCAATTTTTAGTGTATTCTTTAATATCTTATTTCAAAAGTTTTTATATTTCTTTGCAAAAGCTTTAATTTTATATAAAAAGTATAAGGAAGCAAACATATATGATCTAATTATATAATTACATCCTCTGAAAATTTCACAACAATTGCTTCAGTCAATTCTAAGTTTTCTTCATTTAAAAAATACAAACATGTGTTTTTTATCCTTTTGTTACACTCCTGACATATTTTTTCAGTAACTGTAAGACTGTTTTTTAATGGAATGTTTAGAAAATCAGTAATGATATCTATTTTAAATTTACAATCTCACAAATAAATAAATTTATTAGATATTTGATTACATATTTTTTTTATTTCTGAGCAAAGAGCAAACTTTTAACATGTTTAATGAGAATTACACTTTAATTTTTAAGAATCTTTGGTGAATAGTGTGCAGAAAAATCACTTTTACAAGACAGATCGGCTTTCTCATTACATTGTAAAGATGTTACAATTATTTTAATAAAGAATCATGTTGAATTTTGTTATAGATAAGCTACATCAGAAACTTGTCAGGAGTGTAACAAATGTTACACTCCTGACCATAATTTATTGCTACCATATTTTAACCTGAAACTGACCTGAAATCATGTAGAGTCTTTATATTTCACATGTTATTTTAGTGCAAATTAAGAACAGGTTAAAAAAAATTATATACTTCTTACATATTTACAAATTTTGCTAATTGTCTATTTAAAAAAAAAGATGGCTTTCCTTTAAACCTTGTTCAGTCTCTTGTTTGATACTATATATATGCTGTTTTTATGTCAGATAATGTATTATGATAAGTTTGTTCATACTGCCAAAGATGGTAGCAGTATGTGCTCTGTATATTAAAAATTGTTCAAAAATGTACCCAAAAATGTCAGGAGTGTAACGCTTTAAAATGTTTAAGTGTAACATTCATGTTATTTTTTATAGAAACAATGTTGTTATTATTGGTTTTCTTTTCTGGAATTTGAGTGTGAACACCATCTGTTGCATATATTCAGTAACAAACATGCCATTATTATGGCCTTTATTGCTTGTTTATGCTCAATACTTGTATGTCAGGACTGTAACACATTTAAACAAGCTAGTTCAATTGCAATTTTAGTTCAAAAATTTCAAAAGTAATGATGTAGACTTGTATTCTGTGTTAAGTTGAGGTGTAGTAATGTCATTTTATAATAATTGTCAGCTTGTTTTTCTTCCAATAACTTACCTTTGCTAATAAGATTGAAATAAGGCATTTTTTTGTGTTACACTCCTGACATTGAAGTATTGAGCATACAAAAGCAATGAAGGCCATAATAATGGCATGTTTGTTACTGATAAACTGTAACAGGTAATGTTCACTGAAATTCAAGAAAAAACAACAACTATAACAACATTGTTTCTAAAAAAAATACATCTTAACCCAGTTGTTACACTCCTGACAGACCTGGGTAGTCCTCTTATTGTAACCATAATATTCCAGTAGTAGAACTTCAGGGTCAACTGGATGCACCTGTGCCAAGCTATGATACTAAACAAAAAAAATAAACCGTGCAAGATGTACAGAAACATGTTATTTCACCTACAAAGACATTTTCTGGCAGCATATTGACTTTTACTAACATTTTTTTTTTTACACAAACTTATTTGATTTACCTTATGAGGCTCATAAAAATGTAAATATATGGAAGAATTGAACAAGAAATCATAGTCAGGATATAATAGTTGGATGAGAGATATTGTTTGGTATTGTATCTGCCCTTATTTATTCTATACATGTATCATCAATTAATGCACATGCTTTCTTCTAAATGTCACAATAAAAGCGTTACACTCCTGACAATTTGAGGTACAATTTTGGACAATATTTTTTAAACAGAGCACATACTGCTATTATCTTTGGTAGTTAGGACCAACTAATCATAATACATTATCTGACCTAAAAACATTACAGATTTTGTATCATACAAGAGACTGACAAAGGTTTAAAGGAAAGGCATCATTTTTTTTTAAATAGCCCTTATAATATAATATTATTTAATAATCGATGTTTAAAAGTCACCAATATGCAATGGGCTATTTCAGAACACCCCCCCCCCCCCCTAATATAACTTAAATGTACTGGAATTTTTTTCATACTACTGTCAATTTGTCTGGAAATTTAACTGTTAATACAAGGATTTGTATAGTGAGAAGATTGGAATCGCTTTGGGTCGATCAGGCCCCACGTCGATCTGGCCCCACATTGATCCAGCCCATATGTCATGTATGTAAAGTCGATCCGACCCCAATAAAAATATATTTATAAGGAATAAAAATAAGATATATATTAATTGTAATTCATAAATGTTTATGATTTTTATTATAATGTGAAAGGTGTACGGTAAAAAAAATATAAAAGGCCATTTGTTTGAGGCCAACCTTAAAAATATGTTTGTTTGCAGTTTTCCGACTGTACCTTCAGACTGAAGGGTCGGTAGGTAGGAAAAATATTTTATTTTATCAGCCAAAATACAGTTTAAACAAGCAGTTACACTAAACCAAGTTTCTTGTGAAGAAAAAAAACTTTTTAAAACAACAAACACTGGACATGCTGAAAACCAACATCAAATGAACAGGCATTTTCAGATAAAAAAACTTTTTAACCAAAACTGAAACTTTAACATAGTGTCATTATCCAATTTATGACATAAAATATGGTATAATTATTAAATACTGGAACACTTATAAACAAGGAATGTCATTATGACTAGAATTGTTTTAAAGAAATATATTCAGACATGTATGCTTCTTGACTAGAATGTTTTCATGAGTAGAGTATTTTCATCAGAAAAATGTAGATATTAAAGATTTATAAGACAATGTATTAAAGAGTGTATTTTTAATAAAAAAAATAACCATTGAATCTTCCTCAATTGAAAAAAAGGCAACTTGAAAAAAAAGTATTAAGACATTCGACTGTTTTCATATTTCTAACAATATTTAATTATATGTGATAAGGTTATATTTTTGCCAGGCTTTAATGAAAACCAATTCAAAGAAATCTAAAGTTTGGGGTGAAATCCATAGCACCCCATTAAAAGTAAATGGTCTGTACTGAAATGTTTTTAATGCATAAAAAAAATTGGCAGCATAGCTCCTAAGGACATGTTTTAATTGAATTCACACAGGCCACACAGTTTGGGTACATGTATATTTAATATTGTAAGAAAGAATAATTGCAATGAGTGGGGCAGCCCCCCTTATCCTAAAGGAGCATACTCATTGCAATAGAAGATAGATTTAATATAGAGAGAGTATATTTATTTTTCAAGCTAACTATTCATTTTCTCTGCATCTTTGTGTAGTTAGGGTTGCTTCTTATTGATTTGGCATGCTCTATATCCATTAACATTTCAAATGAGCCCTTCCTCCGTACAGGCGTGTTTACAGGTATCCATGAAGATTTAAGTCGGGGAGGCAGTGATCGGGAAGGTCGTGCGCCCTGCGCCTATAGCGCATATCGACCAGAAATGGCGCATAGAGTGACTTATGTAAGCGCCCACGTGGCGCACGATATTTTTCACTTCTTTTCGATACGTTTAGATATCGTCAAATGGATTTCCGATCGTGTTCCGTGCCGCCATGTGTGTGTACACAACTGTGTAATGTTCCTCCAATGATAGGAGCACCTATATATTTTTGGGACGTCTCAGGTGTTTTCCTATGGAAATAATAGAACCATGGGTGTAACTGATTACTTATTATTATCTTTTAACTTAGTTCAGCTTGCTACTTTTTCGTTGAAAAACCCCAAAACCTTTTTATGAATATAGTTTTTGTCTCCATAAAAGGCGACTAACTGTCCTTGTCACTTTTTGGTCTTTGGCTTGTTTTGACATTTTGTAAACATGCCTTCAGCGAATTGTTGTTTTGTTTTATCAATTAATGATACTCTCTACTGTTATTGTTGTCATAGTGATGAAGTAATAATAATACAAGAAGTGCAGAGGAAATGCCAAATACGTCCTCTAATACGGAACGTCTGGAATAAGTATGGTATCGACGAAGACCCAAATTTAATGTAAAAAAACCCCGTGCACATGAACAAGACAACAGTAGCAGTAGAAACATTGTAAATAAAGGATATCTTAAATATTATCTGGTTTGGAAGAAATTATTTTACATTCTTTGTTGAATTGAAATAACAAAATCACAGGCACAATATGTATAATATTATTTAAAATCATAAAGGTAAGTACCACCATCTCTTTGCCGAGATATACACTTTTTACTTTTTTCACTGTAGTCAATTCAAATGGCCCATTCATTTGACAACATGGCCCCTTGAATTTAATTTTGAGGGGCCCTGGGCCCATAGAGAAAAAATCCTTCCAGATCACTGGGGAGGAGTGGTTTCATCTTTGTCGTCTTCACAACGATTTGTAGAAAATATGCCATACTTCAAGCTGCTGTCGAATTATTTAACCACTGAAATTGGTTCCATAAAGTCAGGCTCCACAGATTCTGTACCCGATTTGTTTGAGACAGAATGGTTATCGTGTCAGTTATGAATATCCGCTGCATCATCGTCAATGATATCATCACACATCATTACATGTGCCTGAATCTGTATAAACAGTTTACTAATAAACTTTTTTGTTTGTTATTTGTCTTAAAATTGACACGAGACGACAGCGTAAAATACTCCTCCGTGACTTCATGGATACCTGTAAACAATTTCCATGTGCTTTATCATTTTATTAAATGGTCACATGAACGCTTGACTGGAAGCTAAGAAAAACAGAACTTGAAATGGGTAATTGACGCAGACTTTAAATCATTTCCGGAAAGGACCCAAAGTTCCGGATCGCGTCAATAGAAGTATTAAAAAAAATTTCTTCAAATTTAAAGCAATAAAATTTTCACAGTCGGGAGGATTTTCAAGGGTCGGTCGGTAAACTGCAAACAAACAATATTTTAATTTAAGCCTGAGAACTTGGAAACAGTCAAGATCCTCACCCCTTAACCAGATATACTCATGTATGGGACTAAATAACAAATCAAATGAAATATAGGGGGAGTCCCTGTGCATGCTGTGGTCACTCCACTCCTCCTGTTTGAGAACTTGGAAACAGTCGAGATCCCCACTTTTAAATTAAACCATATAATATATTTTCATGTATGGGACAAAAGAACAAATCAAATGAAATATAGGGAGAGTCCTAAGGGTCACCCTACCCGATCAAATGAACTATAGGGAGAGTCCTAAGGGTCACCCTACCCAATCAAATGAAATATAGGGAGAGTCCTAAGGGTCACCCTACCCAATCAAATGAACTATAGGGAGAGTCCTAAGGGTCACCCTACCCAATCAAATGAAATATAGGGAGAGTCCTAAGGGTCACCCTACCCAATCAAATGAACTATAGGGAGAGTCATAAGGGTCACCCTACCCAATCAAATGAAATATAGGGAGAGTCCTAAGGGTCACCCTACCCAATCAAATGAAATATAGGGAGAGTCATAAGGGTCACCCTACCCAATCATGCCTGTTTGATAACTTGGAAACAGATTAGATCCCCACCCCTCAACCATATATATTCATGTATTGGACAATATAAAAAATCAAATGAAAAATAGGGGTAGTCCCTAGGGTCACACCACACCCTCTTGTGTGTGTTTTGAGAATTTGTAAAAGATTGAGGTACCAACTCCTAAACCATATTCATTCCTGTTTGTCATTTCAAAAAAGATTGAATGACATACAAGGTCAATCTCATAGGCGTCACATATGCAGATCACTTTGCTAGACCTAACACCTGTCATTTTATTCCAAACTTACACATCATGGACTGGGGTGAAGGTGGGAGTCATTTACATTTACTATGGACAGGTCAGTCAGACATCACCATTGATCCCTGTAGTAGTAAACATTTGTCTGATTTGTGTCTCATAACTTTTGTACTGTAGAACACAAACTCAGTTTTCTTTCCAGAGAAGCAAGTCCATTCATACTTTCGCAAGCTCGTACTTAAGTCAACTTGAACAACTAACATTCAACTAATACGAACATTAACTATTAACTAAAAAAACTGCAATCATTGTGAATTCGTACCACTGCAGACTCATGACCACAAAAAAAATATATACTTGATATATGCGTTGCTTTTGAAAACCTTGATAAAATTTGAATTATTTGCCTTAATGATCAATTCATTAAATGAACATAAATGTACAATTATATATGTATGTTTAATGTTTGTTCTTTTAAATCTTTAAAAAAAATGAAGCAACCTTGCCACAGTTTTCATAATTATGTTTGCCTTGGTTTTTGGTTAACTGCCTACAGTGCTTACACCGCTTTGATTTACTGTTATTGGCAATGAAGTTACCCTCATTACAACCCTCAATTGGCATTTTGGTAACAAAGTTTTATTTTTACTCCTTTGACCGAATGGTTTGAGGTGACAGACAGTCTTTCATATATTTTTACAGCTCCTGAAAATGGTCTCATTAATTAGTGACAAGAATCAGGCGCGGATCCAGGGGGGGGGGGGGGGGGAGAGGTTGGAACCCCCCTTTTTTTTGGACGATCAATGCATTTGAATGGGGACATGTAGTTGGAACCCCCCCCCCCTTTGTCCTGGGTTAGGACCCCCCCTTTTTAAGATGGCTGGATCCGCCCCTGAGAATAATCTTAGTGACAAGAAGAAAAATTAGCATCTAGAAAACTTATTTACTTTTAAAACAATAAATTTATAGAAAATAAATCATCTGATTATACTAAGGATTCATTAAGAATAGAGAAGATGGATATTAGGCCTAAATTAAAATATTGTTTGTTTCCCCAATCCCGACCCTGCCAAGCCAGGTGTGGGTAGGTACATGTAGGTAGGGAAATAATTTTATTTTTCCAAAAAGCTTGAACATTATCGGACGGTCCGGCAAACCTGAAAATCCAAAATGAACAAAATAATATTTCACTTAGTTTTGACAATAAAATTTTATGAGTAGCACCAATTTTGCAGGGTCGGTCGGGATTGGGGAAACAAACAATATTTTATTTTAATCCTTATCAGGGTTCTAGCAATTTTATTTTGAATTCATGGAAAAGTTGGTTAACAAAATTCACTTTCCCACAAGTCTAATGAACTTATCCTTAATTTTATTCTACATGTAATATGTTTTCATAAATTGAAAGATATACAAATCATTTGAGGTGTAATACCACCAAATCATGGTACGTCACATCCAGTTGTATACGAAAGTAGGTCGAAAAAAATATTCCCTTGAATTTGACAGTTGTAGGTAATTAATCCTACATTTTATTGCAGTAAAACATTTCTGTGACATTCACAAATGTCTTGGGTATTTCAAAACACCATTTTTAGCTCACCTTGCCTAAAAGGCCAAGTGAGCTTTTCTCATCACTTGGCGTCCGGCGTCGGCGTCGTCCGTCGTCTTAACTTATACAAAAATCTTCTCCTCTAAACTACTGTGCCAAATTTAACCAAACTTGGCCACAATCATCATTGGGTATCAAGTTTAAAAAATGTGTGGTGTGACCCGACCAACCAACCAAGATGGCTGCCTTGGCTAAAAATAGAACATAGGGGTAAAATGTAGACTTTGGCTTATAACTCTGAAACCGAAGCATTCAGAGCAAATCTGACGGGGTTAAATTGTTTATCAAGTCAAGATCTATCTGCCCTGAAATTTTCAGACAAATTGGACAACCGGTTGGTGGGTTGCTGTCCCTGAATTGGTAATTTTAAGGAAATTTTGCAGTTTTTGGTTAATATCTTGAATATTATTATATACACATGGAAAAAAGTATTGCAACACCAAATTGAAATTGAAAATAAAATAACACTTTTTTTTTTTGTGATATAATTTGGTAAAATAGAACTAATTAAACATTATTTAAGTATCACCTGAGTTTAATCAATAAATATCGACTCGATAAGTTTTTATTTGCACATGCAGCTACTGTACCCGTAAACAGCAAAACAGATGTTTTCATCCTCATTGTTCATGTTGTTTTCAACACTTTAAATAACCAAGTTTTTAAAGTTATGTGATTGACACCTTGTAATGGGTCCTCGACAACTCTAAACTGCAGCAAGATGGCAGATTATCAGCATGAGAGAAGCAGGGATGTCGCTGAAACAACTGCACGTATTTTTGGTCATCACCATTCCACTATTAGTCGTTTTAAGAATAAAAATAAGGCACTAAACGATGTTAAAGACCTTCCGAGATAAAGAAGACCCCCTATACCATTTGCTAGGGAAAATCAAGCATAATGAAGGTTGGTCAGAAGGAAACCCATTGCATACAATACAATCCTAAAAAGAGAGTGGTGGGCATACAGGAGCCTTTTAACAAGAACTGTTCGAGATCGACTCATCGCTACTGGTTATCGTGTGATAAGACAATTTCGGAGACCTTTGCTTAGGAACAGACACACAGTTTTCCGTATCCAATGTAGTGCAGAGCTAAAGTTGAAAATTAGCATCGTGGAGGAAGATCCATTGTTTCAATGGAATTCGGTTCATCTTCCTTGGACAGATCGTAGCCTGGATTTGAACCAATTCTAGCATATATGGGACACTATTGGGCGGAACATGCGCAAAAGGACACCCTAGTTCAAACACATTATGAAATAAACAATGCCCTTCATCAGAAATGGTTGCTGCTACCTTAGCAACAAATTAGTCGATTTTTGGCAGGAATCAGAAGACGTTTAGATGCGGTTATCCGTTTGAATGGAGGCTGCGCACAAAGTACTAATTCTTTGGCATATAATGATCAACCATGATGTGAACAGTCATCTGAAGATTAATTTTGAAATGTCTGACATTGTAAAGTTCGACTACAGTAAAAGTTGTAAAATGCATTTGTTTGTACAAAAAACACTACATTTTGTTATTAAAATTGTGGTTATATAAATCTTTTTTTTTTCAAACATTTTTTGTTCGTTTGAATGCCAATGTTATCATAAACTATGTTTCAATAATATTATACAGATATTTTATTATATTTCATCCAAAAAAAGAGGCTGCTTTTTCAAATTTTAAAAAATCAAGGTGTTGCAATACTTTTTTCCATGTGTATAGAATAGAGATAAACTGTAAACAGCAATAATGATCAGCAAAGTAAGATCTACAAATAAGTCAACATGACCAAAATGGTCAGTTGACCCCTTAAGGAGTAATTGCCCTTTATATTCATTTTTTACCAATTTTTTATACGACCACAAAAATTGAAAATTTTTTGGTTGTATATTGGTATCACGTTGGCGTCGTCGTCTTCGTCCGAATACTTTTGGTTTTCGCACTATAACTTTAGTTTAAGTAAATAGAAATTTAAACACAAGGTTTATGACCACAAAACGAAGGTTGGGATTGATTTTGGAAGTTTTGGTCCCAATAGTTTAGGAATTAGGGACCAAAAAGGGCCCAAATAATCATTTTCTTGGTTTTCGCACTATAACTTAAGTTTAAGTAAATAGAAATCTATGAAATTTTGACACAAGGTTTATGACCACAAAAGGAAAGTTGGGATTGATTTTGGGAGTTTTGGTTCCAACTGTTGAGGAATTAGGGGCCAAAAAAGGGCCAAATAAGCATTTTTCTTGGTTTTCACACAATAACTTTAGTATAAGTTAATAGAAATTTATGAAATTTAAACAAAAGGTTTATGACCATAAATGGAAGGTTGGGATTGATTTTCGGAGTTTTTGTCTCAACAGTTTAGGAATAAGGGGCCCAAAAGGTCCAAAATTTAACTTTGTTTGATTTCATCAAAAATTGAATAATTGGGGTTCTTTGATATACCGAATCTAACTGTGTATGTAGATTCTTAATTTTTGGTCCCGTTTTCAAATTGGTCTACATTAAGGTCCAAAGGGTCCAAAATTAAACTTAGTTTGATTTTAACAAAAATTGTATCCTTGGGGTTCTTTGATATGCTGAATCTAAAAATTTACTTAGATTTTTTATTATGGGCCAAGTTTTCAAGTTGGTCTAAATCAGGATTTAAAATTATTATATGAAGCACAGTATTGTGCAATAGCAAGAAATTTTCAATTGCACAGTATTGCGCAATAGCAAGAAATCTTCAATTGCACAGTATTGTGCAGTAGCAAGTATTTTCAATTGCACAGTATTGTACATGTGCAATAGCAAGAAATATCTAATTGTACAATATTGCGCAATAGCAAAAAATTTTCAATTGGAGTTATCTTTCTTTGTCCAGAATAGTAGTTGAATCAACTTAAATCATTGTTTTATACAATATACAATGAACATGTATATTCACTTTTACTACCAACTGATAAATTAAAACAATCTTTACCATTCAGTGATAACGAGCACTTTTTTTACATTTTAATATTTTATGATGTATTTAAATGAGTAGTTATTGTTGCAAACTCCATTAGTAATTTGAATTGAGATCAGTTTTGGAATAAGGGAAAGGGGGATGTGAAAAAAAAAATTGGGGGGGGGAGAGGGTTCAATTTTTCTCATTTCAGATTTCATAAATAAAGAGAAAATTTCTTCAAATATTTTTTTGAGAGGATTAATATTTAACAGCATAGTGATTTGCTCAAAGTCAAAAAACAAATTTTAAGTTTATTAGACCACATTCATTCTGTGTCAGAAACCTATGCTGTGTCAACCATTTAATCACAATCCAAATTTAGAGCTGAATCCAGCTTGAATGTTGTGTCCATACTTGCCCCAACCATTCAGGGTTCAACCGCTGCAGTCGTATAAAGCTGCACCCTGCTGAGCATCTGGTTGTAAATTTTTGTAAGGCCTTTTACAAAAATCTTCTCCTCTGAAACTACTGGGCCAAATTTAACCATACTTGGCCACAATCATCATTGGGGTATCTTGTTTAAAAAATGTGTGGCGTGACCTGGCCAACCAACCAAGATGGACGCCATAGCTAAAAATAGAACATAGGGGATAAAATATAGATTTTGGCTTATAATTCTGAAACAGAAGCATTTAGAGCAAATGTAACAAGGGGTGAAATTGTTTATCAAGTTAAGATCTATCTGACATCTTAGACCACATTCATTATCATGATTATGTGTCAGAAACCTGTGTTGTGTCAACTATTTAATCACAATCCAAATTCAGAGCTGTATCAAGCTTGAATGTTGTGTCCATACTTGCCCCAATGTTCAGGATCGAACTCTGCGGCTGTATAAAGCTGCACCCTGCAAAGCATCTGGTTTTCTATAGTACTGGACAGGATAAAACTTTACTCATGCCAAGTATTTCTATATTTGAAACAAAGATAAATTCTGCAGCTTTTTTGGAGAAGTGCAAATTTAACAGACTAATAGGGGAAAATCAATGGTGAATTTCACCTTGATAGAATATATTAATTTTATTTTGAAATATATTAATTTTAGTTTATCACATTATCTATTTGTGAAATTTCATCAGTAATTCAAAATGTATTGGCACAAAAAAGTCATTACAGTACAAGCAGAAAATCAGTTTAAGATCCAAATTTTAAGGGGTCTCAAGGGTATAATTCCATTTTTTTTTTTTGGCATTTTTGTCGAGCCTGCAACTTTTGTTGCAGAAAGCTCGACCAAGGGATAGTGATCCGGCGGCAGCGGCGGCGTTAGCTAGCTTCTTAAAAGCTTTATATTTTAGAAGGTGGAAGACCTGGATGCTTCATACTTTGTATATAGATGCCTCATGTTATGAAGTTTCCGTCAGTCACATGTCCAGTGTCCTTGACCTCATTTTCATGGTTCAGTGACCACTTGAAAAAAAAGTTCAGATTTTTTGTAATGTTGAATTCTCTCTTATTATAAGTAACTATATTTGATATGTGCGTACCTTGCAAGGTCCTCATGTCTGTCAGACAGTTTTCACTTGACCTCGACCTCATTTCATGGATCAGTGAACAAGGTTAAGTTTTGGTGGTCAAGTCCATATCTCAGATACTATAATCAATAGGGCTAGTATATTTGGTGTATGGAAGGACTGTAAGGTGTACATGTCCATCTGGCAGGTGTCATCTGACCTTGACCTCATTTTCATGGTACAGTGGTTATTGTTAATTTTTTGTGTTTTGGTCTGTTTTTCTCATACTATATGCAATAGGTCTACTATATTGGTTATATGGAATGATTGTAAGATGTACATGTCCAACTGGCAGGTGTCATCTGATCTTGACCTCATTTTCATGGTTCAGTGGTTATAGTTAAATTTTTGTGTTTTGGTCTGTTTTTCTCATACTATATGCAATAGGTCTACTATATTTGTTGTATGGAATGATTGTAAGGTGTACATGTGTAGCGGGCAGATGTCATGTTACCTTGACCTCATTTTCATGGTTCAGTGGTCAAAGTTAAGTTTTTGAGTTTTGGTCTTTATCTAATACTATATGCCATAGGTCAACTATATTTGGTGTATTGAAATATTTTATGATCTTTATGTCAGTCGCGCAGGTTTTATTTGACCGTGACCTGATTTTCACGGTACATTGCACAGTGTAAAGTTTTTGTGTTTTGGTCTATTGTTCTTAAACTTTAAGTAATAGGTCAACTATATATGTTGTATAGAAGCATTGTGAGCTGTACATGTCTGCCTGGCATGGTTTATCTGTCCTTGACCTTATTTTCAAGGTTCATTGGGACAGTTGTAATAAAGCTTTATATTTAGGACTATCAACATAATATCAATGATTAGTATAGAAGGCGAGAAATTTCAGCGTGTGCACTCTTGTTGTTCTACCAACTATCTTGATCATAAACCATGCTGACTCTACATAATATTGGTTCCTTCAATCTTTACGCTCTGCTGTCAACTGAAGGTAAATTATCTTAACATATCCTTGATCAATGACAAAAAAAAACATAGCTTTTATTCTCATGCTTCTAAATAAAAAAATAAAAAAAAAACAATTTAATGTACATGTTTCAATATTTTTTATTCAGAATGATAAATAGTTTGTTTTCTTGTCACTTAATTATACTTTTTTTACTAAAATTTTCTTTTTGTTGCTAATTTATTTCTTCTTGATGCTTCTTGTCTCTAATTAATAAGACCCCCTGAAAAAAATTGTGATTGTTATAATGGTAATAATATACGACAGGTGTATATACGTCGGTAGCAGATCCAGAAATTTTCATAATTAGGGGCCCACTGACTGCCGAAGAGGGGGCCAATCCAGTCATGCTGCATTGATTCCCTATATACATGTAATCATGATAATCAACCAAATTTTTTCCCAGAAAAGTGGAGCCCCCCTCCCCTTTAAATCGGCCGCTGTACATATATTGTGGTGGGTTCCTATAACGACTTATTAATACATGTATGAGAAATGAAATAGAAGCTAAAGGAGGCAAAACAAAATGCAATGTACATGTAATGAAGGAAAAACATTAAAACTTGCCTGAATATTCATTTAGTTGAATCTGGGCAGTATTTGAAAGAAGAAGAAAAAAGAAAATTGTACTATTTGCCTGATGTAATGAAATATTTTATTTCTCTTTTGCATTTATTTTTTTAAGGTAATACACATACAGTTTCAACTAACTTAAATCCTGTTTATTTTACTGTTTTCAGATTGGGAAAGAGAAATTTCAAACAATCTCTAAGGAAAATTGTGAGAGTCCTGTTAAAATAGTGTGTAAGGCATTAGAAGAAATAGTCCATGGCTTAGAAGAAGAAAATACAACAGAAGAACAGGTTATTTTTTTTCTACAGCATATATATACTTGCCAACTTTTGAAAATCACCATACCTAAATCGTGAAAGTTGGCAGGTATGCTACAGTTATAGATTAATTATATATATTTATATCACAAGTTTAGAAATAAAATATATTAGTTGGTTTGTACAGAAACTTGCAAAATCCTGCATTCTGAGAAGGAATATTAAACTGCAGGAATTGCAAACAAGATTTAAAAGATTTGTAAACAAAATTGAAAAAAAACATGATGTATAACCAACAAAATCTTGTGACAATGTCTGTATACAATTTGAAATTTTAGAAAGGAAATTAGGAAAAAAGAGCATATTCATGTTTGGGATTGGGGCCCAAATTCAAAACCAAAATGATGGTTGGTAAATTAAATCCCTGGGTACTTTTTTTTATAAAATCTGACCCAGCTTGTCCTACCTCAACAAAGGTACATTTATATTCTTAACTAATTTTTAGCTCACCTGGCCCGAAGGTCCAAGTGAGCTTTTCTCATCACTTGGCGTCCAGCGTCCGTCGTCCGTCGTCGTTAACTTTTACAAAAATCTTCTCCTCTGAAACTACTGGGCCAAATTTAACCAAACTTGGTCACAATCATCATAGGGGTATCTAGTTTAAAAAATGTGTTTGGTTACCCGGCCAACCAACCAAGATGGCCGCCATGGCTAAAAATAGAACATAGGGGTCAAATGCAGTTTTTGGCTTATAACTCTGAAACCGAAGCATTTAGAGCAAATCTGACATGGGTTAAATTGTTTATTAAGTCAAGATCTATCTGCCCTGAAATTTTCAGATGAATCGGACAACCCGTTGTTGGGTTGCTGCCCCTGAATTGGCAATTTTAAGGAAATTTTGCCGTTATATGGTTATTATCTTGAATATTATTATAGATAGAGATAAACTGTAAACAGCAATAATGTTCAGCAAAGTAAGATTTACAAATAAGTCAACATGACCAAAATGGTCAGTTGACCCCTTTAGGAGTTATTGCCCTTTATAGTCAATTTTTAACCATTTTTCGTAAATCTTGGTAATCTTTTACAAAAATCTTCTCCTCTGAAACTACTGGGCCAAATTAATCCAAACTTGGCCACAATCATCATTGGGGTATTTAGTTTAAAAAATGTGTCAGGTGACCCGGTCAACCAACCAAGATGGCCGCCATGGCTAAAAATAGAACATAGGGGTAAAATGCAGTTTTTGGCTTATAACTCAAAAACCAAAGCATTTAGAGCAAATCTAACGTGGGTAAAATTGTTCATCAGGTCAACATCTATTTGCCCTGAAATTTTCAGATGAATCGGACAACCCGTTGTTGGGTTGCTACCCCTGAATTGGTAATTTTATGGAAATTTTACTGTTTTGGGTTATTATCTTGAATATTATTATAGATAAAGATAAACTGTAAACAGCAATAATGTTCAGCATAGTAAGATTTACAAATAAGTCTGCATGACCGAAATGGTCAGTTGACCCCTTTAGGAGTTATTGCCCTTTATAGTCAATTTTTAACCATTTTTCGTAAATCTTAGTAATCTTTTACAAAAAATCTTCTCCTCTGAAACTACTGGGTTAAATTAATCCAAACTTGGCCACAATTATTTTTGGGGTATTTAGTTTAAAAAATGTGTCCGGTGACCTGGCCATCCAACCAAGATGGCCACCATGGCTAAAAATAGAACATAGGGGTAAAATGCAGTTTTTGGCTTATAACTCAAAAACCAAAGCATTTAGAGCAAATCTGACGGGGTAAAATTGTTTATCAGGTCAAGATCTATCTGCCCTTAAATTTTCGGATGAATCGGACAACCCGTTGTTGGGTTGCTGCCCCTAAAGTTTAAGGAAATTTTGCTGTTTTTGGTTATTATCTTGAAAAATATTACAGATAAAGATAACCTGTAAACAGCAATAATGTTCAGAAAAGTAAGATTTACAAATAAGTCAACATGACTGAAATGGTCAATTGACCCCCTAAGGAGTTATTGTCCTTTATAGTAAATTTTTAACAATTTTCATAAAATTTGTAAATTTTTACTAACATTTTCCACTGAAACTACTGGGCCAAGTTCATTATAGATAGAGATAATTGTAAGCAGCAAGAATGTTCAGTAAAGTAAGATGTACAAACACATCACCATCACCAAAACACAATTTTGTCATGAATCTATCTGCTTCTTTTGTTTAATATTCACATATACCAAGGTGAGCGACACAGGCTCTTTAGAGCCTCTAGTTATGTACATTTTGTAACTGTTCTAAATATGTAAGTACTATTGTGGATTCAATATTATTTGTTCCAATTTTCGTGGTGTTACTTAGTGAATACCATCTTCGCTAGCCAAGGGTTTCGACGATCCACTCCCGCTCTTCGCTAACCCTTGGCTAGCGAAGATGAGTGAGTACATGTGAACCACAAATTGAGTATGAATTTCAGATACAATGGCAGGAGAAGTTACACGATATGCTGCTGTACAAAGTTTGTCAGTCATATGACACAAATCAGCCAATCATTGATGAGAATTCAGTTTTAGACAAAACTGATATGGTAACACAGATTTTTCCATCTTTTGGAATAGCATTTTATACTGAAATCATAAAGAGATGTGGATGGACTATTATGTTTTTATCTGTAAGTGTAGTATAAAATGTTGTCTGGTATTAAATTTTGATCAACTTGAAAGATAATATATATCATAAAGCGTTTTTTTTACGGGTGTAAATTTTCAAGATTTTCATTGAATAAGGTATACAAAATATTTTGGCGGATTCAAACTTTTTATCAATGCATTCCCATGTGCAATATAAAATTGGCGAATTTTATTTTGGCAATTTTGTTTTATCTGTGAAAAGAAGCGAAAATGTACACCCCTGCGAAAATAACCCGCTTTACAATAATAGGGTAAATACTATAAAAAAAACCTCAATTAATGTAAAATTTATTAATGATATTTTGTTAAATATAAAACTGATATAACTATGTAGTAATGGCATATTAAAAGTTTATGTCATTAGGCAAATATTCTTGTTTTTATGGAAAAGTATTATTTGGGCTAGAAAGAAGCAGTGTTTGACATTTATTTTAAACTAGTCAATATATGTCAATGTCATTTTGGTTTAACTCATCGTTGAAGGCCATACTGTAGTTACCTATAGTGCTTGGTAGGGAAATTCTGATGTCTCTAAAGGCGGTGTACATGTTTGAAATATTTTTTTTAATTCAATTTTAGTATCTTAATATTTTGCAGAGATTAGAAAGCTTACCTATAGAAAGGGCAAGAGACATCTTTAAGGATGTTCTCCGTGTTTCATCAACTGAAATGAATGACAGTGATATAACTTTGATGTTAGAACTACTGGATTTTGTTCTGTCAAGGTTGTTTACAAAGTCATGTGATGAGACATTCTTATCTCCATTCTCTGAAGAGTCAACAGAAAGAAGTTTAATAGTGTCTGCCATTGTCACTACATTAAAAAATTTTCAAGATTATGATCTAGGAAAATTTTATGACAATGTATCAAATGAAAATGTGATATTTTACATTTTATTTAAGAAAACACTTCTTCAGAACTTTTTATTACAGTTGTTTTTGTTAGGTGTTATATCCATCCCCTCAGAGAATTTCAATTTGAACAACTTGAAAAGATGGTTTTATTTGAATATCAGAGGGAAGGACAATAAATATACACCGCCATCTCTGAAGTTTTACAAAAATAGTAATCTTGGAAAATACAACAAAACATCACAGAAAATGGTTGTATTGGATCTTGATTTGGAGTCCATTCAAGTTTTACAGAAGACTTTTCCTTTGGAGATGTGGACCTTAGTTGTCACTAGACTTCTTCGTTTAGAAATATGTAAAAGTGTATTGGATATTACACAGTCAGACTCTGTATTAACCACAATTCAATTATCAAAATGTCCGCTCCAAATAAGCATGCCTGACAACACTTCTGAAATTAAATCAAAGAAAATTAACTTGGAATGTTCTTTATTGAACCTTGTTGCCATTAGTTTTCATGTATTTTCTGAACACAAATTACTCAACCTTGAAGATTTAGCTATTTTGAGGAGATGTGAATCAGATATTATTGACTTTGATATAGAGACTATGATATGGAGATTGGAAAAAAGACAACCAGGATTTAAAGGTATTAACTTTATAAGCTATTAGATACTTCCATGATAATTTCTATTGAAAGAAATTTCACAACATCTTCTGACCAGAAGCACTTCATACTAAAATTGGGTGCATGAACAACAATTTTACAATAAAATTGAGAATGGAAATGGGGAATGTGCCAAAGAGAACCCGACCATAGAGTAGACAACAGCAGAAGGTATAAAAAGCATTTATTCTTACAATTACATTTTTATGCTATCACCATGAAATTGATAGTAATATCAAGTATTTTGTTCATTTTTGGTGGAAGAAGACTTCAAAGTCTTCTGAAGGCCTATGGTGCCGACTTTAAAATCATTGAGCCTCCGTATGCCGCATTTGTTTCTGTGGATTACAATTTTTTAACAACTTCTGATTCCTGACACCGATTTTTACACATGATTAAGCATCTGAATCATTTAATTTATAAATTAGTATTAAAAAACAATCACTATCGTAAATATGTACCCTTTTATTTATGTAAATTATTAGATTTCATCTCATCTACATGAACGTTATTTGTTTACTTGTAACCAGATGTTTTTACTCTAGATATTTGTAGTACGCATGTGAAAATTTTGTATCGGGACAACTCGCCCTGTTTACATGTTCTCCCTTGGTCTGTTCGTCCTGAGTTCTTTCGCCTGTATAGTACGTTCGCCCTGTGTTCATTCTCTTTACTCTTATCAAGGACGTTTTATAATACGTCCTTGCATTTATTAAAAAATATTAATATTAAGAGTATTGGTAAAAAACTTGATTTAGTGAAAATGATCTGTTCCTTGTAAGACAATTGTGTTCAGTCAATCAAATTCTCTGTTTCTCATGATCAATTAATAAGCCAATCAAAAACGTTTTCCCTGAAGATTATTCTAACATGCTAGATTTTGATTTGTTTTCATCTAGTGAACATGGCATGTGAATTTCATCTGCAAGCAGGTTCTTACATAGCTTAAGGATAAAAGCATGGGTGATTGACAAAATTCAATTATGCAGTACTACCATAAAGATAATAAATAGTATTTTTATGCCCCACCTACGATAGTAGAGGGTCATTATGTTTTCTGGTTTGTGCCTCCGTTCGTCTGTGCGTCCGTCCGTCCGTCCGTTCAGGTTAAAGTTTTTGGTCGAGGTAGTTTTTGATGAAGCTGAAGTCCAATCAACTTGAAACTTAGTACACTTGTTGCTTATGATATGATCTTTCTAATTTTAAAGCCAAATTAGACTTTTGACCCCAATTTCACGGTCCACTGAACATAGAAAATGAAAGTGGGAGTTTCAGGTTAAAGTTTTTGGTCGAGGTAGTTTTTGATGAAGCTGAAGTCCAATCAACTTGAAACTTAGTACACTTGTTGCTTATGATATGATCTTTCTAATTTTAAAGCCAAATTACACTTTTGACCCCAATTTTACGGTCCACTGAACATAGAAAATGAAAGTGGGAGTTTCAGGTTAAAGTTTTTGGTCGAGGTAGTTTTTGATGAAGCTGAAGTCCAATCAACTTGAAACTTAGTACACATGATCCATATGATATGATCTTCATAATTTTAATGCCAAATTAGATTTTTTACCCAATTTCACGGTCCACTGAACATAATAAATGAAAGTGGGAGTTTCAGGTTAAAGTTTTTGGTCAAGGTAGTTTTTGATGAAGTTGAAGTCCAATCAACTTGAAACTTAGTACACATGATCCATATGATATGATCTTCATAATTTTAATGCCAAATTAGATTTTTTACCCAATTTCACGGTCCATTGAACATGAAAAATGATAGTGCGAGTGGGGCATCCGTGTACTTTAGACACATTCTTGTTTTCACTAATTTATTGACATAATACTTGTTTAGCATATTTTATTTTTGTATTCAATTAAAGCATTTAAAGGACAATGTACTATTCTTTTTTCACAAAGACCAACAAAGAGGTTGGGAACCATCCCCCCCCCCCCTATTATGAGTGGTGTCCCTTAAATGAGGGACTGTCCCTAAAACAAGGGGTCATTTTACTGTTGAAAAAAAAAGGAAATAAAATTTTTAAGATTTTTAACTCAGAAGTAGGAAAATTCATTATATTTGGAACAAATTTTCTATATGAGGGGTCAAATAAATAAAGAAGATATAAGTTTAGAAACATCACTAAATTCTTTTGACATGTTTTGACCATTTAATACTTGATAGATGCATAGTTCTTGGGGAAAAGTTTCATCAAATAATATGAATGTAATGGTGCTCATTTTTTACAGTGGGTTGTAATGTTCTTTCAATGAGGGTTACTCCTCATTTTGAGTGTTGTTCCCAACCTGTAAAAGGTCCATCTTTGTGCATAATTCAAAATTGGATTCAAAATTGGAAATTTTAACAAGCATCTAATATTCTTACACAAGAAAATAAACCCTGGTCTGCTAGCTACATGTTCATCTTTTCTTCTGATTTAATAAATAGAATCATGCAAACAGACTTAAGAAAAAGGCATGTAAGTTCATCATACAAATATGACACTTTTTCTAGACAATCCAGATCCCGCAAAATACTTAGCTAAAAAATTGTAACCTTTAAAGGGGCACTAGCTACGAGATTTATAAAAAATCCAAAGTTTGATTTTTTTCTGTTCAATCAATAATGAAAGTGAAAGAGTGAAATAACAATTCACTTTTTGCAGCCAAAAAGGTTCAATTTTGCCAAATTACGCTAAGAAACATTGATAATTAGTTATTCACTTGCAAGTGAATGAGTCGACCTCTATAAATCTGTATTCATGTGAACTTCAATTTAACCCCTAGCTAGAGATTGACAACGCATGTATTGTACATGTACTAGTTATTTAAAGAAAAAGAATATCAACAATGAAAGTGAAACTACGGTAAATCATTTGATTACTAATTCGATGCACATAAAATTATTCTTATACAGTTAAAAACAATGAGAAACGTCTATTTTTAATCAATAAAATAAAATCAAACAGACCTATAAAAATCCAATTACACATGTTGGTTTAATCTATTCATATCTTTATTTATGTTTAGATCGCTTATATGGTCATCTGAGGTCAAATCGATAGTAAATTAGATGGCGTCTGGATTAAAATACACACGAAACGAACCTATAAATTATCTACCCCATGCTCTGTAAACTGTTTATTTTAGACTTTTAATAGTTTGGATAAATGTTTTACATTGTTATATTTCAAATATGAGAATTTGAGTCAAATCGGTGACCATGAATTTGACAGCTAGTGCCCCTTTAAAATTGTTGCAGCCCACTTAAAACCCCCAAGGGAACTTTCAAAAGTTCGTGGGTATGTAACAAGTCTTACTATTTTTATGCCCCATTTATGGGCATTATGTTTTCTGGTCTGTCCATCGGTCCTGCTTCAGGTTAAAGTTTATGGTCGAGGTAGTTTTTGATGAAGTCGAAATCCAATCAACTTGAAACTTAGTACACATGTGTTCCTTATGATATGATCTTTCTAATTTTACTGCCAAATTAAAGATTTTACCTAATTTTCACAGTCCACTGAACATAGAAAATGATTGTACCGATGGGAAATCCATGTACTTATGACACATTCTTGTTTGAAGAAAAAAAAATAGGTCATAACGATAATGGAACAAAGCAGGCTGGGTTAGAGGGGCTGCTTTTATGGTAATTCAAGTTACCGTTTATTCACCTTCTTCCACCTCAGAGCTATCAGCTCTTTGATTTCTATGCACTGTCCAGGTGCAGTTATATATGTTGAATTTTAAACAAAATAAAGTACGATATAGGAGTGCCAAGGAGTTGTGGTCAGCCAATTAAAATTACGGGTTGATGTACAACAAACATATGTTATGTTATTGTTTACATGTACAAAATGCCATGTTTATTTTAATTAGGGCCCCGCCAAAGGCGGGTCGCCCTATAGTGATCAGTTTGTCCGTCCGTCCATCCGTCCGTAACACTTTGTGTCCGCTCCATATCTAGAGAACCATTATGATTTCATACTTTATACTTTACATGTTTATTAACCACCACCAGAGGGCGTGTCATGATGTATGTACAACTTCCTAGGTCAAAGGTCAAGGTAAAAAAAAACTTTGGTTTCAGTTGACAACCCTGTGTCCTGTGGTGAAGATCGTGTCCGCTCTATATCTTGAGAACCGTTATGATTTCAAAGTTTATACTTGACATGTATATGAACCAACACCAGAGGGTGTGTCATAATTTATGAACGACTGCCTAGGGCAAAGTTCAAGGTCAAAAACTTTGGTTTCAGTTGACAACCCCATGTCCTATGGTAAAGATTGTGTCCGCTCTATATCTTGAGAACCGTTATCATTTTAAAGTTTATACCTGAAATGTATATAAACCAATATCAGAGGGTATGTCATAATTTATGTACAACTTCCTAGGTCAAAGGTCAAGGTCAAAAACTTTGGTTTCAGTTGACAACCCCATGTCCTATGGTAAAGATCGTGTCCGCTCTATATCTTGAGAACCGTTATCATTTCAAAGTTAATACTTGACAAGTATATAAACCAACACCAAAGGGTGTGTCATAATTTATGTGCAACTTCCTAGGTCAAAGGTCAAGGTCAAAAACTTTGGTTTCAGTTGACAACCCCATGTCCTATGGTAAAGATCGTGTCCGCTCTATATCTTGAGAACCGTTATCATTTCAAAGTTTATACTTGACATGTTTATAAACCAACACCAAAGGGTGTGTCATAATTTATTTACAACTTCCTAGGTCAAAGGTCAAGGTCAAAAACTTTGATTTCAGTTGACAAACCCATGTCCTATGGTAAAGATACAATTTTTTAATGCACATTATTCACGGCGGGGCCCACAGAGATGGCTCCCATCTCAATGATATCTAGTTTTTTTTATTCATGTTCTTTGCTGTTTTGATATTGCAGTTTAAAATTTTGTAATAAACATCTGTTGAAAAACTTTACACTTGTACATGATGCTTTTATTGTATTTCAGATTGCATAGAGGAGCTGTTGAAAAATAAATACCCAGAGAACTGGAAAGATAGCAAGTATGATTAACTTGATTTACACCACTATATCATCTGACATTCTAAGTATTTTTCCAGTTGCAAAAAGTCAAAAATTCACTCTGCTTTTCATATCAGGAATGACATACATCCATCCAACTTTGACTTGACAAAACATCATCTTTTACGCCATCAATTGCAATATGTTCTTAATTTGGATTGTGATGTAGAAGTCTATCAATATAAGGTTGAGAGGTCAGAAAAGCATGTGGTCTCTCCCTTTATAAATTTAGAGTCATGTTTGGATTTATGATCGCATACAATAGGAGGTTACTAAGATCCCTATTTCTTTTGAGGTCATGGTAACTAAATAAGACCTGGTTTTTATAAGACCGCAAAAATTGAAAATTTTTTGGTTGTATATTGGTATCACTTTGGCGCCAGCGTCATCGTAGTCGTAGAAATGTATGAAATTTAAACACAAGGTTTATGACCATAAAAGGAAGGTTTGGATTGATTTTGGAAGTTTTGGTCCCAACAGTGTAGGAATTAGGGGCCAAAAAGGGCCCAAATAAGCATTTTCTAGGTTTTCGCACTATAACTTTAGTTTAAGTAAATAGAAATCAATGATATTTTGACACAAGGTTTATGACCACTAAAGGAAGGTTGGGATTGATTTTAGGTGTTTTGGTCCCAACTGTTTAGGAATTAGGGGCCAAAAAGGGCCCAAATAAGCATTTTCTAGGTTTTCGCACTATAACTTTAGTTTAAGTAAATAGAAATCAATGATATTTTGACACAAGGTTTATGACCACAAAAGGAAGGTTGGGATTGATTTTGGGTGTTTTGGTTTCAACAGTTTAGGAATTAGGGGCCAAAAAAGGGCCCAAATAAGCATTTTTCTTGGTTTTCGCACCATAACTTTAGTATAAGTAAATAGAAATCTATGAAATTTAAACACAAGGTTTATGACCATAAAAGGAAGCTTGGGATTGATTTTAAGAGTTTTGGTCCCAACAGTTTAGGAATAAGGGGCCCAAAGGGTCCAAAATTAAACTTTGTTTGATTTCATCAAAAATTGAATAATTGGGGTTCTTTGATATGCCAATCTAACTGTGTATGTAGATTCCTAATATTTGGTCCGGTTTTCAAATTGGTCTACATTAAGGTCCAATGGGTCCAAAATTAAACTTTGTTTGATTTTAACAAAAATTGAATCCTTTGGCTTCTTTGATATGCTGAATCTAAAAATGTACTTAGATTTTTGATTATTGGCCCAGTTTTAAAGTTCATGAAGTTGGTCCAAATCGGGGTCCAAAATTAAACTTTGTTTGATTTCATCAAAAATTGAATAATTGGGGTTCTTTGATATGCCAAATCTAACTGTGTATGAAGATTCTTAAGTTTTGGTCCGGTTTCAAATTGATCTACATTAAAGTCCAAAGGGTCCAAAATTAAACTAAGTTATATTTTAACATGTTTAACAAAAATTGAATTCTTTGGCTTCTTTGATGTATGCTGAATCTAAACATGTACTTAGATTTTGATTATGGGCCCAGTTTTCAAGTTGGTCCAAATCAGGATCCAAAATTATTATATTAAGTATTGTGCAATAGCAAGAAATTTTCAATTGCACAGTATTCAGCAAAAGCAAGAAATCTTCATTTGCACAGTATTGTGCAATAGCTAGAAATATTCAATTGCACAGTATTGCGTAATAGCAAGAAATCTTTAATTGCACAGTATTGTGCAATAGCAAGTATTTTCAATTGCGCAATAGCAAGAAATATCTAATTGCACAATATTGCGCAATAGCAAGAAATTTTCAATTGGAGTTATCTTTCTTTATCCAGAATAGTAGTTGAATCAACTTAAATCATTGTTTTACACAATATACAATGTATATTCACTTTTACTACCAACTGATAAATTAAAACAATCTTTACCATTCAGTGATAATAAGCACTTTTTTTACATTTTAATATTTTATGATGTATTTAATTGAGTAGTTATTGTTGCAAACTCCATTAGTAATTTGAATTGAGATCAGTTTTGGAATAAGGGAAAGGGGGTGTGAAAAAAAATTGGGGGGAGGAGGGTTCAATTTTTCTCATTTCAGATTTCATCAATAAAAAGAAAATTTCTTCAAACATTTTTTTGAGAGGATTAATATTCAACAGCATAGTGAATTGCTCAAAGGCAAAAAAAAATTTAAAGTTCATTAGACCACATTCATTCTGTGTCAGAAACCTATGCTGTGTCAACTATTTAATCACAATCCAAATTTAGAGCTGAATCCAGCTTGAATGTTGTGTCCATACTTGCCCCAACCGTTCAGGGTTCAACCTCTGTGGTCGTATAAAGCTGTGCCCTGCGGAGCATCTGGTTTGTTGTTGTTGAAAAGTGTTTTTTACATAGCAAATCATATATTTTATACATATGTGATTTCAACCTTCTTTGGATATATAAATACACATACTGAGAGGAACATTCCTTTTGATTCTATGGTCTGATCTTCCAAGGTCAGGGTCAAAGCTACTGAAAAAATAAAATTTGTGCAGAAAAGTATTTTCCCAATGTTAAATCGAATGCTTCATATGGATTAACAACCTCTTACTTGGATACATCGGCACGGGACATTTGCACTTTTTCATAGGATATTTGCGCGTTTTTATTTGGACACTTGCCCTTCAAATCATAGGACATTTGCACTTTTAAAAAAGGACATTTGCACTTTTTACATAAGACTTTTGCGCTTTTGCAATATTTGGTTTTGATGACTATTCATCCTCTTTTATCCCGACTTGGGACTAGCAGGTTTGACCTGGCAGAGTTAAAGTCATATTTTCCTTTATGGTTATAAGTTTCAAAATAACTTCATAGCACATTTCATAGCACATTCATGTCATAGCACTTTGATATATATTTAAAGTTGATAAAGAGCTAAAAGTAAATATTTTAAAGCCAATACATCACGTACAGTCATCACAGGTCAGCTTTCGCTTGATATCTGATATCAAAATAGTTATCAAAGGTACCAGGATTATAATTTAGTACGCCCAAAAGTTGTGCCAAATACGGCTAAGGTAGTCTATGCCAGGGATAAGAAAATCCTTAGTTTTTCGAAAAAATTCAAAATTTTGTAAACAGGAAATTTGTAAAAATGACCACATTATTGATATTCATGTCAACACCGAAAGTGAACAAATTTAGCCCTTGATATCTGGTCTGACTGGTATTGTGTCAACATTTCAAATAAATAATTAAGTTTCTCTTTCTCAATAATTATTGACTGGGGTGCCTAGTAGACTGTTCATTATAGTGAGCATGGAAGGATTCTGAACCATTTGTCTTACTAATGATAAATTGATAATTATAAGTTAAATTCATTTGCAGGTAGATGACTATAAGGAAAAAGCGCAAATGTCCGGTTAATTTAATACAAATAAATCAAAATAAAAGCGCAAATGCCCTATCGTTTTACAGGTAAAAAAGCTCAAACGTCCTGTGCCCGGATACATATGGTTATATATATAAGTCAGTAGGTCTAAGGTCATGGTCATATCTACTAAAGATTGAATTTGTAAAACACATTACTGTTTATTAAAGAACTTTATCTTAAGGTGGTACCCAACACCTAGCCTAAAATTAATTTGTCTTGTTTAATTTTCATAAAATTTTGAGAAAATATTTACTGTGACCCTTTGAAAAAAATATATAAATAAATAAAAATTTCAAAAAAATTTAACCAATCACTTTCTTGGAAAAAAATGGTTGGATATATAGCAGTTTGACAAACAATAATTTTGAACATTGAGAAGATTAATTTTTCCTTAACAATACAATGTTATTCAAACGTTTCGCTGATTTTACAGAGTTATCTCCCTGTAGTGTTGGTTGGTACCACCTAACAGGGAAAAAACCTTTGCCCTCTCATTTATGTAAGCCTTCCCTCTTAAGGGCATATGATACAGTTATGGGGAGGTAATGACATTGCTAACTTAAATTGTTATTTTTGCGATGTCAAACTATGACTTATCGGGAAAAGATGCAGTTTTCAACTGATTTTTATCATTTAAACTTATTTAACTTGAAAACTAGTACATGGACCCCTCTGTTTTTAAATGCCATTTGTATTGATTACGCGAGGAGATTATAATGTGAACCAATTTTTATGAAAACGTAAGTAGTGCATTTTTTATACGACCGCAAAAATTTTAATTTTTTGGTCGTATATTGCAATCACGTTGGCGTCGTTGTCTGCGTCGTCGTCGTCGTCGTCCGAATACTTTTAGTTTTCGCACTCTAACTTTAGTAAAAGTGAATAGAAATCAATGAAATTTTAACACAAGGTTTACGACCACAAAAGGAAGGTTGGGATTGATTTTGGGAGTTTTGGTTCCAACAGTTAAGGAATTAAGGGCCGAAAAAGGGCCCAAATAAGCATTATTCTTGGTTTTCGCACAATAACTTTAGTATAAGTAAATAGAAATCAATGAAATTTTAACACAAGGTTTATGACCACAAAAGGAAGGTTAGGATTGATTTTTGGAGTTGAGGTCACAACAGTTTATGAATTAGGGGCCAAAAAGGGGCCCAAATAAGCATTATTTTTGGTTTTTGCACCATAACTTTAGTATAAGTAAATAGAAATCTATGAAATTTAAACACAAGGTTTATGACCATAAAAGGAAGGTTTGGTTTGATTTTGGGAGTTTTGGTCCTAACAGTTTAGGAATAAGGGGCCCAAAGGGTCCAAAATTGAACTTTGTGTGATTTCATCAAAAATTGAATAATTGGGGTTCTTTGATATGCCGAATCTAACTATGTATGTAGATTCTTAATTTTTGGTCCCGTTTTCAAATTGGTCTACATTAAGGTCCAAAGGGTCCAAAATTAAACTTTGTTTGATTTTAACAAAAATTGAATCCTTGGGGTTCTTTGATATGCTGAATTTAAAAATGTACTTAGATTTTTAATTATTGGCCTAGTTTTCAAGTTGGTCCAAATGGGGGTCCAAAATTAAACTTTGTTTGATTTCATCAAAAATTGAATAAATGGGTTCTTTGATATGCCAAATCTAACTGTGTATGTAGATTCTTAATTTTTGGTCCAGTTTTCAAATTGGTCTACATTAAGGTCCAAAGGGTCAAAATTAAACTAAGTTTGATTTTAACAAAAATTAAATTCTTGGGCTTATTTGATATGCTTTATCTAAATATGTACTTTGATTTTTTATTATGGGCCCAGTTTTCAAGTTGGTCCAAATCAGGATTCCATATCAAGTCTTGTGCAATAGCAAGAAATTTTCAATTGCACAGTATTGCACAATAGCAAGAAATATCTAATTGCACAATATTGTGCAATAGCAATTAATTTTCAATTGGAGTTATCTTTCTTTGTATAGAATAGTAGTTGATATTATATGTTGGAAATTTGCCAGACATGACTATGATGTCATTTTCTATTTTTATTTGCCAATAACTTTATGTAAATAACTTCATTGGAAATTTGCCAATATAAAATGTTGCTGATGAAGATTTTTTCCTTATCTTATCTAAAATGTTTTTAGATAATGTATGTTGGACATTTGCCAGACATGACTATGATGTCATTTTTTATTTTTATTTGCCAATAACTTTATGTAAATAACTTCATTGGAAATTTGCCAATATAGAATGTTGCTGATGAAGTTTTTTTTATTGTTTTATACAATAAACAATGTATATTCACTTTTACTACCAACCAATCTTTACCATTCAGTGATAACAAGCACTTTATTTTACATTTTAATATTTTATGATGTATTTAAAAGAGTAGTTATTGTTGCAAACTCCATTAGAAATTTGAATTGATATCAGTTTTGGAAAAAGGGAAACGGGGATGTGAAAAAAAAGGGGGGGGGGGGGGGGGTTTAAATTTTTCTCATTTCAGATTTCATAAATAAAAAGAAAATTTCTTCAAACATTTTTTTGAGAGGATTAATATTCAACAGCATAGTGAATTGCTCAAAGGCAAAAAAAAACTTTTAAGTTCATTAGACCACATTCATTCTGTGTCAGAAACCTATGCTGTGTCAACTATTTAATTTTAGATTTAAAAAGTTTGAAGAAGAAATCTTTAATTGATTTGTAAAATCTTGACATTTGTTTTGTGTAAAAAAAAAACCATGTAATGTCAAAAATTTGATCACAATCCAAATTCAGAGCTGTATCACGCTTAAATGTTTTGTCCATACTTGCCCCAACTGTTCAGGGTTCGACCTCTGCGGTCGTATAAAGCTGCGCCCTGCGGAGCACCTGGTTAAATTTGATAAACATACAGCAAAAATTGATGTTATTTTTTTCTACATTCATAAACATTTGATAAACATGAGATTTTTCTGAATAAAAAATGTATAATTTTTTAGGATACTTATAAAATACAGAAATTACAAATTATTTAACAAAAAAACACTTTGTGTTTATCTTTTAAAACAAACAAGTTGTTTTTCTTTCGACATGTTCGAAAGGGAAAATACGGCCACAAATCAGAATTTTGAGCAAATGTACAAAATTTCGACCTCATTTTACTCAAAAAGTAGCACATGAAGGCATATTTTTTATGACATATTTGATTTAATCAGGTAAAAAATAGTCTATAGGGAAATTTTTATTAAAATGTAAATACGGGATCAGAACTGTATCGTATGCCCTTAAGCAGGGTTGTGAGGTGTGTAATCTTGAGTTAATAAGAACTGATAAATTTATCACAAGATACTCTCAAATTATAGTTCTGGTTCTTGGCATATTTTTCAAAGATAATCAGCTGGTTCTATATATAAACTCCTGGTGACTATTGATAACAAGACATTGGTGGCCTACAGCTGTTATCTGCTCTATGGTCAGGTTTTTGTCTCTTCAACATATTCCCCATTTCCATTCTCAATTTTATTTCTTGGTAAGTGTGTATGTCTGAGTTGTAAATAATTATCTTGATCATTTATGTCTAAATGTTTGACGTGACTGCGAAATAAGCTACAAATATGACCCTTTATGACTTGTTTTCTATGTGCACATATATATGAACAGTTTCATTACAGGCTCATTAAAACATTACATAGAAACCTTGATTTACTATCTGTTGATGGGACTATGTACAAGATGTATGGCCTTGTAGTTGAACTTGAATCTGCAGTCTCACAGGAAGATGTGGTAGCTGTGACTGAGGTAGGTTCTTAACACTTCAGTGAGAAAATAAAAAGATGTGGTATGATTGGAAATAAGACAACTTTTCCTCAGAGACCAAACTGAGGTAGAAGTTAGCAACTATAGATCGCTGTATAGTTTTCCAAATGAGCAAAACCCATACCTCAAAGCAAGTTATAAAAGCTCCCCTCCCCTAAATGCAAATGTAAATAACTGAGAGAAAAGTAATGGACTCAAAATTGATTTATGCACAAAACAATCAAGGAATATGATATACACCAACAATCTACAACCTCTGAATTACAATCATAGATAAAAAAAGATGTGGCATGAGTGCCTATGAGACAACTCTCCATCCAGGTCAAAATTTATAAAAGTTAACCATTATAGGTTACAGTATGGTCTTCAACACAAAGCCTTTGCTCAAACTGAAAACAGAAAGCTATAAAGGGCCCCAAAAATTACTGGTATAAAACCATTCAAACAGGAAAAACCAAAGGTATAATCTATATAAAAAAGGGAAAATGCATGCATGTACAACAATGTACAAAAAACAAATATTATAAACTGCAACAAAGAACAACCACTCAATTACAGGCTTCTGACTATGGACAGGCACATATATAATGTGACAATGTTTAAGATGTTTGTTGGCAGCTAACCCTCTCCTAACCTATAGTATTGTTTACTTTAACCCTCTCCTAACCTATAGTATTGTATAGTATTGTTTACTTTAATCAGTCTTGTAGAAGGTAGTGATATTCTAATGATCAAATCTTATCAAAAGTCAGATGGTTGAGTCAATAAAATTTGGTTTGGTTAACAGCAATAATTTTATACTACAGATATTGGAAATGTTATTCAAGTTCCTGTTGGGTCTTTAAAACACACAATTGATTTTACATGTAATACATAATTGTCAATTGGTCTAGATAAAATCATATGTTTTATTAGCTGGTTACATCAGCTTTTGTCAGACTACCAACAGAGGTCAGAGACAGGCATATCCATGATGTATATAAGAAGTACCAATTCTGGCCAAAAAAGGATTCAGTTTCATCAGGGGAGATTACCGCTGCTTTCAACAAACTAACCAGTTGTGGACCCAGTTCAGTAAGATATATTTATAGCTTTTAAGGTGGTACCTAACACTTTAACTAAAATTAATTTGGCTCGTTTAATTTTCTTAAAATTTTGACAAAGTATTTACTTTGACCCTTTTACAAAAATATAAAAATTTCAAAAAATATGAACCAACCGTTTTATCAGAAAAATTACACTGGTTATATAGCAGTTTGACAAACTCTTATTTTGATTATTGAGAAGCTTAATATACCCTTAACAACACAACGTAATTAAAACGTTTAGCTGATTTTATAGAGTTATCTCCCTGTAGTGTTAGGTACCACCTTAATGCAGTTGTGACATATCAATTTAAACCTTTTGTTTTGTCTAATTTTGATAAAAATGGAAAAGGAACAAAACAGTCAACTGTATGCTTAAAATTGAGAAAGAAAACGGGGAATGTGTCAAAGAGACAACAACCCAACCAAAGAGCAAGGCCCAATGTCTAGGAAAAATCCCACATCTGGAATTAGATTGGCTTTATCTGGCTCCTTAACAATAATGTACCACTAGTTAGTGTATATTTGGAACTCAAAAGATTGCGAAAGATACTTTTTTTTTTTTTAGCAATCAGAGGTAAAGAAATGATTAAAAAATTGACATAATATAGTCTTGGGCTTTTGTGACTTATAGAAAGATCTGCGTAAACTTCACCCACTACAAGAGAATTTTTTCTCATTTGAGCATTTGTAATACTATACATTATACAATCATCTTTTACAACACATCATGAACAGTGTCAATTAGAACAATTACTTGTATAGTTCATGATGTGTTTAAAATGTATAGCATTATCAATGCTAAGATGACATAACTTATCCACATAATGTAAATTCAGAATTTTATCGTCGTCAGAATTTTGATTGGATTAGTATCCTATTAATACGAACTTGTATTTTAAATTCCTAACACATTTTTGTTGAAAGCATTGATTAAGGGCGTACTATCATGACTATATTAATGTTAACTTATGTTGAATTTTTTACTTGAAATTTTATCACATTGTTATTTTGTTATGCATTCCTGAAATATTCAAAGAAAATATATTTTTATCACTTACTTTTCAAGATTTTTTTTTTTCTTAGATATTTTCAATGTTAGAGATAAAATTCTAGTTAAATATTTCAATACTTTTCATTAAAGTTACACTTTTTTCAACCAAATAGAAACTTATTGCCATATTGCAGCATTTCTTAATGTTTTCATTTTAACATATATCTGTATTTTTTGATATATTTACTTACAGAAAGTGAATGATGTGTACAAACAGATGTTACAGAACCCAGAACTTGTCCTACAGTACATTGTAGAGCAAGCCATTACTTCAAAAGATCAAGTTTCTATCAATACTGAGGTTAGCATACATATATTTATCATCCTGTTGCCAGATATTTATCATATTCATATCAAAAGTTGAATAACAGCAATGTCATGGACTATTTTGGAAATTATTGCTTATCAAACCTTATTAATGAGTTATGCCCTTTCAAATATTAAATATATTAGAAATTGCTCTCATGTCTTCTACTGTCTGATAAAATGTGCACAGAGTGGGGGAAGTTAGAACTCACATCTTTTATGAATAATGTGACTCTTTATTATTCTGAGTTATGCTGAATAAGTTTATTATAAAGAAGGAAAACATTGCTATTTCAAATCCTGTGGTGCTTTTTATAAATACATGAGAACATTTTTACTCAAGATTAATGTTCACCTAAAGATTTGTCATACAACAAATTAAAATGATTTCACTGCTTTTCACATTTACATTTTGTTATGAATTAATCATTGAAAATAAGGAATATATTTAATTATTGAAACAAGTTTAAATTTTTACATGTTCATTTTTAGCTCACCGGGCCGAAAGGCCAAGTGAGCTTTTCTCATCACTTGGCGTCCCGCGTCCGGCGTCCGTCGTCGTCCTGCGTTAACTTTTACAAAAATCTTCTCCTCTGAAACTACTGGGCCAAATTTAACCAAACTTGGCCACATTCATCATTGGGGTATCTACTTTAAAAAATGTGTCCGGTGACCCGGCCAACCAACCAAGATGGCCGCCATGGCTAAAAATAGAACATAGGGGTAAAATGCAGTTTTTGGCTTATAACTCAAAAACCAAAGCATTTAGAGCAAATCTGACATGGGCTAGTATTGTTCATCAGGTCAAGATCTATCTGCCCTGAAATTTTCAGATGAATCGGACATTTCGTTGTTGGGTTGCTGCCCCTGAAATGGTAATTTTAAGGAAATTTTGCTGTTTTTGGTTATTATCTTGAACATTATTATAGATAGAGATAAACTGTAAACAGCAATAATGTTCAGCAAAGTAAGATCTACAAATAAGTCAACATGACCAAAATGGTCAGTTGACCACTATAGAAGTTATTGCCCTTTATAGTCAATTTTTAACCATTTTTCGTAAATCTTAGTAATCTTTTAGAAAAATCTTCTCCTCTGAAACTACTGGGCCAAATTTAACCAAACTTGGCCATAATCATCATTGGGGTATCTAGTTTAAAAAATGTGTCCGGTGACCCGGCCAACCAACCAAGATGGCCACCATGGCTAAAAATAGAACATAGGGGTAAAATGCAGTTTTTGGCTTATAACTCAAAAACCAAAGCATTTAGAGCAAATCTGACATGGGGGTAAAATTTTTCATCAGGTCAAGATCTATCTGCCCTGAAATTTTCAGATGAATCGGACATTCCGTTGTTGGGTTGCTGCCCCTGAAATGGTAATTTTAAGGAAATTTTGCTGTTTTTGGTTAATATCTTGAATATTATTATAGATAGAGATAAACTGTAAACTGCAATAATGTTCAACAAAGTAAGATCTACAAATAAGTCTGCATGACCAAAATGGTCAGTTGACCACTTTAGGAGTTATTGCCCTTTATAGTCAATTTTTAACCATTTTTCGTAAATCTTAGTAATCTTTTAGAAAAATCTTCTCCTCTGAAACTACTGGGCCAAATTTAACCAAACTTAGCCATAATCATCATTGGGGTATTTAGTTAAAAAAATGTGTCCGGTAACTCGGCCAACAAACCAAGATGGCCGCCATGGCTAAAAATAGAACATGGGGGTAAAATGCAGTTTTTGGCTTATAACTCAAAAACCAAAGCATTAAGAGCAAATCTGACAGGAAGTAAAATTGTTGATCAGGTCACGATCTATCTGCCCTGGAATTTTCAGATGAATCGGATAATCGGTTGTTAGGTTGCTGCCCCTGAATTGGTAATTTTGAGGAAATTTTGCTGTTTTTTTGTTATTATCTTGAATATTATAATAGATAGAGATAAACTGTAAACAGCAATAATGTACAGCAAAGTAAGAACTAAAAATAAGTCAGTATGACCAAAATAGTCAATTGACCCCCTAAGGAGTTATTGCCCTTCATAGTCAATTTTTAACAATTTTCTTAAAATTTGAAGATTTTCAATAACATTTTCCACAGAAAGTACTGTTATAGATAGAGATAATTGTAAGCAGCAAGAATGTTTAGTAAAGTAAGATCTACAAACACATCACCATCACCTAAACACAATTTTGTCATGAATCCATCTGTGTGCATTGTTTAATATTCACATAGACCAAGGTGAGCGACACAGGCTCTTTAGAGCCTCTAGTTATGTTTATTTGGCCCCAAAATTACTGCAAATTTAAAAGTTATCATACATATTCTTAAATTACTGAAAACTTGACTAATGTATAAGGTACTTAGAAAAACAAAACAAATTTGACATTGAACAAGTTACCATGGCAACAAATCATGACCTAATTTGCATATTTTGTGAAATTTCGTGATTTTCCTTGGTTTTTTCATCAAATTTTAGGAATATTTTAGATTGAAAAAGTATGTGCGCACCCAAGAAACAACTTTATATTTGGTGAGATTATGCCAATAGTTGTAATAAAGCTACTGTTAAATTATTTTGTTGTTTCTTGGCTGCGCAGGATGTTTCCTCAAAGGAAATAAAGACAGAAAACTGCATAAATTCTGTATTTTTTATCGTTTTTGTGAAAACAGTACATATTATGACACAATTGTGACGTCATCAGATAAAAATCTTTGTTTTTCATTTATATTTTTTTACCCCAATGCATTTCTAAACATTATGTGCCAATTTGAAATGGTTATCCAACATTTTATTTTCTTGGGCCAAAACTAGGTCTTACTCCTTTGTTCCAAATTAAATTTATACATTTTCTGCTCTTTGGTCAAGTTATTGTCTCTTTAAAACATTCCCCTTTTCCATTCTCAATTTTGTTAACTCTTACAGATTTTGAAATCAGTGCCAAGTATTTGTAAAACATGTCACCATAGCAACAGTCACATGACCTTACTTGTCTACATACTTGGTGGTTATCTACAGACAAAGACTTTGACTCTAAAAGATCAGAAGAATGCTTTGAAATTTATAGTGGAAACTTGCATGGTAAGATGTGTTCAACAGAGTTATAGGTTATACTTATAAAGTAATTTAATATACTCTAAAAAAAGAAAAAGAAAAAATATCCCTCAAGATATCTAGAAGGAGATTTCAAATTTTAATGATGGAAATGTTTTCTAACCATTTTCAAAGCTTATTTCCTTGACCTTGTGGTCCTAAAAAAAATGAATACAAATATTGTACTCAGACACAAAATTAAACTCAATTCAAAATACTGTATTTGTTTTTTTTGGCACAAAGTTTTGTACTCCTAGTTCTGAGTCAAGTTTTAAGACCAAGACCTGACTGTGCCAGGGCTGTATAGCCAGTCAGGGTGGTTAAAAAACTTCCATTATCATGACCAAGATTCCACCGTGTGAGGGCTGTATAGCCAGTCCGGGTTGTTAAAAAACTTCCATTATCATGACCAAGATTCTTGATGACTTAAAGAGGAAGGATCAGCAAAGATTTATAATAATATGATTTCAGCACTAACTATTTAAATTAGCAAAACATATTAATAAGGTTAAAATTATTTTGTGAGTATTTAACCCTCTTTCTATTTAGTTGATCATTGGAAGACAAAAAGATTTAAAAAAAAGCACTTCATTAAATAGTCCAAAAAGAAAAACAACACTTAATTCTACCATAAAGATTTAAGATATAAAAACTCAGCATTTTGCTTTTTTATTATAATAATCAAGACAAAATACGATTAAGGTTAAATATTGTTTTAAAAAAAATGATTTAAAAAAAACCATGTGTGTTAGTTGCATGTAAATTATTATTTTTTGGGGTGGCTGGATTAATTATCATACAACTTATGACTTAGATATAATTTATTTCAGCCAGAGGAGTACCTCAATGATTCTGGTTCCCTGCTTGATCCAGTGCAATTCCTAGAAACCAGTGTCTTGCCATACATAAATGTGGATAATTTGTATGCCAATTCATCACCAGTGACAGCATGTTTTGCCTTAGAGATGTTCATTAAGGTGGTTGAAGCAATTCCCAAAATGAATGGATTGAAAGAAGAACAAGAAAAGAAATACATTAGGAAAATCTTCCAGAAAGTTAATTTTCCAGCTGTATTTCTTTGTCTTTGTGAGCTAGCACATGAATGTATAGATTTTAGTTATACAGATGAATTTATATCTAGTCAGAAACTAAAAATTAAGGAAAATCTATATGCTTTATGGTTTCATCTGGACAACAGAAACTACATTGCCGAAGAATTTTTAAGAATTGAAGGTAATTTATTATCTCTGCCTTTATTCCTTTCTGTGTAGTTAGCATACCTGTCAACTGACCCGGATTCTGCGGGTGTGACCCGAGATTTTCACAATTCTGAGGGATCACCCGGATCACCCTCCGGGTCATTGAAATAACCCGGGAATTCCGAAAATGACCCGATTTCACCCGTATTTCTTAGCCTTGAGATTGATTTTCATAAGTAATATTCCTTTGAAATACCGGCAAATTCGTAATTCTTCCATGAACAGGCAGTTCATCTAGCTATGTAAACTGTCAAATTAAGTGACCCATTAAGTGCATGGCTTCACTTGACAGCTTTGGTGTCAAACACACTGTTAATTAACACCAATTACCTTAGCTTTAGGTCGTAAATAAATTGCACTTATTTGAACTAGAGTTACTTCCCCTTATTTTTCACCATTCAAAATTATTCCTTATATTTACGTTTTATGGGTGAAAAAGATTAAATCATAAAAATATAAAATTCAAATACATATTGAAAAATAACTTTTCATTATTTTTATAACTTTATACAATTTTTTTTAAAAAGTTGAAAATTATTTTTTACATTTATACTTCCTTTTTAAAACTGTATTACTATATTTTATCATAGTCTAATTTCCTTGTCTATTGAGAGATGAATGTTCATACATGTAATACCTCTACATGGTATGTTTAAAGGCTACTTATCCAGTAGTCTCATTCTATGAAATGATGACAAAAAGGAAAGGATATAAGACTGTGATACACAAGTTTATATAAATCTTTAAAAGTCTAATGAAATAATAATAAATAAGATTTAAAATGACTTAACCAAGTGAACATGCATTGATGTTTTGGTATCTTTGATATACATTATAAGAAAATGTACCATAAATACTGAAATTCAGCTCGAAAAAGTTCGTACGCATTATGACCTGAGATTTGATTCTTCAATGCAGGTCATGACCTGCATTTTCATCGTCACAGGTTGACAGGTATGAGTTAGTAACCAGTCAATAAATTCAGTTGTTATATATTAAAATCTCTCATTTTGAAATATCTATCTCTGAAACCACTTAGAAATCTGAGTTTCTGTTTTCATGGGGTGCAAATTTGCTTTAAAGATAAGGCCACAATTAAAAATATTTCAGTTTGCCCAAACCCGACCCATGATGACTGGGTGTGGGTAGGTAGGTAGGCAAATTCTTTTTTTTTTTTTTTTTTTATCAGAATTTGCATGAAAATATTAAAAGATCTTAAAACAGTATATCTTTTTTTTCCGTCAAACCTTTGTAGAGACAACCAAAAGCCATGAATTTAAAACCTCTATAAATAAATTAGTCTACTATATGATTTGTATCCTGACATGTTTATAACCCTGACAATTGCTAACTGTGTGAAAGGGCTGGTGGATTTATGAAGTGATTTTCAACAGTTACATCAACACGATGTTTGTGTAAAAAAAATATCAGCTGATTTTGTAATGATTAAATTTGTTTGCAGTTTTTAAATTCTATTTCTATTAACATAGATTAAATGTCCTAAAATATTTATATGAATTATTATCTACCATCCTTAGTTTGTGTCTTTTTTATGTTTTGAAAACAAAATTTACATTATCACACAGGTAAACTAATTTGGCTATAAATAGATCAAAGCATGTTCTGTAGAATCTCCAAACTAAAAACATATTTTTTATAATTTTATTTCTTTAAATAATCAAGTTTAAATTTTTGACAATAATCATTATTGATAAAATAATTGCATAAAGTTAACGTTTTCTGAAGACTATTTATTTTTAGGTCATGGTTCTAGAGGCTTCCTCACAAATTTGTATAAAAATCCAATATGGCGTCCATAACATGTGTTTACTTTTGCACATGTGAAAAAAATATTTCTGACAAAAGTCAGATTTCTCTTGTCAAAAGGGATTTATATTTATATTGCAATAAATTATTCAGAAGGAGTTACATTCAGTTAAGATTATATTTCTGATTCTGTGAGCAATTATAGTTTTATCAAATTCTCCCAAACAGCAACGTACTGATCTTGTCTAATGAGACTTCTAAATTTGAACTTTTTGAATAAAAGGGCATCTAATTTACATGATAAAGGAAGATTATAATTAAAGACAACAATTTATCAAATAATAATTTCTTTTTATTCAGGAAAAACAAAATCTTCTTTAAGATTGTAAATTCGCAACTTCCGGATCCATTTCCTGTCAGAATAACATTGAAAATATTCCATTGCACATGGTTTTGAACAAATCTACCTGAATATTCTTATCAGATATTCGACAACACGATGAAATTAACATTGAGCATATAAGTAAGGGATTGGTAGTACAGACAACTACAGCGTAAAAAAACTGTGCCACTTCACATGTTTTACTTCTTTACGTTCGTTAAATCAGAAGATAAAAACAGAGAACATCGAATATCGATTAACTGTGTCTCTTATACGCTTTCTTTTAATCTTATTCACAGTTACTTTCAAACGCAAAGACGACAAACATTAAGTTTTGTACGATGACGGAGCCGACCCAAAAAAAATCTGAAAAAAAAAATTTCTTCAAAAAAACGTCAAAAAAAGAATTTGAGTCGGCAGGTTTATTTTGGGTCGGTCGCGTTTGGGCAAACATACAATCTTTTTATTTTGGCCTAAAACATCCAGGACTATTTGAGTTTTCAAGTGAAAGATTTGTATACTTTTAGGTGATGATTCAAAATTTCATTTTTGAGTTATTTTGTATTTTGTAAAAAAGGGGAGGGGGGTTTTTCATGTTGTGTCGTATCTCAAAAACGATTTATGATTATTGCTTAAACCTTTACACACTTCTTTGTTATATTAATCTAAAGATCTGTATACTTTTTAGTGATGATTCAAAATTTTATTTTTGAGTTATTGAGTATTTTGTAAAAAAGGAGGAGGTTTATTTTTACATGTCGCACCGTATCTCAAAAACAGTTTATGGCTTAAAACTTTACACACTTCTTTGTTATATTAATCTAAAGATCTGTATACTTTTTGGTTTTGATTCAAAGTTTTATTTTAGTGATATTTAGTTTTTTGGAAAAGAAAAAAAAAGAGGGGGGGGGGGATGTTTCACATGTCCCGCTGTATCTCAAAAACAATATATGGTTATTGCTTAAAACACTCATGGCACAGCTGTTTATTATTTTTATCAATTTAAGATTTTACTTTTCAGAGTTAAGGGATTTTATTCATAATTAGGGGTAGTTTTTCAAGTTTTCTGACAATGCTTTCAGCACTTATCATGAAACTTTGTTGACTAGTTTATATCATAAGGATAACCTCCCTTTAGTTTATAATGAATTTCTGATATGTCTTTGAGAAGTTATTGGACTTAATTCTTTGAAAAAAGCAATGGGTATATCTTGAGCTCATGGCGCAGCTGTTTATTTTTCTTATTTTTTATATACTGCAACTCTTATGATTGTTCAAAATGAAGTATTAAGGGTAAAAACCATCATTTCTTTATTTTGAGCGGATGACGTAAAATTTCCGCGAACCTGTATGTTTTATTGACGTCATAAATAAAACTCTACGGAAACACATTGTCAACGTCATAAACAAGGTGATTTACGGTCAGTGACTGTATATCACATATGAATATACGGTCAATGCAATTTGACTGCTCAAATAGCACAGCTGCAGTATAGATATTAATATTAGTATTGTACATCAGTGTAAAATGATGACTTACATATCCAGTTTCTTAAGACACATGTTCTTTTTATGCCCCATTTATGGGCATTATGTTTTCTTGTCCGTTTGTTTGTCCCGCTTCAGGTTAAAGTTTTTGGTAGAGGTAGTTTTTGATGAAGTTGAAGTCCAATCAACTTGAAACTTAGTACACATGTTTCCTGTGATATGATTTTTCTAATATTAATGCCAAATTAGAGTTTTTACCCCATTATCACGGTCCACTGACCATAGGAAATGATGGTATGGATGGGGCATCCATGGACTGGGTACACATTCTTGTTTTAAATATATGTCATGTAGGGTATTGTCCCAGGCTTAACTGTTTATTGAATATGGAAATGTAATAGTTTTAGCTGGCATGATGTACTAAAGACACCTATTCTTGTTTTATGTACAATTTGATATCATATTGTATTGATCACAGATCGTATTTAAGTGTAATATTAAAAAATATAAGCAAAAATTAAAATGTCAATTGTTCTTGAACAATTGAGAGGTCTTTCCTTTTCGAAATGTAAAGTACATGTTCCAATAGGCGTAGAATGCATTGAAAAGCTCTCAAACACACATAAAACCGTTAAAAAATGACAAAAACAACAAATTCGATAATTTGGACATGACCTTGACTTTTGACCTTGTAACCTTTGTGAAGGTCATTGGTCCACAATGTCATTGTAAAAGACCCCATGGGTCTAGGACTTTTCGTTCAAGAGTTAAAGCTAATTTTACCTTTTCAGAAACCGTTAACGGCGTTATGCCCCTTAAGAATATGTCAAATCCTTTCAGTCAAAATGTAAAAAAATTGTGCCTCAGTCACCTTAACATTTTTCACTGGTTACTATTTCTGTAAGATTAACCGTTTTTGAGATATCGACTAAAAAGTTTAAAGGTCAAAGGTCAAGGTCAACCTTAAAAACATTTAAAACACCCTAAAAATCCTTAAAATAAAGTCAAAAACACATAATTCGCTATCTGGGACATGACCTTTGACCTTGTGACCTTTGTCAAGGTCATTAGTCCCCAATGTCATTGCTGAAGACCCCATGGGTCTAGGACCTTTGGTTATATAGTAAAAGCTGATTTTGTCTTTTCAGAAATCTAAATCAGGGGTTATGCCCCTTACAGAAAGGTCAAATCTCTTCGGTCAATATGTAACAAAGTTGCGCCTTAATGACCCAAACATTTTCCACTATTCAAAACTTCTGTAAGTATAATGGTTTCTGAGATTATCCCATAGCAAGGAGTTAGGTCAAAGGTCAAGGTCAACATACACATTTGACCTTGAGGTATTTTTCAAAGTCACATGAATTGATGATGAATGGTGAAGATCCTAGGTGTCTACGACTTACGGTTTCTGAGTTTTGGTGGCCAACCGACACCGGTTAATTTTCATAGGCGCATAACCCTACCAATGAGTCGTTGAATCCTTTCGATCCAAATGTGACGAAGAACCGGGGTCTGGTCCTGAACAAATTTCACCCTTCGCTTTTTTTCTACCTCTTATGGTTACGGTGTTTGAACGATAACAAGGTTTTTTGGTTTCGGAGGAATTACTCCGAACCGACAAAATATTTCGACTCACAGGGTGAGTTCCGGATAGGTATTCATGACACCAATACAAAGTGTGAACATGAAAGCGACACGTCTTACGGTTAAGGCTGCTAACTTCGTCAAAGTTTGGCGGAAGAATGATAATAAACAGAAGAAATACAGTAAGGTCTTTCCCCTTTGAAAAAGAAAGACCTTAATAATGCATTGATATAAAGAATTTTGGTAATTATTATTATTTTCTAATTGCAGGGGAATGGTTGGAAAAAGAAATGACCAGTTTAGATTTTACTGTTCAGTTGCTGATACTTGGATACATAGCACCAGAAAAATTGAAAAAGGTATAGTATCCATTCGAAAAAAAGGGGGGATTTTGTTTACTAAGAGTGTAAGGATTAATAAAAAGAATTGAAAGTGATCATGATGCTGATTTGATATTCAAACTGGCTTTAAACTTTTCATTTTTTTTAAGTGAAGAGAACATTTGTATTTTTAAGGATACTGTGGATTCATTTATTTTTGTGGGTAACAATTTTCGTGAATAAAGGAAAACTTGTATGTTCATGGATATTTAATTTCGTGGTTTTGCCGAGGTCTGCATACAAGCCTAAAGAAAATTGGTCATTCATGGAACATTCATTTTGGTGGTTTACCTGTACCCACGAAATCGATTAAAATTGGTATCCAACGAATAATAATGGTACTTAAATTTTAATAGATAAAGGAAGATTTGGTATGAGTGCCAATGGGACAACTCCCCATCCAAGTCACAATTTATAAAAGTAAACCATTATCGGTCAATATAAGGTCTTCAACACAGAGCCTTGGCTCACACTGAACGGCAATCTATAAAGGGCCCCAAAAAATACTAGTGTAAAACCATTTCAACGAGAAAACCAAGTCTAATCTATATAGAAAACATGAAACACTTATGAACCACATCAACAAACGACAACTATGATATAGTAAGGATCTTTAATCATCCTGGCTTGTCTATTTCAAATATGTTTGGGGCATGATATTTTTCCATCTAACGCATCTGTCCAGCTTTAGATTAAAGTTTTTGGTAGAGGTAGCTTTTTGCTGAAGTTGAAAAGTCCAATCAACTTGAAACTTAGTGCACATGTTTCCTATGAAATGATCTTTCTAATTTAATGCCAAATTAGAGTTTTTACACCCAATTTCATAGTCCACTGAACATAGAAAATGATAGTGCGAGTTGGGTATCCATGTACTATGAAAACAGTCTTTTATGATAGTATGATACTAAACCCCTAACGGGAGGGATTGTGCCTGATATTCATATGATGAAGACATAATCTTTCAATCAGTTTAATTGAGGTCTGGAGCTGGCATGTCAGTTAACTGCTAGTAGTCTGTTGTTATTTATGTATTATTGTCATTTTGTTTTGTTACATCTTCTGACATCAGACTCGAACTTCTCTTGAACTGAATTTAATGTGCGTATTGTTATGCGTTTACTTTTCTACATTGGCTAGAGGTAAAGGGGAGGGTTGAGATCTCATAAACATACTTAACCCCTCTGCAACTTTGCGCCTGTCCCAAGTCAGGAGCCTCTGGCCTTTGTTAGTCTTGTATGATTTTTATCGAGCCTGCAACTTTTGTTGCAGAAAGCTCAACATAGGGAAAGTGATCCTGCTGCTACGGCGGTGGCATTAGCTAACTTCTTAAAAGCTAACTTCTTAACAGCTATATATTTTAGAAGGTGGAAGACCTGGATGCTTCATACTTTGTATATAGATGCCTCATGTTTTGAACTTTTCGTCAGTCACATGTCCAATGTCCTTGACCTCATTTTCATGGTTCAGTGACTACTTGAAAAAAAGTTAAGATTTTTTATACGACCGCAAAATTTGAAAAATTTTTCGTCGTATATTGCTATCACGTTGGCGTCGTCGTCTGCGTCGTCGTCGTCGTCGTCGTCCGAATACTTTTAGTTTTCGCACTCTAACTTTAGTAAAAGTGAATAGAAATCTATGAAATTTTAACACAAGGTTTATGACCACAAAAGGAAGGTTGGGATTGATTTTGGGAGTTTTAGTCCCAACATTTTAGGAATTAGGGGCCAAAAAGGGCCCAAATAAGCATTTTCTTGGTTTTCGCACTATAACTTTAGTTTAAGTAAATAGAAATCTATGAAATTTTGACATAAGGTTTATGACCACAAAAGAAAGGTTGGGATTGATTTTGGGAGTTTTGGTTCCAACAGTTTAGGAATTAAGGGCCAAAAAAGGGCCCAAATAAGCATTATTCTTGGTTTTCGCACAATAACTTTAGTTTAAGTAAATAGAAATCAATGAAATTCAAACACAATGTTTATGACCACAAAAGGAAGGTTGGTATTGATTTTGGGAGTTTAGGTCCCAACAGTTTAGGAATTAGGGGCCAAAAAGGGACCCAAATAAGCATTTTTTTTGGTTTTCGCACCATAACTTTAGTATAAGTAAATAGAAATCTATGAAATTTAAACACAAGGTTTATGACCATAAAAGGAAGGTTGGTATTGATTTTGGGAGTTTTGGTCCCAACAGTTTAGGAATAAAGGGCCCAAAGGGTCCAGATTTAAACTTTGTTTGATTTTATCAAAAATTGAATAATTGGGGTTCTTTGATATGCCGAATCTAACTGTGTATGTAGATTCTTAATTTTTGGTCCCGTTTTCAAATTGGTCTACATTAAGGTCCAAAGGGTCCAAAATTAAACTTAGTTTGATTTTAACAAAAATTGAATCCTTGGGGTTCTTTGATATGCTGAATCTAAAAATGTACTTAGATTTTTTATTATTGGCCCAGTTTTCAAGTTGGTCCAAATCGGGGTCCAAAATTAAACTTTGTTTGATTTCATCAAAAATTGAATAATTGGGGTTCTTTGATATGCCAAATCTAACTGTGTATGTAGATTCTTAATTTTTGGTCCCGTTTTAAAATTGGTTTACATTAACGTCCAAAGGGTCCAAAATTAAACTAAGTTTGATTTTAACAAAAATTGAATTATTGGGCCTCTGTGATATGCTGAATCTAAACATGTACTTAGATTTTTGATTATGGGCCCAGTTTTCAAGTTGGTCCAAATCAGGATCCAAAATTATTATATTAAGTATTGTGCAATAGCAAGAAATTTTCAATTGCACAGTATTCAGCAATAGCAAGAAATCTTCAATTGCACAGTATTGTGCAATAGCAAGAAATCTTCAATTGCACAGTATTGTGCAATAGCAAATATTTTCAATTGCACAGTATTCTACAATAGCAAGAAATATCTAATTGCACAATATTGTGCAATAGCAAGAAATTCCAATTGGATTTCAATTGGAGTTATCTTTCTTTGTCCAGAATAGTAGTTGAATCAACTTAAATCATTGTTTTATACAATATACAATGTATATTCACTTTTACGACCAACTGATAGATTAAAACAATCTTTACCATTCAGTGATAACAAGCACTTTTTTTACATTTTAATATTTTATGATGTATTTAAATGAGTAGTTATTGTTGCAAACTTCATTAGAAATTTGAATTGAGATCAGTTTTGAAATAAGGGAAAGGGGGATGTGAAAAAAAAATTGAAGGGTCAATTTTTTTAATTTCAGATTTCATAAATAAAAAGAAAATTTCTTCAAACATTTTTTTTGAGAGGATTAATATTCAACAGCATAGTGAATTGCTCAAAGGCAAACATTTTTTTTTAAGTTCATTAGACCACATTCATTCTGTGTCAGAAACCTATGCTGTGTCAACTATTTAATCACAATCCAAATTTAGAGCTGAATCCAGCTTGAATGTTGTGTCCATACTTGCCCCAACCGTTCAGGGTTCAACCTCTGCGGTCGTATAAAGCTGCGCCCTGCGGAGCATCTGGTTGTATGTTAAATTCTCTCTTATTATAAATAATAGGATAACTATATTTGGTATGTGCGTACCTTGCAAGGTCCTCATGCCTGTCAGACAGTTTTCACCTGACCTCGACCTCATTTCATGGATCAGTGAACAAGGTTAAGTATTGGTGGTCAAGTCCATATCTCAGATACTATAAGCAATAGGTCTATTATATTTGGTGTATGGAAGGACTGTAAGGTGTACATGTCCATCTGGCAGGTATCATCTGACCTTGACCTCATTTTCATGGTTCAGTGGTTATAGTTAAGTTTTTGTGTTTTGGTCTGTTTTATTGTATTTGGTTTTGATGTTATATTTGTTATTCTCATAGGATTTTGTCTAATGCTTAGTCCATTTCTGTGTGTGTTACATTTTAATGTTGTGTTGTTGTTCTCTTATATTTAATGTGTTTCCCTCAGTTTTAGTTTGTTACCCTGATTTCGTTTTTTGTCCATGGATTTATGAGTTTTGAACAGCGGTATACTACTGTTGCCTTTATTTCTTATACTATATGCAATAGGTCTACTATATTTGGTGTATGGAATGATTGTAAGATGTACATGTCTAGCTGACAGGTGTCATCTAACCTTGACCTCATTTTCATGGTTCAGTGGTCAAAGTAAAGTTTTTGAGTTTTGGTCTATTTTCGAATACTATATGCAATAGGTCAACTATATTTGGTGTATGGAAATATTTTATGATCTATATGTCAGTCACACAGGTTTTATTTGACCTTGACCTCATTTTCACGGTTCATTGCTAAGTGTTAAGTATTTGTGTTTTAGTCTGTTTCTCTTAATTTATAAGCAATAGGTCAACTATATTTGTTGTATGGAAGAATTGTTAGCTGTACATGTCTGCCTGCATGGTTCATCTGACCTTGACCTCATTTTCATGGTTCATTGATAAATGTTTAGTTTTCTTGGTTAATGTTGAGTTAATGTGACAGTTGTAATAAAGCTTTATATTTAGGACTATCAACATTATATCAATGATTAGTAAAGAAGGCGAGACATTTCAGCCTGTGCACTCTTGTTAATTTTAGTTTCTTGTGTATAATTCGGAGTTTAGTATGACGTCCATTATCACTGAACTAGTATACATATTTTTTAAGGGGCCAGCTGATGGAAGCTTCTGGGTGCGGGAGTGTTTCTCGCTACATTGAAGACCCATTGGTAGCCTTCGGCTGTTGTCTATGGTCGGGTTGTTGTCGCTTTGACACATTCCCCATTTCCTTTCTCAATTTTATTGTTATAAATGCAAAAATTGTCAAAGAATGATTGTATTAAACTTGCCTTCAATTTTTCTTTAAAGAAGATGTGGTGTGACTGACATGAAAAAATTATCTACATTATGTTTGTTTGTAGTTAACTAATACAATCTCAAATTGTTAGTACTTCAGAGTGATCATATGTGGTAAATGTTTGATTATGATGGACAGTATTGATATATTTTCAGACATGTGATAATATCTGCAATGACCTGACACAGTCTTCAGGTAGGTTTACCTTCTATAAAATAATACCAATAACTGTGACACTATTGCAATAAGTTCAAAGAATAACAACAGGGTCAAGTTCAAGCAGAAATTTGTGCAGGGAAATGGTTTTTATGCCCCACCTACGATAGTAGAGGGGCATTATGTTTTCTGGTCTGTGCGTCCGTTCATCCGTCTGTCTGTTCGTCCGTCTGTCCCACTTCAGGTTAAAGTTTTTGGTCAAGGTAGTTTTTGATGAAGTTGAAGTCCAATCAACTTGAAACTTAGTACACATGTTCCTTATGATATGATCTTTCTAATTTTTAAACCAAATTAAACTTTTGACCCCAATTTCACGGTCCACTGAACATAGAAAATGAAAGTGCATGTTTCAGGTTAAAGTTTTTGGTCAAGGTAGTTTTTGATGAAGTTGAAGTCCAATCAACTTGAAACTTAGTACACATGTTCCCTATGATATTATCTTTCTAATTTTAATGCCTAATTATATTTTTTATCTAATTTCATGGTCCATTGAACATGGAAAATGATAGTGCGAGTGGGGCATCCGTGTACTTTGGACACATTCTTGTTTAGTGATAAAGCAAGTATACTATTTTTGGGATTGCAACTTTACTCTGATATATATAGTCACATATAATTTGATGAAGATTCCATTTGATTTTGAGGTCACCACATTTTGATTTAATTGCCATTGTTACCAAAAATAATCTGCAGGAATTGGTTTCAGTTAAAATACCTTTCTTCAAGATTGATATGTGGTTGAAGGGAGGACCAAATTGATTTTGAAGTCACTAGGTCTAAGGTCAGGTTCATTGTTGCGAAAGAAAATAGATTTTGTGGAACAATAGTACTGTCTAAGTATAACAGAAAAGAATCGGACCTTAGTTAACACAACATAGCTATGGCAGCAGGTCCCTGTAAGCTCTTTATAAGGTCCCCCTGTAATTAAAATGTTTTAGGTATATCAACTTGCTCACTAATGTTTCTTTACATTTGATAACTATTATTGTCATTATTTCTGATAATGTGATTACTTCTCTGAGGATTTGTGACTATGTGATTACTTCTCAAAAATGTTTTATGAATACTGTGGATTCATAATTATTCGTTGGATACCAATTTTCATGGATTCCGTATGTATAGGTGAACCACGAAATTAAATGTTAAAAAAATGACAAATTTTCTGTAGGCTTGTATGCAGGTTATATCAAAACCATGAAATTAAATATCTACTAACATGCAAGTTTTTCTTAATCCTCGAAAAAAATTGATACCCATGAAAATAAATGAATCCACAGTATGTGATTACCAGCCTTTTCCCAATGAGTTAAGTGTACATGTGTTATGTTAACAGATACTAATATTGTGGACATATTAAGAATGAATTCCATCAATGAGACAACACAAACAGTGATTCATCGTTTGTTTGATGAAGTTGACCTTCAGTTGGACCCTCACAGCACTGTTTTGGCCTTAGTACAGGTAAATTTATCAGAAGTGAAACATATTTTCCCAATTGCAAGTAATTTTTGTTTACTCTCAATATTAAAACTCTTATCATTTCTTTTTGTGTTGCATGGGACGCATGGAAATAGTGTCTGTATGTCTGTCCAGTCTTTTTAGCACTCTCACAGGTACAATTTTTGCCAGATTTTTGTAAAATTTATACATCAGATTAATACCAGCAATACCTTGAAATAATAACATGAAAAGTTCTTTGATACCTCTGAAAAGATACCAGAGGGATATTCAAACCCATAGATCAAAAATGAACCGACAATGACTTGGCTAAAAAGAAAAAGACAAACAGACAACCAATAGCTAAAAAAACACAACATAGAAAACTAAAGACTAAGCGACACGAACCCCACCAAAAACTGAGGGTGATCTCAGGTGCAACGCAGGGTAAGCAGATCCTGCTCGACATGTGGCACCCGTGGTGTTGCTCATGTAATTACAAACCCAGTAAATAGTCTTATTTGGGGATTGTAGTTATGACATAAAAAGCATGAAAACTGGCATGTTTTGAGGTCAGCTTGAAACAGAAAGGGATAAAAGCTTAAAAAAGAGTATCCATGAAACATTTATCCAATCAAGATAGTTAAATTATCTATTTTAAAATCCGAGCCCCGGTGAGAACTTAAATAGATTTCTGTCTACTATATCAATATTTATGTAGCAGCTAGGCTAGCTACACGTTCAAAAGTAATAAATCTATGTAGCCCTAAGTAGCCACTACGATATTGAACGCAACCCAGTTATCTGATTTAAGTTATGACCCTACAACTCATCCAATCATCTTCTGAGATCACCAGCAAACATGTTGATTATTTTTTTTTACAATGAGTGCAGAAAGGTATAAATTCTCAATGAAATTTTGTTTTGAAATTTCATTTTTTTTTAATTCTCTTAAAATTACAAATAGTAATATATATGAGTATTACCACCAGTCAGGTGATTTCTATTAAACATTGTACTATTGTCTGTATGTCATGTTACTATTGTCTGTATGTCATGTTACTATTGTCAATGTCAGATATTTTTAGTGTTTTAGATATATTAAAGTTAAAGAATATCAATCAGTCAGCAAAATTAAATGCAAAATGTTCAACTGCTAATAAATAAATCATTAATATCCAAGTTCTTTCTATCCAACTTGCTGTGAAACTTGTAACTTTATCTGTGTCTTGACATTACAAACCATTTAATAGGAATACAAATTTGTAAGGGTTCTAAAGAACCTAGTGTTTTGCCTACATTTGCTGTTAAATAGTCGCATGGCCCAACGAAAATGGGGAAAAAATTATTAAAACATTTCCTCTTGATACTACTATCTTTTGATTATAAGAAGCTTCTGTCCAAGTTTGGTAGAAATCCAGGATAGTTTATGAATCTAATAAATGTTTTAAAAACTTTAACTGCAGACTGTATGTTATGTTAACTGGAAGAAAAACTAAGTCCATTTATTAGACATTTTAGAAATAATATGGAAAAACAGGAAATAAATTCTTACAACATTTTCTTCTAGAGTACTAGATACTAGCTTTTAATCATAAACAAGCTTTTTTCCAAGTTTGGTAGGAATCCAGGACTCCTCCGACAAAATAAAGGATGGCCATGTCTCACTTTTGCAACAAAATTTGCAGGCTCGACAAAAATGTAAATAATCATGCTTATGGATTAATGTTTTAGGTACTTCCTTCTTTGGTTGATGGATTATGGAGAAACTGTTTGTCTTTTGTTGGCAGCATGATATATTTGGAGAATTTGGAGGTCAGGTATAAAGTTCAAGGTCAAGAGGTTTATACAGGATATCCATCAGGTTTGTGTTTCTTATTAGTACATTTGTACCTAGAATCATACTTTTGAGAAGCTACATGTTTTTCTTCAAAACATATGTAATCTTAAGGGAGTTCGCTTCTCAGTTTCAAAGTAATTAACTTTTCAAAACACTACAAAACACTAGTTTATATTGATAAGGGATTAATAAAGGAATCCAAAGAGCAAAAAAAATATATAGGTCACTGTGCTTGTTTTCGAGATATTAGCCATTGAAATTTTGGCGGGAAAATATTCTCTCTTGACTTTTCATAGCTTTATCATTGACAAGCTGAAGTTCTCAAAAACTGTTAAAAAGTAATTAAAGTTTTATAAGACTTTTACAGATGGCTTATCATTATACATGTAAAAGATTTACAAAAAGAAAAATGGGGGTCACCGGGCAAATTTTTTCAAGGCATTCAAATGGATAAAACCAGAGGATTCCAAAAATCTGACAAAAAATCCAAAACATGACAAGCCAGCTTCCTTAAATAACCAATTATTATGACCTCATTTCTGATTTCTGGATTTCCTTAATAGACCAGTTTCACATAAACAACTTATCAATGCTGATCTTGAAATCTTATGCATGTTTTAGTTTAAATCCCATGATAATAAACAATATCAATGTGAAAGGGTACGTTTTAATCAATAGTCACCTGGTGAGATTGTACAAGGTTAAACGAGGATTCCACATTACTAAGGTACTAATTGACTTCTTAATTTATGACCTAATACTATGTATATAAAGTGAGCCCCGCTTATTTATCTAATTAATTCTTCCTGTTAAGTGAAGTACCACAGCGTAAATTCGTGACAATAAAAGGTACAATTAAAGCCAGGCGGCATATCAGATTGTATATTACTGCATCCAACAGCACAAGTATTAAAATCTTTTAATGTGTCATTGTTAATAAAGTTGTCTGGTCAATATAAATTTTTGTATTTTGATTTAACTGATGCTCATTTTGCTTGGACATGTAAAAGCAAACACTTCATCAGATGATTGTTTTTTTATGCCCAACCTAAGATAGTAGAGGGGCATTATGTTTTCTGGTCTGTGCGTCTGTCTGTCCTGCTTCAGGTTAAAGTTTTGGTCTAGGCAATTTTTGATGAAGTTGAAGTCCAATCAACATGAAACTTATTACACATGTTCCCCATGATATGATCTTTCTAATTTTAATGTCAAATTAAAGTTTTTACCCCAATTTCACGGTCCACTGAACATAGAAAATAATAGTGCAAAGTTCAGGTTAATGTTTTGGGTCAAGGTAGTTTTTGTTGAAGTTGAAGTCACATCAACTTGAAACTTAGTACACAATGTTCCCTATGATATTGTCTTTCTAATTTTCATTTCAAATTAAAATTTTGACCCCAATTTCACGGTCCACTGAACATGGAAAATGATAGTGTGAGTGGAGCATCCGTGTACTATGGACACATTCTTGTTGGTTATTAACTTGAATACTATTATAGATAGAGATAAACTGTAAACAGCAATAATGTTCAGCAAAGTAAGATCTACAAATAAGTCAACATGACCAAAATGGTCAGTTGACCCCTTGAGGAGTTATTGCCCTTTATAGTCAATTTTTAACAATTTTCATTAATTTTGTAAATTTTTGTAAATTTTATTTTCCTCTGTAACTAAAGGGCCAAGTTTATTATAGATAGAGAAAATTGTAAGTAGCAAGAATGTTAAGAAAAGTAAGATCTACAAACACATCACCATCATCAAAACTCAATTTTGTCATGAATCCATCTGTATCCTGTGTTTAATACATGTATGCACATAGACCAAGGTGAGCGACACAGGCTCTTAAGAGCCTCTAGTTTTAAATCCCAATAGAGTTCTTGAATGTATTTAATAGTTCAGGAATTTCTAATCTGCTTACTATCAACAATATTTCTATAAACTTTAAAAGTCATAAATTTGACTTTGGTTTACAAGTTATCTATTTGGATGAAAATATGACTAAAGATTTGTATTCCTTTATAAATCACTGACTTGATGTCATGGATCTGTATATTAAATTAATTGTCCTGCTTACTTGACTTTCCATTTGTTGCAGTACTATTCATTCCAATGACAGAGTCCCAGTTGCTTTATGAAGTAACAACATTGCTACAGTATACAGATGTACTACAGAATAAATTAGTCCTGAATAATTATTTGAAGTCCTATGTGAAATTTCTTAAGGTTTGTATGAATAATAAATTGAGTTGCAAACTTTGTGCAATAATAAGGGATATGTGGGCATCATCCTGCTTGCCGTGGGAGCAGAACAAATTTAAATGGAACTTACTGATAACACTGAAGTAGCATTTGCCAGCCTGTGTTTCTGTCTTGCCTTACTGCGACAAATAATTGTTTTCTAGAATTATCTTCTAAACTTTACATATATATGCAATGTATCATTATTTTTTGTCTCACCTGCATCAAAAGTCACAGTATGTGAGCCATAGCTATATAACTATCCAGCTGCATGGCTATATAAACTATTTGTAAAAAGCTTTATTTTTGAGAAGTTAGAAGATCTGGATACTTCATATCTTGTATGCAAATACCTTATGTTACCAAGTTTCAGTCTGTCATATGTTTATTGTCCTTGACCTCATTTTCTTAGTTCAGCTACTTCTTGAAAAAATATTTTATATTTTTTTGTCAAGTGAATTTCTCATGAGTAATATGATAACTATATTTGGTATATATATGTCATATGCAACTTCTGTATGTCTGTCAGACAGAATTCACCTGACCTCAACTTCATTGCATGGATCTTTGATCAAGGTTAAAGTTAAGTGATTAAATCCGTTTTCAAATACTATAATCAGTTAATCAACTACATGTGGTGTATGGAATGATTGTAATTGGTACATGTCTGTCTGTCAGATTTTATCTGACTTTGACCTCATTTTCATGTTCATTGGTCACTATTGGTAAATGTTTTTCAAGTACTTAAGGCAATAGATCAGCTTTATATGGTGTATGGAATGATTGTATAAAGGTAGACATGTGTGTATGTCAGGAATCATGACCTTGACCTCATGTTTTTGGATCATTGGTTAAAGTTAAGTGCTGTAGATATCTAGGTGTTACAGATTTCCTGTCATACACTAATTAAGATTTTATTTGGAATAGACAGGTGTTTGCTTTATGCAGGTTTGATTACCGAAAAATACTGTGCTTCCCTGATAGGTTTTTTAGTTTATAGATTTCAAGATGACATGATATTCAGGTAGACCTAATTTAATGGGTTGTTTATGCATCGCTAAAAACAGAATGATACAGAATAAACATGGAATTTATTCAAAAATTTCAAGCACAAGAAATTATACAAATTCCATTATTAAAAATAATTGCAAGTTGAAAAAATAGCCTGTTTTAAACACTTTTAAGTGAGATATTTATTATACCCCTGCTTTAAAAACAGGGGGTATATTGTTTTACTTCTTTCTGTCCATCTGTCAGTCCATCCGTCAGTACATCTGTCCATCCCATGAATATTTTTCGACATTCTTTCTCAGGAACTTCTTGCAAGGATTTCTAAAAATTGGTTTCAGGATTAATATGATATAAAAAAGAAGATGTGGTATGATTGACAGTGAGTCATCTCTCCACAAGAGACCAAAAATGACACAGAAATTAACATTTATACTATAGGTCACTGTACGGCCTTCAACAAAGCTCATACTGCATAGTCAGCTATAAAAGGCCCCGAAATGACAATGTAAAACTATTCAAACGAGAAAACTAATGGCCTAATTATAAGTCAGCTTTACTGAATGATGGGTTTTCAGAATCATCGCTCAAGATGTTCCTGTTAACTGAACACTTGTATCATTTTACACAAGATGGCCAAGTTGAAAATATACGTTGCATCTTTCTCAGGAACTACAATACAAGTATTTCTGAAGATTGATTTCAAGGTTTATACAAATCAGCTACACTGTGTGATGTGTTTACCAAATTTTGGGCCTGGGTATCATCAGTGTGCAGAAGCTTACACTTGTTTGTAGAAGTCATATTGCCTGTTTAAGAAATTTGTTTTGATAGGAATTGAGTGCCATATTTATTGTACTTTTGTTAAGAGTAGGCTGTATGTAAATTCATGTTTTAAATTCAGTTATTAGTTCAGGAATAAAAAATATTTATAACTGAAGCATTTTTAAAAATCAGCTGTAAGGTGTTTTTTTCTTTTTCTTTTAGGAATACATTGTTGTAGAGGATGAAGGAGAAGAAGAAGAAAAAGGATTTTTGTTGTCAGAGGTTTTCTCTCATGTTGTCAGGGGAATATGGTGGATGGATGATTCTGATTCAGATCCTTGCAACGTTTTATTACTAGATATTGTCTGCAGCATGGAAGATATGTTCATTGACTCGGAAGAGAAAAGAGTTCTCATTCAAAATATAGCAGATTGTGTTCATTTCATTAGAAATAAAGACACCCGATCAATGGTTAATAAAAAGTTGAAAGATATTTTGAAAAATTTGTATGATTGAAAATAAAATCATTAATAATTTTACAGCATTCCTGACGCAATTGGAAGCAGTACCTCTGGCCAAGGGAAGCCAGTTGAAATGGTACGGAATTGCTGGTAAAATGTCGTCTATTTTTGGGAAGAAAGTTAAATGAACACACAACCTATACACAGCCTGACAACTTATTGTATAATTTGTTCCACTGTGCAAGAGGACAAACACATCTTGGCAGAATAATTTTAACAAACATTTTCACAACAAAAACATTTTATTTTAATTTCTTTTTATAGTTTACTTACATACTTACAATGAACTTTCACTTTCAGTTGCTATTTATAACACTAATTACCATAGTAACATTGTGACGTTTAAATTTTTAACCGGATTTTTGTGACAAAAATGTCGGTTATTGATTTGGGGATGTACGGCAGTCGGGCGGCTGGGCGGGCGGCAACCAAATGTTGTCCGTGCATTTACTCATGAACCTTTCAACCAATGCTTTTCAAATTTTAATATGTTGTTACAGACAACAAAATTAAGGTCAAGTTCAATAATGACGATTTTGACTTTTACCGTTCAGGAGTTATGGTTCTTGAAATATTGAAAAATGGCATTTCCAGTCGTGTCCGTGCATTTACGCATGAACTGTTCAACCAAAGCTTCCCAAATTTTAACATGTTGTTACTAATGACAAAATGGAGGTCAAGTTCAATAATGACGATTTTGACTTTTACCGTTCAGGAGTTATGGTTCTTGAAAGATTGAAAAATGGCTTTTCCAGTCGTGTCCGTGCATTTACTCATGAACTGTTCAACCAAAGCTTTTCAAATTTTAATATGTTGTTACTGATGACAAAATGGAGGTCAAGTTCAATAATGACGATTTTGACTTTTACCGTTCAGGAGTTATGGTTCTTGAAAGATTGAAAAATGGCATTTCCAGTCGTGTCCGTGCATTTACGCATGAACTGTTCAACCAAAGCTTCCCAAATTTTAATATGTTGTTACTGAATACAAAATGGAGGTCAAGTTCAATAATTACAATTTTGACTTTTACCGTTCAGGAGTTATGGTTCTTGAAAGATTGAAAAATGGCTTTTCCAGTCGTGTCCGTGCATTTACTCATGAACCATCCAACCTAAGCTTTTCAAATTTTAATATGTTGATACTGATGACAAAATGGAGGTCAAATTTGATATTGACGATTTTCACTTTCACCGTTTATCAGTTATGGTTCTTGTGATATTGGCAGGACACAAATAAATGTTAATAAATCCGGTTTGCTGTTGTTGTGACAGCCTCTTGTTACCACATGATTTTGTACTTCAGCATGATTTTATGTATTGTTTTTATCCTGATGACGGTGCCCTAGGCACCGAAACATGTTGATTAATAAATCTTTGCAGCAGTCCTAAAGTGTTGTTGTTATAATAAATCGAGAATGGAAATGGGGAATGTGTCAAAGAGGCAGCAACTCGCACATAGAACAGACAACAGGAGAAGGTCACCAATCGGTCTTCAATGCAGCGAGAAACTCCCGCACACCGAGGCGTCCTTCAGCTGGCCCCTAAACAAATATCTTTACCAGTTCAGTGATAATGGACGTCATACTAAACTCCAAATTACACACAAGAAACTAAAATTAATATTTATACAAGACTAACAAAGGCCAGAGGTTCCTGACTTGGGACAGGTGCAAAAATGTGGCGAGGTTAAACATGTTTTTTGAGATCTCAACCCTCCCCCTATACCTCTAGCCAATGTAGAAAAGTAAACACATAACAATATGCACAGTAAAATTCAGTTCAAGAGAAGTCTGAGTCCGATGTCAGAAGAGGTGACTAAAGAAAATAAAGAAAATGACAATAATACATAAATAACAACTGAAATACCATCAGTTACTAAAATGCTGCTCCAGACCTCAATTAAACTAATTGAAAGATTATGTCTTCATCATATGAATATCAGGCACAATCCCTCCCGTCAGGGGTTGAATGTTATACCATCATAAAATATATGAGAAGAACATAACCCGTGTCAGGCCAACAACTGGTTTTTAAATGTGTAATTCCGATGCAAGGACCCTATAAGTGAATCAATATTAAAGCCAAAATATGCAATCTTTAATGACCTGACAACAGTATCGTAACTATATTCCTTCTTAATAAGTCTTTAAAGGTTTTGTTAGCTTCTGAGGTGAATACTGACATTTTAAGAATATTACCATAAAAGATTGGATGTGAAATACCTGAACATATAAGATGTCTGCATGTTGAGTTATATTTTTGAATGATGTCCTTGTACCCATGATAAAATTTAGTAAATGTTTTGACTAGTTTGTGATATTGAAAACCCTGATGTAATATTTTTTAAGTTGATATATTTATAAGTTGAGATATATAAACACCATAAGATGGTGACAAGGGAATGGCACCATCTAAAAATGGATAATTAACGATAGGAAATGAAAAATTATCTCTTTTATCACAAATTTTTGTATTAAGCTTTCTGTTAATGATATAGATATCAAGATCGAGGAAAGGGCAGTGGTCATTTTTAGTATTAGCTTTATTTAAAGTAAGTTCAACAGGATAAATTTCTTTAATATACATACTGAAGCCATCATTATTGAGAGCCAATATATCATCCAAATATCTATAAGTATTATTAAATTTTTGTATAAATGTTGTTTCGATGGGTCTTTGCTGATTTTAGTCATAAATTGTAACTCATAGCAATACAAAAACGGGTCTGCAATAAGTGGTGCACAGTTAGTTCCCATTGGAATTCCGATAACTTGACGATATACGGAATCTCCAAAGCGAACAAAAATGTTATCTAGTAAAAATTCAAGGGCAGATATAGTATCAAAGCATGTCTAATTGACATAGTTCTTTTGTTTATTGCTACTAAAAAATGACCTAAAAGAGTTTGAAAATATGTATTCCCATTCTGACTTTTTGAATACCCATTTAATTAGGTGTGTGAACTTTTTCTTAATGAGAATATGAGGAAAAGTGGTAAATAGGGTAGAAAAATCAAAACTTTGAACAGATTCAAAATCACCAATTTAAGCATGCAACTTCCAACGAGTTTTTGACACTCCAAAAGTAATTAATTCCACTATTTTCAAAGGCCTTATTTGAACAATTTATTATCAGGTTTTTGATTGTACCAAGTGTACTATAAGAAGAATAGACAATTTAGTAGTGGAACAATGGCTTGAAGACGAAATAAATCTATATTTATAAGTTGTTTTGTGTAGCTTCGGAAGCCAGTACATAGTAAGAACTTTCATTGTTTTTGGTTCTGCTTGTAAAGAGGAAGCTAAAAGATTATGTTTGTTACAGATGTCGTTTTCCGAAAATGGCTTCAGTTGGAATGTTGGTGAATTGGTGATTTCTTTTTTCAGAACCTCAATGTAAGAGACTTTCTACATTTTAAAAATAATTAAAAATAACTATATGCTAGTACTTAACTTTATTTTTTAATTGTAATTTTGCTTAGTTTCTTCAAGGTTTTACCTATTCTAAACAAAATATGTTTAACCCAGCTGCATTTTTACAGCTGTTTAATGTTGTTAACCACGAGCCTTTGTTATTCTTTTATTTTTAAATTTTGGTTTATTTGTACGGTCAGGGTTTATTGTGGTGCCCATTTCACTGAACTGTATACATTATTGTTTAGGGGCCAGGTGAAGTTGGCATCCAGGTATAGAATTTTCTACGATGAAGACTTTTTATATGACAGCAAAAAGTTTGCATTTGTATATTGCTATCCTGTTATCATCATCATCATCCTAAGATACATTTGGTTACCTCACAATTTCGTTAGTTTAAGTAAATGGATCTATGAAATTTTACCAGAAGGTTCAATACCACTATAGGAAGGTTTGCAATGAGTTAGGGGGTTATGGTACCAATAACTGATGAATGAGAGGCTCTTAATTAGTAGAAAGGTACATGTAAGCTGTATCACTTTAGCAATAGATAACTAACAGTAGGGGAAAAGTTGCATGTCTGAATATTTTTTTTCCCACAAGAAATCATAGTATTCTACATATTAAACATGGGCATTTCAACTTGTGTAACTTGTTAGCCATAATATAAGAAAGCTGACCTTGACCTCATTTCATGGATCAGTGAACAAGGTTAAGTTTCGGTGGTCAAGTCCATATCTCGGATACTATAAGCCATAGGTCTAGTATATTTTGTTGATCTGGCTCATAAGTGTTTCTCGTTTTTGTTGAGCCTGCGACTTTAGACGTAAGGATAACTAACTTCTTAAAAGCTTTATATTTTAGAAGGTAGAAGACCTAGATGCTTCATTCTTTGTAAATGGCTGCCTTATGATATGAAGTTTCCGTCTGTCACTTGTTCATTGTCCTTGACCTCATTTTCATGGTTCAGTGACTACTTGAAAAAGAGTTGATAATTTTTTAAATGTTAATTTCTCTCTTATTATGAGTAATAGGATAACTATATTTGATATGTGTGTTCTTTGCAAGGTCTTCATGCCCGTCAGACAGTTTTCACTTGACCTCAACCTCACTTCATGGATCAGTGAACAAGGTTAAGTTTTGGTGGTCAAGTCCATATCTCAGATACTATAAGCAATAGGTCTAGTATATATTTGGTGTATGGAATGATTGTAAGGTGAACATGTCTAACTGGCAGGTGTCTGACCTTGATCTCATTTTCATGGTTCAGAGGTCAAAGTTAAGTTTTTGAGTTTTGGTCTTTTTTTCTAATACTTTATGCAATAGGTCAACTAAATTTAGTGTATGGAAATATTTTACGATGTACAAATCAGTCTCATAGGTTTTATTTGACCTTGACCTCATTTTCACGGTTCATTGCTCAGTGTTAAGTTTTTATGGTTAAGATTGTTTATTAGGGTCCCGCCAAAGGCGGTCCCCTATAGTGATCAGTCTGTCCGTCCGTCCGTCCGTCTGTCCGTCCGTCTGTTCGTCCGTCCGTCTGTCCGTCCGTCCGTAACACTTTGTGTCCGCTCCATATCTAGAGAACCATTATGATTTCATACTTTATACTTTACATGTTTATTAACCACCACCAGAGGGCGTGTCATGATGTATGTACAACTTCCTAGGTCAAAGGTCAAGGTAAAAAAACTTTGGTTTCAGTTGACAACCCTGTGTCCTGTGGTGAAGATCGTGTCCGCTCTATATCTTGAGAACCGTTATGATTTCAAAGTTTATACTTGACATGTATATGAACCAACACCAGAGGGTGTGTCATAATTTATGAACGACTGCCTAGGGCATAGTTCAAGGTCAAAAACTTTGGTTTCAGTTGACAACTCCATGTCCTATGGTAAAGATTGTGTCCGCTCTATATCTTGAGAACCGTTATCATTTCAAAGTTTATACTTGACATGTATATAAACCAACACCAAAGGGTGTGTCATAATTTATGTGCAACTTCCTAGGTCAAAGGTCAAGGTCAAAAACTTTGGTTTCAGTTGACAACGCCATGTCCTATGGTAAAGATCGTGTCCGCTCTATATCTTGAGAACCTTTATCATTTCAAAGTTTATACTTGACATGTTTATAAACCAACACCAAAGGGTGTGTCATAATTTATTTACAACTTCATAGGTCAAAGGTCAAGGTCAAAAACTTTGATTTCAGTTGACAAACCCATGTCCTATGGTAAAGATACAATTTTTTAATGCACATTATTCACAGCGGGGCCCACAGAGATGGCTCCCATCTCAATGATATCTAGTTAGATACTATAAGCAATAAGTCAACTATATTTCATGCATAGATTGATTGTAAAGTGTACATGTCTGTCTGGCATGGTTCAACTGACCATGACCTCATTTTCATGGTTCATTGGTCAATGTATAGTTTTCTTAGCTAAGTGTGTTTCTTAGAAACTATAAGCAATAGGTCAACTATATTTGTTGTATGGAAGGATGGTAAGCTGTACATGTCTGATGGCATGGTTCATCTGACCTTGACCTAATTTTTATGAGTTATTGGTCAATGTTTAGTTTTCTTGGTTAAGCCTGTTTCTTAGAAACTATAAGCAATAGGTCAACTATATTTAGTGTATTGAATGATTGTAAGGTGTACATTTATTTCTTGTTTGATTTATATGACCTTGACCTCATTTTCTTGGATCCTGAACGTTAAGTTTATGTTATAGTTGTAGTTGAGCATTATATTTAGGACTATCAACATAATATCTATGATTAGTAAAGAAGGCAAGACATTTCAGCGTGTGCACTCTTGTTTATATAGATTAGACTGTTGGTTTTCCCTTTTGAATTGTTTTACACAGTAATTTTTCTGGCCTTTTGTAGCTTGTTGTTCGATCCAAGATTTCTTTTGAAGACCGTAATTTGACCTATAATGGTTTACTTTTATAAATTGTGACTTGGATGGAGAGTTGACTCATTGGTATTCATACCACATCTTACAACTACTTAAAATCAATAAAAAATATAGTTTGACTGATACTGTTTAGTAAGCAGCATCAGCATATAAATATGCATGAAGTTATTTCTATGATAACTTGGAATAACATAGGGATTTTTTTTTTTTCATTTAACTAACACTTAGAATTTTTTGAGATAATTGTAATTCAATGGAACATAAACTTATGTAAAGGTTTTTTTCCAGACAACATTGAGATAAATTAACATGAAAAAGGAATGTTCTGTCATTTCTTTTCACTATTGTCTTCTCTTTGTTATATCTTTTTTTCTGCTACGAACTGTGCTATTCGGCGAGTTATGGGGTTTTATTCAATAAAAAGGGTGATTTTCAAGTTTTCGGACAAAAGTTTCAAAGTGTTTTGAGCAGTTATTATGAAACTTTGGTGACTGGTTTCTATTCAGAAAACTTTTCTGTAGATTTTCATGAATTCAGATATAACTTCGAGAAGTTATTGAATATTATTCTTTGAAAAGGGACTTGCGTATCATGACGGCTCATGGCGCAGCTATTTATTACTACCATGAGATTATGACTTCTGAATAACAAACTATATAAAACTTCCCCATATACGAAAACCAACTCAAGCAAAAAACATCTGCTCACCAAATATACCCCTGCATGCATGCTGAAATATTTATTAGTTGAGTTTGGTTTCGTACACCATAAGTCAGCATTTTCGTAAGAAGCATGATTTTGAAACAAGTTTTATTGTAACAATATCTTTTACTTTAATAACATAACGAAATCTACATTTTGAAATACTTGAATATTAGAACTTTGTCATTAGGTTCCTTGACATTGTCAGTAAACTTTGTCAGGCCATTACCAGATGGTCTGTATGAAGCTACTATTACTGTTCTGTCGTTTCCTATAGCTTTACCCATTCCCATTTCCTTTGTGTCTTTCCATACCATTTGACTAAAATGTCCATAACCTGAAGTAAATAAGTTACCGTTTTACAGCAGGTGAGGATCCATGAATTTGAAATTTAAAGGCGGTGCCTGGTAAGTCGAAATTATACATTTTTCAACTCATTCGGTATTCAATAGCTTTCAGCTGCTACTCAAGTCTGTATAAAACGTCACTAGTGTCTGAGCAGACAGTTGATAAAGGGTTGTGTCAAAGAACGTCAGAACATTTTGTTCTTCAAGTTCTAAAAATGTTTATCGGAAAATACCAAGACCTTGTTGATAGATATTCCGTATCAAATTCACAAGTAATAAATGATGGTCATGAAGTATAGATTCTAGGTATTGACGTTCTTGATAGTCTAAATCACGTGTTATAGTGTCTTTTATATTTGTCTTTGTATATTTTATTCTTTACTTTTAAGGGCATACGATACAGTTACAGGGAAGGTAATGACGTTGCTAACGTAAAATGTTATTTTCGCGACGTCAAACTGTGACATATCGGGAAAAGATGCATTTTTCGACTGATTTTTATCCTTCAAACTGATTTAATTTGAAAACTAGTTCATGGACCCCTATTTTTTAAAACAGCAATTTGTTTCATTTTGCAAGGAGATTATGTGACCCAAATTTTATAAAACTGTAAATAGCGCAATTTTTTCAATTTTGATAAACATGCAGCAAAAAATGACGTTTTTTCCTCTATCCATGAACATTTGATAAATATAGAGTTATTTCGGAATAAAAATTGCATAATTTTTAATGATACTTATAAAATACAGAAATTACCGATTATTTAACAAAAAACATTTTGTGTTTATCTTTTAAAACAAAAAAGTTATGTCTTTCTTTCGAAAAAGAAAATACGGACACAAATCTGAATTTTGAGCAAATATACAAAATTTCAAACTCATTTTACTCAAAAAGTAGCCCATGACGGTATATTTTTTATTACATATTTGATTTAAGGAGGTAAAAAATAGCCTATATGCAAATGTTCATCAACTTGTAAATACAGGTTCAAAACTGTATCGTATGCCCTTAAGTCAATTTTGTGTACATACTTTTGGCGTGAAGCCCTACGTATTTATGCATCTATTCTCGCCTTTGTGTTATTGTGCTATGGTCGTTTTTGTATTCTTGTCTTTCATTTTCGCTAATGCACTTTATGAGCGTCTAAATGCCATTTTGTTTTTCTTCGTTTGAATAGTGATTTGTTTTATAGTGATTTTAAGATTATTACACAATGTTGACTGCTGTACCTTAATTTTTGACATTTTTACCTATTATGTTTCTTTGTTTTGCTCACACATAGTTGTCAATAAAATGAAATGCTACATAACTGTCATACAAACGAGAGGTTTAGCTAGCTATAAAACCAGGTTTAATCAACAATTTTCTACATAATGAAATGCATGTACCTAGTCAGGAATATGACCATTGTTTTAACACAACATATCTAGCATGCCAAAAGATTGTCATCCCATTGTTTTGCAAGACTTTTTTTCTACTTTGAACTAAATGTTCCTGCCACAGTTCAATATTTTATGATAACTATATGTTGCCATGGGTACACAAAAGATTTTTGACCATGGTACATGATGTAACCGTTGAGAAATAAATCTATGTGAGATATAGTAACTGATTACATTACAAACAGCTAGCTTGATTTATAAGGACGTCTTGAATAGAAGATGGATAAAGTGCTACCAAAGTTCATAGGAATATATGACATTATTACCGACACATTATCAAGAATAAATGATACTAGTATGCTTTGAAACAAAGCATCAGATATCAATGATAACACGGTCTTTGATTTAACCAGGTAGGGCGTTGATATTTATTTTCTAACTGTATAGAGTGCTACCAAAGGTCATAGGAATATATGACATTATTACCGACACATTATCAAGAATAATGTCACTTTTAATCTTTGAAAAGAAGCATCAGATATCAATGTTAACAAGGTTAAAGTCTTTGGTTTTACCAGGTAGGGAATTGATATCATGGGGTCCCAAACTCGGAGTCGATGGCAGATCCTTTATTATCTCTGTTTATCTGCAGCTTATTCACTTGATAGACTAAAGCCGCTTGACGTTCTGCATAGACACTTGTCTACGGTTGAAGACTGGATCCAGATGTTTTTAAAAAGATGTGGTATGGTTGCCAATGAGACAAATCTTCACAAGAGACCAATTGACACAGAAATTAACAGCTATAGGTCACCGTACGGTCGTCAATACTGAGCAAAACCCATACCGCATAGTCATGGCCCCGAAATGACAAATTTAAAACAATTCATACGAGAAAACTAGTGGCCTAATCTATGTACAAAACAAGAATGTGTCCTCAGTACGCGAATGCCCCACTCGCACTTTCATTTTCTATGTTCAGTGGACCGTGACATTGGGATAAAAACTCTAATTTGGCATTAAAATTAGAAAGATCATATCATAGGGAACATGTGTACTAAGTTTGAAGTTGATTGGACTTCAACTTCATCAAAAACTACCTTGACCACCTGAAGCGGGACAGACGGAGGGACGAACGGACGCACAGACCAGAAAACATAATGCCCCTCTACTATCGTAGGTGGGCATAAAAATGAATGAATGAAAATATGTAACACAGCAACAAACGACACCAACTGAATTCCAGATACAGACTTGGGACAGGCACTTACACACAAAATGTGCTGGGGTTAAACATGTTTTCGGAATCCCAAACCCCCTTAACCTTAGACAGTGGTGTAACAGTACAACATGAAAACGAACTATAAAAATAAGATGGAAAAGGCTTAACTCATCAGATTGATATAAATAGAAATGCCTCTAGCAAAAATAGAGTGGACGTGACCGGGTACTTGTATATCCGAAAGAAAAACCCCACTTAAGTAAAGATCTAAGAGTACTCTTAGCAACTGACAGCTAGTCCAAATCCAATAACAACTAATAAAAAAAAAGCATGCATCTAAGAATAAATTATAAATCATTAGTAAACATATCCAACATCCAATGGATTTAGTGTAAAGACGGAACAATATGACCTTGTGCAAGGTCGACAGATTGTAGATTCCTGAATGTGTATAATTATGTATATCACAATTGATTTAGTTTGCTTTTTATTTACTGATTACAAAATCAATATTAATACTCCAATAAAAAAATTAAAACAATAACGTCAAAACTGTATCAAAATACCTTTAATTATTTCTAATGGAGGTGGTTCCCTTCCAAAATATGGTTGGTAGATATCGACCCCGCTGTACCATTCTTTTATGATATCTTCAGCTATAATTATAGTGATGAACTTTAGTAGTCACATAGCACGAAAAATTGGATCATACGGTTAACCATTTTATAGGTGATGTTAATTATGCCATTGCATGTTTATTTATGCTTTTGCATTAAGATTTATTCATTCAAACTAAAAAAAATCGACAATTTTGTGCTTGACTATACATATTTTCGAACATCCTGGCACTTTAAATTTCTAGGTGGTAAAATTCTCGGGATTTTACCTCAAACTCTATGGGAAAATACAATTTTTAATTCCAATTTAAAACCAAACGGTTTCCTTTTTACACGAATAAGAATAACCAGCAAGATTGCAGAGCTATTGTAGAAATAACTCAGTTTTGCTTTCTCAGTTTGTGTCCTGGATTTCAGTTTTAAAAAAGATGGGTTTTTTTTCACAATGTCAAAATATTCAGTGTTTGACTCATGTAAACCGTTTTTAAGGCACGAAATACAATAGAAAAATCGAATACGTCTGCAGATGGTTCGTTTCTTAATTTAAATCGTCTTCCTCCAATGATATAGTCAGCTGTTTGTTTCAACGGTTAGATAAAACTGTACTGACGTTAAATATAGCTAAAGATCCTTGCTTGTGCTTTGTCAAGTAAAGGTAAAGATAAAGAGCATACGTTTCAAAAGAGGTAGGCTCAAAAAGTTCTCTCATACTACATAAAACCTTATACCTTATATAAAGAGAGTCGTGGTGTAGTGGTTAGTGCATCGGACTACTAACACAACGGTTCCTGGTTCAATTCCCGTCTGTGATAAAAATTTCCGGGACTGAATTTTCGGCTCTCCCTTGACACCATTTGCGAGTATGGTCTTGAGGAAACGATGATAGTCCGTCGGACAGGGACGATAAATGGCTGACCCGTGTTAAGAGAGAGCCATATCTCTTGCACGTTACTTGTAGATTTCGAAAAAGAGCAGGCTAATGCCGCTACAAGGCAGTACTCGCACCAGCAAAGTGGAAAGGGATTAATATAAGTTGCAAAACTTGTTTCCCAATCCACTATAAATAAATACGTTTAAATTAAACTAAAACCTTATACCTGAGTAATCGACGGCGTAATTCTCGTAGGAATCTTTTACAGTTATATTCTGTCCGATATTCTTTCTTCTAAGATGCTGGACCTCAGGCGTGTCTTGATTTGTCTTAACTAAATACTCCGCCCATTCCTGTGCATGCTGGACTAGATCTTTTGCAAACTTTAACGGTGGAACGTCATGTTTGCGTCTTATGGTATTGTGTAGGATCAAACCTTCAGAGGTAAATTGTTTGACGCTTGGGTATTGAGGACTGCATCCGAAACAACTCATTCTGAAAATGACAATATTGAGATGAGTATATGATCATTGTGGTGGTCCACATTACAACTGAATTTGATTTAAAATATTAATAAACGAAGTCGGTGAACATATAATCATATTTTAGATCATTAAAACGAAAATGTATGTGTCAAAAACTTTTTCGGTTTTAGGAAATCTAATACTGTAACAATGGATTTAATATTGGAAATTTCATGTTTTTTAAATAAATTTAGGAGCGTTTGTCGCCGAATGCGAGTGCTTTCTATACAAATGCTCACCTATTTCGAAAGTATTCAATCAGTTATTTTTCAGAGAATAGAAGAGATAAATGCATTTTTTTTCGATTTTCAGCAAAGTTTAGTTCAACGAGCCAAAGTTGTACTCCGAAATTGTTATAAATGAATAAGAACTCATTTTAAAACTGTTGGATATGTTTTTTTTTTCAAGGAGGACAAAAACAACTTACGAAAAAAGACAAAAATAATGTACAGATTTGAGCTAAATTTATCATTTTTATCCTGTTTAAAGTGTCAATTATTCAAAATAAAAAAAATCTTACAAATAATATCAAAGGAATTTAAATTAATCATGACATTAGTAGCTCAGATAAGATGCCATTATAAAAAATTCTAATTCCTTATAACATAAGGATATTCAGAATTCCTTTCAGATAATCTATAAATGAGAACGCATGGTGGCGAATTAAAAATAGATGACTATAATATTGTGGATGAAATGGAGGGAAATTACACGTATATTCCGAGATGTATGGCTTTGCTATTTACATTTGATTGATTGCACATGATACATACAACTATAGGCTACCGTACGGAGTTCAACAATGAGCAAAACCAAAACCTCCTCGACCAAAATCTTTAACCTGAAGCGGGACGAACGAACGGCGAAAGATACAAAAGGAACAGTCAAACTCATGCATAGATCAAAAAAAAAACTGCAAACGCCATGACTAAAAAGGAAAACGACAAACCAGGGCCGTAACTAGCCCCTTTTAATACTGAGGCAAAATGTATTCGCCGAGCGTAGCGAGGCGAAAAAATTTTGGCGAGGGGTCTGGGGTGAAGCTCTGAGAAAAATAACGCAAAATCGTGCATTCTGAGCGTTTCCCGGACTCTTTCTTACATAGAAATGCAAATCATTTTTAACTATTTTTTCGACAATATTCTGATCTCAAAGCAAAAACATAGATTCATTGTTATTTTAGACTTTAAAGTTTTAGGGAAATTCAAAACATTAAAAGACCGACATGTAGGATAAAGCAAAAATCGTAATTCTCTTAATCATTAATACCGGATCTGTCTGTCTGTTCTTGTCTTGTATTGTGCTGACTTGAGATTTTTTTATGGCTAGATTTTAAAAATATAGTGACAGTCATTAGTGCAGTAATATACGTTAAATACTAGTACTGCTCAAGTCGACACTAGGGACCATATTGACCTAGTTTTACGGAATTTATGATTCTTTCATTATTGAAGACCCTCCAGCAACTATCAAGAAGAAGAACAGGAATAAAAACTTTGACCATTGATCATTTGTATTTTTTTCTATACATTGACATTGTGTGCGATTAGCTCCCGTGCACGTGTACTTCATATTCCTTTATTTTCTGTTAAAGGGTCTGAACACGACTTAATGCAAATTTAACCCTTGAATGTAAAAGGTCATATGGCAATACATTGATGTTTTTTTTTTCAACAAATGATTTGATACCGGGAAATTGGTGGTCTTACTTTAATTTAAACCATGTCAGCTATCTAGTTTTATCCACAGGCGCTTTGGTATATGATACAGTTATTTTTTTTTTTTAATTTTTTTTTTTGTTGATTAAGATATTCAACTTTCTATATTTATAATACATATCTATCACTTCTGTGCATATCTCACCTACAGAAAATACCTAATTTTGCAATCCATACTAAGAAAAATTGGGTATGGTTTTATATACAAGAAAGACAGTTTCGTATTCTTTGATATCAAGTTCAATTCTCTATGCAGAATTTGAAACGACCACTTTTTTTTGCGTCCAGTAGCATCGTATTTTCTCGCATAATGCATGGACATCGGTGGACATGCTACATTACACAGTGTGACACGTTTACAAATGAAAATCAACACTCAGACTAGTCATTAAGTAGGACAATAAATGAACAAAAGACAAACCCGGGACACAGAAGTACAAACAATAGACCATCAACTCTGAAAACCAAAAGTAAAATAGAAACATGGATTATACGAAAAATATGCAGGGGCGACATCAGAGAGTGAAGAGAACTTGCTTCTTGCAAGACACTTTCAGTGAAAACAATTTGATATGAAGACAATATTTTGTTTTAGTTTGTATTTTTTTATGAAATTTTAAACATGAGGCATTTGCCTCATTTGCCTCAATGTAGTTACGGCCCTGCAAACAAACAAACAATACTACACAAGACACAACATAGAAAACTAAAGAAAAATGAGCCCAAACCCAAAACTTGGAGTAAACATGTCTGTGAACGCTCAACACACTATCATTTTCTGTGTTCAGTGGACCGTGAAAATATTTGATGAAATTGAAGTCCAATGATCAACTTGAAACCAACATATACGTCCTTGTTGAAACTTAGTATAAAACATGTTCCCTATGACATGATCTTTCTAATTTTAGTGCCAAAACCGTATAGTCAGAAATAAACGGCCCAACATAGCAAAATATGAAACAATTTAGATAAAAAAAAACAAAAAAAACAGCCGGATAATGGCCTAACAACCAACGAAAATAATAAGATGAAACAAACCAACCAACGATAACCACTGAATATTAATAAACGTTTACTGACTCAAACATTAAACGAGCCTGTAGTAAGTATGTTTATTCTAAATATCTGATCTGTAAAACTATAGATCTTAGTATATACATTTGTACATTAAGTTCCCTTCATAAATTCGTCATTTAATTCGGTACTGTACAGTAGTCATGATTGATTTTGATGATAATTTTCTTACAGGGAAATAAAATGTAAATCTTACCTTCTGCATGTTAGTTTTCATTAATAAATACAAATGGTAACATACTGCACACTTCATGCGTCTATGAATAATTATAGATCACTGTCAATATCAGATTTCACAATCTTTTACTCATTTGAAACATAATACTTGACTAGTTACAAAAGTTATTGTTTTATTAGTTTTTATGCTACAGGAACAAAATTGGGACATATATTTATCGCTATACGTTTGCGTGCCGTCCGTGCGTCAATTAGTAAGAAGTCAATTGATTAGGGGTCGTTGTTTGTAATTTAGTGCGTCGTTCTAAATCTCGTATCGTCAATTTTTGTTGGTAGTAGGATATACTGAAATTGAATGTGTATAGTTACGATCACTTCCGGTGCTTTCGAAAAGGATCCAAAGCACTGGAAATTATAGGATTTTTAAATGGCAGCAATGATACATTTACTACAAATTCGTGACAAATAATGAAAAGACAACACTTCTGTGACATTTGCATTTGTCTTACCATGATGTCATTGTACATTTAGTTGAAAAGCAAAAGGTACAACTCGGACAGGTCTACCACAGCTTTCATAAGCCGTAGCTTACAATACAAGTCCCCTCGTGCATTCATAGATTTATAAGATACTAGTCATATTTTTCAGCTTCGATATAAGAGTGTGAAAAACTAAAAAGTTTGTTAATATGAGGCAGGCATTACCTGTGAATGGGGGCGAAGTTTGTTTAAATTATTTTTTTTGTATTTTAAATATTTGTTAAAAAAAAAAGATACGGAAATACCGTAACGTTTCCGATTTTGGTTCTGTTGTTAGGGATTTACTTGTGACGTTATTTAAGTTATGACGTCATGTTCAATGTAAACAAAGAAACGAAATGCATCAGGTTGGCCTAACGTTTATTCATACCAAAGTCAAAGAATGATTAAAAATGAAATATTGGTATTGTGTTCCTTGAGTTCCTATATTTTACTACACTAATCAAAGTCTCACGACAACAACACCGGAAGAAGGAAGTAGAGTTATGTGTTCTGCGCAGATCCGGAAATTAAAAAACACGACAAAAAAAAAATTGAACGATTTTGAGTTCATTAGTACAATGAAAAATTCGGGAAATTTTCCCGATTTTTTTTTTTTTTATTGAATTTTCTACTGTAATAGGGGACTTCGTCCCCATATTAAAGTGACTAACATGTTTAAGTTATACTGTCACTTTCAGGTGTTGCGAATCCATGGCAAATCGCCCCACTTGCAAATAGACCACTTTCGAGTTCATCCGTCACCGGAAAAAACTCGTCAATTATGCACGCCTTTATGACGTCATTAACCAGATAGAGGAGGTCACCTGTATCCCTGCACTATTAACGTTCACCAAGCGTCTTAGTGATCGTCATTGTGTAAGATAAGCTAGAAATACTATTTGTTTTGTAGGTACATGTACTTAATCACAATCTCCTAATGACAACAATGCTGATTGTCAATTATGAGAATTCAATTTGCCGATTAATTTCGTACAATATAGCATTATAGTTTTCGAACCACTTGCTCAACATTGGAACAGAAGTGACAACGCACCTAAACGCACAAATGACGTTCACTAAAACTAAAGTTTTTGATGGAAATGCATCGAACTCGAAAGTTGTCTATTGTCCCACACCAAATTGCCCCGCTTCTTCACCAACTAGCCCTACTTTTGAAAAACAGTGAAATCCCATTGAGCATAGGTTGGATAACTTGCCCCACTTATGAAAAAGATTAAAGTCCCACTGAAATAAGGTCTGCCAAACTTGCCACACTTATGACAAATAGATAAACCACGATGAATTTAGTAATGCCAACTCGCCCGACTTATGAAAAAAGATGCAATCTCGTATATTTATGTTAAAAAATACCACACATTCTTAAAGGGAAAATTCACGATTTTTTACTTATGGTTTAAATATGTTCATTATGACATAATATATATATTCACAAAGTTTTATCGCTATATGTGCAGTAATAAAGGAGAAATTCAATAATTAATGAAAAAATATTAACTACTTCCTGTAGGTCGTGACGTTTTCTCCCGGTTTTTGCATGCCGGGATTTAAAATACAATCATTAAAAGTCTTGGTTTTTAACTATATTTTAACGTAATCGTAAGCGCGCCGATGACTAATGCTATATCTAATAACCATCTGATAATAAGAAAATAAGACGCACAGATGTGCAGTTGTACACATTCATGAGATAATTTTTCTATATTTCCCTAAATATTTCGATTTATTTTTGTAGACAGCACAAGAAATTTTTATTATTATTATTTTGCTTTAACATGTTTAATATATGCTTTTTCATACTGATAAAGTGAATAAATTGAAGTATATAACTTTAAACTGTTCAGACAATATATAGGTTTACGCTTATTGACCTTTTACTATCTACGTTATTACTAAGTTGATGCGATTTGTGTATTATTCTCCGACAAGACTTGTGAAGGTAAAATGTTATTTCAAGATTGGTAATTAGCTTGGCCTCTAGGGCACTCCGTGCCAGGTGCGACTGTCTATTCGGATCAGTGGATTATAAGACAGGAGGTCACGTTTAATACACAAATTTAAAATACATTTTCAAGGTGTTGACAAATACAAGTGAATCGCCGTGGAATTATTTAATTATATTTGATGCTATTATTTTATTTGAATTCAAATAAGTAACTAAACTAAAAAATGAACCGGTTAAAGTATGGAAATTAAATTTAGTTTTCGGAATAAAATGATATACACTCTTATGAATTTATTTATGTTTTTTAAAAAGGGAAAATAGAACTAGTTTTACAAAAGCATTTTAATTGTCTTATAAAGGCAAAAAATGTACGGGAACACTTAAATTTAGACATTTGAAAGCCATGATCAAAGAAAGGTGTACCTGTATTACATTTTTACTTCTAGCGTTTGGCATCAGATTTTAGCTGAGACTACTATAACACAGTCTCAGATTTAAGTGAGGTCGGAAGGGTTAATCTTATGAAAAATAATTATCTGATATCATTTGGATTATGGAAGGAGCTATACTATAAAAATACATAGATTTATTACCAATACACTCGAGATCAAAGGTTGTTAATTTTGCTGTTCAAGTTAACTTTTACTCACATATTTTTATATTTTGATTTGCATGTGACAGTTTTTTCAGATCTCTTATCTCATTATGACCTTCATGAAAGAGAATTTACATAAAAACTGTTAAAGGCTCATATTGACTTTTTTCTGAAATGACTGTTTTTACACCTCAAAAACTTACACAGAAAAACACAGCCAATTATTAGGAGGACTGAACTATTCAGTTTGATACAAAGTCGGCCATTTGAATTTTGCAAAGGTCTAGAAAACTTGGCAGGGCTCGAAAGTATATTTATTCCACCTTACAGAAGTTCCACTGGAAACTTTGTTTAACTTGGCAGGGCTCCAAAGTATATTTATTCCACCTTACAGAAGTTCCACTGGAAACTTTGTTTAACTTGGCAGGACTCCAAAGTATATATATTCCACCTTACAGAAGTTCCACTGGAAACTTTTTTATGAACAATGTCATTATATCTGTTCCTGTTGAAACAGATTTTATATACCCTTTATTCCGTAAGGAACAAATACTGTAATATTTGTTTCAAATGGAAACAATATTACAGAATATTTACTCCACTTGAAACCATTATTATGAAGGAACTTCTATTCCATGACAATTCAAAATGACTTGATCTTTCATTGGTACTTGAGTTATTGGAAATCATGCTATAATCTCCTTAATTTTTCATTGTTAGTTCAAGGTGCACAATATAAGAACTCTTTCAATGGAATTTATTTTATATCTTATTTTTTAGAAACAATGGACAGACAGATGCAATCACATTTTACCGCCACCCTCAGCCATAGCTTTAGTATGCCTAGCTTGGCTGAGGGCAGTGAACCTATTTCTGAAGTGGAGGAAATCAATGAGGTAAAATTAATCTCAGCCATTTTGTTAACACTCACCCCTCAACCGTTAACTCTTACAGGCTGGTACCCTATAGCGTTCACAATATAAAAAAGAAGATTTGACAATGAGACAACTGTCCACAAGAGACCAAAATGACACAGAAAAAAACAACTATAGGTCACTGTACGGCCTTCAACAATGAGCAAAGCCCATACCACATAGTCAGCTATAAAAGGCCCTGATATGACAATGTAAAACAAAGCCTTCCAAAGCTGAGTTTGTGAGTTCCAAATTTCCTCCTGACAAGGTGGTTTTCTATCAAAGATCATGATTCTCTCGTTGTGGACTCTTGTCTCCTCCTTTAATAATAACTGGCATCCATGATAAAGCAGAGAGTGCTGCAATCCGCATTAAACACAAACATTCAGTCAATCTTATTGGTACCTTAATAACACACAGTCAAGTTTTATGTCACTCACTATATATAGTAATATCTCAAAGTTTCGTACATGTAGTACTAAAAGACAGAAAAAAACATGCATTATAAAATTGACTGATGGAGAACTAAAAAATGAAAACAATATGTAATAAAATTTCATGCATCTGAATCACTTTTCTTGATTTACCTTTACAAGAAACGCTCAAAACTGAAAATTTGAAAGCCAAGGATGCATAAGAAGCGAAAAAGTTGAAGAGCTGTATTACCAAAAAGGACCATAAAAATTGCTAAATCCATCTATGGTCAATAACTTGATGATAATATATCTAACATGAAGTTCCAACACCAAATTGTTAAGAAAAATGATGTCTCTTTCAATTTAACTTGAGTAGTGTATAGTATGATTGCAATGATAAAATTCAATGAAACACTATCATGACTATGAATGTCTTTCTTGAATATAAAGTTATTTCTTTTGCCTAACATTGCAAGGTGATTTTATTGTAAAATACTTATATCATTTTCAAATATCAGCAAAATATCAGATACATTTTTTTTTAAACACAATTTAATACACTTCAATCTGATTCAATTGTTTAACTTCTGTTGACATAACTTTTTTTTTTTTTATTTCAGATTAAATCACTTCGGGAAATGGGAGACCAAGCTATGCAATTACAAGACTTTACTGTAGCCATAAAACGTTACAATGAAGCTTTGGAAATTGATGATAAAAACATGGAGGTTTTATTTGCAAGAACAAAAGCTTTTCTTGACATGGGAGATAACTCTATGGCATTGAAGGATGCTGAGAATTCAATAAACATAGAACCTGACAACCCAGAGGTTTGATTTTACATAATATTTAGCTGCGAAAACGTAGCTCAGACCATCTATGGCAAAACAAAATTCAAAGGACAATAGGGTTACGTTTTCGCAGCTACATAATTTTATACATGTCTACAGTAAAATAATAAAAAAATATTTAGACTGTGATAAGTATTTATCATTTTAACAGTTTGGATTAGTAAAATTACTTTAAAGGGAGATAATTGTCTTCATTCTTGTTAAAAAAAAAATTTGATTTCTTTTTTTGCTATAAACTTTATGAAGATGCATTATTACATAAGAATTTGCTGATTTGAGAAAAAAATAAACATAATTATTTCTTTACAGGCATACCGACTTTATGGCTTGACTTTATGCCAAGTTAACAATTATAGAGATGCTGTCTCAGCATTTTTGACTGCCCTTGACCTTGATCCTGACAATGCAGATGACCTTACAGACCACATTGCAGAAGTTGCTGAACATATATGTCATATTCCAAAAGATGTGTTAGAGAAACTAGAAGGTTAATATGTTCCCTAAAAAATCTCAAATTATACATTTCCAAGGTTTGTTTGGTCAAATACAAATATATTTATGATTGCATAAGAATGGTTAAAGAAATTTTTACTTGTAAAGTAATATTTGCTCTTGAAAATAACATATTAGGAAAAACTTGATATGCAAAAGCAGATGCAATCAATGCATTTTTCCAAAAAAAAATTGACAACACAAAACAAAATTTTTTTTATGTCACAATATGGATTTCTCAAATTTGGTCAGTTCCGTCATGTCACTTAGATTAGAATTTAGTGTTACTAACTTTTCCCCTCTTAGCATTCAGTTTTATAAGTTGTATGTTTTCTTTATTTTTAGAAATGGACTCTTATAAAAAGTTAAGTGAAATTGGTGTACATCTTTTCCAAGCTAAAAGATATGACTTCTGTATAACGATTTTGGAAGCAGCTCAGAAGTTTCAAACAAATCAGAAAGGAATAACAATGAGGATATTATTGACTTTAGCCAATGCCCATTCTGCTTGTAAACACAATGAACAGGCAATTTCTATATACCAGGAATGTTTGTCCACAGCAATTGCCACTCATGAACAGATTTACCAGACAAAGTCGCTGGTGAACATTGCAACTCTTTATCTGGAAAACAGAGACACTCATCAGGCTATAGTATTCTATGAAAAATTATTACAATTAGAGGCGGAGCTTGAAGAGGAGGCTGGATCACAAAGAGAACTTCCAGATTTCTGGACGAAAGAACTCCAGTGTGGTTTGCGTCTCAATCTGAGTATTGCTTATAAAACAATCGGACAGATGCATCATGCAGAACATCATGCTAGGAAGTATATATCCTTGTTAGAACAATTTAAACTTGAAGGTCGAATAAAATCGGAGTCGTACCACAATACAGGCATGTTGAATGAAATCCTTGGAAACTATGATGAAGCTATGAAAAACTATAATTTGTATTTACAATCTTCTAAACGGAATAAAGATCGAAAAGGCATGGCCCAGGCTTATGGATGTTTAGGTAGTGTTTATGCCGCATTGAGAAACTGGAAGCTGTGTATAACATATCATGAGCAGTATATATCCATGGCAAAACGTTTTAAAGACACAAAGATGACTGTAATGGCATGTGAGATGTTAGCTGACACATACCTCATGAAGGAAGATTATGAAAAGGCCATTGAAGTGTATGATCAGATGCTGAATGCTGCCATTCGAACAGACTACAGAAGCAGAGCCACAGCTTTATGTAAAACTGGCAATGTTTACAGAGAGATGAAAAGATATCAGCATAGTTTATTTTTCTATGAACAAGCATATGATCTTGCTGATGATATGGAATATTATGATATACTTAAAATCTGTCAGTACAACATAGCATGTATACAACAACATTCAACACAGCTTAAAGATATTGAACAAGCTCGGCAATATTTTGAATCACTGATTCCTTTCTATGAGACAAAGATCAAAGAACATCACGATGAAGATACTTATTGTCCACCTGACTATGAAAAACAATTGACTGAATGTTATGATGGCATGCAATGTGTTTTGAGCAAGCTTGGTAACAAGAATGAATGTTTACAGTTTGCCGAAGCATATCGTAGGAGATACATTACAAAGATGCCTGGATATGTAGGATCACAGATTGGTCCACATTTAGATTCTGTAGAACATATTACCAGGATTGTTAACCAACAGAATGCCAATGTTTTATATTATTCCTTACTACCCAGTAGACTGTTGATATGGGTATTACTTCCTGGTCAAGGTGTTGTCAGATTCTATTCTGGGAGAGCAGAAGAGGATGAGGGCATGATAGAACAGGTGGGTCATTCAATCAATGTTGATAGATATAAGAAGATGTGGTATACATGATACAACTCTCCATCCATGTCACAATGTGTAAAAAGTAAACAATTATAAGTCAAAGTACTGCCTTAAACACAGAGCCTTGGCTCACACCGATTTTCATTGATCTTGAAATTTAAACAAAATCATGAACTTTCATACTTGTTGTACTTTATGGAATGCATTTTTTGGTGGAAAAAACAGACACCATTTACAATGATACTTTTCTGCCTCTGTATTTTTGAGTGTAAATTGACATTGCGATAAGACGTGTCACGGTACTTGTCTATCCCAAATTCATGTATTTGGTTTTGATGTTATATTTGTTATTCTCTTGGGATTTTGTCTGATGCTTGGTCCGTTTATGTGTGTGTTAGTTACATTGTAGTGTTGTGGCGTTGTTCTCCTCTTATATTTATGCGTTTCCGTCAGTTTTAGTTTGTTACCCCGATTTTGTTTTTTGTCCATGGATTTATGAGTTTGAACAGCGGTATATTACTGTTGCCTTTATTTAGAATATATATACGGTACATGTACCAAATTGCTTGAATTTTATTATTTCGTTGTAGGTCCAAACTTTATTGAAAGAGATCAGAGGCAACGCTGACTGGAAAAATTTGCAAACAACTTGTGAAAACCGAGCAATTCCATTGAGTGAAGAAAGACTCAATTTAAAGAGACACAGAAATATGATGCTTGCTGAAAGAAAGTCTGAAGACCACAAAGAAAACAAAAACAATAATAATGAGAATACTTCTAATAAATCTCCATGTCATAAACTCTTTAACTTGCTTATAGCACCTGTTGAGGATATACTGATGAAGTTAGACAAGGGAAATAACTTAGTTATTATACCAGACAAAGATTTATTTCATTGCCCATTTACCATCTTACAGGATTGGAGTTCAAATTATTTGTCAACTAGACATCATATAACCATCTTACCTAGCATATTAATGTTGGAAAAATGTGTGAATAACGAACTTAATTATTTAAAGAGTCAAGATGAACTAGACTTCTTAAGATCACAGGTTAGAAAAGGTGGCTTGAATAAATATTTGACCAAAACCATTTTGTCCAACACTACCACTCCAGCAGATGATGCTGAGTCATCTTTATCCTTCATGTTAGATCTACGTAAGGTATCAAACCCACGGTTAGTCACCACACAACTTTCTCTTAAGTCTGAACTTGAAGAAAAATATGACCAGTCCAAAGAAAACACTCAGTTATCATTGGAGGGTAACAGAATGACGTCTCCCCGATCTCCTAGTCAGAATTTACCACTAATTCCTGAAAAATCAGCTTTGAAGGCTGCCGATTTCTTATCCCGTGTTGGAAGTCCAACATCACTTGAAGCTTTACTGAGTCTACATAGCTACTCTACACTAACCACATGCACCTCTACAGGAACAGATATAACATCGTCTTCTAGTGCGGTTACAGAATTTCAGCAAATCAGTGACAGGGAGAGATGTCTGGCAATCGGAAATCCCCAACTACCAGAAAGGTAATACATAATGCTTAAATAAATTTGAAATACATTCCAGTAGATTAAAATTGAGAATGGAAATGGGGAATGTGTCAAAGCAACAACAACCCAACCATAGAGCAGACAACAGCCGAACAGTGTTGGTTTGAATGAATGAGACAGCAACCCAACAACAACTGTAACAAAAATCTGAAAGTATTTTTTTGTATAATACACTGACCGAAATGAAAATATGTCAATGTGAACTTTAATTATGTGACTAGTGTTTAATCAGTTGATTTTTTTCTTACATATGAAGGTATAATGTAACTTTAGTTAATTTGTAAATAATATCTGGAAATAGATGTGCCCTGTAGAATATTGTTGAATTCTACTGAAAAAGAGTTTCATAAATTAAAAAAAGACTTGGGACTAGTCATAACCATTTTGAATAAGTGTAGCATAAATTTGCCAATGAAATGTTAGAATAAGTTTACACTTATATTTTCAACTTTAATGGCAATAGAAATTTCTCCCTTTATCCAATTAAACTCTGTTTACAGAACCACAATATAGTTAAAAGTCAATATTACATATTGGATATAGTGTTAACTCCTTCTTGTCCTGAAAATGCGTTAAATAGTTGCCATTGGCTGTTGAACAAACAATAAACTAAAATATATATTTACTTCTCTGACATTTAACAGTGCAATATTGCATGGTAGTCCATGGAAGCCATCCTGTATCAGTCTACCAGCCGCCAAGAGAGAATTGTCAGCTGTAGGTTCCTGGTTAGATGTTTCTCCTATAACAGGTTCACAAGCTACCAAGGAGGCTTTTCTGAAAGAAATACAGAATTCAACAGTCATACATATAGGTAATTAGATTCAACAGTCACACATGTAGGTAATGAGAATTCAACAGTCACACATGTAGGTAATTAGAATTCAACAGTCATACATGTACATATACCGGTAGGTAATTAGAATTCAGTCTCACATGTAGGTAATTAGAATTCAGTCTCACATGTAGGTAATTAGAATTCAAGAGTCACACATGTAGGTAATTATAATTCATTAGTCATACATATAGGTAATTAGAAAACAACAGTCAAACATATAGGTAATTATAATTTGACAGTCATACATGTAGGTAAGTATATTCCATATAAAAGATCCTTTTTATGCCCCATTTATAGGCATTATGTTTTCTGGTCTGTGCGTCCGTTTGTGCGTTCGTTCGTCCGTCCCACTTCAGCTTTGTTTAAAGTTTTTAGTCAAGGTAGTTTTTGGAAAGTTTGCTATAGCTTGCTATTGCTACTTTCCTTAGGCGTCGGCCTCAAACTTCCAGTGACAGACTATCGCAATGTATTCTTCTCCAAGGTAATGTAGTACTAGTGTTTGAATTCTGATTCTTGGAAGATTCTTTTGAAATTTTGAGTAACTACTCTTTTGACTGAAAAGATTACAGCTTGAATAAAAAAGAAATGAATGTTCAACGACAGTTCAGATGAATTTAACTTCATTTTGAAAATGAGTATCAACAACACATCGCGGATCTGCCATGCGCTGAAGAGAAAATCACAAGAAATCTACGCTAGATTACATTTTCATTCATGAATATTTCATGAGTAAACATTTTCCCGCTCTACTTTTACTATACGTACGTACGTAAACGTGGTAAAAGCCCGAGTGTATCGAAAGAATCGAGAATGACTGATTAAAATGCGAGAACAAGTTGACATTTTGACCAAGCCGTCGCATAATTGACAAGTGATAATGGTTTGTTTAAACAATACACAGGTGATAGAATATAAAATACTCGATAATTATATGTCTAATGTCTCACGCCAAAGAGGAGCCTGTAATTCAGTGGTTGTCGTGTGTTTTAGTGTTACATATTTGTTTTTCGTTCATTTTTTTATTTAAATAAGGCCGTTTGTTTTCTCGTTTGAATTGTTTTACATTGTCATATCTGGGCCTTTTATAGCAGTATGGGCCTTGCTCATTGTTGAAGGCCATACGGTGACCTATAGTTGTTAATGTCTGTGTCATTTTGGTCTCTTGTAGACAGTTGTCTCATTGGCAATCATACCACATCTTTTTTATATTTGATAAAAAAAATGCTTTGTTTTTGTCTAAACATCTATCAGAAGGTTTTGATACCAAAAATCATTTGAAAACTTTTAATTCCGTTATTTGAATACTAATTGTTTCATATTCCAATGTGGATATAAGGACCTTCACTCGTTCAGCATGCTCAAGTGGATCAAACTGACAGCAGAAAACATTGATCCAACGTCAATTTTTCTTCTTCCAATAATTTACATCATACCACCTCTGGTGTATTAATATATCACAAATTCATATCGTATAGCATCCGTATTGAAAGCAACCGAGTCAGCATCTACTTCTTAGAATATTATAGCTCAGTGTATCAAGACAAGTGCTGTAGAAATGATTAAGGTTCATGATGTGTACCCTCTGGCTAAAATGGCTGCATTTTCACCTCAAAATTTAGATAGATTACAGACAAACCTGTGCATCTGGAAAAGTTTCAAGGCATAACATGCCCTTTGTAAATAGAATTCAATTGCTTTGTCATCCAAACACAGAGGCAATGATTACTAATATATCAAATTAATGGCTTAAAACAAAAATTCTCAAATTTTATTGACTCATAAGACAATGCTTAATTTCACAGCAGCAACTAAAATGTGTTACAAGTTATTAGCACCTCTATGAATCTAGTGTTATGTATATAAATTGTATTCCTGTGGTCATACTGCTGTTGTTATGCCCCCACCGTATTGAGTTTTATCCGTGTTCTTCTGTAAGTATGTACGTCCTTCCCTTACTTGTACGTACCTCCGTACATCCCAAATTTCATTTCTGTTTTCACACTTTAGTTTGCCTGAACCAAATTGTATGAAACTTATATGCAATGCTTATAACCACAATACACAAGTCAAGTTTGAATTTTGGTTGCGTCACTTTTACCATTCTAGCATTTTATGCTACTTTACAAATAGAAAACTTGCTGGAAATTTTTGTTTCTGTTCTCTAGCTTTAGTTTGTCTTAACCAAATGTTATAAAACTTATACACAATGCTCATTACCACAAACACTGATCAAGTTTGAATTTTGATGGCGATAGTTATACTGTTTTAGAGTTATGCCCCTTTACATATGTAAAAATTGCTAAATATTTTCGTTTCAGTTATCAAATTTTAGTTCGCTCAACCAAATGTTATGAAACTTATACACAATACTTTTAACCATAAAACCAAGATCAAGTTTGAATTTTGGTGGAGTCATTTTTACTGCTCTAGAGTTGTGCTTGTTACAAATGGAACCAGATGCTCCGCAGGGCACAGCTTTATATGACCCCACAGTTGGGGCAAGTATGGACACAACATTCAAGCTTGATACAGCTCTGAATTTGGATTGCGATCAAATTTTGACATAATATAGGTTTCTGACACAAAACAAATGTCAAGATCTTACAAATCTATTGTGCAATACTGTGTAATCAAAATGTATACACAATGCTTATTACCCCATAACTCAGATCAAGTACAAATTTTGGTAGCGTCACATTTACAGTTCTTGAGTTGTGACCCTTTGTAACGTTAATGCTAGCGGGGGCATCATTTGTGTCCATGGACACATTCCCTATTTTTGATCAAAGCCTTTAATATAAATTCACTTTCATTACAGTTGTATTGATTTAAGTTACTGTAACTGTCTTATTTATAAAAAAGGATGCAGTATTTTTTGCAAAGAACCAATGCTATCCAAAAGAGTTCAAAGGAGAAAAATGTATTAATAACTAAAGGCCACCATACGGTCGTCAATAATGAGAAATATTTGTACCAACAAATATGGACCATATACGTGTAGAAAGCTATAAAAGGCCCCGATATCAAACATGTGGAACAATTCAAACAAGGAAACTTATGTGTTAATCAGTAACAAAACATGTAGCTAAAAACAAATATGAAGGACCTAAACCAATAGAAAAATACTAATTCACAGGCCTTTGAAGTTGACATGGCATGGGTACTTAAAAGAAATTAACAGAGCTTTCTGTATATTTCATTATTTTAGATCTACATTTTAGGTTGCAATAGAAAATATCAAAACTTTTTGTGATAAACATGAAAAAAAGTGATTTTTGATAATTACTGACGAGACAATGGTTTAGTTTAAAACATCAAAGCTGTGATGAAATACATATTTGAAATAATACACGTCTATAACCTTTTTGGACTAATGCAGTTGCAAACTTTCCAGAGGTGCTATCCAGCACTTTGATTGATGAAGTTAAAGTCCAATCAACTTGAAACTTAGTAAACATGTTCTTTATGATATGATCTTTCTAAATTTCATGCCAAATTAGACATTTTACCCCATTTTCATGGTCCACTGAACATAGAAAATGAAAGTGGGGATGGGGCATCCGTGTTCTTGGGACACATTCTTGTTCAATAATAAATTTGAAGGCATTTATGGTTCGATTTTAACAAACGATTTTGTTGAAAAACGCAGATTAATGTGTTCAATATTTGTTTTTGGGGTTTTCTTCAGTTTTTTTCCGGTCAACCTGTATTATTTGTCGGAATAATCTTAATGTCTTGTGGTTGAGTCTGTTGTGCCAGCATTCAACATCAGCAACTATTATGCGCACATCATTGAAATACTAATCAATTATAATGAAAACGATTTCTTTGAAAATATCACTAGCTAATACTTTATTCACATTTAAAATATTAAATTGTCACGAAAAAAACTAACATTAATAATTAATAATCAATATATCATGCCCAATATATCTTTCTTCCCAACTAATTAATAATAAACCATAGATTTTTTTTTAGATAAGTTAGTATTTAGTTACATTTGATATAAGTCAATCATTAAAAATTAAAATAATAAGGCTATTTAAATGGTAAATATTGTTTAATGAGGGGGGTTAGAAGGGGTCCTAATCCCAAAATTCTGGGCTAAAAACATGAATTCCCAAAATCCTGAATTAAAAGTCGTAAAAAGAATTCCCCGATCCCGAAAGGGTCAATCCTGAAATCCCCAGCTTAAAAACACCCGATTCCAGAATCCCGATGAAGGGATATCCCCCCTCTTTAATACTGTTTTTGAATAAGTTGGAATGAACTGACAAGTTTTTCAAAAAATTGGAACAAATTGACCTAGCAATTTGGGACGACTTTGTTGGTACGAATCGGAGTTGGAATGAATCATCCTGATACAGAAATTATTTTATGTGAATTTTTAAGTAATTTCTCAAAACATGACATTCTGTTTACCTTTTCAACTTCAACTAACAGGTAAGAAAATAAGCAAATAATAAATTTATTTAATTTATTTTAGCAACCTTTGGTTGTTGGAGAGAAGGATATCTTGCATTTACACCTAACCCAATCAGACAAGAGTCAGGTCCTCCTCAGCAATACTCATATATTGTCACAACCAGTGATATTTTAGCCTGTAAACTAAATGCTCAGCTTGTTGTGTTAAATGTTGGATACAACTCTAACAGGACAGAAGAAACTATTGAACAGGGATACAGTTTGCCATCTGCTTTCCTAGCTGCAGGTAGGTGTTTATATTTGATAAGGAGATATGGTATGATTGCCAATTAAAAAACTATCTGAAAGACCAATGGGCTAAGAAAATATTATACAAAATCTTAAATAGTGAAAATTTCAACCATACCGTTATAAATCATAATAAGATGGCAAAATCAAAAGCTAAAACACATCAAATGAATGCAACACTACTGTCATATTCCTGACTCAGAACAGACATTTCCTTATGTAGAAAATGAAAGATTAAACCTGGTTTATATATCAGGCTAAACCTCTCACTTGTATGACAGTTGCATATAGAATTTCATTATATTGACAACAGTGTGTGTAAAAGATAAAAAGACATAATAGGTAAAAATGTCAAATGATATTCTTTAGTCTAAAATGAGTGAATATAAACCAGGTTTATTCTGAACAAATAGGGTTTCTCCTTAAGTCCTTTTGGGGTAATGTTAAGACAGGTGTAAAAAAGTAAAAAGTTTGAAATATTATCTTACATTGTTAATTTTTATATAATTTCAGAGACCTGAATATTTTAAGATTAGATTAGAGTAATGAGTATTTAGAAATTTTTGTTATTAAGTTAAGCAGGTGTGATGAGGGCAATATTTATTTGTTTGTTTTTGATTGCTCAGGAGAAGTTTATTTTGTATTTTATTGCTGTATTTTTTAGGAGCCCAATGTGTACTTGCATGTTCCTGGTTGACACCAAATATTGCTAGGGAAAAGTTTTTCTATAGATTTTACACAGAATTACAGGAAGGGTGTTTGGTAACAGAGGCTATGTACACAGGCATGCGATTTCTCCAAAGTGATGAAAGGTATATTGTGAATTAATTTTTATGCATAGGATACTGATTTCTTTGGATTTTATGGGTAAAGGTGACTCACAACATGCATAATTTGAATATTCATTGAAGTAGACTCAAGTAGTCAAAATCAAGTTATCAAATATCCTCTGAAATACAATTCTTCATCAATCCTTGGAAGTACACATTTTCTAAAGAATTGAAAACAGACATTGGCAAACCTACGAAATTAAATTTTTACAATAACACAATTTTTCCTCAATCCTGGAAAAATGTTACCCATGCAGTGCCAGATGTCTAAATATCTTATTTAATGTTTTTTAAGATTGTACTTCCTCCAGTCATGGAAATATACTGAGTTAAAAAAGTTTAGCAACATAGAAATTAATTAAACATCATTGATATAATCCTTAATTTTACCTGTAATTTAAAACAGTCGTACTTTTTTCCTGGTGATTGATTTCCCGCCATTTCAGCTTTGCATGTGTATTTGATGTTTTACCTTCTGTACTTGTACTTTTAAAATCATACCAAAAATTTCTTTTTCACTAACGTTCAGAAACACACCATTGGTAAGAAAAACACATACACCTTTAAAAAATTGCATGGGGTGTCAACCAGGCATCCCTGAAAATGACTGCAGAAAGCTCTTGGAATCTTTGATGCCGGAATGAGTGTTGCTGACATCGTGGCTCGATTTAATATGCATAAGGCAACAGTTTAGAGACTGACAAACAGATATCGAAAAAATTGCAATTGCACCGGATAGGTCGATACCTCTTAGACCAAAAAAACTATTGTCAAGGGAGAAGTGCTACCTTCGCTTTACGTCAACAAGTGACAAGTTTTTTTTTCGGCCACAAGAGTAGTGCATTGAATAAGGACAGCTGCTGGTGTGCCTGCCAATACTTGATTTGTGCACTTAGGGCATGGCTGAGAAATTGATTTTGAGAAACACTATATTCATTTCCACACTTTGACCCTCCCGCGCTCCATACAAAGAAAATCCTAATGAATATGAGTGATAAACATTCATGTTGCTTCTGACATGTCATAATTCCATTTTGTTATTATTAAAATTATATGTTGTTATGATTTTGTAATAAACTAAAATTTCACATTTTTGTTGCTAAACTTTTTTGGCTCAGTATAATTTGAATTGCTTTTTAAAGCACACAGAATACACACAAAACTACATGTACAATGAAATTAATAACACTGATTTTGATATAAATGTACAATGGTTTTGGTTAAACCTTATGTCTGCTCTTTTTTAAATTCCATTAAACATACTGGTAGTCTCTGTGAAAGCTTACATTGCAATGCATTAAAATGTAATGTGGTATTTTATTTTTTTCCTCAGATATTCAGATATTCAAACATGGTGCCCATTTATGCTGATAGGTAAAAATGTTGCTATTAACCTTAAACAGATACGGCATGCAATGTTAGACCAGAAACTTGATCAAACAGAAAAAATGGTGGAGGAAAAAAGTGGAAAAGAATTCTTGAATCCAAAAACATTTATACCATCAGGTAATTGCTGTTGTGTTATGGTGCTGCCACCCATTTTTACCCCCAACGATTCCTCAGTAAACTCTTTATAAGAATGCATTCAAATTATCTCAGAATTCTAATTATAAAGCCATTGTGCTTAACCATTGTTTTTTATCCACTAATATTTGAACAGTTTCGCTAGGCAAATCTTATACTTCGCAATTTATGTTGTGGGAATAAAGGGTATTATTTTGCTAGCTTTGCACAGAGAACTATATTGGTGGCACTGTATATAATAATAGTATATTTTGAAAATATTGTAAAGAAATGTTTAATCAACTCTGTATAAGCCAATGAAAAAAAACAAGCTTTGACCTATTTTTTTTAATTTTTTTTTTTTATCTCAACATGATTTCATCTCTAGTAGAGAATTGTTTCATTGACAGTAGTACCACATCTATTTTTTTTTTATTTGAACAAAAAAAGAATTTGAAATTAATTTGAATCAAGTACTGATTCAAATGTTTTTCATTTTACTGTAGTGCCTTCCAGGGAAGAAAACTTAGCATCTGTACAGAGAATTCTGGGAGAAATATTACAAGACCACAAATATCATCCAATGGTTGTTTCTGACTTAATTGATTTGGTAAGAACTGTTATAGATATAAAAAAAATTGAGTTTTTTTCTAGTTTTATGACATAAACTTGAAAGCTTTGAATCAAATTCAATGAAAATTTAGTGACTGGTTTAAATCTATAAAAATAAGCTTCCTTAAGTTTTTTTTATAAATTTATGATATGACATTGAGGAGTTATGGAACTTTATTCATTGAAAAAGCGACGACATAACATGCACTCATGGCAAAGCTCTTTATTGATTATGATTTAAATTTCTTTTAATTTTTGATGCAATAATATGCAGGATCTTGTGTGACCTAAAGTAATGGCAGACAAATTTGCATACAAGTGTAAATATGTCTATTTTTAAAATGATAGAAATTATATATTTGTATAAAGAATATTTTACACCATTTTCTTCTATTTACAGTTGGATAGTGCACTGAAGAGACTACACACCCAGGATAACAATCGACAGATTAGTTTAGTGACGGACAACCTCCTACACAGTAGACCTGGTCTTGACTTACTGAAATTGCTGGGATTTCATTTCCAAGCCAAAGCTGAAGATATTATGCAACCATATGTGGTTTATCCACATTGGAATAAAGATGAACTACTGATCCCAGTTTATGATGCTCTCAGATCTATTATGGGTAAAAATTATACGTAAAATGGAACTATATCAAATGTATAATTCTTGATATGAAGGCAAGCAAGCAACTGTTAATTGATAAATAAGTTTTTTAACATTTTATCATTTCAAGTGAACTGAGTTAGGAGTTATGTCCAATGGTCAAAATGGTTGATTTTCTTATTTGGCTTAAACCAGATTTATGAACATGTGAAAAATGTAAAATTGTTCAGAAAACAACATTATCTGCAGTCTTACAGTCATTATAATAACTAAAACGGGTTAAGTTTTGTTTATTTAGGAAGAAATTCGTACATTTTAAACTTTTTTTTTTGGCAAAGGGAAATAACTTTCAATCAAATTATGTCAATCCAAAACATTTATCATGGTATATTTTTGTTTTTATCTATATAGAACATTTCCCTAGTCAGAGTTTTTTTCTTGTTTGGTTTATTTACAAACTTGATCACAATTTTATACCCTTTGCCTCAAATGATTTTTTTTTGCATCTTCAGGTTGTTACAGCTAATATAGATAAACAGTTCTTTGAAATTTATTTTTTTCAGATATATCAGAAGACAAAGACTGTACACAAGCTTTACATGACATACTACCTGCACCACAGGAACAAATATCACTCTTTGTTGACCTGGTAGGTAATGAGTTATCTCCACTTTGTTGTCCTTGTAGGTATTGAGTTATCACCACTGTGTTGTCCTGGTAAGTAATGAGTTATCTCAACTTTGTTGTCCTGTAAGGAAATGAGTTATCTCCACTTTGTTGTCCTGGTAGGTAATGAGTTAATCTCCACTATGTTGTCCTTGTAGGTAATGAGTTATCACCACTTTGTTGTCCTTGTAGGTATTGAGTTATCACCACTGTGTTGTCCTGGTAAGTAATGAGTTATCTCAACTTTGTTGTCTTGTAAGGAAATGAGTTATCTCCACTTTGTTGTCCTGGTAGGTGATGAGTTAATCTCCACTATGTTGTCCTTGTAGGTAATGAGTTATCACCACTTTGTTGTCCTGGTAAGTAATGAGTTATCTCAACTTTGTTGTTCTGGTAGGTAATGAGTTATCTCCACTTTGTTGTCCTGGTAAGTAATGAGTTATCTCCACTTTGATGTCCTGGTAAGTAATGAGTTATCTCCACTTTTTTGTTCTGGTAGGTTATGAGTTTTGTACACTTTGTTTTCCTGGTAGGTAATGAGTTATCTCCACTTTGTTGTCCTGGTAGGTAATGAGTTATCTCCACTTTGTTGTCCTGTTAGGTAATGAGTTATATCCACTTTGTTGTCCTGGTATGTAATGAGTTATCTCCACTTTGTATTGCTGGTATGTAATGAGTTATCTCCACTTTGTTGTCCTGGTATATAATGAGTTATCTCAACTTTGTTGTCCTGGTATGTAATGAGTAATCTCCACTTTGTTGTCCTGGTAAGTAATGAGTTATCTCCATTTTGTTGTGCTGGTAGGTAATGAGTTATCTTCACTTTGTTGTCCTGGAAGGTAATGAGTTATCTCCACTTTTTTGACCTGGTATGTTATGAGTTATCTCCACTTTGTTGTCCTGCTATGTAATGAGTTATCTCCACTTTGTTGTCCTGCTATGTAATGAGTTATCTCCACTTTGTTGACCTGGTTGGTAATGAGTTATCTCCACTTTGTTGTCCTGTTAGGTAATGAGTTATATCCACTTTGTTGTCCTGGTATGTAATGAGTTATCTCCACTTTGTATTGCTGGTAAGTAATGAGTTATCTCCACTTTGTTGTCCTGGTAAGTAATGAGTTATCTCCACTTTGTTGTCCTGGTATGTAATGAGTTATCTCCACTTTGTTGTCCTGGTATATAATGAGTTATCTCAACTTTGTTGTCCTGGTATGTAATGAGTAATCTCCACTTTGTTGTCCTGGTAGGTAATGAGTTATCTCCACTTTGTTGTTCTGTTAGGTAATGAGTTATATCCACTTTGATGTCCTGGTATGTAATGAGTTATCTCCACTTTGTATTGCTGGTATGTAATGAGTTATCTCCACTTTGTTGTCCTGGTATATAATGAGTTATCTCAACTTTGTTGTCCTGGTATGTAATGAGTAATCTCCACTTTGTTGTCCTGGTAGGTAATGAGTTATCTCCACTTTGTTGTTCTGTTAGGTAATGAGTTATCTCCACTTTGTTGTCCTGGTAAGTAATGAGTTATCTCCATTTTGTTGTGCTGGTAGGTAATGAGTAATCTCCACTTTGTTGTCCTGGTAAGTAATGAGTTATCTCCATTTTGTTGTGCTGGTAGGTAATGAGTTATCTTCACTTTGTTGTCCTGGAAGGTAATGAGTTATCTCCACTTTTTTGACCTGGTATGTTATGAGTTATCTCCACTTTGTTGTCCTGCTATGTAATGAGTTATCTCCACTTTGTTGTCCTGCTATGTAATGAGTTATCTCCACTTTGTTGTCCTGGTATATAATGAGTTATCTCAACTTTGTTGTCCTGGTATGTAATGAGTAATCTCCACTTTGTTGTCCTGGTAAGTAATGAGTTATCTCCATTTTGTTGTGCTGGTAGGTAATGAGTTATCTTCACTTTGTTGTCCTGGAAGGTAATGAGTTATCTCCACTTTTTTGACCTGGTATGTTATGAGTTATCTCCACTTTGTTGTCCTGCTATGTAATGAGTTATCTCCACTTTGTTGTCCTGCTATGTAATGAGTTATCTCCACTTTGTTGTTCTGTTAGGTAATGAGTTATATCCACTTTGATGTCCTGGTATGTAATGAGTTATCTCCACTTTGTTGTCCTGGTATGTAATGAGTAATCTCCACTTTGTTGTCCTGGTATATAATGAGTTATCTCAACTTTGTTGTCCTGGTATGTAATGAGTAATCTCCACTTTGTTGTCCTGGTAAGTAATGAGTTATCTCCATTTTGTTGTGCTGGTAGGTAATGAGTTATCTTCACTTTGTTGTCCTGGAAGGTAATGAGTTATCTCCACTTTTTTGACCTGGTATGTTATGAGTTATCTCCACTTTGTTGTCCTGCTATGTAATGAGTTATCTCCACTTTGTTGTCCTGCTATGTAATGAGTTATCTCCACTTTGTTGACCTGGTTGGTAATGAGTTATCTCCACTTTGTTGTCCTGGTAGCTAATGATTTATCTCCACTTTGTTGTCCTGTAAGGTATGGAGTTGCTTACTTTTAGTGGGCATACAAGCAGATACTTTGCATATTTCATTGGGAGCTTTCCCACAATTTTGGTACATGTTTTGAAAATGAATATATTATCTATTATACCATAGATTTCCTGTGTGAACACTTTTTACTTGATAAATTTAGTTTATTTTTATGGCATTTTTCATTGTAAAGGCAGAAAACTTTTCATGATATGATGTGTAATTCAAATACACAAAATTCCTTCATCCACTTGTCAAAGCAAATAATTAATTAATAATTGTTAAAATATTTGAATTAATTGCTCAAAGTTTAAAAATTGACATGTTTTTTTAACCTCTTAATTGGAGAATTGGATTTCTCTGGTGTTAATTTTATTTAATAAATTCAAAAAAAAATTAAAACAGAAAGTAATATTGAATATCAAAGAAGACCATGTGATATAGGTTCTACTAAAATTATTTGCTTTAAATATCAGCTCTCCCCCTTTTTATGGAATTGACACTTTTGTCATTGTTGATCATTTTGAATACTAATTTTATTATATCTCTAACTAAAGCATGTTGAATCCTGAATTATTACACTTTAGTTGATGAATATCAAATGATCGTCAAGAACTGTATTCAACTTTTTTACATATATATTTTCCACTTAAGATACCAAAGTATAGTAGTAACTCGATTTAATCTTTGCAGCTTGCCATTACAAAGCATGCACCAGAGATACAACTAAAAGTGTCTGACTTGTCTGTGCGCCCATTATGGCAAAACGTGAAGGCCAGGAAAGTGCTGATGAACTCTGGTTTTCATCAGATTGGTATGATTCTTAACTTCAACAGGACTCCATTATACAGGTAATCTCTTACCATATAACTTTACAATAATTTCAATGTTATACATGCAGATAGAGTCTTGATCAAAAACTTTAATCGGATATGGGATGAGGAAGTTCCTGAACAAACTAGTTTATTTCTTAGTTATTGTCTCATCAACTAGAAATGTTCTGCCAAATTAGGATTTTGAAATACAGGGCATGAACACTGAAATGTGTGTTGGTGTGATCAGGGCATGAACACTGAAATGTGTGTTGGTGTGAGCAGAGCATGAACACTGAAATGTGTGTTGGTGTGAGCAGAGCATGAACACTGAAATGTGTGTTGGTGTGAGCAGGGAATGAACACTGAAATGTGTGATGGTGTGAGCAGAGCATGAACACTGAAATGTGTGTTGGTGTGAGCAGGGAATGAACACTGAAATGTGTGTTGGTGTGAGCAGAGCATGAACACTGAAATGTGTGTTGGTGTGAGCAAGGAATGAACACTGAAATGTGTGTTCGTGTGAGCAGAGCATGAACACTGAAATGTGTGTTGGGGTGAGCAGGGCATGGTGATCTACTTGACACATACTTTTTTTTTTATCTCAATAAGTAATGAAAAGTAGAAGAAACAAACACATTGAAAAACAGTCCAGAAAAAATTTCTAACGCTAGGAGATACAGTGACAAAGAATTTTACAAATACTATTAGTAAACCTACAAAATTCAGACATTCTTGTATGGTTTTGGTCGTAACATAATTTTCAGTGTAAATTATTTCTTTCAGACGACTTATGACATCAGTTCTACAGTTTTTCCTGGCTGTAAGCGCACACAAGAGTCAAGTGCTATTGTATAGGTTAGATGTCAACTTATTAGGAAAGCCAAGTATTTCTAAGGTAGATATATTGTCATTTGGCAAAATCTTTATTTAACTTTGATGCATACTTTTTCTGACATTTTCATAGCACTCTGAGGACAATATTAAGCAGACATGACTTGAATTAATGATTTATCCCTATGTAAAATGAAAATTCTAATGCAATTTGCATGTAACAATTTTTTTCATTGGCTAAAAGTTGCTGTCAAATCCACAGTTGACCAGGCGTAACTAAGGATGGACCCGCCATTTTGAATTGTTGAAACAACAAATGTTCGATTACTACTACATAATCGAAAATAAAACAACACCTACCTCGAATTCGCCGTTTTAATGTAATTTTATCCGAATTTGAATCGTACATGTAACGTAATAATCTCCAGTTTATAAGTTTTCATTTGTATGACGTCACGTTTAGCCATGACGTCTCTGCGCCAAAATCATTCATGAAGTTTCGCCCATTTTTTTTATTTGTCAAATTTAGACCTTTTTTCAAGTTTTATCGTATTATTTCTTTTTGTAATGCATTAGAATCGGAATAACAGTACTAAAGTTGAAGAGTTGCCACCGTCAATTTTGATTTGACAGTCTCAAATCTCCGTTTTACTGTCTCCGCTACGCGTCGCCAGTAAAACTGCATTTGCAACCGTCAAATCTACAATTGACGGTGGCAACTCTTCAACTACAGTACTGTTATTCCTTAAATATAATAATTGCTATAAGTTCATATATTATGCTTTTTTTAAATTCTTCTAGTACTTTCAGTCATGCAATATCCAACAAGAAAGAAATGTTTTTCATTGAGTTATGAAATAAACTAAGAATATTTATAGAAATTGTAGAAATTTTTGAAAATTGAAGTTTTATATTTTTATTTCTAGAGTTCTCAGTTTATAGAAGCTGGAAAATTGCCATCACTTACGCCACTGATTCTCCCCAGAAATCAGGTTTGTTAATAAAAACTCAAAATTTTGTTCTTTCAATGTATATGGGTCATGGAAAATTTCCTGCTCTGTTGCAACATAAAGTAAACCATGTCATTAACTATAGAACAAATAAGAGAAGACACCAATTGGTCCAATAAAAGCAGACAACACATTTGCTTAAAGAAAAACAAGGAAAAGACCAACAACAATAACAAAACATGTCATAGAAACTAAAGATTTAGCTACATTAACTTCACCAATAATCAGGTGCTCCAGAAGAGAAAGCAGTTTGTGCTCCTCCACACGTGGCACCTGTGATACAAATAATATATACACATCAAATCCCCGACAGTATATTTTTTGAGAAATATGCCTGGCTACCAAGAAGCTAAAAAATAGTAACATTGAAAGTTTCTAAATTAAAGAAATTTCCAAAGTTGTTGTTACTTTTTATATACTGGTGCAATATTTGTTTGCCAATGTAATTGTGAAAATATTTATCTGTATAATGCAGCCAACAATATTGCTTAATCTATAATTTAAATCAATTGATACAGTTGAGGATGAGCACACCTTGGCTGAGTCGAGCAGAAAGAACTGAGGAAATGGATGAAAAAATCAAGTTGGCAAGGAGGTATTTACATACTGTGTATTCATTTATTTTCAAGGGATCCAATTGTCATGAATTTAGAAACAATTCAATTTTCTTAGATATTAGATTTTATGGTTTTGTATGAAAATAAGAAGATGCGGTATAATTGCCTATGAGACAACAATCCACTGTAGACCAATAGGTGTATTTACACTTGTTCGCAAATTTGTTCGTCAATTACTTTTAATCACACACAAGTTCTCTTAAATTTTACAACACAAATTAAAAAAGTTGACGTCATTAGTAAAAAGTTATCGTTACTTGAAGTCAGAAGATTATTCAGAGCTGATCTAAGGTCATTCTAAGACAATATTCAGCTAATTACTGAAAGTGTTAAAACAATTATTGACAATATTCAGCTAATTACTGAAAGTGTTAAAACAATTATTGACAATATTCAGCTAATTACTGAAAGTGTTAAAACAATTATTGACAATATTCAGCTAATTACTGAAAGTGTTAAAACAATTATTGACAATATTCAGCTAATTACTGAAAGTGTTAAAACAATTATTGACAATATTCAGCTAATTACTGAAAGAGTTAAAACAATTATTGACAATATTCAGCTAATTACTGAAAGTGTTAAAACAATTATTGACATAGTAGGATAGCAACTATAGGTTGTATAGGTCACCTTTTTTCTCCTCGAAAATTTTATTAAATTGAACATTTAAATTCCTTTAAGTATTTTCTAACTGCATTCTCTGTAGTCTGTGATTGGCACACATATACCACTGTCCAAGTTTATTTGACCTTTATAACTTATTAGGACTTGTATTTTGCATAGCTTCGCCCCAAATCACTATAATGACAAGAGAAATATATCTGAAGGTAAATTGTCAACCAAGAGAAAAGTTTGAAAATGCTTTCTTTTTTTGTCAGATTGAAATAAAATACAAACCTATTTTCTATAAAAGAAAATAAGTTGATGTTTTTTGATTGCCAATGAGACAGCTATATAATCCACCAAAATTTAAATGAAGTGGAAAGAAGCAGTTATAAGCAACCATACAGTCTGCATTTAGATAATTGATGTTATGAATGAGGTTTTGTATGGTGAAGTCTGCCAGAATATAAATATGTCTTTTACATGGAATTGTTTGAAAAATTCTAGCTATGTTATATTATTCATAAAATTATGAAACTGTTTTTCAGTAAATCCGACCTGAAGGAAAAGTACCATAACTTTGTAGACAGAGCTAAGACCTGGCACCAGATCACTGTGTCAGCTCAGGTAAGATTTTTATTGAATACACTATTTTCAAATTTGCCATAGAAACCTGAATACATTTAGTTCAAATTTACCATAGATATCTAAATACATTAAGTTCAAATTAACCTCTGAAACCTGATTAAACTAAGTTCACACTTATCATAGAAATCTTAATACTTTAATTACAAATTTACCATAGATATCTAAATACACTAAGTTCAAATTTACCATAGATTTCGGAATACACTAAGTTTAAATTTACCCCTTTAACATTGTCACATGATGATTAGTCAATAATACTTGCATTACTTGTGGTCAGTAATCTCATATCAGAATATGTATTACCAATGAATAAATGGGATCTTTTAAAAGATTCACTGTCTATAAGTGTACTATAAATCTATTTATTTTTTTGTTGATTTCATAATGATATTTAGGAAATGTGCATAGTGTATGACCTATTTGATTTTAACAGCATTTTTTTCAAGTATTTTTTATAGCATATTGAGTAGAATTAATCAATAGGGAGAAAATGTGTAAAATATAGAGTTTTTCTACATTTAACCTATGTGATGAGATTGTCAGGCATAGTGTGAGGTACAAGCTTTGGACATCACAAAGGCTTAATAGCACAAGAAACTTATAATAAATCCAGGAAAATCTTTCAAAGTGAATTTAAAACTGCAATAAATATTGATGTATTAAAAGCATATCATGTATTCTAGAAAATATTTAATGCATGAAAAAGAAAGACTTTTCTGTAGTCCTATGTGTTTAAAATATTACTAGTTCTAGATTTTTAGATGAATATTTAGGAAAGGTGAAAAGTTTTGATATATGGATATATAAATTAGAAGTTTCAATATAACTATACACTAGACAGTTAGTCATCAGCCAAAGACGTGTGATCATCTTGGTATCACTGTCCAAACTTAAACAGAGATCAACAAACCATTTCATAGGACGAGTTTAACTATTAATGAAGTCTATGGTTAACAAATTTGGAAATAAGAGAGGCAAAAAAACAACAACAATACAAAAATAATTAAAGAAAGCATTGGAATACAGCATACTAACTTGGGACAGATATAAATTTAAAATCATGGTTATGGTTATGGAAAAAAGTTACAAATCTTAACAAATATTTCATCTTGTTCCAAGGAATACATTTGATTCATACTTTGTCTGTCAAAATTTTCTTTGCATAAATAACATTTAAGATTTATAGTTATACATTAGAAAAGATAAATTTTAACGGAAAAAAATGATGGTTCTCATTATTTTGGCTTCAAAAGTCATGCTATTTTGTGAGGTCATAGACAAATGATTGAAAATTATATTATAAGAATACAGAGGTAGCTTTTTGTCGTATAATGCATTTACATTGCTTGTGCTACTTTTGAATTTTAGACAGAGAAAACAGAGGTAAGGGAGATAATTGCATGTTGTTATGCACAACCAAATCATTGTAGAACTGTTTTTTATCATTGCTGTCATTATGAATATATATATCACATGTCATTATAGTCATGATTATAGAAAAAGATATTTAAATTTCTTCTCGGTTATCTGAAGAACATTTGTTTATAACTTGAACTTTAAATCCCAGGTTTAAATTATAAATTCACTTTTAGTAACATCACAGGCTAAATTGAAGTTTGAAATTGAATTTATTATTATTATGATTTTTTTCAAAGTAATCCGTGTACAACATCTTCAATTTGTTTAAGGGTATATGCAACTGGTATTTAAAAAAACAACAACATTGAATTCTTTTTCAAAAGGAAATGAATGAAATACATCAAAATTTTGAAAAAAATAAAAAGCCATGAAATGAGGTCTGCTTGCTTGCGTTTAGTTACAAGCAATTTAAAGGTTTAAATTTTTTACCAGAAAAATATTTTTCTTGATTTATGACCTTAAATTGGAAGGAAGAAATGAGGGTTTCACTGTATGAAAAAAACAAACCATCAGATATAACAAGAATTTCAAAATATTTTACCATATTAAATAAATATCAGATGTTAGTTTTATAGAATATAAGGTGTTAAATGGTAAAGAATTTTAATAATTAGAAGTAAGAGGTGTTATGAAATAAAAGTTGAAAACCTAAGATACAAATAACTGTAGGTATATGGTTCACAGTAACATGTACTGATGATATTTATGTTGTAAAACAGTCAATAGATTTCAGTTGATAATGCATGCAGGTTTCAATGATTTTCTTAGTTTTAATTTTTGAATCATTCCATTAAAGCTGATTTCTTTAATCCTGCTTTGATGTTGTGAGAAAATCCATTTTTGTATTCAGCATGTTTAAAAATTTAATTTCACATTCATTGCTATAGATGTTTTCTCAGTACATTAATGTTGTTATAAAGTTCTACCGTAGTCTTGACAAGAAGTGTTAATCTGTACATGTATTACATTGTATCCATGTAGCTCAATTTGAATTTGTTTTCAATAAAAAATGTCTTTATTATATATTAAAAAGTATTTTCAAATGTACTAGTATTCAATATAGGTGTGTTACTGCAGATGAAATGTGATAAAAAGAAGAATTAAAGTAATAGAAATTATCCAATTTTATCAATTTCACAAATTATTACATTTCATGATTTCATGTCATTGTGTAATTTCTTTTGAAGTGACTTCATTTCCTCTACCTGTACATAATTGTAGCCTTAATTAGAAGGAAAATCCACCCCATTCTTTGTAAAGATACAGCCCTGATTATTATCATGAGATGTACCTATCCTTGTTTAGAAATAAATTATAACAATTAAAACACTCTAGAGTTATAGCCCTTTAGTAAGTAAAATAGTTACAATTCTTAAAAAACTAACCATTAGAGTTAGAATTATATTTAATTGTTGTTTTGATTGTATTTTATGGTATTTCATTGCCTAACAGCTATAACCAGTGCCCAAATTCATAATTGTGCTAAAATTTCATAAAGACCATCATGCATGCTTCTTGTGATTTTATGATTGATAATCATAAATATTCAATTTTGCATGACATTAACTGATACCAAAACAAACAGTCATCCTGTACATTTTGACTTCATGTTAATTTATATGCAAACACTAATTCATAGTTGAACTGACCTTTATTTGAATAAATGGTGTGTTAAGAATATAGTTGTTTCATTACATATAAATATGAATAGACTGTGGGATATTTTCAATTATCTGAAATACAACACCCTATATTATTGTGTTACAAAATTGGTGTCCATATTCATCCTGTATAAATGATGTCCAAGTACGGTCATATTTAGTAGAGATTGAGACTGAACTGCCAAGAGGCACCAAAGATAAATTCATGTACTTCCATTGAAATGTCATACATATTTACTTTGTATGTTTTGTTTTTATCCTGCAATTATTTTTGTTATGATACAACTGAGCAATGGGTTTGATGCAAGTTTGTATTTGATTTTGGTTCACCTACTTTTTGGCGAAATGGCAACACTTAGACAGAAGGATTTTGATAAACATTATAGCAATCATAATACACCTTTTACTTTGTTGTGGGTATTTTTTCTTGATTTAAGGTATTTCCTGATATTAATTTGATTTTTTAATTTTTATAGTGAATATCTAAAGGTAAAAAAAAAATCAAATTTGTTGGATTTTCAACTTTTGAACTCTTTTCTGGAAAAACCTGTATCAGGATTGAAAATTAATATATTGCTGGTAATATATAAATTTGTAAATTAAACCATATTCCAAGGGCCACTGGCTTTCATTGGTATAAGTTTTCCTTCCAAGTTTACTTTGATCAAATTTAAAGTCAGAGTTTAGTTTACAGATTCTAAGTTAATAGATTTACAATAATATAATTTACTGGAAAGGTGAATCTTTATGAATTTCAAAACCTAAAGAACGTCAATTGAGACTGACATCTACAAATCTTTCTTCATTGACTTTTGTCAAGTATGAGAGCATCCTACGTTAAATAGGCCACCAAGACATAACTTGACTTTCCTCATTGAATAATTATATTATTTTTTAATATCCAAATAATAGGTGACCTACAATGGCACCAACTTAATGGAAATTGTATTTAGGCGAGCCTCTGACAAAACAATTCAGCTGATCATTGTATGCTATAGTTATTTTTTCTACTTGATCTGTACGTCAAATTCTAAGTGTCAGACCTAAATTCAGTCATATTCACATTAAAGTAACATTTAATTAAGAAATAATTCATTCATGTCATGCCCCTTGCTCATTTTAACATGGGTTGGCATTATATTTGTCGATATTTTACACTGAGCACTAGCGAGGTGTCAAATGTGGTCAAATATAATGCCTACCCATGTTAAAATGAGCATAGAGCATGACATGAAGAAATTATTTCGATTCTAATAGGACAAATACAGTATTTTTATAGGTCGAAGCGTACGAAAATACCGTAAAAATGTTTAGCTGTTTCTGTTTCCTCCCCGAGGAGTCTGTACATTACATTTCATATTTGATAAGGTTAAAAATACGAGAAGGGTAAATATATGTTGTGCGATATAACATATATTATAAAATTTTATGTAAGCTACTTGACTGTATATATTTTATAGGATAACGATGGAAGTAACTTTAATGTAAACAGTAAATTTGTGCGCATGTGTCAAACATATTTTGTGCTCATTAGAATATGGCTTTGTTTACAAAGCGTAATAAGGACGTCATATTAGAATATATATTTTGATTTTATATTGGGGTTTATTGAGCAATTTTTAGGATAGGTAAACTTTGTAAATGTATAGACAGCATTTGTATTATTAATCTTGAAATGAAATTACTGTAAACCAACTTGTTTTTGGGAGTCATTTATTTTTGCAACTTTCGCCAGTAGAAAAATAATGCAAATATGTAAAACTTAGATCATCTTTATTCTACTACTTCAAGTAATTTGGAAATAGCAAAATTAAATCACTGCGAAACGGGAAAGAGAGGGCTTAATGCGAACTAAAGTATTCACAAAAATAAGTTGGTTTACAGTAATTTATGACTACGAATTTCATCCTAAACCTATTTTCAGAATCAGTTTATTTATTTCAGAGTCTGGAGTCTCCAATGTGTAATACTAACATGGGGTTAAAGTTGTAATTGTGAACTCATAAACTTTATATCCAATTACCTAATATTTTGTTTACAATTATTGTTTTTATAGGCAAATGAAGAACTAGCCAAGTATGGGAGACCTAAGTCAACTCCTAACAAGGTTAAAGTTCGACCTGGAGCCTCGGCATCACTTGAAAGAGTTCCTTTGAAGAAGGAGAGACTAATGGTTATTCCGGAGGTGGATCAGAGACGTGATTATGCACACTTTGTGTTACAACAAAGACTTAGTAACATTGATGTCAGACACAAAAATGATGTCATGAAACTTTACTTACCTTATATACAAAGTACTTAGGAAAGACATAAATGAGGGTCTAGTGGAATTTACAAAATTATAGAGAATCTTAGGGTGATAAAATGTAAATCAAAGAAATTGTTTGACATTAAAAAAAAAAAGAATTGAAAAGATGGCTATAAAATATATTTGAATGAATACAGAGACGAGGACGTCCCATCTAGATTGATGACATTTATAGAAAAGATAGGATATTGAATACTTTCTAAGGCAACATTTTTTATTTAAATTTTCACTCTATAGCAGATAAAATTAGAAGCAAAATAATGGAAGATATGATTTTTTTTTTAATAAATGACACTCTTGTTTTTGAACATTATTTTCTAAATAAATGACACAGTGTTTTTGTTAAGTGCTGTTTTTGTTTTTTGTTTGTTGATAATACAAGTATGTTTTTTGTTTGATTCATTTAACTTTGATTCATTCCTTTTATTGACTAAATGGGGACTTTTCAGTGAAAAACAACAAAATTTGTTAAAATTTATTAAAATTTCATGCATGTCATATACAAAATAACCTTGTGTTGCAAGCACTAGTCCTGGAAAAATGACCTCCACACAGGATAATAAAACTCATTCTCAATGATCATTTGCACTCGATTTAAAAAAAAATATTATGAAATAAAATAATAGTAAAATATATTTATATGTTCAAACTGTGATATTGTCTTTGACACACTGCTGTTGGTTTTTGTTTGTTTTGAAAGACGTTGTCCATTTGAATTGTCCTTAGAAGTGATTTTTTATATAGATTTACTAATACTGACCCATATGGAAACTTTTGAGACCACATTTTATGTAATATAAAGTGTTTAGCTTGTATTGTAAATTTTATTTTTTATATGTTCAGAAGATTCTGGTACAGTAGTATAATTCTCAATTTACAAAAATTTAATCCCATGAAAATTAATAGATCCACAGTAAGTTGTTTTTTCAAACTTCTCAATGAAAGATAAAACATGCTTTTTTGATTGAAAAGAACTGAATCCTTAATTGAAAAAAATAAAACAAACATAATTATGTGTACCAGTATATCTGTGAAACACCCAATCAAACTTGGTGGCAATGGGTGTACCAGATGACAAAATCTCTGACATATTACACATCTTGAGAAGACTTATATCCCAATAAACATCTCATACATAGGGTAACATTGAATTAAGTTACTGTTAAATGTTTTCCCCCAGCATACAATAGATGTAGCTGCAATAAGCTTTCCAGTATATGTGTCTATCCCATATTAGGGTGAAGTTTTTTTTAAGGTAGTCTCCCATAAAGTTGTGATCAAATCAACTTGAAACATAGCACACATGTTCAAAACAATGTGAACTGTTTAAATATTTGCCTGATTTGGAAGGGGCTATTTACCAAGATTTAAAAGTTCCCTAAACATTGAATTTTGATGGAGAAGCCTTAGCATGTTGTTCCATGGACACATGTGTTATATTAAGTTGTCTTTGCATCATTCACTTGTTTTTTGTTCTAATAATATAAACTATAAGTATTATTTTTTTTTGTTTAGTTTTGTTATGTAAAGTTTTATTTCTACTACTGTTATCTTTATAAAATGATTTATTTTTTACATGACACATTGCGATATAAAAGTATACCAAACCTTTTTGTGTCTTTGATTTTATTTAATATGAATAAATATGTGGGATTTATGGTAGAGAACAGCAACCTAGAGACACAAAAACAAAACACTAACAAGTTAACACCACTTCTTTTAAGTTTGTACACTTTGAAAAGGCAATCTGAGATCCTAGAGTAGCGACTTTTGGTAATTCTAGCCAATGACTTTCACAGAGGAACTATTTTCTTTTCATAAACTTTAGATGCTGTATGTAAGGTATTACAACAACCAAAACTTTATTGTATGTACTGAGGTCAGGTTTAGGATTTTGTGTCCGATGTTCAGACTCTTTGGGAGCTAGGATGAAATTTAAAAAAAGGCAAGACAGGGGTTTGAGTAAACAAAAATTGCAGGATGAGCAACTTGTCAAAAGAACCAGGATAATCTGGTAAAAAAAGGCAAGACCAAATAGAGTGATAGAGTGAATAATAAAAAGGAAGGACAAAATTTGTCATCCCCATAAAAATCAAATGGTATCTCCCTCACAATTGTCAGCTATGTGTTTGGTATAGCATTATATCAAGCATTGAAAGGCAATACTATGACTTGGTGGTGTCTTGCCTTGTCAATACTTGTAGTTTATCCAACAGTAATTGTGGATAAAGATTAAAATTTTACTTTAACAGAAGATCATTGATATTTCTAGAACAGAGATTCATGCACAATGCACAACTTATGTAATTTTTTCTAATGCTTATCATTTTGTATCTTGAATACCGGTATCTGAGTATACATTTCATTAACTGACTGGTTGATTGATGGATTTATTGGTGTTTAATACCACTTTCAACAATTTTGTGCTATTTTGTGGCAATCCTAGTCACTTAAGCTTGGAGTCCAGCACCTGCCATTATATTTCCTGGATCAACTTCTAAAAATGTACTTGGATAGGATGTATAAAATGTTGTTATCAGTAGACTATGTTTTTTTTTTGTTCTCAAAAATAGCTCAAGGTTTGGAAAAGATCAATCCAGTCTCATAAGGGTTTTGACTGTATGAATGCATCTTTATCTAAAAAATTGAAGTCTTCAAGGGAGGTGTGTGTTTTGTCTTATTGTACAAACTAATATTAGGAGAAATGATGACGCCATCTTCAACCAATAACCCAAATTCAAAATCAAAATAGCAAACTTGCCCAAGTCTTTCTACATGACAAAGAGTTGTGCAGCACAACTCTTTGTCATGTAGAAAGACTTGGGCAAGTTAACAAACTGGTTAACACTGAAATGTCAAGCAGCACTGATATTTTTTTTAAGGCAAACACAGAAAAACTCAAATATTACAATAACACGTCAAGCTGTCCTCAAGGAGTAAGTGTTATAGAGTGACAGTGTAGATCCTTTTGTCATTTTAGCTGAAAATGTCCCATGTAATTAGACTGTCTGAACGACCACAACAATGCATTGGTATTTAGTGTTATAAAGAATGAAATTCTCATATCTCTCTCAATGTTTATAATAAATACATACACTTATCCTATTATGAAAGATTGATCAAGTACAATTTGCTCAGCACTAACTTGATTTCACCAAAAGAAGCATAAGGTTTTCTTTGGAAATGTACATCTTATTAGTATTCTGCTAAACCCAAAATCGAGTTACTTTTATAGCCGACTATGCAGTATGGGGTTTTGCTCATTGTTAAAGGCCATATAGTGACCTATAGTTGTTAACTTTTATGTCAATTGGTCTCTGGTGGAGAGTTGTCTCACTGGGTTAATCATACCACATTTTCTTATTTTATAATTAAGCAAACCTCTGAAATTCCGGACATGAAAATAACTTGATAAATGGTAAATGATATCAAATACAATAGATCTACCACTCTGCAAAAGGAAAATGGAAATTGCACACAATGTGAATAAATATAAAGGGTCCAGAAAAAGACTTAATTTTTATCAAATACCATTAATAAACACTGCTGTGCTTTTTAAACATATGTTTTGGATAGTATTTTTTAATTACAAACTGAAGATAATGGTTTTTATTTTATTTTTTATTGCACATGTTATTAGAAAATCATATAATGTCATATTAATATATATATATATATATATATATAATATATGGAAAACACACAACAAATTAACAATATACCAATAACGATAAATTAACTAAAGAAAATAATAGTGTGAAAGCATTTGTATTATGAGTTCTTAAATAGTCTGTCTTGACCATTAAAACCAATTTCAAAATGTTCAAACAATTTCTTACCTTTTAGTTTAAGGAAGCATATTCAGGTTGGCATATCCAAATAAATTCTTGGTTTTGAAATAATTCGTTATTTTGCCATTAGTGAGAAAAGCCACTAGAAAATAAGCGTCGATCATTTTGTGTTTATTTTTTATCTTTATTCTACATTATGCCCCCAAGAATAAGAATAAAAAGTCAAATTCATGATTCTGGGATACAAATTTCATAGATTGGTTTGTAATTTTGGGCAAATTCCCTAATTTAATTCATACATTCTTGGAGTTATGGTGAGTATTACAGTATCATGATAAATTCAAGCAAACTAAAAATATGTAAATGAATGCATACATCCTTAGTGATTCAAATATGGCAAACCTTTTTATTTCACCTGCAATCCTGCATTTTTATATATGGGGGTGATTATGTGTAATAATGAAACAGTCTGTAAAATACATTGTTTTGATTCAAAATCATATGGGAAAATGAATTATTTAAGCTCACCAGAAGTGCAGGAATGCAAATGATCAGACAGAGCTTTTTTTTTTAATAAATGGAGGTGTGTAGTATATTGTGAAAAGGGAAAAAACAAGGCAGTTTTACTATAAAAAAGCATTAAGAGGTCACATTCAGTCAATTGTAAATATGGTCTTACTTTATAAAAGGATAAAAATGTTTCAACATGCAACCTTCAAAATTATGAATATGAGTATTCTCAATTTAAAACTTCAGAGGCGTATTTAGAGGGGGGCCCCCTTTTCTGGGAAAAATTTGGTTGATTATATAGGGAATCACTAAAGCAAGACCGGAGTGGGGCCCCCACAATTTCTGGATCCACCACTGAACATAAATTATTTTCTATCATAACTTAAACAGGTTATTCCAAGCACTATTATTAGTATTCACATAACATAAGGTAAAAGTATAATTCCTAAACATATGTTTCTGGATTAACCTTCATCAAGTCAGAAAAAATTAAAATCACAAAGACATGAAAACAGCCAAAAATGTCTGATTCACATTTGATGGAGGGAGTTCCAACCTAAGCTATAGTACATAATTTATGATGAACTAAAAATTTACAGACAAAATATATAATCATTTAAATAATGCCAGTAAAAAATATTTCGAATTATCTCCCCTTAACTCTTCACAGACACATTTATAAAGCCTGAATATGGCATGCATAAGATTATGTCTAGAGTTCAATTATAACAAATGACAACCCATAAATTCATCACTGTTTACATCACTTCTGTGGTACATGTTCATTTTGTCTGTGGATCAACTAATGCTTTCTGTTTTGCTGTCTCTTTAGAAACATTGGAATAAAGTTTGTTAAGACGATCCTGAAATAAAAAAAAATAAACTGAAACTAGTTTATAGACTAAATTTATTCGTTCAGTGTATAAAATTGAGAATGGAAATGGGGAATGTGTCAAAGAGACAACAATCCGACCATAGAATAGACAACCGCAGAAGGTCACCAACAGGTCTTCAATGTAGCAAGAAATTCCCTCCTCCCCTGAAGGCGTCCTTCAGCTGGTCCCTAAACAAATATATATACAATGTACTTGTTCAGTGATAATGAAAACCATACTAAACTCCAAATTATACACAAGAAACTAAAACGTGTATGTTCACCTGTGTTAAGCCATTTCAACTGATAGTTTATAGTGTGTCTTTATATATGTTGTGATGTTACACTATTGTTTCAGATAAAGGTGATGTTTAAACCTGCTGCAATTATTTGCACCTGTCCTAAGTCAGGAATCTGATCATGCTGATGTTCAGTAGTTGTCGTTTGTTGATGTGGTTCATAAGTGTTTCTCGTTTCTCATTTTTTAATATAGATTAGACCGTTGTTTTTCCCGTTTGAATAGTTTTACACTAGTAATTTTGGGGCCCTTTATAGCTTGCTGTTCGGTGTGAGCCTAGGCTCCGTGTTGAAGACCATACTTTGACCTATAATGGTTTACTTTTATAAATTGTGACTTGGATGGAGAGATGTCTCATTGCACTCATAACATATCTTCTTACATCTAATAAAAAATACCAGCTCATTATATGACATTGTATTTTCCTACCATACATGTAGGGTTTATGTTACATGATGTCAAATTTTTCATGACTTTTTAGTTGGTTTTGTTTATCAGTTTGATTAAACTGGTAATGTTTATATCACATACATTTGGAAATGATGCTGTTTAATACATTATCAAGTGTACCTGAGCATTCTGTAATATATTATTCACTAGCATAACTCTTCTTCTGGAATTGTTGAGTTTTTTCACATAGGGTTCAAGATCTATTGGAATTCCTTGAAGCTCAGCTATTTTCTTTAAATCTGAAAATATACATATTTTAAACTTTAAAAGTGAGTGAGATTGACCCACAAAACAAGCAAAATTTCCTACACATAAACACTTTTAAGAAAGCATTGTCTGTCCCAAGTCAGGATTTTTGACAACTAATTGAACAACTGCAACATTAACAGCAATACTTTATTTTGAGAGGGTACACAGTTAGCTTTATAACTTATCTTCACTGAGACCCTCATCATAGAAAAAGCATACAAAAAAATAGATACATATACATGGCGATGATGGCATACATTAGTAAAAATACATATACATGGCGATGATGGCATACATTAGTAAAAATGTCAAGTATAAAAATGTTCTATACAACTACATAATATCAGAGGCATATAAAAATATGTATATATGTCTCTGATAATATGCTATGAAAAAATAAACATTGTGAAATCATTAATATTCAATATTTTTCAGCTGGTTGCTTAATCTTGAAACTTTAATACAGAAAGCTCACTTGTGATGTCACTTTGAACTCATAAACATGTTGAAATTTACAAATTTGACTTAAAATAATCCTTTCTCACTTAGTTTTTGGAAGAGACATATTCTATATATGTCTCTGGTTTTTGGTCAAACTATTTATGAGCAAGAGCATGACCCCAAATTAAGTTTTAAACACTTTTAGTGATTTACATAATGATAAGCTTGAATTGAAAGCAGTTTTCCATGACCAACTACAGACAGAACTATTACCGGATTTTTACAAATTCAACCCTGAAACAATATTAAAAGCATCATGAACAAAACTAAGGGTTGAAGTTGAGTGCAGGAGAAGGTTAAGTAGTATCTGCTCCACTTGTCATGTTACTTATATTGTAAGTACAAATTTGGCAATAATGTAAAAATTGAGGACAAGAGGACAGGATTGAGCCTGAGGATTTGAAAATTGGAACATATCAGTAATGGTCTTTGATAAAGCTATTCCAATACAATTAACCAAATCGTGATTTCACCCCTTATTTCTTTCATTAAAAACACTTTTTGGGGAGTAATTGGAAAAATAACTAAGTTATTAAGCTGCATAAAATGCATTGTACCTTCAGCCACCAGATCAATCTGCTGTCTAAGTTCAATCTGGCTCTCTCTGAAAAAAGCAAATAATTCAGGAATCAATCAATAACCAAGTACTGACCATCATTAATTATGGATCATACTGAACAGAATGGTCAAGTGTGGTAGAGTCTCGAGGCTTAAAATTGGTTTATTTGTGCTAATTGTGAAAAAAATCATTTGTTTTTAAATACATTGTTTTGAAGTGCTATGTTTTATATTATCAGAAAATGTTAATCTGTCCTCTTAGTTTACAAAAATAAATAACCGATCAAAAACAAATCCTCCTGCCCCCCCACCCCCCCACCCCACCAGAATATCAAATGGTCGTCCCCTAATACAAAGTACATTTAAAATTATGTATTAATGACCTGGTTCCAAAGATATTAATTGATAACCTATAGGTACTTGAAGAACATTATTTATAATTTGAAATGGAGGAATGAGACACATTAATAGATCATGCATAAAGAATTTAAATGCATGATGTCATTGAAAAACCAAAAGGATTCAGTTAGAAATTATTGTCTCCAAGTAGCTATAGTCTAAGTCTGTTCATTCAACTTAAAGAAAAGTTTGCTCCATCGTTCTTATCTGTTTCTGAATATAAAGCTATATTTGCTTAAAATGCAGAAACAGTGTATATAGGGTCGTTTATTTATATATAAAATATAATTTCTGCAGAAACAAGTCGAAACGCCCACTTCTTTAAAACTGAATGTCTGTTCTATATAGATCACCTGACAGTTTTCACACGGCCATCAATTTCTTCAACCGATGGCTTCAGCAAATCAACCAATCCATCAGCAATCGCATCTCTTGTCGAACAGTCGAGAGGTTTTTCTTCTTCCTTTTTCGCACCGATACTGGACATTTTTTACTTTTCAATGTCAATTTTAGTCTTATTTCATAATTCAAAACCTCCATCTTTAAAACGTACTGTAGACTAAGACTTTGATATCACCAATGACCCATTCAAAAAGGAGAAAATAATGGCAAACGACTTACATTTTTAAAAACCACAACGTCTTTAAATAGGGCAATAAAATAAAACAAAATAAAGTTCGACGATTACAATGGTGTACATTTATGCAAGGACGTATAATTCAGGATTCTACTTCGTCAAAATTATCTCCCCATTACGCCAGTTCATTTATCACAATCGTAGAAATGGAAGCCATTTGCGTGTAGGGATGACGCGCTACCAATTTTGCTCTTGGAAACCGATAAATTTATCCACATTGCACCATTACATCCTTATATGTCAGTTGTATTTTAAAAGACAAATGTATCTACTAGCTAATGAGCATCAGTTAATGATCTTGTCTGCATTGATTAAATTTAAAACTATTGTCTGATCAGTTGCCAGGTGGAATTTTCGAAAATTCATATACATTTTAAAAAAAATCTAATTAATTATTTCGTGGAAGGGCAGACTAGATTTTTTTAGTGGGTAAAGACTATAAACCCTAGTTATCACACACACAAAATTATAATTTTTAGAAGATATGCATTTTCATCATCCAACTTGAAAGACTGTTGTCAAGTACTTTCAGTAAAAAAATAGCTATTAGAACACACCTACTCCTTTTTTGTGATTCATTAGATAGGTATTTCACTTGACCAGACCCATATATTTCATCTTTTAGTACTGTGATATTTTTATGTTATAAAGTCAACCTGTAGCTTTGATATATAAAAATGATAGAATCTGAAGCGAGACGATGTATGAAATATTCTTGCTTTATACCATATCAAGACAAAATATTCAACTCAAACACGCCCTAACATAAAAAGGTGCACTTGATTTTCTCTTTTCGATACTATTCTTACCCATTTTTTGGAATTTTTTCTCGAGTCACATAATGGAAGGGTAGACACGAAAATTACTGAACTAATAGATTGATATGTTTTCTGTCCGTCGTAATTTTTTTTCTTAAATCGGAGGTTATGCATTTTCTACATCCAACTTGAAAGATACCCATGTCGTCGACTTGATATCTAATTGTTCTGCTTAACTATGTACTAGAAAAATTTAAAACTTATGCAAATGGTGTTTTTAAAATAAAACACTTCGTAATTGAGAAGAAAATTGTAATTTTGTTTGTTTCTATTAACTTTTAAAATTTTTGTCACTATAGTAAACATTACAGTACACATTTATCGCCTTCTCTAACAAAGAGCTTCGATTCTTTTGTTCTATTTCAACCGGGTTTCCGACTGGTATAAGTAACATATGTCATGATTATTGGTGATTTCCCCCCCCCCCCCCCCCATAAGGTCAAGGTCAGATAAACCCTGTAAAGCAGACATCGTATTGAACCAGGGAAGTTCTTTAAAAAAAACTAGATATCATTGAGATGGGAGCCATCTCTGTAGGCCCCGCTGTGAATAATGTGTAGTAAAAAATTGTTTATCTTCACCATGGGGTTGTCAACTGAAATCAAAGTTTTTGACATAGAAAGTTATACATAAATTATGACACACCCTCTGATGTTGGTTTATATACATGTCAAGCATTAACTTTGAAATCATAACGGTTCTCTAGATATAGAGAGGACACAGACATGGGGTTGTCAACTGAAACCAAAGTTTTTGACCTTGACCTTTGACCTAGAATTTTGTGCATAAATTATGACACACCCTCTGGTGTTGGTTAATATTAGTGTTGTCAACGGTTAACCGGTTAATTGGTTAACCGTTTGAACGACCGAATACCGAATACCAAAAACGCTAACCGGTTAACCAGACTTTTTTTCAATTTTGATAGATTTGATATAAAGTATTGTTATCATAAAATAGTGTTGTTTGCTTTAAAAATTGTCGTCGCGGTAATTAATTTGACGGATCAATTGTCCAATATATTGATTGCTATTGTTAATCCAATAACATAAAATTGATTAGAACTTGTCTCTCAGCTCGGGGCAAGATCTTAAGGAAACATAATTAGTATACATGTTTTTTTAACAATAACTTTAAATCATCAATAGTGTCGATTAAATTTTACGAATTACTTCATTATTTTATTTTTGTTCTTATATTGTGAAGACCTACATCTGAATGTGCAATCGTGCATGGCTTTTTCACACTTTAAACGAAATGCTAACTCAAAAATTATAAAATGCAAATCAATGTGAATATAATCAATGTATACTTGATAGTACGAGTAACACGCTTGGATTAATCATTTAAAATTGAAACACTCTACATAATTTTTCGGAGACAACAAGAGAAAATGAAAGAATCATTGGTTTCAGATGGCATCATCGGTTTCAGATCTATCCCAGGAATAGATTACCTTAGCCGTATTTGGCACAACTTTTTGGAATTTTGGGTCCTCTATGCACTTCAACTTTGTACTTGTTTGGCTTTATAACTATTTTGATCTGAGCGTCACTGATGAGTCTTATGTAGACGAAACACGCGTCTGGCGTATTAAATTATAATCCTGGTACCTTTGATAACTAATCAGACATACTAAGTTCTACGAGATCAAGAAGGTTTTTTTTAATTTTTCTATCTGAAGTTAGTACAAACGCTATAGTTGATACGGTGTATTTGATTATCAAAAGTCAAACTTCGCAAGGAATCTTCACAGACAAGCCTTATAATGACAAAGCACAAACTTCAATTCATCATTTTATTATTAAAGAACCTAAATGTATGACTTGGTAGGAAGGTTGTCACATTGAGACTCATACCACATCTTCTTATATCTATTTGTAGGGTACTATAGATAAGAACTTCAACCATCAACTTGAAAACACTATTTAATATACATGTCAAGTATAAACTTTGAAATCATAACAGTTCTATATATATAGAGTGGACACAATTTGTTATGGAAAACAATGACCAATAAACATGTAAATGAGGTCAAGGTCAGATGAACCCTGCAAGACAGTCATGTATGCTTGCAATCATTTCATACATCGCATATATAAATTCAATTCAATTCAATATTTTATTTACGTTTCACCTTATGTATAAAATTACACAATATATTTATAAAAGATACATTTTGTATACATAAGCCAATCTGTAAAGATTTATGAGAGACGATATCTGACCATTTGCTTTAATATAGTATCTGAAACGAGTACCAAACTACTGAAATATTGACAAAAAAAACATGTAAATTGTCGTTAAAGAAGTGATATTGGCAAGACAGACAGACATGAACAAATCATTCCATACATCAAAACTCAAAAACTGAACATTGATCAATAAAGCATGAAAATCAGGTCAGTGTAGGAAGAAACCTACAAAACTGACTTGCACATCTTTAATTCATGTCATTACCATATAAAGTTGACCTACTTCTTAGATTATGTAAGAAACAAACCATATGGTGAGCCTTAAATGTTGATCGCTAATCCAAGAAATGAGGAAGTTTGTAGGATGGATATTAAGACCTTACAAAGTACCCATATAACAAATAAAGTTATATGCAAGTAGGAAAATCACGACATAAAAATTGTATTTTCTTTAAAGCAGTCACTGAACCATTAAAATGAGGTATACGACAATGAATATCATCTTCATGACTGATGGAAGACTTCTGTAAAACAAGGAATAATAAAGCTGAGAATTTACTTTTCAAAATCAAGTGATTGTATTAGATCAGAATAAAAATGGGGATTGTTTTAAACAGTCAAGTTTAATCCATCAATTTCTACATACAGAAATAGAAATGTCTGTACAAAGTTAGAAATAAGACAGTTGCTTTCCATTTGTTTGGTGTGCTTGAGTTTTTGATTTTGCAATTTTATAAGGGACTTTCCTTTTTGAATTTCTTTGGAGTTCATTATTTTTGTTTTACTGTTTCTTTGCGGTTTGTCTTTGTGTAGGTTTATTTTTTAAAAGAAGTTGTGATTTGGTGGCGGATTTGAATTGTAGTCGGTTTTGGATTACCATTGTAAGAACATGTATCAATGATAGATAACCTTTAAAAAAGTTCATTGATAACAAACAAACCAAAAATCAAATTTATTTTTAATTGTAAAATAGCACTTCTGGAATATTGATACACTTTGTGGAGTTGATACATTCTGGTAAATTGTAAAGCTAGTAATCTCTTTAACAACAATATATAAAACATTCCAAAGAATCACATCTATAAACATCCCACATCTCTGATTAATTGATTAATTGCTTAATTGATAGGTATTTAATACCACTTTCAACACTATTCATGGAGATCAATTCTTATTGGTTGAGGAAGCCGGAGTGCCCAGAGAGAACCACAAAACTCAGTAAGAAAACTGACAATCCTAGTTAATCAAAACAGGAGATCAGTGAACCTACACAGTGTGGGATTCAAACTCACAACCTCAGTGTTGACACCCTAGTGATAAAGTAATTTGATTACTCAGACCACTCAACCACCAATTTTCCTGCCAAAGGGTGGTGCTTTTCACTGAGTACTACATCTTCCTCCTTTAAATTTGAAAATTGACAAATTCATTCCAAATAAACAATACAATTGTTCATATTGAACATAATAAAACAAGAATGTGTCCTCAGTACACGAATGCCCCACTCGCACTATCATTTTCTATGTTCAGTGGACCGTGAAATTGGGGTAAAATCTCTAATTTGGCATTAAAATTAGAAAGATCATATCATAGGGAACATGTGTACCAAGTTTGAAGTCGATTGGACTTCAACTTCATCAAAAACTACCTCGACCAAAAACTTTAACCTGAAGCGGGACAGACGGACGGACGGACGGACGAACGAACGGACGCACAGACCAGAAAACATAATGCCCCTCTACTATCGTAGGTGGGACATAAAAATATACTTAACAGATATGTAAAGGTTTACAAAAACAAAGAAAGATCATATAAAATATATCAAAAAGTGTAACTTTCACAATTTAATACACAGGTGTATTATTTGCCTAAGATTATGATCATTATTATGAAATACTGTAATGTAATATTAGTCAGCATGCACAGTCACATAAATGTATAATGTAAACAAACCAAATACAATAACATTCAGCTACAATAGTTAGTTTCATTAACATTGTGGTATTGTTTATTGCACATTTAGACTAGTTACTACATCATTCGAAACATCTAATAATGTTACAAAGAAGTATCCATGAGACAGAAGCAAAATCCAAGATTTGTGAACTAAGAAAATTTTGACTCATCTAAAAATTATGTAAGCTGTGTATTTTACTAGCTTTGAAGCAAAATTAAAAAAAAAAAATACATAAAAACCAATTGTTTTTTGTTGCTATGTCATATGACTGCATTGCTTAACATTTCATTGCTGCTTATGTCAAATATGGGAATGAATAATACATTACAAGAACTTATAAACATATCCACTCCAAATATCAATTATCAATTATGATTACAGCTGATTCCATTGAGTGTGTAGGCAATGGTTAATCTTTGGTTAGCTTGCTTGCTGGCTGAACCGTGAAGTCAATATAAGGTCAAGTATACTACCCTCCTTTCGAAATAGCCTAGTCCAACAGACAGATAGATTGGTTAGCTGTCAGACTAGTTTACTCTTAAAGTAGTACAGTTTACCTAACCTAAGAATGACTTCACAGTTCAGCTAGTAAGCAAGCTAACCAAAGATATTACCTTTGCCTACACACTCAATGGAATCAGCTGTAATTCTACAAAAGCACACTTCTATATTCACCCTTTTGGTAGAGCAAGTTTAAAATGTTTTTTTTTTTTTCTTCAGAAAAATCATTAAAGAAAAAGAATTGAATTTCACAGTACAATTATTGGTGACTGTATTTCAAATTCACAAAATTGTAAATATTCAGATATGAAAAATAAAGTTACTTACAAATATACCATCTAACATGTCTAACCAATATAAATACTGGCAGTTAAGTTAATACACAATCTGAAAACTGTTAACGCTTTAACTAAACTTAAGATTTTGACTAACATTATTTATAAGAGGTAATCCAATATACAAATAGGTAACACTCTTATTTCACAATATAGATAAAGGTAATTCAATTTATAACATTCTAAACTATCAGATCTAAAAGGATAATCTTAACATACTATTTTGAATTATAACAAATTCTATAAATATTGGCCCTATTTTAACTTTGACTCTAAGATTGTCTGAAATAAATCATTTAAATCTGTCTTTAAAGTTTTGATAATCGTGATCTCTGTATCCTTGCTGATATGTTTCCTGATGGCTTGTCTGTTGGCATATATACCTAGAAAAGACACAATAATAAATTAATCATCCTTTTTTAATTGTGGGTGGCAGTTACTGTCGAAAAAATATACTGTGGATTTATTATTATTTCGTTGGATACCAATATTTGTGGATTTCATGGGTAACCAGGTGCTTCGCAGGGCACAGCTTTATACGACCGCACAAGTCGAACCCTGAACAGTTGGAGCAAGTATGGACACAACATTAAAGCTTGATACAGCTCTGAATTTAGATTGCGATCAATTTTTTGACATAATTAGAGTTTCTGACACAAAAAAAAATGTCAAGATCTTTCAAATCTATTTCACAATATTGTGCAATTAAAGATTTCTTCTTTTAACTTTTCAAAAATTTGGAATTTGAGAAATTTGAAGAAAAAAAAAATTGAAAACAACTACCACCCCCCTTTTTTTGCAATTAGTCCCAAACCTGACATTTCTTTATACATAATATACAAGTAGTGTAAGGGAGGTAAATCCCAACATACCCAACATTAAATGTTTTCGAATTACCTCCCTTACCCTGCTTTTAAATTGTCTTAATTGTCCATTGACCAGAAATACCTAGTTTTTCCCCTTTTTTTGTCCCTAATTCTGAAAAAATTTGAGCCATAACCCCCAAAAGTCAATACTAACCATCCCTTCATTGTATGGAAACTTGTTGTTTAATTCCAAAGAGATTCATACACCTAAACATAAGTTATTGTTTGAAAACTACAAAAATGATTATTTTGGGCCCCCATTTTGGCCCCTAATTCCTAAACTATTGGAACAATAACCCCCAAAATCAATCCCAACCTTCCTTTAGTGGTATTGAACCTTCTTGTACAAATTTATAGAGATCCATACATTTAAACACAAGTTATTGTCTGTAAAGAAGAAAAACTGTTTCTTTTTTTTGCCCCTTATTCCTACATATTCAGGAAAATTAACCCAAAACTGAATCCAAGCCTTCCCTGTGTTATATGGAAATATACTCATATGGTATAATGACAAAGAGATTCATACAGTTACACACAAGTTAGTGTTTGGAAACTAGAAAAATGCTTGTTTTGGCCCCTATGGCCCTTGATTCCTAGACTTTTTGCCCAATAACCCCTTAAAATAAATCCCAACCTTCTACTTATGGTAATAAACATTGTGGGACAATTTCAGAACAATTGAAATACTAATACACAACTTTTTGTCCTGAAACTAGATAAATGCTTTTTTTGGGCCCCTTTGGGCCCGTTATTCCTAAACCTTTGGGACCATAACCCCCAAAATCAATCCCAAGCTTCCTTTTGTGGTTATAAACATTGTGTTAACATTTTATTGATTTCTTTTTACTTATTCAAAAGTTATTATCCGGAAACAATCCGTCTTCGGGCGATTCTGACGCTGAAGACGACGTGATACCAATATAAGACCAAAAATTTAAAAATTTTTGTGGTTGTATAAACCCAAATTATTTTTATTTTTGCGGTCGTATAAAAATGAATCTCATATCTAAATGTTCAATGAATTACAGATTTTCCATCAGGTTATATGCAGACTTTGGAAAAACCATGGTATCAAATATCAATGAAAATGCAAGTTTACCTCCAGCCACAAAAATTGGAACAAACGAAAATAAATGAATTTTCAGTACTGTAAATTCCAGGAAATGCTGCATACAAATTAAACAATGCTGTTAAAATTCTAAAAAGAGAAACATATCTAGTTGTTGTTTTTCGCAATAACAAAAACATCACAATAAATTCTTTATAATCTACACTAGTTTTACTTTAAAAATAAGTGAAGTACATTTTGGGACTTTTAAAGTCAAATTAATAAACAGAAAATGAGGCATCAGTGATATTGTTGGCTTTTTTCAAAACTACCTCTACCCTTTTTTATTGGGAAAACATGCGTCATTTTGATCAAATTGGGAAATTTAAAATAAACCATGAATTTGACTGAAACTTCAATTTACAGACCCATTTTCAAGAGTCAAACCCTGATTTAAAATAAGACCCCATTTTGTCAGTGATGATACATAAATGGACCCTCAAATGTGCACATATAGTCATTTTAGGCAAGAAAATTGTTTAAATGAGTGGGTTTCAGTTTGTATTTATGCACAATTACTACTGAGACTGCACTGTTTGGGAAAAAAGTTGTCTTTTTGGGAATAATTTTCAGCCATTTTTTTTTCAAATTGGGATTCTTCTCCAGGGGAAAAAGCCTTTATTCACCACTATTTTAAGGCAAACAATATCACTGGGCATACTCCCATTATATGATGATATTACTAATTACAGTGTTTAATAATCAGAAGGAAGTCTTCCAGGAATGTGGATTCAAGCAAATGCACAGTTTGACAGTGATGTTATAAACCAAAAGATAAAAAAACCCAATCAAATCAACTTATGCTTGTAAGCTTTTTTGTTAACACAAATATTTTGTGATTTTTATTTTAAGTATCCTTAAACCAGAACCATAAATACCTTGTAATGGCAAATTTTTGACATGTTTACCTATTATGTCACTTTCCATTTTGAACTTTCCTTGGAGTTCACTGTTATTTTACTTTTTGTTGTTGAATGATTATATGAATATATATAAACTATAAACAGTCTATATTGTCTTAAAGCTAGTGTACACTTTACATATATAGCTACATATAGGTTCATAAGATACCTCGTTTTTATAATCTTTTAGGTTGATCTTTGTGAATTTGTTGTAATCCATACCAAAATAATGGACATTTGGTAGTGTAACCTCCATCTTTTCAACCTACAAAATATAAAATAGACATTAGTCCATTTGCCAATTACCTAATTAATTTTGTAATTACACAATGATAACATAAATTACTTCCCCTTGTCAATTGTAGATGGTTTTGATATGACAAAATAGGCTTCTACTCATGCAAATTCATAAAACTTTTTACAAAATTTGAAGTAGGCCAATATTGCTTTAACATCAAAGCATACAAGCAGATATTGAATACTGTGTATTCTTTATAATTGGTGTGTTACTAATTTTCAATTATTTCGTCGCTTAAAAGTGAATAAAAAAATCAAATTTTCAACAAAATATAAATTTCATTTTGTCTTGTTTGCAGAATAACAAGTTTTCAATTTTTAAAAATGTATAAAATTCAGGTATAGAGATTCTGTTTCACACCACTTTTTAATGCTGCAAGATTTAAAAATGTTAATTTACCTGAGGTATCTTTGATAAAACATTTCTGACTGTTAAATGAAGTGTATTCTGTACTGAAGGGGAGAAAACTCCAGTTGTCGCTGGTCCTGCAAATGTATCTAGAACAATACCTTTAATACCTTCCCTGGAAAAAAAACGCAATGAATAATTTTGGATTAAAATGAAATTCTTATTTGTATTCAATGCTGTCAGACATGCGATTCTTCCAACATGTCCTGTGGGAGACCAAAATCATCAAATTTTTAGGCCCACTTTTGTCCCTCTTGTTAAAATATATATCGTCCAGCTTCTAACTTTTTGACAATTTTGAAAATTGTGAGTCTTCACATTCAGTTATGATGTCCATAACATCAGTTCTCTTTATCAATTTTGTGTCAGAACAGGTGGAGGCAATGAAAGGTCAAGTATATTCTTGAAGCAGTTTATGATTATACATCATTTAACAATTTTTGACAATTAACTTGTGACTAACAAGGTACATGTAGATTAAAATGACATATGCAAAGATCAGTAAAAGTGAAAAACAATAATGGAAGTAGTTGGGTAAGCAACCACTCAGTGATCTTTGATGTTGTTGAAAACATTGAACTGATCATCAAAGAAGTTAAAATCTTTAAACTGACTGTCAAACAAGAGTGCACACGCTGAAATGTCTCGCCTTCTTTACTAATCATTGATATTATGTTGATAGTCCTAAGTATAAAGCTTTATTACAACTGTCTTATAAACTTAACATTAACCAAGATAACTAAACATTGACCAATGAACCATGAAAATGAGGTCAAGGTTAGATGAACCATGCCAGGCACACATGTACAATTAACAATGCTTCCATACAACAAATATAGTTGACCTATTACTTATAGTTTAAGAAAAATAGACCAAAACACAAAAACTTAACACTGAGCAATGAACCGTGAAAATGAGGTCGAGGTCAAATAAAACCTATGCGACTGACATATAGATCATAAAATATTTCCATACACCAAATATAGTTGACCTATGGCATATAGTATTAGATAAAAAGACCAAAACTCAAAAACTTAACTTTGACCACTCAACCATGTAAATGAGGTCAAGGTCAGATGACATCTGCCCGCTAGACATGTACACCTTACAATTATTCCATACAACAAATATAGTAGATCTATTGCATAAAGTATGAGAAAAACCGACCAAAACACAAAAACTTAACTATAACCACTGAACCATGAAAATGAGGTCAAGGTCAGATGACACCTGCCAGTTGGACATGTACACCTTACAGTCCTTCCATACACCGAATATACTAGCCCTATTGCTTATAGTATCTGAGATATGGACTTGACCACCAAAACTTAACCTTGTTCACTGATCCATGAAATGAGGTCGAGGTCAAGTGAAAACTGTCTGACGGGCATGAGGACCTTGCAAGGTACGCACATACCAAATATAATTATCCTATTACTTATAATAAGAGAGATTTCAACATTACAAAAAATCTGAACTTTTTTTTCAAGTGGTCACTGAACCATGAAAATGAGGTCAAGGACATTTGACATGTGACTGACGGAAACTTCGTAACATGAGGCATCTATATACAAAATATGAAGCATCCAGGTCTTCCACCTTCTAAAATATAAAGCTTTAAAAAAGTTAGCTAACACCGCCGCCGCCGCCGGATCACTATCCCTATGTCGAGCTTTCTGCAACAAAAGTTGCAGGCTCAACAAAAAATTGAAAACTTTGAACTGACCATCAAAAAAAGTTAAAACTTTAAACTAATCATCAAAGAAGTTGAAAACTCTGAAGTGATCATGAAAACAGTTAAAAACTATGAACAGACCACCAAAACAGTTGATAACTTTGACACTGACCATCAAAGAAGTTGAAAACTTTGAACTGAGTATCAAGGTAAAAAAAAAGAAACAGTGTTACACCTGAACCATTTAAAATGAGTGTTAGAAAACATTGAGTTACTCCCCTTTTTTAACTATATTTTTAAACGCTAAAAAACTAAAAAAAACATAACTCAAAAGTTAATCAAATGAACAGTTCATCTAGAAATTTGCAACTTACAACAGTTTTTGAAGAAGCTGTGTCAGTGGAGTAATTGTTATCAGCGTGTGCAATATTGTATATGAATAAATAAAAAAAAAATGTTTTTGAAGTCTACAACACTATCAAATACATCATAACATAATAAACTTTTTTTACAACAGAGCTATAATGTCACAATAACTTACCACACCTTAGTGAAGTCTACACCGTTTACTGAATTATACCACCACCATGAATCTACAACAGTACAAAATAATCTGTCATCGGCATCTGGCAATGTCCTGAATTCATCATCTACAAACTTTCTAAAGGCTGACTGTGTTGTTTTCATGATCCTCATTTCTTTAAGTCCTGATCTCAACAATGGTTTTCCTTTAAAATAAAATATAAAGATTAAAAGTTAATTACTCTTAAATTCTTTTAATGGGAACCAATTTCAGTAATTGATTTTTTTTGTTTAATGGGAACCAATTTCAGTAGATTGAGATTTTGTTTCAAATATATTTGATTTTGTGAAGTCTGTATACAAGCATGTCATGGTTATTTGTTTCATTTAACAAATTTATTCAATATGCAAGTTATATCAACATCAAGGTAGTATCATTGACATGTAAAACATTCTAAAAAATATGTGAAGAGTTATTTTTACCTCCCCTTTCCTGAGTTACTTCACACCTTCTTATAGCCTCCTTACTGAAGAAAAAGGCATGCACATGCTCCTGTCCATCCTGTAAAAATAGAAAATGTCATTGCTATAGTTTTCAATGAAAATACAAACAAATGGGAAAATGTTTCAATGTGTTTTAACTGTCTATTTTTAATATTTAGGGGACAAACTATTTGAGTGTGTAGTTAGCATATAGAATCTAAGTCAACTTGTCTGTATTGTGAATAATGAATTAATAATTTTTGTTTTTAAAATAACCAGTTTAAACTGTTAATGTTGCTGTAACAAACATTTTGATACTTTGTTAAATGCCCTCAATGTGTACACAATAAGCTAAATTATGATAAACATTAGTGAAGTTGGGAAGTAGTGGTTTTACAGCCCATCTGAAAAGCATGGATACTTGGACCAAGTATTCATTGTTATTTGTCTTTTATGTCTTCTTATTGGATAATGTGGTCTGTTGAACTGTGTACTGGTAGTATTTTTTTGTGTTACCTGTTATCCTATTCTATGTATAAATATACCTGTATCCATATTGTTCCTTGTAACCACACACAAATAAATGTGATATTAAACCAAAAGGATGTATGCTGATCTTGTTTTCTGACTTTATGTCAAGATATTTGGAATCCTATGTTTGGATCCATGATGTGCTATGAATAAATTTGGCAACTAACCCCCTACTTCTTTATATTATATTATAACGCTGCCTCCCTGGTGTTAGAGTCGGACACCAGAAATAAAAGGTTACAAATAAAAGGGATTTCTTTAACTTGTATGATTTATAATACTATCAAATGTATGGCCCGACGTCTAATTGGAATACCGCCGAACCAACACACTTTACAGCTTCGTTAACCTAGACTCTAGAGGTCTATCAAGTGTTATATAATTATTATTTATAATTATAAGACAAAGCATATAAAAGTTTTGATAATTTATTTAACAATCTTAAAATGGCAGAGAGAATGGCTGTGAAGGACTGGGAAGGCTCTAGCTGTTACTGGTTTGGTTGGGTTCCTGGCTGGCATGGTTGGTCTAACTAATTAAATATATATATATATAACAATCCAGAGTAACCACTCTGTAGATTCAATCGACTATTTTAAAAACTACCATTAGCATATAGCTCATTCAGGCTTACAAAGGGTCTCAATAAAAGAACACCTAAAAAATTAGGTAGCCTTAAACATTGTTAATTCAACAACATCTACTTAAAATAACTATACCTATAAAAATACTTTCTATATTGTCACCAAGACATATATTTCTTAAATAATTTAAACTATAGCTATAATTTACCCTCTACATATATATTGTCACCAACTATTACCACCCAAACTGAGTCACCGAGATTTACTCCCAACTTCTCCCAAATTTGTCACCTTAATTTCCTCCAAAAGTCTCCCAAATATATCTCCTTAATTTGTCTCCCGGCTTAATTTCCTCCTAAAGTCTCCAAAATTGGTCTCCTTAATTTACTCCCACAATCTCCCTAATTTATATCATAAATTTCCTCCTAAAGTCTCCCAAATACATGTATATCTTCTTAATTTCCTCCTAAATTCTCCGAGATTTCAAGTTTGGTGTTTCATAACATTCAATGCCAAACCAAAACAATTACTGCTTTCCGTAGTTGATCATTTTAGTTTTATAAGAATGTCAGCCAATCACAGACTCTCTTACATAAGTCGGACCAATCAGCAACCATCTCTCTAATTAGGGAAATTCCCGAAATGGCAATTCAAAATGTAAACACTGGACATTTTATGTAAATAAAGATGTTTTCCAGCTTAAAATCATTAAGTACTAACATATGTATTCATCATGAAGGTTATTACACCAACAGGATAACTTAGGAACACATGAAAAAGGTTAATATCTCAAATATACAACATACACTACAGTCCAGGTGGACTTTGTCATTTCCACTCGCCCACGGTGGACAAACCAATGCCGTCCACTCTCTGTCCACGTCCGTTGTCCACCGTGGGCGTGGTGCCCACCCTATGCCGTGGACTTCCGTGGGCGTATTGCCCACCCTATACCGAGGACAGCCGTGGGCGTGGTGTCCACCCTATACCGAGGACAGCCGTGGACATACAATGCCCACGCCGGTAAACGGTGGGAAGAAGTATGCACAATTCTAGATATAACTCGTGATTTTAGGATACGTTTGATGCTTTTTAAGGGGTTTATTCCAATAAAATCTTTTTGTAAAGTAGTTTGCAATATTTCATGCACTTTTTATCTTTGTAAGAGACGTTTAAGGGTCATAACCTTTACCAGTTCACCGAATGAATCAACTTTGCCAACAGGTGATAATAAAATTGACAAGTTTGTGGAATGTGGAAGGTTACCGAAGTAGATTTCGCTTAACAACATTTATTTATTTTTTAATCAATGCAACTTATGTGTGAGCAGCGTGTGTATATTATTTTGTAAAGGTCACTGTATATTTCTCGGCTTGAGGTCAATTCGTTTACCTTGTAGCTATTTAGCCGCAGGTGTGAGTTCAAGCGTACACAGGTATGAATGTTGTTATTTGGAAAGGATAAACAGAAAGGATTAGAAAGAGTATGATGTGGTAATCCACTAAGATTTAATACACGATGAGAATAAAGATACAATAATTAAATTGTTTAAATTAATTGAAAATAAAATTCAGATTCGTAATTCCGAAAGTGTAAAAAAATAACAGGAAACAATTTTGATTACTTTCTTAGCGGCAATTGGCGTAAAGATTCAAATATGAAGTAAAAAATAGTAGTTTTAATCTTTAATAAAACTGAATGCAATATTACCCAATTTGATATACCATTGCACATCTGTTTGATATCATTGACTTTACCGGAATTTCTTAACTTGTATTCAAATCTTAATGTGCATTGTTGAACATGATAGCCGTCTTTAATCCAAATAAGTAATACAGTAGTTGTAATAAAACTTATATTTTAGACATGCATAACTGATATTGACGAATTTAGAATAGTTCCTCCCTACATCGTTGTTCTTAAATCAATCATTATTAGTATACATGTAAGTTTCCTGACGTATAAGCGCCATTGAGGATGAGCTCCAGAGAAAGCAGACTAGTAGCGTTTCGTTAGTTTGTTTGTTAGGAAAGGAGAGGAAATGCAACCACTTGTATAGATAAACGACAGAATTACCATACAAGCATTTATAGTCAACACAACCAGAAAGAGTTCCCATCGTTGGACGGGGAAATATGTAGGCTTCCAAAAAGGAACAAGTGACATGTCTAACTCTGAATAGTTAGAAAACGGACTATCGACATCGACCGCATGTTCTGAAACTACATGCATATATACGTAGACGTTTATGATAGTGATGAGTTCTTGCGTCTGACAAAAACAATTCATTTTTTTACATAAATAAGGCCGTTAGTTTTCTCGCTTGAATTGTTTTACATTGTCTTATCGGGGCCATTTATAGCTGACTATATGCGGTATGGGCTTTGTTCATTGTTGAAGGCCGTACGGTGACCTATAATTGTTAATGTTTGTGTCATTTTGGTCTTTTGTGGATAGTTGTCTCATTGGCAATCATACCACATCTTCTTTTTTATAAATTCCTTCATGGTTATATCTTGCCATACGTTTATATTGATTTGTAAGGAAATTACTCAAAATCGTTATTTGAAAATCCTGATTGTGAGATGTAGATTCATTTTAATACAGAAATTTCGTCTATATATTAAGTTTCACAAGTGTATAACACGGAAAAGCTCTGAAGGTACATTACTCCCATTTTGTTTGGGTGTGAACCATCGATGTTAATTTACAGCAATATCAAAGAATAAGATGATGATGGTAGAAAGAACTATGGGCGTCATGTGGCAAATATTACATGCATATCGGACTATGAGTTGTCAATCTGTATGAAAAGATTTCCAATACAACCATATTATTGAGAAGGAATGTTTACATGCTATACTCTCGTACTAGTATTACAGGGTTCTTGTGGCGTACACCTTACACACACAACTTTTTAACGATTTAAAAAAAAAAGACAGAACCAATTTAATGTCATATTTTTTTTTTTTAAATATAACCAAAAGTCTTTTATCTGACAAGAATACCCCTTTTTAGCGGACAAGTAATTTATTCTTTTTTCTGTTATTGAATACCAAGAAAGAAAATAAATCCCGAAATTAATTCGAAACTTTGATACTCAATAGTTTCCCAGCAAAATATTCCCATCCTTTGGTTATAATTAGTGTTCGTCCAGTGGCATATACAACAAATGTGATGACGAGTTCTTTCCTTTGTTCGAGAACAATCTTATTGAAATATAAATCTGTGATTTTACTATGTCCACAACTTCGATGAACCAAAGCAAGTTATACATCGACCTGTATTTAAATCAAATTGGTTCTCTTCTTCTTCTTCTTCTTCTTCTTCTTCTTCTTCTGGTATACAATAGTCTATCGACATTCGATGATTACATACTGTTGGCATACGTGGACTAGTCTAATTACAAAACTTTTACCCCAATTTATTCGAAATAAATTTTTTTCTTATGTTCAATGTATACATGTATATATTTTAAATTGCGCTATAGTTCCGGCGTAACTTTCTACCCAGTCGTATAAACGAATCGTCGACAAGTGCGTACATTTTTTAAATCATTTTTTCTGGTATGTTCCAATCTGTCCTTCACTATTGACAATGAGTATATTTTACATTTTCCAAAATTCACCCTTGGAAAAAATATTAATGAGATTTTAATTTCATCAAATCTTATTTTTTTGGTATTATTTTTATTTTTATGAATAATATTCTTTACACCAGATAAGTTATTTATAAACAAGCGTATGAGTTTAGTAATGACAAGTATGACAGTTGTATATTATACATCTGATAATTTAAAATGGAAAGTTATAAGTTATCGGCCGTGTACACTGATCAATACCTGCAGAAGTGAAACGATGCATGAACTTGCAAGACCGACAGGAAATCGCTTGAATACCTGGACGTGTCACCTCACACCCCTCACAATACCTTTGGAAGTAATACCTTTAGTCATGCTGGTGATCAAATGAGGGAAGATCAGAATTTATTTGGATAAAAATTATTACTTTAAAGAATTATGAACAAATAAGATCGGATAAAACAACCATACGATTGACAAGATATCGACACGCAATTACGACTACATCGGTTACTGTAGTTTTGTTTCTTTGTGGTTTATAGACATATCGGTGTTAAAAATCGGGAAAGAAGACAAAATGGCTGAAAGAAGAGAATTGATACTCTAAATTTCAAATCGATGGTGATCGCTTATCTAGCGGAATAAAACTTTAATATCTATGAATTTGAGCATTTTTATACAGAATGAACATAATATCAATTTTTGATTTTTTTGCGAAGTTTCCCTTTAATGTCTGTGTCATTTTGGTCTTTTGTGGATAGTTGTCTCATTGGCAATCATACCACATTTTCTTTTTTATACTTACTCAAATCCAATCTATTAGAAAAACTAATTATTTCAAAAGAATGACCACTATGCACTTCCACTGCACTATCATTAGAATACTAGTAGAATAGAATGACATACAAATAAATAAAAATTACATATGACTGTTATACATATATTTGTCGTATTATGAAGCCGTAGTTTACAGATTGTCAACTTATTGTAAGCAATCAGTAAAGAAACATGGTTAATGAGCACGTGTATAACATGTACAATCAGATTATAGTTTATTTAAATGACATATCGATGCGTATTGTGATCGATTGATTTTAACGAGAAAGGTCACGCTAAGATTACTTGCATACGGAAAATATGTCGGCGAATTGCATCCTTTTGAACAACTGGCCCCTGAAATCAAGCAATTTAAAAAGGAATCTTCTTCTAAATGTGGACAAGTTAAAGAATTTTCCTCAGAAAAAAGTATATGGCAGTACATAAGTCTTAGCATGAAAACTATACTTATAGTTATAACAAAACATATGCATCCTTTTTTATTTTAATTAGAGGTTTCATATGACTTTAATATAATATATAACAACAAACAAGAGTATACTGATTAACAATATAATAGTTGTTACGGTGAGGTTGAATTCCCGGTCATTTATTCATCATCCACACAGTAACTTGTCTCCGGAAAACATGTGTCTGTGAAGTGTACCTTAACCTCACTTTGGGGTATAGAGATGCGATTTTTTTTTCTGATACAAGTGCTTGTCACCACCCAAAAGAATTTGTAGTCATCCGATGTTTTGTCAGTACATTGATTATTTCAAGATTGGTGAATTGTTGATTTCAACGTCTGTTTAAAGACAAAAATGGATATGAATAGTAAACGGCACTGGAGAAAAAAAAAATATTTTTATTTAAGCTCGAAGACAATTTTGCATAATTCTTTCAACATGAGGTTTCTAGCACACGGCACTTGATATATGTTTCATTTTTATTCAATTGCAAACTTTTGATAAGAAGCTCGAAGATATACTTTCCCTAATACAATGAATCGACATACATGTTACGTTCCCCGTAAGAGCCTTAATCATTTCCGGCCAATTTGAGCTCGTCTAGTCAGCAATCTATTGTAGAATGATGTCAATTCTTGGTTATAACAATTTTAAATTTAACATGAATGATTGATGTCAAAGTTCGTTTTACGATTTAAAATTGTGCAATAATATTTTATCAAACGATTTTAAATCAATTTCACGGATTTTAAAATTTATTAGAATCGATCAGAGATTCGATCTAATTAGTGTATTCATATTGTTTAACATGTCGTTAATATCAAATGTGTTCTTTCTTTGTTTGATAAATATTTTATTGTATTTTTTCAAATGTTTTATTGATGCTTATTTGTGATGTCAGGACAGTTCAACTATCTATGAGGTATTGAATTTGCTTCAACCCATCACTTAAGACTTTATGGTATCCACTCAAAAGGCAGATATTCATTTTTGAGGATCATGCAAAGAGAACTTTATTATCCTAATCGCTATCAGTATTTCTTTTATATACATGAACACCTGCTCCAAAGTTTTTTGTTTTTTTCCCGTCTTTTTAATGCTGAGATACCTCCTTAACAGTTAATAAAAAATAACTAGATTTACGGCATGAATATAGTTTTAATCAAAAGGTTACACAAGATGCATATATACACATTATATATAATCTCGGTAAAATATCATATATGCATTTGTGAAAACCAAACAGAATAGAATTTGAATCTAATATGTACTGAGTCATTTCTTTTAATATAATTCCTCATAGTTGACAAATACTAGTATACAAGAAACCATAAGAAGAAACAATCCTGCTATTATATTAGTCTATATATATATATATATATATATATTTATATAAAAAATTATACAAAATTTATAAGTTCAAAAGCCCTTATACATACGAATTATTCCAGAGACTTCAGTTCCAATGTTCTTATAATCTAATCTGAAATTTATTGGTTATTTTAAAGGAACAGATATAATTTTGTCAGAAGAAATATGATTCGTACCAATTTTAATAGCTAATAAAAATATCCTTTTACCAAATAATGAGAAATATGATTCGTACCAATTTTGATAGGTAATAAATATCCTTTTACCAAATAATGAGAAATTTCTAACCGGGAGCGTCTAAACACCACCTAGGCCATCGTGGTGCACTAAGCTCCTGAAACTGCACTAAGCCCATGGTGGGATGGTGTTATGAATAAAACAATCATACCATCGGATGTATTTTGTCCTCAAGATAATATATCTGAATTTTTTGTCAGTACATTTTGTTGTTTTGTCGTAATATGATTTTTTCTGTCATCAAAGGTTTTGTCCGACAGCACGTGCAAGTAATTAACAGGTAATAAAACCACTGATCCATGAAGAAATGAAGAAATAAAGAAAGGTTATTATATAATAACGGTGTCTTCCTCAAATGCCAACATTTTATATGTTACCTATACCTAAGGAGGTTATATTAGAAGGAGAGTGAACACTCTGCATGATACAAAATTAGCATCCCCAGGATATCAGTTCGATCAGAGAAAAATGATAAAATTATAAAGAAGCCGACATGTTTATCACCCACTTGACATGGCCCTCTGATGTACCGGGCTGTTACCGCTAGCAGTTCGGGCTATTGGATAAATCGCATATGTCACGTGATTGTTATCAGTGACTGGGTCATATAGTTCAGGTGAAATTTTGGTAGCAATGCAGTGTAGAGGTGTTTATGATATGATATCGTAATACTGAGACTACTATAACTGTGTTATAGTAGTCTCAGCGTAATATAACCTCCTTGCTATACCTTAAATGCCATTAAAAATAGTTTTTTTTTTGATAAGAGAAAATGGCAGATTTTGGGGTTAAAAAGAGATAAAGAAAATTAAAACATTTTAAAATCTTTTAATAAAAAAAATTTGAAATGAATTTTTTTATTCTGACACATAAGAAATTCGAAATTTTAAAGAAATTTAAGTGAAAATTTTAAAATTTAATTTAAGTGGGCTGTATGGTAGGGTGCGTCTAAACACTGCTAAGGAGTCCTTAGTGGACTAAGGACTTATAACATGTCACTAAGGACTAGATGGGGTGCTATTAAATGTAATTTCTTTTCATATTATGGTAGATATTGATATCTAATGCATAAAAAAATAATCTTAGATAAACGAGATATTCAACATTATTTAGACACGTGCCTGTTTTTCTTTGATATGCCGAAAATCAATGAACCGTTTGACACGTGTCAACTGATTACACGGGAATCCTGCTATATCTATAGTGTTTAATCGACAAGATTGGTAAAGTTGGAAACTAATAAATGAATTGTTGTTGAAATTTTATTCATGTTTTTTTTTCCAGAATGATGAAGTATTTTCTCAAGTGTATTTTGCAATTATTTCATATGAATTATAAATTTGTCACCAGAGCAATATATCTAATGCCGGGTTTTTAATTTGATGTTCAAATTAATAAAAGACTAAAATATATAAAAAATTTGATAACAAAATAAAGTGTTCGAACAATAGAAAGGTATGGAGCTGAAACACTTTATTTTGTTTCTTGTGGTGCACTTTTCAAAATTTATTTTCATATATGAAGACTTTAAGCAATGTATTATTGGACAAAAAGAAATCAATTAGATAATAAATCTTTACTACATGCAACCACACTGAGTTCGTATATGAACTGGTTTGACAGAGATTATCTTATGCGACCATTTTTTATTTTTTTTTAAATATGAAGAAAACGTTTGAGCAATATATTTTAGGGCACAAACGAACTCATTTGCTAAAAAAATATTTACTACATGTACATGTAACCAAACTGAACTTACATGTAAACGGACGTATTTGGACGGAGTTTATATCTTTTGCCTTTGTTATGGTTCATTTAAAATTTATTATCATATGAAAAACACGTTCGAGCAATATATTTCTGGACAAAAACGAGTTCGCTATGATAATAATTTTTTACTACATGCAACATAGACAAGACGATGTGGTATGATTGGACGGTTTCGATTGGACAACTCTTCCCTAGAGACACAATGACACAGAAATTAATAACCATAAGACCCCGTACGGTCTTCAACAATGAGTAAAGCACATAGTCATTATTTCATAAATCATTTCAAACAATATCTTAAAGAGACAATTTGGTAAAAAAATCGGATTTCCTTATAACATACTTGTTCTTCTTTAAGAAAAATAGATATAAAGAAATTGTATATGAAATTATTTCTGTCGGCTATTTTCATTTTTTCACGTGATAGGTTTGGATATAAATATTCAGATTTTATTGTATTACAAAAACTAATATTTTCACATTATGTGCAATTAGCACTCACACCACATCTTCCTATATCTATGGTAAAGGCATATTTGTAAGGCATTCGTACGACGCATTCTCTTCTGTCAAAATTATATATTTAGCTCTGAATTAACACATAACTGAAAATTTGCGTAAATAATGCTTAAAACTGTGGAACATTTTCAAAAACATTTGTCTCTTTTATATAGTTAAAAATGAAACAAAAACTCGATAAATGATTTTTTAAACTTTACTCTTAGAAAAAAACCAAATGTTGAACAATTACGAACACATGAGTACCGTATGAAGTCTTTGTAAACAGACCTTTTGTCTTGATATCTCTTACATAAACATTTTAACAAGCTGACCACACTCTAAACTGACCAAATTCATGCACCTATTGCAAATAACTTTGTCGGGAATGAAATAAAACAAAAGCAACATTATTTGTTCTTTTAATCATTTTAAATAAGAACAACACATCTACTTATAAATATTAAGCATTTTTTTGATACAATTGTTAATTATTTAAAATAAAAATATTATGATTGTTTAATCAGTTGTTTTGTTATTTGGAACGTGTCAATCGGTTCACTGATTTTCGGAATATCAAAGAAACACTGGCACGTGCCTAAATAATGTTGAATATTTCTTTTATTTATGATTATTTTTCTATAAAATTTGATTATGAAATTTATGCATTTAATATCAATCTCTATCTTAATATGGAAAAATTATACAAAAAAAGACATATAGCATCACTCCTTCTAGTCCTTAGTGGCATTGTATATGACTGTCCTTGGTGCACTAAGGTAATGCACCGACTAAGGCGTCCTTAATTAGCAGTTTTTAAACGTACCGTGTTTGGTGTGAGCCAAGGCTCCGTGTTGAAAACCGTACTTTGACCGATATTAAATGGTTTACTTTTATAATTGTGACTTGTGACTTCGATGGAGATTTGTCCCATTGGTTTTCATACCACATCATCTTATTTGTATAAAAAAAGCTCGGAAATAAGAGATTTTTTAATTCCATATCATCATGATTAAGGCAGTGGCTATTTTGCCGACTCTGATTAAATATATTTAGTTCGGTAAAGTACAGGGAATTTGTTATTTTGCAGGTTCTTTGTAAACAGCTGACAACATATTTGAAACACATATAATTGTTTAAAAACTGTTATCAGTCAAATTTACATTACATGTTATGACAATATTTTCTCTAATTTTTTAAACTTTTGGAACAAAAAAAAACAATGAATATACATAAAGATGACTAGACGATATGGATTTTCTCGTCGTTTAAGGCTGTCCTGCGACCTGTCATTGCTTAAATCTTTGTCATTTCAACTCTGGTATATAGTTACATTTCTATATATATCTTTATTCTCACAAGCCAAATTACAAAGGTATAATGTTAATAAGTCTTTAATTTCTGAATATATTTACACCAAAATTTAAATATATGCTCTTTATTCAAAACTTTGTCATACTGAATGACCTTGGTGCTTATATGACTGTTCCAACATGGGCTTAGTGCAGTTTCAGGAGCTTAGTGCACCAAGGCGGCCTAGGTGGTGTTTAGACGTTTACCGTTTCTAACGTAGTACTTCATAATCTTTTTCTTTTTTTCTAATACGACTTGCCGTCCTGATTGCGCATGAGATTTTTGCCACAACACGTTAAGCAACCAACAAATTAAAGTTGTCTATTAAAAAAATACTCAATTATGATGAAATATAGAAACTGAGATTAAAATGGAAATACATGTATAGTCATTATTCAGACTTTATTTATATTCCCTCAGGGCTTTCTAACTGGGCCCGTATGCAAAATGGCTTGTGTACTCAAGTTAAGATTTGTTCCGAACGGACGGATTTTTCTACACTTTCAACGATGAATTACGTTACAAACGGAACCTTGCTTCAGTATAAGAATGTTTAGCAGTAGACAAAAGTGGACAACGCTATCAAAAGGGGGTTTTGATCCATAAGAAAGCCACATTTTGTTTCAAATTTGATCTGTAATTTCATTTACCGTTTTCAAAAGAAATAAATTGAATGGAAAATTTTACGACTTTGTGGAGATTTTTCAAGTGGTTGTAAATATATAACATAATTGAAACAAAACTTTAAGTATTTTTTTTATTTTTTTTGGCAACCTTATATGTTTAATATTTTTCAAATGAAACCGTCTGTATTTGTTTACCGAGTAAACTTGTACATGTATGTGTTTATTTGACTTTAATAAACTATTAAATCTATCACCATCGCTAATCACCGTGACATGACTCTTTAATAATTATTAAAGATCAAACGACTAATCAACACGCTAATTGGTAAAGAATAAAATCGTCGGTCGTGGATAAATAATCCCATGTAACGGCGCGTCCTGATAATTCTATCCAACTCTTTATTACTCTAAGCAAAGACATTAAGCTTATCAGTGCAATAAATACAAATACATTTTTAATATGACAACATGGCATACTACATCAGAGAAGCGAATAAATATCAAGTATTGATCAATAACATTTTGGTCCTATGATTAAGTGCATTAATCAAGAGTTTACACAAATTACGCAAATGTTTTATTTTTAGTGCTGAGGAGTTGCACTACTTTGAACGACAATGGACGTCTATAATAATAAGGTTTCATAAAATGCCTCCTTAAGTCTCTGCACCATTCACATTGTAAAACAAAATGGACTTCATCTTCAGTAATATTCAAAGTACAGAGAGTACACTTTCGATCTAACCTGAGACTACTATAACGTTGTTTTCACGTTACACTTTGTACGCGTATTTCCCTAAAACTCGCTTGTTTCAGACTAAAACCGGGGATAAATTCGCCTCAGGGTGTACTGGGGTACTTCAGGGTGTTAAAATACCCATATCTACGGACATGAAAAAATTATTAACAATTAACACTTAGATGAAATGTTCATTTGATAAAACCTTAAATAACTTCTCAAAAATATTGAATATATTTTAATAAAAACAGAGATTTTAAGATAAAACAATAAATTATCCATCGAATGCATACAAACGCTCACTAAAACATCTATGAAAGTTCCTGTTTTAATTATATAACAAATCAAATACGAGAATTTGAGTGCAAGCAGTGGACCGTGTATATTTGCGTGAAAAAAGAAGAAACTATTGTCGTTTTTGTAATAGAAATTCGGAGTTATAGATTAAGTTAAGTCATTGATCAGAGCTCTGGTCATTGATATAGGAAAATATATTTAAAAAATCGTTACTAGTATTCTGCATGTTCATTAGTTTACTATTGGCGTTCGACTTTCTATGTAAACCAATGATAATATACCTGATAACGGGAAGACCGCCCACAGATTAGGTTTGACCAATCAGATTTGGAATTTAATCGAAGTACATGTAGTGTCTGTTTAAAGACAAATGAATTGAAATAGAAATTCCCTTAACAGGGAATCGCCTTTTTGTATGATAAGGACCTTGGAGAAAGGAACGGATTTTATTTTTTAATTCACAAACCTAAATACACAAAAAGAAAAAGATATCTATATTTCTGTACTATTTTCCTTTCATTTATTAAAGAGATTAGCCATTTTTCTCCAAAAAGTATTTTCTAAATCATCGTTAAGAGTTTCTTTTTGAAATACATGTAGAATTATTGCGATTTGTACTGTATGAATACTTTTGTTTAATTCATTGTGTCGTTTGGTTGCTGTCTCATTGACGAATAAACCACATCTCCTTTATTTTCGTATGGCATATTCAAAGACAAATTTTAATATAAATCTTTCTATTTGTATGTTATTACATGTATGCATAGAAATTTCAACCCGCTAGAAAGACAAGGAATGTCGTAAAAGCGCTAACTGACAAGTTGAGCGTATCAAATGTATTACATGTATATATACGAACGTTCATTCAAGGTCAGACATGATTACACATGTGTAACTGTTACACTAGTTAGTTTAAATCTGTTTTGCTTAAAGAATAAACTATAAGATTCAAACCATACATTTGATTACGGATTTTATGATTACAAATGTACATATATAATTGAAACATTTAAAATTTATTTTGAGAATTTTTTGTCTGAATTGAGGGATTCTAGTTAAAATGGATTACATAATTCACTTGAACAGGCACATACATGTACATGTAATTAGCAATAGATAATTTTAATAAAGATGAAACTATTGATATAGAACATTAAACAGAAGGTAGAAACACACGGTCTTCTTTTCTAAAATGTAAAGAATTCCAATACACGTATCATATTTGTATAGTATTTTGAAGCTTGTCGGTTCTCGTGTTTTTACAAACCGGACTTGAAATAAATTATATATCTGAAATTAAGCTCTAGACCTGAAACGGCCTGTGTCATAATATTCTTATTGTAATCTAATCAAACTATGCTGACGTCCAAGATTTTACACGATAAATCTGTTTGGTTTTTAAGCCTATGCATACTCTGTCATTCACGTGTTCAAATAAACCACGATCTTGCTATGCAGATTTCTTTTGACATGACTTTAAATGGTTACGAAACTACATTTAATATGTATATAAATAAGTATACGAAATTTAAATATAAAAAAGAGACAAATCAGACATCAATCCATCAGATCCGAAATAAGGAGATGTGGCATTATTTTAAATAAACAACAGTTTAACAGAGTCATATTATACGGCCTTCAACAATGAAAATATAATTGTGTCAAACTGCATTTTAAAATATCCTGTGACTTTGAGTGAACAAATAAATCACATCTTATTTTTTTAATATTTGTGCCTTGCTTTGCGCAGATTAGTTTCTTTATATGCATACAGTTTTACCTCCTCGAGATTGGTCACATACACGAAATTAACAAAATGATGCTGACAAGATGCATTATATTACATGTATGAAGAAAAGTACAAGGCATGCTGTACATACTATAGTTAAACGAATCATGCTAGTGTCATGTTTTCTCACAAAAGAATAAAACCAAAAAATCAAAATCATCTAAATCATCTTTATTTAAATAGGTATATTTAACTTTCTGTAAACATTACAAGTGCCAAGGTTAACTACATGTATCTATTATTGTTGAGTATTCGTCTTGAATATGTATAATAAATTACGCATTGGAAAACAGTCTATCAGGAACCAAAAAAAATAATAGAAAACTAGTTGCGCAATTCAAACCCAAAAAATAACAGTCGTCAGCTTTTAATAAAATTACGTATAAATGACCATACATGTAACTTTGAAAAATAAAATAGGCTTATTTAAGAAAAATTAAAGAGAAAATAGAGCGGGTAAAGCTCGCCAATTAGATGATGAGGAACACTTAAACCTTCATCAGCAAACCAGCAGTAAAACTAGAAATATATGTTAAATGAAGTTGAAACTAAGCATCATAATTTTAATAAACTTGAATATTTCTCAGTGTGTTTGAATTTGTTTGTCAGCTTTTTGGTCATGAATGTTTGTCTCTAATATTTATTTAACTGTGCATTTGTATTCAGATATCGCAGATCAAATTTATTCGTTCATTGTGTAATCATACGTTTTTTGATTGAGTTAAGTCTGCCAATTGATATTTTATCGTATGTTTTTCTATGTTGTGATGTTATGCTATTGTTTCGGAAAAAGGGAGAAGGTTTGGATCCATTAAAACGTTTAATCCCGCTGCAAATGTTTGCACCTGTCCTAAGTCAGGAATCTGATGTACAGTAGTTGTCGTTTGTTTATGTAATATATACGTGTTTCTCGTTTCTCGTTTTGTTTATATAGATTAGACCGTTGGTTTTCCCGTTTGAATGGTTTTATACTAGTAATTTTGGGGCCCTTTATAGCTTGTTGTTCGGTGTGAGCCAAGGCTCCGTGTTGAAGGCCGTACTTTAACCTATAATGGTTTACTTTTTTAAATTGTTATTTGGATGGAGAGTTGTCTCATTGGCACTCACACCACATCTGCCTTTATCTATTGACTCTGAATCTAATTTGAAAACTGTTTTACAAAATGTAGGTCACAAAGAAGACATTTTGTCTAGTGGTGTGGCTGACTGCATAAAGCAATCCAGGATGTTGCGAAAGTAAGGTCCATTTTGGTCAATTATCTATGTACTAATATATTATTGATATTAACTACTTGTTTAGAACTTTTCCCAACGTATTGTACATATTTTGTATATTTCTTGTGTACAAATCTATAAAGTTTGCATTTTAACCTGTCAGGGTTATTTTGATATAAAGTTGTAAATTAAACTTGTACCTGTATGAAATATTTGCTACTGGACGTTAAAAAGCTTCAGTCAATCAATGATACCAATATTAAGTGTTGCTTCAACTAAATTGAAGAGCGGTTAACTTATGCAATAGACAATCTAACCGAATTCTAACATCGCAATTCAAATCACAAAATCTTTTATTACTATATCTGATGATCGAATCACAGCTCAATGAATACGTACAAACAACGCTAATATCTTGTGTGGTTTATTACCTGTCAATTTCATGAGTAAAGATAATGAAGATAATTAACAACCGATGTTTTAACAAGAATTTGATTTTAACACTGGTACATATATAAGCGTCCGTCAGTGATCTTTTCTTTCATTTAAAGTTCATAGTATTTTTATTTGTCCTTCTTGAAATAACCAAATGAGGTCGAAAAAAAGAAATTTCACGGCATAATGTTTATATAATAAGCAATATGGATTTTTTTTCCGTACAAACTTTTTTTTTCACCTTCGGCGAAATACAATCTATTTTTTTGCCGACAAGTCGAAAACAATTTTTTTTCTTTCAATTTTAGCATTACATATAGTGGCAGCTGAGGGTGTAACAAACAATTGTTTTTTCTCAGGGTCAAAAACAAATTATTTTTTTCTCTCTAAAAACTGGAAACAAACTTTTTTTCTCCAAAAAAATCCATAGCCCCCCCCCCCCCCCCCCGAAAATCAAATGGTTGCTGCCTAAGAGCACATCTTATTCTATTGAAATAATTCAGGTGGCATCTTGGTTTATTGTATCTACACGGCAATCAGTATTTACGACAACAATTTTAAAATGGCAAATTCACATCATTTCAATTTAAGTTTATTCATTGGTGTCGAATCAATACAAACTGAACTCTAAACAAAACATTAAGCTAAGGCTTCCTAATTCACGTACAAAACAATGCAAAAATTTCACAATGTTTTATTATAGGATAAATTACTCCATGTACAAAGTGTTAGAAGTGCATATCAATACATTTACAAATCAATAAACATATGGCAACCACTTTACCGATATATAACGTTCATGGATCGACCCCGCCCACCCGATCTCCCGTGGACAGCAGTGGGCGTGGATTCCACGCTATATCGTGGACCGGTCGGTGGGCGTGGACCACAGATGTCCACCCAATGCACACGACATACCGTGGACAAGTGGACATGTGGGCGGGCGTGGACCGAAATGTCCACCCAATGCACACGCCCACCGTGGGCGCGTGGAAATGACAAAGTCCACGTGGGCTGTAGTGTATCTAAAGGTACCGGCACTCCGGGAACAAACTTTGTCACCGCGAGTAAATTCCACTCATAACATCACTTGAAACACAATAGAATTAAATCAATTTTAGTGTAATCAGCGTATCAAATACAATCATATGCAAAGCATATCATCTCACAGACATCTCCGTTTTATTATTTGTACTTAATAACACAGTATATTCAAAAAGGGGGGATGACGGCATTACAATATCATTACATGTAGCTTAAAATGCCATTTAAAAAAAAAAAATTGAAGGAAAAAGAAAATTGTGCCAAGGTTCATGATGTTAAATTCTTAAAAATTCAAGAACAATCCTTATATATACAAAATATATGAAAAGATATTATAAAGTCAATACCACATTATAACAGACTCCTATGCATCCATGGTACATGTGTGCACCCTTACAAGAACAAAGTATGCATGAAATATTTAACTACAGTTTTTTTTAACCCTTTCTTTCATCTACTGTGGATTAATTTATTTTTGTGGGTACCAATTTTCATGGATTAAAGAAAACTCACATGTTCGCGGATATTTGATTTCGTGGTTTTACCGAAGTCTCTATACAAGCCTATAGAAAATTTGTCATTTATTGAACATTTAATTTCGTGGTTGACTTTGATCCACGAAATCCACGTAAATTGTTATCCAACGAATATACATGAATCCACAGTAACCTGTGAATTTAGATGTCTTCCATTGTTTTTCAGGGTAAACAGATTTCCTGCCCCAAAAAGTTTCTTTCAAGTTTTGGTGGAAATAGTTTACATGGTTTACTAAACAATCAATAGAATGAGTTTTTGAGTAATATCTATCAGTTCTCAGATTCTTATTGGGTGGTTAGGAAATTGGGAATTCTGTGCTATTTACCCACAAAAAAATCATGTCATGAGCCACATCAAATATATCAATTTACCACAGATATTCTTTTCCATGGTGCTTCTTCAATATAAATTTGAGTATTGGTAACATGACTATATTTCCTCAAAAAGTGGTCAGATATAGTCAAAGCAAACTTCTCAATGGTCTCTATCTGAAAGAAAAATATAGAATTTAATTGCAAGACTCACTGAAAATATCAAACAAAGTGTATGTAAAATTATGTCTTTATATGCCTTTTTAAAAACAATAATAGAAATAGAAATTCCTAACATAAAATATATAACATATTCTCTGAAAGTTAAGACTATTTTGATTGTGATTCTTAAATAATGGACAAAATGCCAAATAAATGATTAAACAAGTATTTAAACTTGGAAAAAATTTAAAATCTGGAAAATAGACTAGAAATGTTTAATGAGAATGCATTCATATTGAAATACCATTAACATGCTGCCCAAGTGAAATATTTTTTAAACGATTACTGGAAATGAATGCGTTAAAAATGATAAAAGTTTAATGAACCTTAGCCATGTGTACATGGCTAACAAACTAACTTTAGTTTAGTTTAGGTTAGTTTTCATTATATATTTCTTATCAATTTTCCAGAATCCAAAATTATTTCAAACAATGCAATTCCTTATTTTTATACACATGATACAGTTAAAAGAAAATACTGCAAACAAAATGCAAAAGCCATGACTACCGTACAAGTTTTAATGTGACTTTGCATTTCTGGTCACAGTTTTTGCAATAATCAGATAGTAAAAGTATTTCTAAAATGTCTACTTAAATATAACGATATACTAAACTTACTCCATGTTGTCTAGCTAGAACATATACTGTGTTTTTCTGTGAATCTGTTGCAATGATGTCAGAATTATCTCCATGGATATAGTCTTTTGTGTTATTAAGGGTCAATTGTGTGCTGACTTCTATTTCTTTCACATAGTGTATTTTACCTTCCCGTCTTAGTTGTAGCACTTTTACAAAGTTTTTACCATAACCACTAAACTCAAACTCTGTCTTTAAGCCTGACATTCTCTCAACGGAAATTAAAAACTAAACAAACTATTTGTCAAGCTAAGCTGAAAATCTCTGATCTGAAATAAAAAGTAGACAAAATGCTTCAGAACCAGAACTTAAGCATGTTTTTGTCCAAAATTCAAAAATTTCATAAAGGACATGATTTCTCGTGCGGTAAGTAAAATAACAAAATCCGAAAACAAATCAACATTCTGACTGATTATAGACACAATCAATGACAATAGGATATATATATTGGTACGTGTAGAACACAGACACTTGTTTCTATATTCATGGGAAGAGCCACTATCAACATGATCAATGTATATATACTTTGATAGTGGGTCTTCCCATGAATAGAAACAAGTGCCTGTGGTGTAGAATCCTAAATAGGCTTTTTTACACGGTTTCAATCCAACCACAGGAGTTTGAAATCTCAGCAGTAATGGTGTAAAAATATGTCAAACTCGACTATCATAAGCTCTAATACGATAGTCAAGTTTGACATATTTATACAATTTAATTGCTAAGATTTCAAACTCCTGAGCTCCAATGAGTCCAAATAACTATGAAGTCTGGCAAGGCTATTTTTTTCTGGGATGCTTTCTACGACCTGTAGGAAGGCGTCCAAGAAAAAAAAAATAGCCTTGTCAGATGTCATAATTATTTGGACTAAGCTCCAACATGCCCAGGCAGTACCATTCTTTGATATTTCAAAGGGGACTACAGGGTGCTTAGTTGGGACATATTCTAAGTACTTTATTCATAGGCATAGGTTTATACAGATCAAGATTCAAGAAGTGGGGGAATTGCCTCCCCTGACTCACTGCAACAACGTATGATCTATTAACTTATCAGAAAATTATATACTATCATGCATGTTATTCAATCCATCTTGTATGGGAAAGGATTTGTATAGGCACTGCCTTTTGTCCAATCCCTTTGTTTAAATGTACATTTGATACTTGAACAATAAAATATTTTGAATTAAGGTTTATACTGTGAAAGGTCTCAGAGGGTGGTAAAGGGGGTGCTTGCACAGAAAAAAAGTGAAATAAGACATCATTTCACGCTGAACGTGAAATAATTTTTGTAATGAACGTTGCACGAAAAATAAAGACCTTTTGTGACTGAGTTCTGAGACTGAGTCACTGTCGAGTCATTGTCCTTTTGTATAATATATTAACTAAACAACCTGTTTTACTTGATATTCCCAATTTAGTATACACAGTTATCAGGTTATGATATAAATGGTTTACAACTTTTGATAAAGTATATAACGATCTTTAACAACTTTAAAAATGCAAATATCCTGCAGACACGATAGTGTATTCTTGGTCTAATTCATTGTCTTTATTAACAAGAATACACATGTTGTCATTTTTTCTTGAAGATCCCTGCCAAGTGTTTGAATTTTATTTGAAAAAATACGAGCATGTAAAATAAGCATTTGAAAATCACGATGCACATAAAATTAAATAGGCAGAACACGTTTAACGAGGCACCTGTCTTGCACAAATGAACGCGAAATAAAAAAGTAAAAGCACACATTGAACGTGAAATAAAAAAAGGGATCACGTTGCACGGAAATAATCCTTTACCACCCTCATCTCAGTAAATCATACTTATTTAGATACTAAATTTATAAATCTAAATCATAAATGAAGGTAAAATTATTTTGGAAGACAAATTCATTACGAATCAAATAATGTCAACACATACAATTGGTTGTACTGTGAAATTGGGCATATCTGCAATACCTTTTGATAAAAATTCTCTGGATACTTACATTTTGCCTAGTTATATCACCCCGAAAACAAGGTCAGTGTCCAACGTGATGACAGACACGGAAAATTATCTCCCCTTTTTTGTTTCGTCCTTGACACAAGAGTTTGTCTCAGTACCAAAGCTTTACAATTCAAAAAGTAGGACAAAAAGGGCGGCTTAACCTATTTTCGTGGAATGTTTTACTGATTGTATACAAATCAGATTTGTACTGAAATAAGTAACTTTGAATTCTCCAATCATATTTTTTGTCGATAGCCAACGATATTTCAATTTATGATGGCAAAAAGTAATTTATGTCCTTTCGAAAGACTTCGGGTTTTGGATATTTATCACGTGACATTTGTTATTTATATATTTGTCAACTTTCGCAATACTTAATTTTTCAATGATATTTTAACAAAAAGTGATCTTCCAGTGATATAATTCACTCATTTAACTCAACAAGAGTAACATACAGTAGTTTTTAAAGGTAATATTGATTTAGATTATGGAAAACACACACACAGATTCTACTAGTATATATGATTATCTGGTTTATAAATTATACAACATGTCATACATAAATATTTATTGTACATGCTCTATTCAATAGAAAGTAATATAAACCTTACCGTTAGAAACACAGTGAAAGATGAAGATTACAGTATAATTACCCATGAAATTAAAATTAGACAGGAATGGTCCTGCAGGTCATATTTTTGACAGTATCACTACTACTGTAGAAGGAAGGAATTGAATTACATGATATAGAAGCATACGTAATAATAGGCCCTTTCAGTTTCAATGTTATTGCAGTTACATTGATTAGGGAATATATTTTCATAATGAAGGTAAAAAATGGTTTGAAAATTGAAATACAGGAAAACATAATTGAAACCGAAAAGTTGCATGGTAACTTTGAGAGGATTTATCCTACTGTCATACTAGAGGGGGAGGGAGGGGGGGGGTTCGTAGGGATCCTGATCCCGAAATCCTGGGCTTAAAAACATGAATCCTGAGATCCTGAATTTAAAATAAATTTAAATCCTGACATCCTGAAATTCGAAAAAAAGAATTCCCGGATCCCAAAATCCGTCCTATTCCTCCTCATACTAACCCAACCCACCTCTATCTGCTGCTGGAGAATAAGTTGACTTAAAACAAACTCAGCCTATAAAAAACTTGAATTATCATAAACTTAGACTATAACTGACTCACATTATTTATGTATGTGCCTGTCCCAAGTTAGGAGCCTGTAATTCAGTGGTTGTCGTTTGTTTATGTGTTACATATTTGTTTTTCGTTCATTTTTTTTTGGGTATAAATAAGGCCGTGAGTTTTCTCGTTTAAATTGTTTTACATTGTCATATCGGGGCCTTTTATAGCTGACTATGTGGTATGGGCTTTGCTCATTGTTGAAGGCCATACGATGATCTATAGTTGTTAATGTTTGTTCAAATGAATGACTGTAAATTATTGAAGAAGAATTAGCTATTTATTTGAAATGTTGTTGTGTATTTCTCAATTGTACTTTTATCTTGATACAGTCATACTAATACATGTACAAGGGATATAGTTACGATACTGTTGTCAGGTCATTAAAGATTGCATATTTTGGCGTTAATATTGACTCACTAATAGGGTCTTTGCATCGAAACTAAACACATTTATTCAAAAACCAGTTGTTGGCATGACATGGGTTATGTTCTTCTCATATATGTTATGATGGTATGATACTAAACCTCTAACGGGAAGGATTGTGCCTGATGTTCATATGATGAAATCATAATCTTTCAGTCAGTTAATTGAAGTCTGGAGCTGGCATGTCAGTTAACTGCTAGTAGTCTGTTGTTATTTATGTATTATTGTCATTTTGTTTATTTTCTTTGGTTACATCTTCTGACATCAGGCTTAAATTAAAATATTGTTTGTTTGCAGTTTACCGACTGACCCTTGAAAATCCTCCCGACTGTGAAAATTTTATTGCTTTAAATTTGAAGAAATTTTTTTTAATACTTCTATTGACGCGATCCGGAACTTTGTGTCCTTTCCGGAAATGATTTAAAGTCTGGATCAATTACGCATTTCAAGTTCGGTTTTTCTTAGCTTCCCGTCAAGCGTTCATGTGACCATTTAATGATACAGCACATGGAAATTGTTTACAGGTATCCATGAAGTCACGGAGGAGTACTTTACGCTGTCGTCTCGTGTCAATTTTAAGACAAATAACAAACAAAAAAGTTTATTAGTAAACTATTTATACAGATTCAGGCACATGTAATGATGTGTGATGATATCATTGACGATGATGCAGCGGATATTCATAACTGACACGATAACCATTCTGTCTCAAACAAATCGGGTACAGAATCTGTGGAGCCTGACTTTATGGAACCAATTTCAGTGGTTAAATAATTCGACAGCAGCTTGAAGTATGGCATATTTTCTACAAATCGTTGTGAAGACGACAAAGATGAAACCACTCCTCCGTGACTTAAATCTTCATGGATATCTGTAAACACGCCTGTACGGAGGAAGGGTTCATTTGAAATGTTAATGGATATAGATCCTGCCAAATCAATAAGAAGCAACCCTAACTACACAAAGATGTAGAGAAAATGAATGGTTAGCTTGAAAAATAAATATACTCTCTCTATATTAAATCTATCTTCGATTGCAATGAGTATGCTCCTTTAGGATAAGGGGGGCTGCCCCACTCATTGCAATTATTCTCTTTCTTACAATATTAAATATACCCAAACTGTGTGACCTGTGTGAATTCAATTTAAACATGTCCTTAGGAGCTATGCTGCCAATTTTTTTTATGCATTAAAAACATTTCAGTACAGATCATTTACTTTTAATGGGGTGCTAGGGATTTCACCCCAAACTTTAGATTTCTTTGGTTTTCATTAAAGCCTGGCAAAAATATAACCTTATCACATCTATAATACTAAAATTACGAGGTCCAATTTGTCAGCCGTCATCACGTAAAACCGATGAATCAAAGAATTCAACTTTATATATAACTAATAAAGTACAATGGTGTTGATTAAAAATTACACCACTCTAGGCCCATTTGTTTTCCATGTAATTAATATTGCCAATAATTAAGAAGTTCCGGATCGAGTCCGACACCGATACCAATAGTATATTCACCTGTTACCTATTACCTTATCTGTACGTTCCGCATCTGACAGGCGCACCACCAAACAGTGTATTTAGAATTTTGCTGTATACTGTTGAGTAAAAAATACTCCATTCCAGGCCCTTTTGTTTTCCAAATTATTAATATTACCAATAATTGAAGGTTCCAGGTCGACGGGTTTAAACAGAAAGATTTTGAAAGCAGAGAAAACTGTGCACCTTAATATACATGTGTAATAGATGTGCCTTGATTATTTAGGTTAATTCCCCTTAATTTGGACAGATTAATTATTTAGTATTTAAATGTTTATTTTAAGTTAAATTTGATTTAAATATAGTAGGATAAAAGTAAAGATTGTTAATTTAACTGTTTCATTGTTTAACTTTTGATGCTTTTATTATGTTTTAAGAATATTCATTTATTCAACTTTTCTTCAGTACCTTTTATGTTAAAGTTCTCCTGATTAATGACAGGTTTAGGATATCATTTGATATTCAGTCGGAGTCGGCCTTGCACAGGCCTCCAAATACTCGCCGGAACTAACATTAGTACCACTCGAGTCTAGAGTTAGCCACCACTTCGGTGCAGTTCGCCAGAGTTAGTCACCCCTTTTTGGTGCAATTTTACTACTTTAAAACACAACGCGAAGCAAATTTACTTTATTTTACTTAAAAGACTAACTCTGGGAACACTTCATTTTCATTTTACATTTGAAATTACTTTATTTTTGAACTTCAGTTTAGAAAGTTTTCTGACTCCTGTTTATTTCCGACTTTGTTTAAATTCATGCAATTATTGTACATTTGTGAATAAAATTTAGTTTTCATTTGATTTATTGTCTGTTATTCAGCCATAATCTGATATCAGGTATCCCGATGGTCGAATAGGGGCGAAGTACTGGCCACTACACGTCCCGGGAGGTGTCGTCACCGACCCCCTCCGTTACACATGTTATAATCGGCATAACTTTATCAGATGACAATACCAATACTAAAATAAGGCATACGCATATAGTTATATATCAGTCACGGACCCGCGATATCACGGGTGTGTTCTAGTATAATTAAATATTGTTAGAAATATGAAAACAGTCGAATGTCTTCATACTTTTTTTTCAAGTTGCCTTTTTTTCAATTGAGGAAGATTCAATGGTTATTTTTTTTTTTATTAAAAATACACTCTTTGATAAATTGTCTTATAAATCTTTAATATCTACATTTTTCTGATGAAAATACTCTACTCATGAAAACATTCTAGTCAAGAAGCATACATGTCTGAATATATTTCTTTAAAACAGTTCTAGTCATGACATTCCTTGTTTATAAGTGTTCCAGTATTTAATAATTATACCATATTTTATGTCATAAATTGGATAATGACACTATGTTAAAGTTTCAGTTTTGTTTAAAAAGTTTTTTATCTGAAAATGCCTGTTCATTTGATGTTGGTTTTCAGCATGTCCAGTGTTTGTTGTTTTAAAATGTTTTTTTGTCTTCACAAGAAACTTGGTTTAGTGTAAATGTAACTGCTTGTTTAAACTGTATTTTGGCTGATAAAATAAAATATTTTTCCTACCTACCGACCCTTCAGTCTGAAGGTACAGTCGGAAAACTGCAAACAAACATATTTTTAAGGTTGGCCTCAGACTCGGACTTCTCTTGAACTGAATTTTATTGTGCGTATTGTTATGCGTTTACTTTTCTACATTGGCTAGAGGTATAGGGGGAGGGTTGAGATCTCACAAACATGTTTAACCCCACCGCATTTTTGCGCCTGTCCCAAGTCAGGAGCCTCTGGCCTTTGTTAGTCTTGTATTATTTTAATTTTAGTTTCTTGTGTACAATTTGGAAATTAGTATGGTGTTCATTATCACTGAACTAGTATATATTTGTTTAGGAGCCAGCTGAAGGACGCCTCTGAGTGCGGGAATTTCTCGCTACATTGAAGACCTGTTGGTGACCTTGTGCTGTTGTGTTTTTTTCTATGATCGGGTTGTTGTCTCTTTGGCACATTCCCCATTTCCATTCCCAATTTTACTTGATGTTTTTTTATTGGTAAATTGTGTTTCAATGGTTCCTGCATGTGTATGTTTTTACTGTGTTTAATCTAAAGTGATCATAATTTGTATATACGTTATTTGATGTTTAGACGAGTTGTATATACATTATACATGTTATATATACAAATAGAGAAAAATAATATTGGCTGTGTATAGCGTGTCAATGCATAACTAAAATTTAACTGATGTTTTCTGCAGAAAGTAATTTTTATTTTACTTACATTGTATAAGTTGACCCATGACAAATTTTTGATAAAATTTCTAACCTACAATGTACATGTACAAAAAATGTATAACAGTATAACTTTGGCTTTTTAAAATAAAAGGAAAAGCATTCTCTACTACATTTCACTCACATGTACACATAACACATATTCTACTATTTCTTCTGATTTGATTCTGTGTATTGTGATCGATGAAATCAAGATAAGTCACTAGGTGATCGTTAATTACATTTTAATGTAATCAGCTATTATCACAGGTAGTTATTTTCTCATTTGAGTGATTAAAACGTGTCAACATCATCATGATTGATACATTGTTGAAGTGGTAGTATGATGTCATGTTCTCAGCTTAACCTAATGTGTCATGCATGTGATAAATAATTTTAAAAAGACAAATTAGTGGTAACTTTTCATTGTACACTGAAATTTGACTTACATAAAATTGAGAATGGAAATGGGGAATGTGTCAAAGAGACAACAACCCCAACCATAGAGCAGACAACAGTAGAAGGTCACCAACAGGTCTTCAATGCAGCGAGAAATTCCCGCACCCAGAGGCGTCCTTCAGCTGGCCCCTAAACAAATATATATACTAGTTCAGTGATAATGAACGCCATACTAAACTCCAAATTATGCACAAGAAACTTAATGAGTTTCACTTTCCAAGTTGACATTCTTTTCCTTAAATAACTTTACACATACAATTCACGTGTTATCCATCACAAGCTAAGGGGTAACCCGGTTAAATTGAAGTTCACATGAATACAGATTCAATGAGGTCGAATTATTCACTTGCAAGTGGATAATTCATAATCAATGTTTTTTTAGCTTATTTTGACAAAATGATCCCATACTGGCTGCTAAAAGCCAATTACAATGTATAATTTCCCTGTTTGCATTTCATTAATGATTGAGCCAAACAAATAAATTATTAGATTTTTTATAAATCTTGTAGCTAGTGCCCCTTTTAATATTTCAAATTATTATTAGTTTTTATAATGTGATTATGTTCCAGTGTTCTCCCCAGATATTTCATTTAGCATCCTGGTAAACAGGGGAAATTGAAATACCATCTTGTTTCTAAAAATTATAGCATCACATCCATAACATAATCTATAACATGTATAAGAAAACCACTTCAGATAGCATCACATTTATAACAATAAGGCATTTCTGTATGTAACTGGTGACACAGAACATTTATATCTCTAAATTAGGGATGTCAATGTGTACTCGAGTAACGCTCGATAGTACCAAGTATCAATTACCAAAATGATACTTGACTAATCAGTTTCCTGTTAGAATGTTGTTGCTTTTTTAAGCTTAAACAAAAAAATATTTTTATTGAGAGCACCTGCTGGGAAATTAAATATTAATCAAATATAACAAAAATTAAAATATGATTGGAACGTTTGCGTTTAACTGTTCTTTAAAATTGCTCCAATCAGAGGTAGGATATATGAACAAGTGCACTTATCCTAGGCCTACATTGTTAGCATATCTTAGTCATTCTCCCACCTCTGTACCCTCAGAGCATATATTTTCATCAGTGGAACTGTTAGTATCTAACAATCTTGAGAAGTTGCCTTGTTTCAGAAAAAGTTGACAAGATAATACAAACAATTGGTTGCACCCTATGTCCACCCTTTGAAAATGATTGAAGGCATCAGTAAGTTCTAATCATCACCCCTTTGATAAAAAATAAATGTTTTTTTTTACAGTTTCAAAATACTGATGTTTGTCAGAGTAATCATTTTTCTTTCGATATTAATATTAATTAATTACTTGATTAGATCATTGTGAACTTACATAACTTAGAACATTGAGTAACTGACATGGGCTATTAATTATGAAATAAAATTCCTTGGACTATAATCTAGTCCTAGGTAATAAGGTTGAGGGTTTTATGTTCATAAGGCAACGACCAACAATACATAAAATTTGTATAATTCTGCGTTTCCATTTTGTTAATGTTTTACCGAGCGAGTACTTGAGTACGTATCGCTCAGTCGGTTAATCCAACAAGTACTCGATTAGTTCATCTTCACCAAGTTGACATCCCTACTCTAAAGACATTATTTGTGGACTAATGGCATGAGTAAACTTATATAAACCTCAGTAGGCCAGTTATTACATGGCATTTGATTGATACTATTGATATTTTTCAAAATGGATTCACTATTTTAATTTACTAATTAAATATGTATAGACAGATACATAAACACAGACCATATACATATTGATATGAAATGACACCACACTCCAGCCCTACATAATAATAATAATGAAATTGATATAAAATATATGTGTCATGTGTCTCATATTGATTAAATTTTGAACAGTATACAATTTAACATACATATGTATATACAGTATTAAAATTTAATCAATTTCCAGCCAAACAAATTAAGATATTTAAAAATTATATTACAAAGTTGTATACAGTGCATAATAAAATGAAGCTAACGATTTTAGAGTAGATCTGGTTCTTCACTTCCTCCTTGACTAGGGCATGGAACCTGTACTTTATTTCTCATATATATATCCTGAATATCCTTGAAAAACAATTGGCTTTTGTTTACTTTCAACATTATTTTCTGTGGAAAGACCTATTATATTTGTTCTGATTTTTTTTTCTTTTTTTTCTGCTAAATTTTGTTCTTGCTTGTAATTTTTGTTTCCCAACATGTCACTTTAATAGATATTTGGTGTATGTTATCAAAAAGTTTAATCACTTTTAAATTTGACCCTGCTAAGCAGAACAATTATCTTTGTAAGAGTTATCTCCTCAGGCGCTGTTTTTCTTGTGTGTGCATCTCCTTTGCAATCGTAAAAGATTATCACAGTAAAAGATTACAACAGAATTATTTTTCCAAATTACCCCAAGTGGTAAAGAGATTCCATATGAGAGTTATTTCCCTTTATGCATTTGATATATTATTATAAGTGATATGCATTTGTAATTGGTAGACCTTTAGTGATATAGACCTAGTATCTTTTGATTTGAGTCCAGAATAACAGAAAATTAGGTCAAGGTCAAGGTCATATTCAAAATTTTAAGGTTAATTTGACGTTCTAGATTTTGACCTTTGCTTTTACTTCCTATATGTGTACATGATAAAGCCATGGGACATTTTGCATTCGGTTGCTATTTTGCACTGGAAATGACATCTCAAACTGGATATTGTTATTTTCATATCAAGTGTATAGTTTCAGTTGGAAAAGCCTTCAATTGTTCTCCGAACAACTGGTTTTTCATTTGTATATACATTTGTTTACTCTTCTTTATATCAAATGACAAATGATAATTTTTGATAGTTTTTATATTTTCACCAATCATGCTAATTAGGATAAGGATATGAAATATGAAAATCAATCAATGATATATGATAATATATTATAATCAGGGGAATTAATTCATGTTATACATGTTATAACACTGCACATCCTACAGGATGGTCTGGGTAGTGTTTACAGAAAAGAGTATTATAAGCTTAGGAATAAGGAAAAGAGAAAAAGGGACAAACAAATATATAACATGTATAATGGAAATAAATGGTAAAAGTAAAATTGAAGAATAAAGAAAAATGGCCTGTTAAAGAAAAAATACTGAAATTGAGCCCCCTCCGTAACCTCATATAGCAAAAAAATATAAACAATAAAATATTTCTTTGTTTTAGTTTTAATTTGAATAAATAGGATTTTCAATTTCAATGAAAATGAATGATACCTTACAGCTCTCAGTTAAACAAAATTGCAAGGCCTTAGAAAGAGATTAATCAAATCAGATATATGGATAAATATTACAAAACAAAGTAAAATTATTGATCCAAGCATATTTATATTGCCTCTGAGGGAATTGTCCAATATATTGCTGTATAATGTTTGTGTGTAGATTCCTAATGATATAATTTGTTATCCTTCTTGATGTAAATATGGCTGAGTTATTTACGCTGTTCATGTTTGGATACAGGAAAAAGAAAAATAACATCATGCCCTTTGTAAGTTTTTATGTGCTTGGGTGGACAATTTCTCTTTAAATATTATTCATTATCATTGTATATGATCATTGATGTTTTTTTTATTCCAATTTGATCAATTTAAGTTTGTTTGTTTTGTATGTTTATTTATATTCTTTGAATTAGATATATTGGCAAAGGTCAATTTTGATATGGAGGGTCAATATATCAATATCATACATTAGGGATATTAGCTATTAGTCCACGGTAATGTCTGAAAAGTCCAGGTGAAGCATGAGATTTTTCAGTAATGTCAGAAAACGAGCAGCTGAAAATTTAACATTCACATCTAAACATTGTGTTCATGTTTCCATAATTTGGCATTGGTCACCAGACTTGACTACTAACTTTTCATGTTTTCATCATAATCTGAGAGTTATTAATATACGAAGCAAACTTTTCAACCACATGTTTTAAATACTTTTCTAACGTTTATTATACACAAATATCATCCTATTTTTGTTAGAAAAAGATGTCACAGTACTTGACAAACATCAGGGACACTAATATTCTTGATTGTAACGCTTTGCTACCTTTGATTCCTTTGAGAATATTTAGCGTGATTCCATATTCACTCCGATTTGGTGGCTTACAAAGTCACGGCTTACAAGATGACAACAAAGCCAAAGAGCTTCCCACTGAATTCTATTGATGACAATGCAACATTTTATATTCTTCTCTGACACTTCTTGGCCATTCTATAAAATACTGTAAATTCAGAAATTATAAATGCAAGGTTTTTATTTATATGACTGGATGAGTATCACAATAAAAGTCCTGAATTTACAGTATAATTTGTTAGGATAAAGCAAATTTATACCAGATCAGACATGTCAGACTTGTAAAATATTTTTTTATATTTTATTTTAAAACCTGACAGACTGGTAACATCATTATTGTTAATAACCAGTTATATATATGTTTTGAATATTTTTAGGTAAAAATATTCTTGGATGATTGGGTGAATGGGACACCATGTCTCTAAAGATAAAAAAAGGTCATCGAATAACCTGACGACACCAAAAGGAAAAAAGTCCGCCAAAAAACCAGGTGGTTTGTTATCCTCTTCAAAGGGGGCAGGTCAGCCCAAAGGTGCTACTCAAACATCAAAGACGGAATCATCAAAAAAGAAAATGCCTTTCTTAAGATTTCAAAGTTCACAAGCCAAGAAACGCTATCAGGACCAAATGTTTGAGGTATTATAATGTGTAATTTGATTATTTTACATACATGTAACCACTTTCACTTTGTTTAAAACGTTTAAAACCCAATCAAAAAGTAGAAAACAGCTGAAGGCCACTAATGACAATGAGTCTTCAAAATATTTTAGAAAATCCTGCAACCAGAGGCATGGTTCAGCTGGCCACTAAACAAAAATGTGTACTAGTTCAGTGATAATGAACACCTTATGAACACCATTACACACACACAGACTCCAATTGCACAAAGATGAGATAAACTACAAGGATCTCATGTGACCAAAGATGTTTTAATGATAAGAAAAGAAGTTTTTACAATGTTGTTTTTTCACTCATTGTGAATAAACTGTCTTATAATCCAGTTGCTATGTTTCGGTGCTGTACAATGACTACATTAACACCTAAATGCACTGACAATGAAAAAATTGGCAGTCAACCTATAGGAATTAGGTCTGATTTACCTATTGGGATAAAACTGAACTGACCTCTGATTGGTCACCTCTCCCACTTGGCATGCACTTATCAAAATCATTGTTCGTGAGGAGATTTTAGTGTGATAGAACATATCTACCAAACAATAAAGCAAAAATTGTTTTATATACAACAAAAAAACACTACCACTGAGCTCCTTATGCCATAATGTTTGTTTTTGTTTTTCTTAATACAGGCTGAAAATAACCCAGAACCAAATATTGATGTTTCCAATTGTGAACTTGATGAGGTAAGCAAAAATTAACAATTTTTTTACAATTGAAATCATATTGGTTTTAACGTATTTTCTTTCCTGTTCTTTATTTTAATTCTATGAACTTCTGTTAAAAAATTATATAATTTAAAAGGGAAACTACTAGATTCGAAATTCAAGCAAATCAAAGACAAAGATAAGCAACTCAAAGTTTTTGTCAGTCACAAAACAATAAAAAGTATAATGAAAGATACTTACTTCTTATATTATATTGTACTTGCATATGCTTAGATTAAATGCTGAAATTACAGTTACAGATATCTGCATGGTCCTGGGTAAAGTTGTAAATTTATTGGGTTTGCTTTGTGTTTCAGATACCAGATGATTTATATTCAGCATGTAACTACTTACAGAAAGAGGTCAGTCATTTTTGTTTTTATAACATGTTTGGTTTATTCAATATGTATATATGTTACTGATTTAATACTACTATATGAATGAAAAGAAGAGTGGGATCAACATCAATGAGACAGCCAAATACCACAAAATTGATCGACATCTAGAGGTCAACATATATAGTCTTCAAGAATAGACAAGTGTTGATAATATATCAAGCTTTAAATATCCCTGAATCTTTAATAGTTACTGGGGATTCATTATTATTCGTGGGATATCAATTTTCGCAGAGTTCGTGGGTGCTTGTATGCAAACTTTGGCTAAACCTCGAAATCAAATATCCACGAAAATACAATTTTTCCTGAGTCCACGAAAATTGGTATCCATGAAAATAAATGAATCCACAGTATGCATAAATTAAATGAAACTATATAAAGATCTGCCAAAATGATCTCAGTAGAAAGAAAAACCATTAAGATATGATAAAAGTTTTGGGACAGGAACATGTGTGGTTTAAGTACATAAGTACTACCATTCCATACTACAATATGGTATTTTTCCTATTTATCCTTATAAGCTCTGTTTGTTTTTTGTTCCTTTGAAAATTGCTTTAAAGCAATGTTTTATCAGTCTATTTGTCAATTTTGAATTAAATTGAAAATAAGGTTCATTTCATAATTCCATGTTCTGCTCAACTATTGAGGAAACAAAAATCATTTGTGCTTTGTTTATATGTTTTCAGGCCTTATTATTGAATAACAACTGGTTATCTGGAATTGACAAACCAGACAGATTAAATGATTTTAGGACACTCAGGGTAAGGTTATGTAGGAATAGAAATACAAAGATACTGTAAAATCAGATATTATTACAATGTTTTTATTAATTACGAATATTGTGACTGGTTGCATTGAGTTATTGCAATAATAATGTAATAAGAACTTGCATTTTGGTATCTGATGCATTTATCCGTATGCAGATTATTTTGAAATCACAATAATTAATCATACATTCTTCAAAATATGCAATAATAAATGAACACATTAATTTCTGAATTTACAGTACAAGATATGACCGTCTGCCAATTAGAAATGCATCTGAGTTCTAGGTTTACAGCAAAGAGTTACTAGTAAAACAGTATTTTATTTGATCTTAAATTTATATTGTTAGCACAAGCAACAGTTTGGATAAAAAGTGAGCAACTAGTGCTGTATAAAGTGGTTGCATATTCTACTAAGTATCAATCAGAAATATTAGAAAGCTTGTACAATTTTGTTAATATGTGATAATTTCACTTATGATGAATTGTACAAAAGTTATATACTTAGATAATTTAAAAGCTTTCATGGAATTATTAAAATAATTATTTATTTAACATTGTCAAATTGACAGTTTTATCTTTATAGAATATTGATGAGGGTGTTGCTGGGAGTTAACAGAATAGAGAATAATGTACAAAAATATATAAAGAATAGAGAATAACCCTTATTAATGTTCCTATATATCAATAGTTATTCTGTATTTTACTTTTTTTCAGGTATTGGATTTACACCACAATGAAATCAAAAATTTGCCTGAGAATATTCATCAGCTTGAAAATCTACAGGTAATTTTTAGAAGCCTATTGTTTATACTTGTAGTTTTCCTCTTTATTAAAAGAATAAACCCACTAATTCATAGCCTCATTGCTTTCTATGTTAAATTCTTCAATTTTAAGCATTAACAGCTTCTTTGTCATCAGTTTAAATAAAGTAGTAGTCATTTGATGTCAAAACTCTACTTTATCATGACTTGCACTGTAAAATTCAACATACCTATAATTACATAATAGAGCACAATGGTTCCCAGAAGTTTGGTATGAAAAAAAACACAGATACTTCTTATCTGAACAACTGGGGAAATGTTATTATAATTTCATATGTTTTTTTAAACAACCGCAAAAATTTTTTTTTATACGAATGCAAAAAATTTTGGGGATCGTATTATGGTATGATGCCGTTGTCTGTGTCGTCGTCGTCCGAAGACACATTTGGTTTCTGGACAATAACTTTAATTAAAGTAAATGGATCTCTATGATTTTTGATAAGAAGGTTCAACACCTCAAAAGGAAGGTTGTGATTGATTTTTGGGATGATGGTCCAAACCGTTTAGGAATTAGGGGCCCAAAAGGGGCCCTTAACAAGCTTTTTCTAGTTTTAGGATAATAACTTGTGTTTCAGTATTTTGATTGCTCTAAAATTGTACCACAATGTTTAATACCACAGGTAGAAGTATGGGATTAATTTTGGGGGTAACGATGGCAACAGATTAGGAATAAAGGGCAAAAAAGGAGCCAAAAAAAGCTTTTTTGTAGTGTCCAGACAATAACTTGTGATCAAATGAATGGATCTCTTGTACTACAAGTTCCCATACTACAAACGCTTGGATTGAGTTTGGGGGTAATTACTCCATGAAGGGATTCAAAAAGTTTGGGTTTTTTTTAGGGGGGGGGTCATTTTTTAAGGGGTTCATATTTTTTTTCAAAATTTTTGAAAAGTTTAGAAGAAATTAAAGAAGAAACCTTCAATTACACAGTATTGCACAATAGATTTGTATGATCTTTTTACCAAATGTTTTTGTGTGTCAGAAACCTATATTATTGCAAAATTTTTATCACAATCCAAATTCAGACAGTATCAAGCTTGAATATTGTGTCCAAATTGGCCCCAACTGTTCAGGGTTCGACCTCAGCGATCATATCAGGCTGCGCTCAGCGAAGCAATTTATTTTATTCAAAATAAACTTTCAACAAGGGTCCTGCAGTGATCCCAAGCCTTCATTCAATACCAAATTTACCCAAACATTTTACTTTATTGACAAATTTACGATACAGCTATGCGTATGAACTATTTTGTATAACTTTTACATGATGTACTACTTTCTGGTAGGGCTAGAATTAGTGGTTCTATATGCCAAGAAGGCATTGTCGTACTACTGGTTAGATCTTGAAAATTTCTTTTACTTGATTAACAGATTACCATGTTATGTTGTTTTTGTCCAAAACACCATAAAGCTTGAACAATTATAAACCAATATACCATGTGGTTCAGATACTTGAACAATTATACACCAATATACCATGTGGTTCAGCCACTTGAACAATTATACACCAATATACCATGTGGTTCAGCCACTTGAACAATTATACACCAATATACCATGTGGTTCAGCCACTTGAAAAATTATAAACCAATATACCATGTGGTTCAGCCACTTGAACAATTATAAACCAATATACCATGTGGTTCAACCACTTGAACAATTATAAACCAATATACCATGTGGTTCAACCACTTGAACAATTATAAACCAATATACCATGTGGTTCAGATACTTGAACAATTATACACCAATATACCATGTGGTTCAGCCACTTGAACAATTATACACCAATATACCATGTGGTTCAGCCACTTGAACAATTATACACCAATATACCATGTGGTTCAGCCACTTGAAAAATTATAAACCAATATACCATGTGGTTCAGCCACTTGAACAATTATAAACCAATATACCATGTGGTTCAGTCACTTGAACAATTATAAACCAATATACCATGTGGTTCAGTTACTTGAACAATTATAAACCAATATACCATGTGGTTCAACCACTTGAACAATTATAAACCAATATACCATGTGGTTCAACCACTTGAACAATTATAAACCAATATACCATGTGGTTCAACCACTTGAACAATTATAAACCAATATACCATGTGGTTCAGATACTTGAACAATTATACACCAATATACCATGTGGTTCAGCCACTTGAACAATTATACACCAATATACCATGTGGTTCAGCCACTTGAACAATTATACACCAATATACCATGTGGTTCAGCCACTTGAAAAATTATACACCAATATACCATGTGGTTCAGCCACTTGAACAATTATAAACCAATATACCATGTGGTTCAGTCACTTGAACAATTATAAACCAATATACCATGTGGTTCAGTCACTTGAACAATTATAAACCAATATACCATGTGGTTCAGTCACTTGAACAATTATACACCAATATACCATGTGGTTCAGCCACTTGATCAATTATAAACCAATATACCATGTGGTTCAGCCACTTGAACAATTATACACCAATATACCATGTTGTTCAGCCACTTGATCAATTATAAACCAATATACCATGTGGTTCAACCACTTGAACAATTATAAACCAATATACCATGTGGTTCAGTCACTTGAACAATTATAAACCAATATACCATGTGGTTCAGTCACTTGAACAATTATACACCAATATACCATGTTGTTCAGCCACTTGATCAATTATAAACCAATATACCATGTGGTTCAACCACTTGAACAATTATAAACCAATATACCATGTGGTTCAGTCACTTGAACAATTATAAACCAATATACCATGTGGTTCAGTCACTTGAACAATTATACACCAATATACCATGTTGTTCAGCCACTTGATCAATTATAAACCAATATACCATGTGGTTCAACCACTTGAACAATTATAAACCAATATACCATGTGGTTCAGTCACTTGAACAATTATAAACCAATATACCATGTGGTTCAGCCACTTGAACAATTATACACCAATATACCATGTTGTTCAGCCACTTGATCAATTATAAACCAATATACCATGTGGTTCAACCACTTGAACAATTATAAACCAATATACCATGTGGTTCAGTCACTTGAACAATTATAAACCAATATACCATGTGGTTCAACCACATCACCATGTTGGAATTTTTATATTGATTTTTCTTCTGTCTCATTGGCATTTACCCAACTCCTCCTTTTATTATGATAATATAGAACATTCTTACTTAGGCTTCTTGTTACATAGGTACATAACTGTTTGTTCTTTTTAATAGAATATCTGGGGCGGATCCAGACATTTTTTAAAGGGGTTCCCATCCTTGTATAAAAGAGGGGTTCCAACCATATGTTCCAAATCAAATGCATTGATCATCAAAATAAAGGGATTCCAACCCTCAAACCCCCTGGATCCACCATTTAACTTATGTCAGTTGTCTATGGATTGAAAAAATAAAATTTTACAAATCTTTGCCCCTCACAAAACATTTTATAATGCTTCCATTGCTTTTATTTTCTTTTCTTTTTTTCTAGGTATTGAATTTAGAAAACAACAAATTATCAAAGCTACCATCATCTATTGGTAAATTACGACATCTTCAAACACTCAATATTAAATGTAAGTAAGAAATATGATATGAGATTTGTACAGAAGCATTTTGTAAAATATTAGTTATAATTACACCTTATGTAAGAATCCTGGGTTTTGATTGGTTGATAGCCAGTGTATTTTTCACCAATTTACTGTTATCAAATGAATATCGTTCATTTTTTAACGTCGCTGGTATAGATGCAAAAAGGATATGCCTTTTTTACCCTCTCTGCCGTGGTATTTGCCTAAAAATACTGTATCTGACTGGACGCTTGTAACGTCATGATCACCAATGCGTTTTTAAACATTAACATTCGGTGTAATTAAACAGATATATCATGTATATCATGTTCTTGAGGGGTATTTGTGAAAAATACCAGTCTTGAGAAAGAATTTTCATCACCTTACGGCTTGCGAAATTTAACATTCTCTCGACTGGTATTTTTCGCAAATACCCCTCCTTTACATGATAAATCTGTTCAAAATACAGTTTGAAAGGGTGTGATTGCTTAACAATGGGGGGGGGATATGAAAATGCTCATTAATTTAGATTTTTTTGTGTGATTTTTATGCCCCCACTGCAAAGCAAATGGGGCATTTACTGTTGCCCTTGACTGTCTGTCTGTCCCATTTTCATTTGAAAGCTAGCTTGAGCGGTAGCTTTTAAAAAGGTATATCATAAATGATCACAATAAGACTTTTGTAGAAATGGATTTCCATTGAATGTACATGGGTTGGAAAGAATGATATTATTGTAACAATAAAAGCAATAAATCAACCGAATAAGACTTTGAAGCTTATTTCTTTTCATCTTACCTCATGGAAGTCTTATGCAAATATACTGAGTAAAAAAAGTAAAGCAACATATGCTTTAATGTAAAAACTTTGAAATAAAAATTCAAAAGTTTTAAAAAATGGACTAAATATTTTGTTTAATAAAAATTGCACCTTATGATTTATTTTCCTTGTTTCATTAAATCTTTTAATTGTTTTTATGTTGAGTATAGTTTATCATGAAATATAAGATTAAAGATATTCGTAGCTAATTGTTTTTACTCAGTATATTTAAAATTATAACTTTTATCTGTTGCTAAATTTTTTTACTCAGTATATGTAAGGTAGTATTAAAAAATATGACAATTAATATCTGACAGACTTATGTCTTTGAACGTCCGAAATATGAAATTTTGTGTATTTGAAATTATTCATGGCTGTTGTCTAAATTGACAAACAATTATCATGCCAAGCTAGTTGACCTAGAATACTCTGGTGCTTTGTATAACCATTTCATACTGAATTTATCTTTTTGTAATCCTCCTCACAAACAAAATGATCCTTTTGGCACACCGGTGTAAAAGCCAAAATTATCTTTAAAGGAGACATTAGTTTTTATTTTTAGATAGTCCCATTGTAAACAGAAGGAATTACATTCTAACAAATTGCTTGACCATGTTGATCCATAGATAATATCATAAACACTTGATGCTATTTATATATTTTCATCAGGTATTAATATGCTGTCAAACACAATGTTTTTTCAAAGAATGTTTTAAAGAGAAAACATTTATGACGTAACAAAATGTTGGAATCGAAAACAATCACTGTTAGAAAAGTTATTGATAAATGTAACTAGCTGAAATCAACAGGCCAAAAAGTAGCCTTATTCTACCTTGTCATTTCAGATCAATTGCTTAGGTTTATATTGAGACCACACTTTTGTAGTCATGTAAAGAAGTTTTGAAAATAAAGATATCTGACTAACAGACTTCTTATTTTCCAGTCCATAACCAGATATAACTAGTTTTTAAATGTTAATTACCTGTTTTTCTTTACTTTTTCAACATAGCCAATAGATTACACAGCTTTCCTGAAGAGATATGCAATTTGAAGAGTTTACGAACGCTGGATATCTCAGGAAATAAGATTGTGAGATTGTCTAAACAGTTCTACAAAGTCAGGACTTTAGAAACATTAATATTAGATCCAGAACAGATGCACTACCCACCTAGTGGTAACTATGAGTTTCTAATATACAACATATACTGATACACCATTTTTAAGGCAGACACCACAAACATGTTAAATAAGTATATATGATCAGGTACCTAAGAGAAGAAAAAGAACAAATGGTCAAAAATCTCAAAAAGTGATAAATGAAGCAAGTTAGAAATGAAGCACCATACTAGTAGCTATAGAAAAAAGGTGAAACTGTAAACAGTGGTCATACAACATTATTCAGATGGTTGCATAAATTACATGTACAGTCGACTCTCGTTGTCTCGAAGTCAGCCGGACCAGAGAAATATTTCGAGATACACGTAGTTCGACTCAAACGAAAACCGGAAGTTTGACAGAACAAGGGACACAACTCTTGCTTAGCTTGGTAAAGCTAAAATAAATCCGGATGAATATGGGAAGGGGATCGATATTCTGGTATCAGATCGATGTATTAGTATGTCATGGTCTTTCATTATTATAATAACATTATTTTTACTTATTCAATTGTTTCAGTTACAATTTTTTCCTATGGCTTTTATCCGAGAGAGTAATTTCCAATCGATAGTTTCGTTATTCAGGTCGTTTATAGTTGACAAAATTGTTTATTCTCGGATACAAGAGACTTTAGAAAATTTTTATTCCTCTTCATTTTGTTTTATCTCACTCTTTCTTTTCAAAAGAATATACAACAAGATTAAAGACGCCAATTGAGTAGTTTTTAGGTGATCATCAACGGAAGTCATAATCCTTACTTTATACACACCCAAGCTCATTAGTGTAAATCACAATTCATGAACATTAACAATGTATCACTAATTATTTATAAAAATTCTATAAAAGATAATCTTAGGTAAACACTCGTGGAAATACCATGTCATAAATCAATTCAGTGGTCAGTGACTGGAAATTTAATTACACGTGTTTTGTCAGATTAACTCTTCAATCCATTTAAATGCCGGAGGTTATGTTTTGACATATGTGTATTAGTTCGAGATAAATAATGAATATTGAATGCTTTTGTTAACCTTGGGATCGTAAATTTAGTTCGACTCAACCAAAATTTCGACTCATCCAATTTCGACTCATCAGGAGTCGAATTACGTACATTTATATGGAACAAAGTTCGGGACCACGTGAAAACTTCGACTCATCTGAAATTTCGAGTCAACCGAGTTCGAGACAACGAGAGTTAACTGTAGTTTGTTTATAGTAGATATATGCTTACATGAATTACTTCTTGCTATATAGCCTTTCTGCGTTGAAGCAAATAAAAATCAATCCTCTTTGTATTATGTTCCTTTTTTTTTTATCAGATGAGTGTTGTAAAGGTACAGAAGCTATCATGATATTTATTTGCTCAGGTGAGTCAAAAAGTGCACATTAATATTTTGTAATCAGTTTATTGCATATAATTAAGAACTGTGAAACAATAACTTAAATTTGAATATTGGTGGTGTTCGTTTCGCTCAGATATAAATTAACTAAACTTGCACATATTCTTCTTCAGGGCAACTGAATTTTAATCAGTAATTTTTGCTTGTTTCTCATATGCTTGATATATTAGTTTGTCAACCCATAACTCTTTGCAAATGGATACAAACTTTAACAGATTTTTCTTCAGAACATAAAGATGTGCACCTGCTATTTTAAAATTTGATCTGATGGATGTAAAATTGATCTGATGAGTTACACCTTTTTCAACTTATTTTTATAGTTTAGTCTTCATTGTCCTGTTACACCATGGCCACTGTCCTAGGTTAGGATAGGGTTGAGCGCTCATAGACATGTTTAACCCCTCCACATTCTTAAATTTTTGTATTTCTTACTTTCAGATAACCAATTAGAGTATCTATTTCCATCTAATTTCCTGTTGGATGTGTTAGATATTCCTACATCCCCAAGTAAAGTCCGTCAATAATTGTATTTCTTACTTTCAGATAACCAAATAGAGTATCTTCCTCCGTCTAATTTCCTGTTGGACGTGTTAGATATTCCTACATCCCCAAGTAAAGTCAGTCAATCGTTAGCTAAACATCTCAGAGACGAAGAAAGTTTACAGGTAAAAAAATACTTATTGTATTGTTCCAGACCGTATGAGTATTTGGACCGTACGGTCTGGACCGTATACGTACTTTTTTAAAATACTCATGCGGTCAGACTAATATTAAGAAGTTCGTCAAGTTTATTAGATACAAATGCATATATCAGATCAACATAACTTAACTCTCAAATTAATATAAAAAAGTTCAATTTTAATTGAAATAAAAACTTTATATTCTAACTATTTAAAAAAATCATACTAATCAACTCTGTTAATCTCTTGTATTTAGCATGTCCATCAGTTATACATTAATTGAATTATGATCACAGAAATTGAAGATATCTGAGGTAAACATGAATTGGGAGGACAGTTGTTTAAGAATGTTTAGCAAAATTACTTCACAAAAAAATTCAAATGCAAAGGAACATGCATGAACTGCAAACATGTACATTTTTAAATGTAAAAAATATTACGTTACTTGTTGTAGCAAGTGTCACCTTGGGCGAGTGTACCAAAACAGGATTCAGATATACAATTAAAAAAAATGTTCAATTTCAATTGTTCGATTGTTCAGTTTATCCATCTAATTGTAATAATAACAATTTGTAAAACTAAAAATAAAGATTGTGATAAATTGTTTAATATATATAACCCATATGATCAATCACATGTATGGTCAGCTCGTACTGGACCCTACGCGTATACTCATTAGGTCCGAGCATATGTATATGATCGGACCGTACGAGTATATGTATACGGTCCAAATACTCATATGGTCTGGTACATATAAATTATTGTTTGGATCAATTTGTCTGAAACCTTATTAATTAAATCAGTATTATTTGTCGGCATACCAATTCTAGGATGCTAATTCTCAGATACCAATTTTCATGGAATTTGTGGGTATATTGTTAAACACCAATTTCAGTGTTCAACACAGTACAAAAATAGGCTTGAATGCAGACTTTTTCAAAATTGCAAAATCAAATAACCACAAAATGCAAAAATTTTCTCAATTCTCAATAAATTTGTCCCCCATGAATCCATAGTATCTACAAATTTGTCCCCCATGAATCCATAGTATCTACAAATTTGTCCCCCATCAATCCATAGTATCTACAAATTTGTCCCCCATCAATCCATAGTATCTACAAATTTGTCTCCCATGAATCCATAGTATCTACAAATTTGTCCCCCATCAATCCATAGTATCTACAAATTTGTCCCCCATCAATCCATAGTATCTACAAATTTGTCTCCCATGAATCCATAGTATCTACAAATTTGTCCCCCATCAATCCATAGTATCTACAAATTTGTCCCCCATCAATCCATAGTATCTAGAAATTTATGCATGTGTTTTTTTTTTCAAAATTACTTCATTCTTATTAAAAGCATCAATTGGAAAATAATCATATGCATGCTGTAATTTTATATGTGTAGTTGTGATACTATAAATTTATTTTTTGCATGAATCATCATCTTACTTTAACAACTGAATTTATTGTATTTCAAACCATACAGTACTGACAAAGGATGTCACTTCTGTTAAGTATTACGCTTGAAGAAGATAAAAAGGTTGCTTTCTGTCTTATCAAACAAATATTTCATTTGTTTTCCAATCGAGACTAGATTTGTATGGACATATTTTATAACATGATGTATTGTGGATCCAAGGGGTGTTCTGAGGATTGGAATCTTCCATTTTATTTTTATTTATTATGTGAATGTTTCATGGTGTTCTAGGGGTTGGGACCCTCCCTTTTCAAATTAGCTGACTCCACGATTCTGATGAGAGATTTTCTTGTTTCTTTTTCAGAAATCTGTAGATGATTACAACACACAGATGGTAAAGTATTACTTCAGTTCTTCTCATTGATTATTTTCTAATCAGGCCCATAGCCACGAATTTCCAAGGGGGGTTCTATACAATCATACTCAACTTTAACCATTACTATTCAAACAGAACCTTGACTTTAAACAGTGCTTATTTGTTTTCAAAGGTGGTTTGTACGAACACCTTAAACCTCTGGCTACGGGTGTGTTAATTGTAATAAAGCATTCAAAACAATTATACACAAATAATGGATGATATTTTGAATGGTGTTGTTTTTTATCAGGATGTAAAACCAATATTATATCCATATCTTGATCAACATCTTAGTTTAAAATGGAAGGTCAAAATTTTACATAAAAATAGTATACCAGTACTGTTTATTTCTGTTTCATTTTGGTAGCTAGTAGAAAGTTTTCTAATTGGCAATCATACCACATCTTTTTTATATGTATCACTGAAAATAAGATCTTTTGAATGGATGTACAAAAGACTTTCAAAATGACTTTTATTAGAGCCCATTACCAATTTTCAAATGTATCTCCGAATATATAAATGCAGGTAAATGTTGTTCAAAATAAAAGAATTGTAATTGCAAACTTTGAAAATATATCCTGCCCGTCAACCGAAAAAATATTTTTGTTATTACATTTAATATTTTAAATAGCTTTGATAATTGATTACATTTCACATTTCATATTATAAATAGCTTTGATAATTCATTTTGCAATCAAATTATGCATTAAACTCAAACAAAACTTTGGTACCATACAACTGGAAGAACTTATTTTCATTATCAATGTTTAAATGTACAGGATAGAAAAAGACAAGAATTGGCAGATATAGAAAGAAAAATGCAACAAGAAGAGACTGAGCAGGCAGAGATTGCAGTCAAGATGAATATCAATAGGAACAAATATCTGGATGAAGTGGTTCAGGTACAGATTATATACATACGGTCAATTCTTATTATTCCAACTCAAATAAGTCAATTATTTGGATGAAGTGGTTCAGGTACAGATTATATACATAAAGTCAATTCTTATAACTTAAACTCAAATAAAACAACTTATTGCAACTGCTGGCTGTAGCGCTGGTGATACTGTCTTCCAGTAGTAGCATCCTCTGAAAATCAAGAATATCTAATGGTAGGTTAATACGTTGATATGCAGCTGTATTAGTATTGGCACATCTAATTTCAATGGAGTTTACTTGGCCCCTTTCCTTCAGCCATGGTTTATTTACTTTGGCTTAGTTTACAGGGGCTGATACAGGGGGGTCCCAATTCAAATGCATTTTTGGAGAAAAAAAAGGGGGGTATGCAGTTTTAATAGCATTTGCAATTCTCATTTCCATGAAAATTAAATGGATCTACCCTCTCATCATGGTTTATACATTGACTTGAATGTTTGGCATATAAATATAAGAAGATTTGGTATGAGTGCCAATGAGACAACACTCCATCCAAGTCATAATTTGTAAAAGTAAACCATTATTGGTCAAGGTACGGTCTTCAGCCTTGGCTCACACCGAAAGCAACAAGCTTTAAAGGACAGTTTACATGTTAAAGTATTACCATTTTAATTTCAACATTTGTAATTTACAAAGGAATAACATATCAAAGGCACAATAAACCTCTTTGTCAATGTTAATGGTATTTGTATTTCTTTGTTTTGTGTTGCAGGATAGTGACAAGATGGACAAAGAATTAGAAGTAATTTCTCATAAAAAAGATGAAGAAAGAAGAAAATTATTACTGGAATTGGAAAAAAGTAGGTGTGAAAGTCACATCATTTCAAAAGACAAATGTCTTAGGATTTAGACTTTCATTTTTTTCTTTCTTATGATTGAAGATTTAGAGCAATTTTCAAGTAAACTAACATTACAATAAAACCACGTTACTTACTTCACATATTACTTCCTTCACATGTTACTTACTTCTCTTTATTTTATTGAAATTTCAACACTAGAGTAACATTAATTTGAATAAATCATTAATCAGAGTCTGTCTTTTTATTATTTCATTTATTTTGTAGCGGACAATGTCTTTATATAAATTCTTGTATTTGTAGTTGAGAATGGAGTGAATCGACTGATAGAAGATATGATGGCTGAGAACAAGAGAGTTAAACAGGTTGAACAATGGATTGATGAGTTGGAAGAGGAGAGGTAATATTCGAATCAGTTGATTCCAGTTTTCAAATTTCAGTTGACCGTCTGCCTAAAATCACATTGACTTTTATGCCCCACCTACGATAGTAAAAGGGCATTATGTTTTCTGGTCTGTGTGTTCGTTCGTCCATTCATTTGTCTGTCTGTCCTACTTCAGGTTAAACTTTTTAATCAAGGTAGTTTTTGATGAAGTTGAAGTCCAATCGACTTCAAACTAAGTACACATGTTCCCTATGATATGATCTTTTTAATTTTAATGCCAAATTAGAGTTTTTTCCCCAATTTCACGGTCCACTGAACACTTAGTACACATGTTCCCTATGATATGATCTTTTTATACGACCGCAAAAATTGAAAATTTTTCGTCGTATATTGGTATCACGTTGGCGTCGACGTCGTCGTCGTCGTCGTCGTCCGAATACTTTTAGTTTTCGCACTCTAACTTTAGTAAAAGTGAATAGAAATCTATGAAATTTTAACACAAGGTTTATGACCACAAAAGGAAGGTTGGGATTGATTTTGGGAGTTTTGGTCCCAACATTTTAGGAATTAGGGGCCAAAAAGGGCCCAAATAAGCATTTTCTTGGTTTTCGCACTATAACTTTAGTTTAAGTGAATAGAAATCTATGAAATTTTGACACAAGGTTTATGACCACAAAAGGAAGGTTGGGATTGATTTTGGGAGTTTTGGTTTCAACAGTTTAGGAATTAGGGGCCAAAAAGGGGCCCAAATAAGCATTATTCTTGGTTTTGGCACAATAACTTTAGTATAAGTTAATAGAAATCAATGAAATTTAAACACAAGGTTTATGACCACAAAAGGAAGGTTGGGATTGATTTTGGGAGTTGAGGTCACAACAGTTAAGGAATTAGGGGCCAAAAAGGGGCCCAAATAAGCATTATTTTTGGTTTTCGCACCATAACTTTAGTATAAGTAAATAGAAATTTAAACACAAGGTTTATGACCATAAAAGGAAGGTTGGGTTTGATTTTTGGAGTTTTGGTCCCAACAGTTTAGGAATAAGGGGCCCAAAAGGTCCAAAATTGAACTTTGTTTGATTTCATCAAAAATTGAATAATTGGGGTTCTTTGATATGCCGAATCTAATTGTGTATGTAGATTCTTAAGTTTTGGTCCCGTTTTCAAATTGGTCTACATTAAATTAAGGTCCAAAGGGTCCAAAATTAAACTTAGTTTGATTTTAACAAAAATTGAATCCTTAGGGTTCTTTGATATGCTGAATCTAAAAATGTACTTAGATTTTTGATTATTGGCCCAGTTTTCAAGTTGGTCCAAATCGGGGTCCAAAATTAAACTTTGTTTGATTTCATCAAAAATTGAATAATTGGGGTTCTTTGATATGCCAAAAGTCCAAAGGGTCCAAAATTAAACTAAGTTTGATTTTAACAAAAATTGAATTCTTGGGCTTTTTTGATATGCTGAATCTAAACATGTACTTAGATTTTTGATTATGGGCCCAGTTTTCAAGTTGGTTCATATCAGGATCCAAAATTATTATATTAAGTATTGTGCAATAGCAAGAAATTTTCAATTGCACAGTATTCAGCAGTAGCAAGAAGTTTTCAATTGCACAGTATTGCGCAATAGCAAGAAATCTTCAATTGCACAGTATTGTGCAATAGCAAATATTTTCAATTGCACAGCATTGTGCAATAGCAAGAAATATCTAATTGCACAATATTGTGCAATAGCAAGATATTTTCAATTGGAGTTATCTTTCTTTGTCCAGAATAGTAATTAAATCAACTTAAATCATTGTTTTATACAATATACAATGTATATTCACTTTTACTACCAACTGATAAATTAAAACAATCTTTACCATTCAGTGATAACAAGCACTTTATTTTACATTTTAATATTTTATGATGTATTTAAATGAGTAGTTATTGTTGCAAACTCCATTAGAAATTTGAATTGAGATCAGTTTTGGAAAAAGGGAAAGGGGGATGTGAAAAAAAATGGGGGGGGGGGGGGGGGGGGTTAAATTTTTCTCATTTCAGATTTCATAAATAAAAAGAAAACTTCTTCAAACATTTTTTGAGAGGATTATATTTAACAGCATAGTGAATTGCTCAAAGGCAAAAAAAATATTTTAACTTCATTAGATCACATTCATTCTGTGTCAGAAACCTATGCTGTGTCAATTATTAAACACAATCCAAATTTAGAGCTGAATCCAGCTTGAGTGTTGTGTCCATACTTTCCCCAACCGTTCAGGGTTCAACCTCTGCGGTCGTATAAAGCTGCGCCCTGCGGAGCATCTGTTTAATTTTAATGCCAAATTAGAGTTTTTTCCCCAATTTCACGGTCCACTGAACATAGAAAATGATAGTGCGAGTGTGACATTCGTGTACTGGGGACACATTCATGTTTTAATCAAATTTCTTTTTGTTTCTTGTATTTATTTACTATATTGATCAGGGTAAAATAAATTTTAAAATAAAAGTCTAAGCTTAATCTGTTATTCGGACCCTAATAAAAACTACTGCTTAGGACATGTTGGAATAACAATGAACTATATAAAAAATATAAAAAAATATAACAATTTTTATTATTTTATTCGACTTCAAACTTAGTACACATGTTCCCTATGATATGATCTTTTTAATTTTAATGCCAAATTAGAGTTTTTTCCCCAATTTCACGGTCGACCGAACATAGAAAATGATAGTGCGAGTGGGGCATTCGTGTACTGGGGACACATTCATGTTTTAATCAAATTTCTTTTTGTTTCTTGTATTTATTTACTATATTGATCAGCATGAAATAAAACCAAATTAGGTATGAACAAAATAAGATAAGGATATAAACATCAGTGATACAGGTTTTATGGTTTCATCAAAGTCTGCATACAAACCTACAAAAATACAGAAATGTGTTGATAGTTTAAATTGGTAGTTCACCTGTACCCATGAGATAAATGAAATTTGGTATCCCACCAAAAATGATGAATATACAGTATCAAGGACATTTTGTTTGTTGTTTTGGTACAACTCTTTACATTTGTCTACATTTTAAGTGATTTAAACTTGTAAAATGTCTTGAACGCTTGGCCATTATATGACGGTATAGTGGTTGGTAGTTTTTTGTTTTGTCTGCAGCTAAAGTGACAGAAAGGAAACATGGAGACATGACTGATTGCTCACTCTTGGCCCAGACATATTTGAGTTTAACTTTTAACCACACAATCCATGAAAACTGGTATCACCTGGTTAATAATGAATCCACAGTATTTAATAATTTCTTAACTTTTCTTGTAGTTCACAGCTGTTGATTTTATTGTAATTTAGTTACTATTGTAATTTAGTTACAACTTTCTAAATTTACATTTATTGATTTTTTTTATCACAGTTTATTTATATTATATTTTAGAATGAAAGATGATGATTGGTGCAGTGTTCAGTATGAAGAGTATCAGAAATTACGGAAGCAAGAAATTTTAGGTAAATGTTGACATGCTAAAACTTGCATCTATGATACTGATTGGGCACATGCCCTCAAAATACAAATATATGACTCATAATTGTGCACATGCCCTCAAAATACAAATATATGACTCATATTTGTGCACATGCTCTCAAAATACAAATATATGACTCATAATTGTGCACATGCCCACAAAATACAAATAAATGACTAATAATTGTGCACATGCCCTTAAAATACAAATATATGACTCATTATTGTACACATGCCCTAAATACAAATATATGACTCATATTTGTGCATATTCCCTCAAAATACAAATATATGATTCATAATTGTGCACATGCCCTCAAAATACAAATATATGACTCATAATTGTGCACATGCCCCCAAAATGCAAATATATGACTCATAATTGTGCACGTGCCCTTAAAATACAAATATATGACTTATAATTGTGCACATGCCCTCAAAATACAAATATATGACTCATAATTGTGCACATGCCCTCAAAATACAAATATATGACTCATAATTGTGCACATTGCTCCCCAAATACAAATATATGACTCATAATTGTGCACATGCCCTCAAAATAAAAACCTTTGACATATGATTGTACACATGCCCTGAAAATACAAATCTATGACACATGCATATGATTGTACACATGCCCTGAAAATATAAACTTTAAATGTTTTACGTAAAATCTTTATGATCATGAAAACAGGTACTAATATAGAGAATGGAAATTAGGAATGTTTCAAAGAGACAACAACTTGACCAAAGAGTAAAACACAACAGCTGAAGACCACCAATGGGTCTTGAACACAGCCAGAAAATCCAACACCCGGAGGCAAACTTGAGCTGCTCTCTTTAATGTATGCACTTTCTGAATGTGTCTCATCTTGCATTCTTCATCACATGTTCAGGCATCTTTGGACATGGTGAGATCCTAACAGAGATGTGCCTATATAGTCCTTCATGGTTAGTTTTCATTCCAAGAGAAATGAGTTGAGGTCAGGATTCTAATTTTTACTCTGAACACAGTTCTAGTTTGAAGAATCTTATCTTTTTTTTCCAGAAAATATGCAGAATCTATTAAATGATATAAATGCACAGGAAGCGCTAAGACTGCAGAACTTAGGACAAAAGGATGAAACAATGAAACTAGCATTACACAGGTAGATATGTTGTACTGTAGATATATATATAGATAAACCAGAAAGTAACTGTGGCAATTGCTTACTGTAAAATATACTTTTAATTAGATGCATATAGGTTATTTAATAATTTATGATATTTTTTCAGGCAAAATTAAACAGAATTGAAAAATAATTTTTGAAGGCACTTTCAAACAGGGTAGCTAATTATAGAGGTAGATTTAGAAATACACTTACATATTTGCTGTTCTTGACATCAACTAATTGTGCCTTCCATGGGTCCCATGTATGTTTTATTATAGATCATCCCTTAGAACAAAAAGCACAATTATAAGAAATTGTCTGCTTTGATCAAGTTTTATTTTTTATGAGACATTTATATGATGTACAATCAAATTCACTACATTCAAAACACCACACACACAAATGTATAAAATCTTTTAAAAATTACAACTGTGGCTTAATTTATTTTTGTGGGTAGCAATTTTCATAGATTCAGAAAAACTTTTTGGTAGATACTTGATTTGGTGGTTTAACCAAAGCCTGCATAGGCTATGGGACATTACTAATTCATGGAACACTTAATTTTATTTCACCTGTACCCACGAAACCCTTGAAAACTAGTATCCATTAAAATACAATGAATCCACAATAATACACGTTTTACATTAATCTTTAATTTTATTCAGTGAAGAAGTAGCTTCTTATCAACAAGTAGAAGATGTATTATTGAACAAAGAAATAGGACACACAATAGTTACAGATTTATATATACAACAGGTATGGAATATGTTGATATACTTAATGTAGCAGGTGATTCAACATTTTAAAATTTTTGAATACAGTCTTTGGGTCACAATAACAGATAATGATTAAAGTTATGGATCATCCAGAATGAAAACAAAATCTGGATCAAATTTTCGCAAAAGCAGAAGATTTAGTTTCCTAACGGGAGGGATGGAAGAGAGCTGAAAAATCAGAAGATTTTGACTCCCACTGGAAGAATCACATGTACCGGTATGGATCCCCATTTTGCTACAAAATTTAAATGCTTATACAATAACACATTTACATGTACATTTGTTCAAATATTCAGAATGATTTGAAAAAAAAAAAATTGATATCCTACCGTAGTCTAAAATCGGTCATCTTGTCAGTTCGTTAGGTATTTGTGTTTGAACTTAACACACTACTCATTGACGTCACTACGCTACTTCCGGCGTAGAAAAACAGTGCAGAATACGTTTTTTCTGCACTATTGAATAAAAAAAAACATTTCTAAAGGTAAATTTTCATTGTTGTTCTCAATTATTGCTAAAAAGTGCCAATGTTGTAATGCTGTTTCAATCCTGACTTCTGAATGTCTAAAAACATTCTAGAACTTCACAAAATCCCACTTCTGGCCTCCATTGCTTTGTGTACATTCCATATAGCGTCATTAGTCTTGTGGCAGGCAATACAGGTTGAGCAAATCTTATTGTTAGGAATTTTAAAATGACATGCTCCTTACGTCTTTCGCGATTTTCCCGCGAAAAAAGCCCAACCAAAATGAAAGGAAAACGATGTCCATGCCATAATTTTGTACAGAAATATAGAGAAGGTTAATAAAAAAACAATTTACATTTATTTTTCATAGAATTTTTTTTTATTCATTATAAAAAGATCGATATTCTGACCATCATGACTGTAGGTAAATATTCATACAAAATTCCATTGATGTCGAAAGGGATGGCAAAAAATGAGGTTTCCTGTTGAATAAAACCCAAAATTATAGCAAACTATTTTAAAGCAATATCCCACAAAGAAATAACGTAATTGCCGTAGACTGAAAAATCCCCTAATTGATAGTAGAGCAATTTGATTGGGTAGAACGAATTGACATCACGTGATTTTGACGCCATTGAAATTTGATTGTAAACAAACAAGGTCAGAAGGTTCAGTATGGGACAGCATCATACATTGAGTTACTAAGAAACAATTATGAGTTACCAAGCTTGACAATGCATGGTAATAAAAAATGACAGCTAAGTCTACAGATAAAATAAGAAAAATATAGCCTTAGGATAACGACTTATCAACACACCTGGATATAAAATGCTTTTCTATATTTATGGGTGGTCCATTTTATAATCTTTATAAGACTTAATATGAAGAAGGCGCTACCTTAAATGCCAGCTTTATACTAAGACAATGTCCTATATATTGATCGGTTGTTGGTTGTTAAACATCCAGTGGCAAATATTTCATGCATGTTCAGAACGAATGTCCTATGCTACATTAACATATTGTTTATGTCTAAAATAAAATTATAAGTTCAGATAGAAAATGTTAAGGATACCATCATTGAACCTGAAAAGGAAGGAGGGGTTATGGTATTTTTCCGAAAAAAATCTTCTGATTCCCAAATTGATGAATAAAAAATCTGTTCAAGCATAGGACAAAAAAATATATATTGAATCCAGATCTTCACCAAAAATGATTTTATCTTTCAGATATGCAAAATAAATTTAACTTTTATATATCTAAAAACATTAAAACTTCCCAAACCGCACAGGTAAGTCTGTACACAGTAGTTTTTTAGGTGATAATAAGGCCGTATTTGCCAATTTGTTTAATAAACCTTAATACTGGTGTTAAATTTTGACTAAATAATTTTAAGTGATAGCGCTGAAGGGCTTCTGTGAAAAAATCTGACTCGAATAAAAAAATATTTGTATTCCTGATCATCTTCAGTTTGTGAGTTCTACATCAATTTCATGTACTAATTCAGAGTCAGTTTTATGTCATTTCTTGCATATGTTTTTTTTTTTTTTGTTACATGTACATGATGTAGCCTTAACAGTAGCTTACTTTTCAAGTTTTAAATGACAGCAAAATAAAATTGAGAATGGAAATGGGAAATACAAGCAATTTTAGCATGTCAAAAATTGGCATTCAAGTAATGCTTAATCATGTCATAGTTGTTTTCAAGAAAACACATTTGGTTTCCAGACAATAACTTGAGTATAAATGAATGGATCTTTATGAAATTTTATTAGAAGGTTCAATACAAAAAAGGAAGATTAGAATTGATTTTGGGGTTATGGTACAACATTTTTTGGGGTGTTTTTTTCTTTTAATTTTGGGGTTTTCTTCCAAAATTTACCTTATTTACATTATACTCATCTAGTATATATAGACACAACAAATGCTGATTTGGCAGGAGATGCACACAAAATAGGGTGTTTTAAATATTTTATCTGTAATTTGTGTGCATTTTTCCTATCATGTGTACTTCTTGATAATGCCGACGTGGTAAGTATATATATATATTCATAATTGACATGCGCCAATGCCCTGCAAAAGTATCTACTTTCTCTTTGATTCCCAAAATTGCACATGATTTTTTTTTCTCACAGAAACACATGAGTTATTTGGTATTAAATAAAACACTTCTCATTGTTTCAAACTTTCAGTAATAAAAATTTAGTTTAGTCTGTTTGAATGTTACACTGATTGTGTGAAAATTTTAACAGAAAATTTACAAAATACTTGATAAAATTGCATTATCTGCAGAATTATTGATAACTTTCCTCACTATATATTCACAAGGACATAACTAACATATTGTCCATGCTATTCTGATCTGAGTTTTTATTCATACATATACTGGCAGGCTGGTGCTGTTTCAAGTTGTCTTCTTTTTCTGTTTCTTGAAAAGTACTTGTTTAACCTGTTCAGTCACTATAAAATGTTACAATTCTTATTTAGACGCAACACATAAATAGTGACCAAAAAAGTACTGCTTTCACAGGAGAGAAGCTAGAAAAAAAATTAAATGTTCACATTTTCAATATTTTTGTAGGACTTACTATCATATGAAATTAAGAAGATATGTAGTTAGAGACTTCTGCTGAGTAGAAATGTTTGGGTTCACCTGATACCTGTTTTCAAATTTATAGTCCATATTGAAGTTTGAAGGGTCCAAAATTAAAATATGTTTGATTTCAACTGACATAAAAAATGTGGAGTTTTTTATATGCTAAATATACATCTGTGGTTGTGTTAGGCTGTGTGTGGCAAAGCATTTTATTGCCTTTAGGTTTGTACTTTATTTTGTTTTTTTGGTCATGAAAATAATACAATATTGGTACGGTGATGTTATATAACCATAAGTGTGTTTTGCTAAATGGGTTGAAATGTGAACCTGACAGTGTCAGATGTTGTTGTCCTAACTTCGGCAATTTCCGTGATACAATAAAATTCAAATAAGCTACACAATTTACCAAAATTTCTGAATTCTTGTTTTTGTAAACAAATAAAAATTCATGTCTTATTTAAGATCGAAATTATTCCGATCTGTCCCGTTTTTCCAAGTTCGCGTTGAAACGTTTAATTCGGCCACCATTTAAAAAAATAATCGTACAAGATTTAACGAGAGTGACGAAACTTTTCAGATGGGTCGTGTAGAGAGAGTTATCTTTCTTTATTCCAAAACGATGTTTCTACCATAAGTGCCAGCTAAAGCTTGCATATTACTCAATGATTTTTTACTTTAAAAAATGAAAAACACAAAAGCTAGAAGGGAAAAATCCAGGTCAAGTTAATTAAAAAAAACCTCAAATATTTGCCTGAATAATCTTAACAAAATGTATAAAATATTATTCATTGATTTCAGGAAAAAGCCCAGAGAGATGCATTTGAGGTATTACAATTACAAAAAGATGCTAGAATCCAGAGAATAACTGAACAGATAACTATGATTGAAGAAGAGCTGTATAATCTTACTCTGGTTGAATTAGAGAAAAGACAAATGAAGGCTACCTTAGAAGCTGTATGTATTTGATAAATAGGGGGCACCTATGCTAGTTGAACTTATCTATATTGCTTGTTGAACTAATAATTTCAATTATAGTGTTGCAAAATTGACTGCCAGACATTTAAATGTGTAAGTAAAGATAGAAATTGTTAGAAGCTATCTAAATGAATTGCTATAGGTTAGTGTATGAACAGCTTTGAACATTCTTCAGAAATAATTGAAATTCTTCTATTCAGCAATAGTAGTGGTACAATGAATGAAATCTCCTCCTATTATTAAAGGTAGATAATAAAAGATAGTTATGAAATGAATTGTGTGAGGATAGCTAAAAGCATCCTTCAAAAATAAGTCAGATGTTGATTCAGATTTACATTGAGCTTCCTGTGTTATGCTTGTTACCATTTTAATGATGATTGTATATGTCAATTGTCAAATCCATCTCCTTGATTTATTAATAATAAAAATGGATAATTATTAATATATGAGATTTCTGATAAAACCTTATAAAGATGGAAATTATAGGGAAGGGGAAGAAGTCCAAACATGTCATATTGCATGAGAATGCATGCTCTTATTGTGAAAAAGGGATTAACATATCATCAATATTTCCATTATAACCCATGGTCCTCATTGTAGAACCTCCTCAGTAGTCTCATGGTAGCATGTTGGAGTGCTGGAGGTCGTAGGTTCTAAAGGAGAAAGAGCAAAGACTGGTTGGCTTGGAGTATTACATGTCTGAGTAAGATGATATGTCTTCCTGCGGACTGTTACCTTGTGATTTAATGGGTTATAAAGTGGCTCAGCATGTTGGTCTATTTAATGGGTTATAAAGTGGCTCAGCATGTTGGTCTATTTAATGAGTTATAAAGTGGCTCAGCATGTTGGTCTATTTAATGGGTTATAAAGTGGCTCAGCATGTTGGTCTATTTAATGAGTTATAAAGTGGCTCAGCATGTTGGTCTATTTAATGGGTTATAAAGTGGCTCAGCATGTTGGTCTATTTAATGAGTTATAAAGTGGCTCAGCATGTTGGTCTATTTAATGAGTTATAAAGTTGGTCAGCATGTTGGTCTATTTAATGAGTTATAAAGTGGCTCAGCATGTTGGTTTATTTAATGAGTTATAAAGTGGCTCAGCATGTTGGTCTATTTAATGGGTTATAAAGTGGCTCATCATGTTGGTCTATTTAATGAGTTATAAAGTGGCTCAGCATGTTGGTCTATTTAATGAGTTATAAAGTGGCTCAGCATGTTGGTCTATTTAATAGGTTATAAAGTGGCTCAGCATGTTGGTCTATTTAATACAAGCAGGGTTTATGATATGTTAACATGATCTTGTCCTAAATATGCATATTTATTTGCCGCTGGGTTTTAAGCAGTCATCTATCATTATCATCATTATAGAAAATGTTTAAACGCTTGAGGTGATTAAATATTATGTGCGCAATGTACCATTATTTTAGATTACCTATATTTCCAGCTTCCTCCCAATGCTTAGATACAATGTGTATAAATTTATCTTTTGACATATATCTTTTCTTTGAAAATCACCTGAACAATAAGGTAATTTATATTTTTAGAGTTTATTAGAAGAGAAGAGGCACTCACTAATCAATATGTTGGAACAATTGATGGAAGAACAAGAAAATAGAAGAATGGAATTGAAGAAAAGATTGGTAATTATAGATTTTTCTTTCTGTGCCCAGGGACTTTCTGAAAAAAAATAACTACTTAAACTCGGTAAATGTGTCCATTGAAAAAAGATTTCATTTTTCAAAGCAACAGTCCTGATTGATAACAGGATAATGAAAATTAACAAAACCCTTCATAGATATAGGAAAATGTGGTGTAAGTGCCAATGAGACAACTCTCCATCCAAATAACAATTTTAAAAAAGTAAACCGTTATAGGTCAATGTACGGCCTTCAACACGGAGCCTTGGCTCACACCGAACAACAAGCTATAAAGGGCCTCAAAATTACTAGTGTAAAACCATTCAAAGGGGAAAACCAACGGTCTAATCTATATAAGATATAAAAAAAAAACGAGTAACGAGAAACACGTATAAATTACATAAACAAACGACAACTACTGTACATCAGATTCCTGACTTAGGACAGGTGCAAACATTTGCAGCAGGATTAAACGTTTTAATGGATCCAAACCTTCTCCCTTTTTTTGAAACAATAGCATAACATCACAACATGGAAAAACACACGATAAAATATCAATTGTCAGGACTAACTCGATCAAAAAATGTACATTAATACACTATAAACGAATAAATTCAATCTGCGATATCTAAATGCAAATGCACAGTTAATAAAATATAAGGGACAAATATTAAAGGCCATAATTTGGACATGATCAAATACAACTTCTGGAGGAGGATCTTGTTTTGCTTTATATAAATTAAATTTCAGAAACAATAAGGTACAAATGTAAATTTAAAACATAACAACAAACAAGTTAATGCTATGAAAATATTTTCATCCCGACCACCTGGTTTCTTGGTTGGAATTTAAACCTGAAAAAAGTCTTAAGAACAGTGAAGCTGTACATAATAAACCCCCTTTATCAGAAATTTATCCCAGAATCAAAAAGACAGGTTAGATGATCACTGGTGAGGCAGGACATTCAGCATTCTCACTCTATTATCAATGTTCAATACTCCCTAGTTTCCAATGATGAATTCACACTCTATCATCAATATTCAATACTCCCTGGTTTCCAATGATGAATTCACACTCTATTATCAATGTTCAATACTCCCTGGTTTCCAATGATTGGTTTCACACTCTTTTATCAATTTTCAATACTCCCTGGTTTCCAATGATTGGTTTCACACTCTATTATCAATTTTCAATACTCCCTGGTTTCCAATGATTGGTTTCACACTCTATTATCAATGTTCAATACTCCCTGGTTTCCAATGATGAATTCACACTCTATTATCAATGTTCAATACTCCCTGGTTTCCAATGATGAATTCACACTCTATCATGTCTATTATCAATGTTCAATACTCCCTGGTTTCCAATGATGAATTCACACTCTATTATCAATGTTCAATACTCCCTGGTTTCCAATGATTGGTTTCACACTCTTTTATCAATTTTCAATACTCCCTGGTTTCCAATGATTGGTTTCACACTCTATTATCAATGTTCAATACTCCCTGGTTTCCAATGATGAATTCACACTCTATTATCAATGTTCAATACTCCCTGGTTTCCAATGATGAATTCACACTCTATCATGTCTATTATCAATGTTCAATACTCCCTGGTTTCCAATGATTAATTCACACTCTATTATCAATGTTCAATACTCCCTGGTTTCCAATGATGAATTAACGCTCTGTTATCAATGTTCAATACTCCTTGGTTTCCAATGATTGGTTTCACACTCTATTATCAATGTTCAATACTCCCTGGTTTCCAATGATGAATTCACACTCTATTATCAATGTTCAATACTCCCTGGTTTCCAATGATTGGTTTCACACTCTATTATCAATGTTCAATACTCCCTGGTTTCCAATGATTGGTTTCAAGCAACACTAAGAAGATAAGGATTTTTAAAACTTGTATATAGTACATTAAATAAACTTTGTACTTTAATATGAAATTACTGGATTTTCAATGGACGTTTTCAACACTTGATAAAAAAAATGAATTCCTTTGTGAAAAAGAACATAGCATAAGCCAATTATTTACCAATACCAATTATGCATAAAATTGAGAATGGAAATAGGGAATGTCTCATTATGACAACATCCTAACAAAGAATAAAAAAAGCAATGTTATCCGAAGGCCACCAATGAGTCTTCAACACAGCAGGAAAATCCTGCACTGACTCTTCAACACAGAAAGAAAATCCTGCACGTATACAAATGAATACAGTAGATGATCTTTAACTATGAACTGAAATTCTTACACATAATAACTAAATTTAACCTTTTAACAGATTGAAATGGAACAACAGAAAGACGATGATGAAACAGACTACTGGTTGGTGCAATATCAAAGATTGTTAGACAGTAAACCACAGGCTGTTATAGATAGGGTCAGTATGTTAAGGTCTAAAATTCTTCATTCTGATACTTCTATGTTCAGGGTATGTTAAGGTCTAAAATTCTTCATTCTGATACTTCTATGTTCAGGGTATGTTAAGGTTTAAAATTCTTCATTCTGATACTTCTATGTTCAGGGTATGGTAAGGTCTAGAATTCTTCATTCTGATACTTCTATGTTCAGGGTATGGTAAGGTTTAAAATTCTTCATTCTGATACTTCTATGTTCAGGGTATGTTAAGGTCTAAAATTCTTCATTCTGATACTTCTATGTTCAGGGTATGGTAAGGTCTACAATTCTTCATTCTGATACTTCTATGTTCAGGGTATGGTAAGGTTTAAAATTCTTCATTCTGATACTTCTATGTTCAGGGTATGGTAAGGTCTACAATTCTTCATTCTGATACTTCTATGTTCAGGGTATGGTAAGGTCTAAAATTCTTCATTCTGATACTTCTATGTTCAGGGTATGTTAAGGTCTAAAATTCTTCATTCTGATACTTCTATGTTCAGGGTATGGTAAGGTCTAAAATTCTTCATTCTGATACTTCTAGGTTAACAGATTCTGAATAGCCATTGGTTAACTTCATTTTCATGTCCCTGCCGTAGCGGAGTTGGCATTTAGTTTTACCCTTGTCCGTCTGTACGTAGGTACATTCCAAAGTTGGTTTCCGTTCTCTTACTTTAGTTTGCCTCAACCTAATATTATTAAACTTATACTCAATGCTTATTACCATTAAATACAAATCAACGTTTGAATTTTGGTGGCGTCACTTTTACTGTTCTAGAGTTATATCCCTTTACAAATAAAAAAAATGCTAAATTTGTTCGTTTACATTCTCTTACTATAGTTTGCCTCAACCAAACGTTATGAAACTTATACACAATGCTTAGAACCAAACTATACAGATCAAGTAGAAGTTTGGTGCTGTCACTTTTACTGTTCTAGAGATATGCCTTTTACAAATGGAAAAATTGCTAAATTTTTCTAGCAATTTTTCATTTTTTTTCTTAAAAGTATCAATCAAGTAAATTTTTTAAATTGGAGTTATCTTTCTTTATCCATGAGTATTGTTGAATCAGCTGCAATCAATGCTTTATACAATGCAATGTTTAATTTTGCCTTCCACTGATAAATTATTTATAGTGAATATAGCATCTTCTGCATGAAGAAGTAATTTGATATAATTTAATACAGTACTAGCTGTGTATTGATTCCTACACTTTTTTAAATGCTATATACAAAGGGAGGGAATTTGATTCCCGTTAGGTTTAATTAGTATTTTTTGCAAATCAATATCCCTAAGCTTGTTTCAAAATTAGTTACCGTAAGACTTGTTAAAGCACTTTTTAAATCACAAAAATGCTAATTTTTAGTATCCGTTCTCTAACTTAAGTTTGACTTTACCAAATGTTATGAAACTTATACACAATGCATAATCACAAAACACATTTCAACTTGAATTTGGGTAGTGTTACTTTAACCATAATCGAGTTATGCACTTTTATAAATCGAAAAAATTGCTAAGTTTTTATAGGTTCCATTCTATAATTTGAGTTTGCCCCAACCAAACATTATGAAACCTCTACACAATACTAATTACCACAAAACTTAGATCGAGTACAAATTTGGGTATTGTCACTATTATCGCTCTTGAGTTATGTTCCTTAAGCTAGGTTCACACTGCCGATCAGACCAACTCAATCAATCTCGATCAATGACAAATTAAGCGATCGGGAGACTGGTCTGTCTTAATCGGCAAGAATGTTCGGGGTGGTCTACCTTGGTCGTCATCGACCTGTCTTTCTACCCTAGAGTTTTTGACATGTCAAAAACATTCATGTAAGGATTAAGAAGCCAGTCACACGAGAAGAGATTGAGAATTTATCGAGAAGCGATCAAATTGATCGGGATAGGATCATGAAGAGATCGAGTTTGGTCGGAATACAAATAGTTTACCGATCAGTACTTGATCATTTCAATCTTTACTCGACAAATACCCAATCATTTCCCAATCAACGACAACCTATATGATATATGGTCAAGATTAACTTGACCAATGCCCGATCGCTTCATGATCACTGCGACTTCTATATATTTTTCATCCCAGACCAACTCGACCAAAACCTGATCTCTACGCGACCACATTCGATCACTCTTCGATCTCTACTCCGCGATACACAAGTATACATGACTGCTACACGATTCTCTAAAAATATGTGCAGCTCTGATTAACTCTCATAACTTGACTTCTGATATATTGTCACTATTTATTTTTATACCACCGCAAAAATTGAAAATTTTTTGGTCGTATATTGGTATCACGTTGGCGTCGTCGTCTGCGTAGTCGTCGTCCGAATACTTTTAGTTTTCGCACTCTAACTTTAGTAAAAGAGAATAGAAATCTTTGAAATTTTAACACAAGGTTTATGACCACAAAAGGAAGGTTGGGATTGGTTTTGGGAGTTTTGGTCCGAACATTTTAGGAATCAGGGGCCAAAAAGGGCCCAAATAAGCATTTTCTTGGTTTTCGCACTATAACTTTAGTTTAAGTTAATAGAAATCTATGAAATTTTGACACAAGGTTTATGACCACAAAAGGAAGGTTGGGATTGATTTTGTGAGTTTTGGTTCCAACAGTTTAGGAATTAGGGGCCAAAAAAGGGCCCAAATAAGCATTATTCTTGGTTTTTGCACAATAACTTAAATATAAGTAAATAGAAATCAATGAAATTTTGACACAAGGTTTATGACCACAAAAGGAAGGTTGGGATTGATTTTGGGAGTTGATGTCCGAATGGTTTAGGAATAAGGGTCCAAAAAGGGGCCCAAATAAGCATTTTTCTTAGTTTTCGCACCATAACTTTAGTATAAGTAAACAGAAATCTATGAAATTTAAACACAAGGTTTATGACCACAAAAGGAAGGTTGGGATTGATTTTGGGAGTTTTGGTCTCAACAGTTTAGGAATAAGGGGCCCAAAGGGTCCAAAATTAAACTTTGTTTAATTTCATCAAAAATTGAATAATTGGGGTTCTTTGATATGCCAAATCTAACTGTATATGTAGATTCTTAATTTTTGGTCCCGTTTTCAAATTGGTCTACATTAAGGTCTGAAGGGTCCAAAATTAAACTTAGTTTGATTTTAACAAAAATTGAATCTTTGGGGTTCTTTGATATGCTGAATCTAAAAATGTACTTAGATTTTTTATTATTGGCCCAGTTTTCAAGTTGGTCCAAATCGGGGTCCAAAATTAAACTTTGTTTGATTTTATCAAAAATTGAATAATTGGGGTTCTTTGATATGCCGAATCTAACTGTGTATGTAGATTCTTAATTTTTGGTCCCGTTTTCAAATTGGTCTACATTAAGGTCCAAAGGGTCCAAAATTAAACTTAGTTTGATTTTATCAAAAATTGAATCCTTGGGGTTCTTTGATATGCTGAATCTAAAAATGTACTTAGATTTTTGATTATGGGCCCAGTTTTCAAGTTGGTCCAAATCGGGGTCCAAAATTAAACTTTGTTTGATTTTATCAAAAATTGAATAATTGGGGTTCTTTGATATGCCGAATCTAACTGTGTATGTAGATTCTTAATTTTTGGTCCCGTTTTCAAATTGGTCTACATTAAGGTCCAAAGGGTCCAAAATTAAACTTAGTTTGATTTTATCAAAAATTGAATCCTTGGGGTTCTTTGATATGCTGAATCTAAAAATGTACTTAGATTTTTGATTATGGGCCCAGTTTTCAAGTTGGTCCAAATCGGGGTCCAAAATTAAACTTTGTTTGATTTCATCAAAAATTGAATAATTGGGGTTCTTTGATATGCCAAATCTAACTGTGTATGTAGATTCTTAATTTTTGGTCCGGTTTTCAAATTGGTCTACATTAAAGTCCAAAGGATCCAAAATTAAACTAAGTTTGATTTTAACAAAAATTGAATTCTTGGGCTTCTTTGATATGCTGAATCTAAACATGTACTTAGATTTTTGATTATGGGCCCAGTTTTCAAGTTGGTCCAAATCAGGATCCAAAATTATCATATTAAGTATTGTGCAATAGCAAGAAATTTTCAATTGCACAGTATTCAGCAATAGCAAGAAATCTTCAATTGCACAATATCGTGCAATAGCAAGAAATTTGCAATTGCACAGTATTGCGCAATAGCAAGAAATCTTCAATTGCACAGTATTGTGCAATGGCAAGTATTTTCAATTGCACAGTATTGCGCAATAGCAAGAAATATCTAATTGCACAATATTGCGAAATAGCAAGAAATTTTCAATTGGAGTTATCTTTCTTTGTCCAGAGTAGTAGTTGAATTATCTTAAATCATTGTTTTATATAATATACAATGTATATTCACTTTTACTACCAACTGATAAATTAAACAATCTTTACCATTCAGTGATAACAAGCACTTTTTTTACATTTTTTAATATTTTATGATGTATTTAAATGAGTAGTTATTGTTAGGGGCCATTAGAAATTTGAATTGAGATCAGTTTTGGAATAAGGGAAAGGGGGATGTGAAAAAAAATTGGTGGGGGGGGGGGTCAATTTTTTTCATTTCAGATTTCATAAATAAAAAGAATATTTCTTCAAACATTTTTTGAGAGGATTAATATTCAACAGCATAGTGAATTGCTCAAAGGCAAAACAAAAATTTTAAGTTCATTAGACCACATTCATTCTGTGTCAGAAACCTATGCTGTGTCAACTATTTAATCACAATCCAAATTTAGAGCTGAATCAAGCTTGAATGTTGTGTCCATACTTGCCCCAACCGTTCAGGGTTCAACCTCTGCAGTTGTATAAAGCTGCGCCTTGTGGATCATCTGGTTAACTACTTTTAACTGTACACAAATTCCTCCATGTACAGTACGCGTCTGTACTTTTGCAAGAAGGTGTAAATTTTTTAAAGAGGGAACATAGATACCAAAGGAACAATTAAACTGAAAGGTCAGACCAACACAGCCATTGCAATATTATTATTAAAAATGGCAGGTTGCTGCCACGGATACACCAAAAAGAAATATCTTGAACCATTCAACTACTGGGTATCAGATCTATGGGTAAATACTGATTACATACATATAGATATAGGAAGATGTGGTATGAGTGCCAATGAGACAACTCTCCATCCTAATAACAATTTATAAAAGTAAACCGTTATAGGTCAAGGTACGGCCTTCAACACAGAGCCTTGGCTCACACCGAACAGCAAGCTATAAAGGGCCCCGCAACTAGTAATGTAAAACCATTCAAACGGGAAAACTAACGGTCTAATCTATATAAAAACGAGAAATGAGAAACACGTATGAACTACATAAACAAAAGACAACTTCTGTACATCAGATTCCTGACTTAGAACAGGTGCAAACATTTGCAGCGGGATAAAATATCAATTGGAAGGCTTAAGTTAATAAAAAAAAACGCAAATTAACACACAATGAACAAATAAATTTGATCTTCGATACCTGAATGCAAATTCATAGTTAATAAAATGTATAAGAGATAAATAATTAAGGTCAAAAGTAAATAAACGGGTTTAAACAAAGTTAAAGAATGATACCACTGTGAAATATTAAACAATTTATAGAAAATCATCACTTTTGAAAAAAACCTGCGTCATATCCTACATAGGTAAATGAAAAATAATTTTGTCATTATGTATTCTTGATCGTCTGTGTGTATAAAATCTTTCGTTTAGGAATACCAAAAAAAGGGGATGGTCATATTTATGTATATTGCTATCTAACATCAGTACTAATCCAGTGACAAATCTCATTTTGAAGAAAAGAGCAATAAAACTCCCATAACAAATCGGTGTCCTACTTTACTTTCAGAAAGTTTTTATAACCATTGGTGTCCTCTTTGTTCAGCTTCTGTAAATCTCTCATACTTTTGATTTTGCCATTTCATTAGGGACTTTCCGTTTTAAATTTTCCTCGGAGTTCAGTATTTTTGTGATTACTATTTATACTGCTCACACAGTGGTCGCCTTGTCGGCCACTGCATCATCTAGATTTTTTGTCACCCTTTGCTGTCTACCCCTTTATGTTTGCTTTGGACGCTCTCTTCAAGCTCCGTCACAGCTATTAACCTGTCTATCTGACCTCTAACCACCTTGCCAAACAATCCAACTGCTTTATTTCCATGTAGATATTTCAAATGTATAATTTTACTCAGACCTTCTGTGAACCACTGAATCTAACCAAATAAACTGGGAACGTGTCCATTGGACACAGGTAATGCCCCAGCTTGCATATAAAGTTACAAAGAGTCATTACCAAAGAACAGTAAAAGTGGCGACACCAAATTCGCATTTGATCTGTATTTTATGTTAATGCCTTCCATTAAATTTGGTTGAGACAAAATAAGATTAGAGAACGGAAACTAATTGTTGGGATGTACATATATGCACATTGGGACGGACAAGGGTAACACTTAATGCCTTCTCCCCTGTAGCTGCTGTTACAAAAAAATCAGATGCTTTTATGCTGAAATTGTACAAATCCGACCAATGCTCGACTATCCCTACGACCCCTTTACGATCAAGTCGATCTGGACTGGCCGAGATCAGGCCTGGTCGAGTAAAAATCGTATAGAGATCGTGAATTGGTCGGAATTATCGAATATGTATTCAATTAGTGGTCAGGATTGAGTCGTGATGGAGTCGTTAAGGAGTCGTCAATGGTCGGGTTATGGTCGTGTACAGTCGGGTAGAAGTCATAAACAGACACAATCAAGAATTTGGTCATGCTTGGTCGTGGAAATTTGGACAATTGGGATCATCGAGTTGATCTGATCGGTAGTGTGAACCTAGCTTTAATAATGTAGTATACAAGCAGGGGCATCATTTGTGTCCATGGGGACACATTCTACATTTATTTCTATAAAAATATGTAAGGCTTTAGAAATTTTTGTTTTTAAAATCCTAATATATCAAAATATCAAGTTTGTAAATATATATACTGTGGATTCATTATTATTCATTGGATACCAATTTTCGTGGATTTTTTGAACCACAATTTCTAATGTTTATATAAAAAAGAAGATGTGGTACAAACTCATTACAAATTTTCTATTGGAATGTATGCAAACTTTGGCAAAACCATGAAATCAAATATCTTTGAAAATGCAAGTTTTTCCCAATCCACAAAAATTGGTATCCAGGAAAAATAACTGAATCCCCAGTATATAGAGATGTTAAACAATATGCTGTTTTATATTTGCAGGAAAGGCAGTTAGCTACAGATGTTGTGACTATATTAGAGGATTCAAGGGCAGGAGAATATATTCCTGTGTTTACACGACATAGAATGACTCCAGAAACTATTCTAGATATAACTGATGATGAGCTTAAACAGGTAAGCATATATCAAAATGTCATAATTTTGTGCAACTGTCATACAAGTGAGAGGTTAAGCTAGCTATAAAACCAGGTTTAATCCACCATCTTCTACATAAGAAAATTCCTTTACCAAGTCAGGAATATGACAGTTGTTATCTATTCGTTTGATGTGTTTGAGCTTTTGATTTTGCCATAAGATTAGGGACTTTCCCTTTTGAATTTTACTCAGAGTTCTTTGTTTTTGTTATTTTAATGTTTATATAGAAAGTAAGGAGGAAAAAAACCATTTAGACGTCTTGATTTTCTTTATTGTTGTGTTGCTGTCTTATACTGTACATCTTCTATCATTCATATTAATTTGACAGATAAAAACAGGCAAACAGGAACAAAAAAAACCAACATTTCAAATATTTAAAAGACTTGATTATTTAAAACTACTATTGCATGCCTCTTCTTTATACATTTTAAAGGGTATTAACTCCCTACTGCATTCAGACTTCAGAACATTTTTTTTTACAGATTGGAGTTCATGAACTTGGTTTAAGAAAAGCTATTTTGAAGAATATAAGCAAATACAGAGGTCAACGAAAATTGGGTAGTGGAAAAGAAAGTGCAGCTAATCTAATTAACAAAGAAAAGGAAGCCATGTTGGCTGAAAAGGGAGAGCACCCTCAACCAACAGCTCCACCTACACCTACAGATGAGACAGCTCAACCGTTTTTCAGGCGTTCAACATCAAGACAAGCATCTATATTAGCCAGGGGAGTCAACTCAGAATGTGTTGTATGCATGGATAACCAGGTAATCATTTTAGTGCTTTTAGTTCTTAATGTATTAAAAATTGTCATTTTTTATGACCCTGACCCTGAAATTAGTTACCATTCTCTAACTTTAATTTACCTCAACCAAATTTATGAAACTTATACACAATGCTTATTTAAAGATTTATTTGATAATGAAGCATAAAGTATTTCATTCTGTATTTCAATAGAAAGGATAAAAATGATTGATGAATACATTTAGTTCACGTTCAAGTTAACATGTAGGATTGCATATTTTCACTTTAATTGAAAGAATTCAATTTTATTATGATTTTATTTGTCTGCCATTAAATTTATAATATCTCATGTATTGATGAAAAAAGTTAAATGAGTTTGATGTCAATAGGTCCAAGGTCAAGGTAAAGGCAGCTTTTGATATGCTGAAACTTGGCAATTTTTTGGTTTCTGGATGTTATCTTTTGAATCATTTATCCCAATTTTACTAGATTTGGTTGAAGATAATACTCTATGAGATTAAGAACATCCCTATTAATTTTGGGGTCAATAGGTCAAGGTCACAGTAGCTATTGATAGACTTGCATAATGACACCATGGTTTCCAGATGTTATCTTTTGAACCATATGTCAAACTTTTACTTAATACAATTTAATAATTTTGAGGTCACAATGTCACTGTCAATTTCACAATAGCATTGAATATACGGAAATTGGTTTCTGGATGTTATATTTGGAACTGTTTATCCAGATTTTACCTGATGTAATGTGATAATGCCATGCTATGTAGAATATCTCTATTGAATTTGATGTCAATAGTTTAAAGGTCAAGCTAAGGTCACAGCACCAATTGATAAGACAGATTTATGGGCAAAATATTTGAGTCCCTCAGGTCTTCTATAGCTGAATATACTGTTATAGACTGTGTTGGATAGTTGAACGTAGGCAATCATACAGCATCTCTTTGAAATAATGCTATTGAGAAAAATCCTGTTTAATTCATAAAAGAAAATCAAAATGCGAGTTCAAATTATTGCGATAATAACCCTTTCATATTTTTCGCAATAATAAAAACATCAAATAATTTCTGAATTTACGGTAATTTAAACTTATTATTTTCCTAACTCAAAAAATTGAAAACTTATAGTTTAAAAAAGCTTATTCCTAAATAGATAAACTTTTTCTCAACTTTATGTGAAAATATCTTGAACCTAATTTGATCTGTTTTATTTTCAGTCTGATGTCATATTCTTGAAGTGTGGCCATGTGTGTACTTGTCAGAAATGCTCAGAACCACTTAATCAATGTCCGCTGTGCCGTGGAGAAATTGTTAGCAGAATTAAACTGTTGTCCAATCCAAGATAGAACTGTAAAATGCATGGTAGTGCTTGAATTATAACTCAGTCCATATTGGACAGATTTATATCTAAGTATTGAAATGTTATTTTTTTCTCCATGTGATTATCTAGGTTGTCTTGATTTTACAAAGGAAGAACTTGTTCAAAGTTTGTATGTTACAGATAAGTTTTATTTATTTTGTCTTTTACATTAAAGAATCTAGCAAAAATATGATATGAGCTGCGTGGGATAGAAATAGACCTTATGCAAGTGCACATCTACATGTATTACTTGATTTATTTCACTTGACTGGGTGGAGTTTAACCGGTTCGCTTATTCATGACCAGTCCATCTATAAACAGGTGTTTCGGGATAAACTCATCAATGAAGTGTCCAGTTATTCGTCCAATATCATACACTCAGTTCATTTGGATACTGATAGGTGATTAGAAATCAAGTATAATTATAACGGCCATCATCCTTATCACACACATCTTCAAATAGACTGTCCTAATGCAAATTAAAACGTAAGCTCCGCCCGATCAGTTGAAATAACATTGGTAATACATGTTTACAACTGATATTAGTTTTAGAAACATTAAACATATTCAAATACAAAAATAAAAGTTTTAGAAACATTAAACATGTTCAAATACAAAAATAAAAGTTTTAGAAACATTAAACATGTTCAAATACAAAAATAAAAGTTTTAGAAACATTAAACATGTTCAAATACAAAAATAAAAGTTTTAGAAACATTAAACATGTTCAAATACAAAAATAAAAGTTTTAGAAACATTAAACATGTTCAAATACAAAAATAAAAGTTTTAGAAACATTAAACATGTTCAAATACAAAAATAAAAGATGAATTTTGGTGTGTTTTATAGGGTTCCTATAACATCTCAATTTTCATACAGATACACACTTTTGATAGAGATTTTATTCTAAAAATCTTAAGCTGAAATAGAATAATAGATATATTGATATTCACTTGAATAAGGTCGATTTCTATCAGACAGAGTCAGTATATTAAAACATTATTTGTTAGGTTCTAATTTCATCCTTTTCTCTGCAAAATCAAGACAAAGTTATAAATGTTGTGATAATCAGTTTTCAGTCTATATTTATAAATAAATCATTGACTGTGAATACATCTATTTTAATGGGTTCAAATTGTTTGGGATCCTTGATCAAATTGTATAGTCATGGATTCATGATTTCGTTGATTTCACAGATTCTATGTCGACGCCAACAGGAATTTGTTAGTTCTTTACCCATGAAATCAACAAATGTAAATATCCGACAAATAACAATCAATTTCTAGTGTACATTGTTGTGAAGTTTATTTCATGTTTATGTCTGTATTTATAAATATATTACAATTAATGATCTTGTACTGAAAATTATCATCCGTTGTTTATATTTTTTTTACACTTAATACTAATGTTAAATGAAGCTTTATGTGCAGTTATTTTGTATATTTACAAATATTACAAAAAATATGACTTATGTTCTTATAAATTATCTTAAGTAGTATGGAAAGTTTTTATAAGAATTAGGACTGTAATTTTAGAACTTGTGCTCTGGCCAAAAGTTAAACCTTGTACTGTGTTGTCTGTTTTGTTGAGACTTTTGGTTTTTCTGCTCTGAAATGTTTTATGTTTTTGGTCTTATCAATGCCTGTTATTGATATAAAATTGCTTAAGCCAAATGAGCCATATTAATACCAACAATGAGAATATTTTTTTAAGAGTTCACCAATGCCTTTAACAAATGTTTGCACTGGTAACATTCTATTATGCTTTTGAATTTCAACCATTGAAAAAAATATTTTGATCACATATTTCCACTTCCATTTGTACAATCAAATGTTATAACATAATTTTATTCAAGAATTTTCAGTTGTCTGCAATTGTGAGAGATAAATTGTTATCTGAAGGAATAGAAATCATAAAATTAGGAAAAATTTGACATCACGTACAGAGAGTGATTGTTTTGCATAATGGGTACATGATAATGTCTAAGGTTATAAATTATGGCAAGTAATTTGGTTAATAGATTATTTCTTGCAAATGATGACAATAGCATATTTTAAAAATTCATATCTTTAAGAGTGAAATTTGTCTCTGTCATACATTTTTGTGAGGATTTAGTGTACATTATATAGAAGTTAAACTGTAGAAATGTTGATAGTGCTATCATGTTTCTTTAGATGAAAACTGTTATTACCTCTACATTGTTCATATATGTTACTAACTTACTATAATTTCTTTTTTATGATAAATCCTGTATTAGTGGTGCAATGAATATTTTGTTGTTGTATTAATTTTTAAATAGAAATAATTTAGTTATATGGATGTATCTAGCTATCTGCTCTTTTAATTATATCTATATGAATTAAATCTGTTTATATAATATGTCAGCATCATATATTTATTGGTTCTTTTTCAGCTGACTGAAACCCGTATGTTTTTACTCAGTATATTAATATTGTCCCACATACACCAACTCCACATATATTGCATTTTTATATATTCAGTACAGTTTGATGCAGAATGAAACTAGAGCATGATGACATGAGCATGAAAAAAATGAGAAAACATCCTAAAAACATCATTAAAAAAAAAAATTATTTTGTTTTCATTCCATTAACCAGCTTTTGGTGATCGTAACTGCATTTGAATGGGAGCATATAGTTGGAATCCCCACCTTTACTCTGGGTTGGGAACACCCCCCACCCACCCCTTTTAAAATGGCTGGATCCGCCCCTGCTATAACCCTTACACTTACATAAGCAATCATTGACTTTGTTGCACATTCAAAACTATAAATATAAAAATAAGATGATATGGTACAATTGCCAATGAGGAATGTATCTCCCTCATGCAAAGCTCTGATTCCTTTCACGGATTTGGCTATACTTTTTGGACCTTTTGGATTATAGCTCTTCATCTTTTATATAAGCTTTGGATTTCAAATATTTTGGCCACGAGCATCACTGAAGAGACATGTATTGTCGAAATGCGCATCTGGTGCAAGAAAATTGGTACCGTTAATTTTATTATTGTGTATATACATTTGTAGATAAATATATATTTATTTTCTAACACTCAAAATTGATAATTAAATTTATTATAAAAATTATATGTATAAAGGAACAATATATCTCTTTTATTTATGTTGTACATTCTGTAACTTTATTTTCAAATTAACTGTCAAACAATTATTTTTAGATTCTTGAACTCCAGTAAATTTTGAGGTAAATTATGCTAAGTAAACCTATTCACCTGTGAAATTTTGAAATATAAAAAGAAACACATTTTTGTTGGTTTTGCACAATTTTGAAGGCTTTGCAGTGACTTTTAGGCCATTGATGTCTGTTTACTACCGTAATTGTCTCATAGGCAATCATACCACAGCTGTGTTTTTGGTATCTTGGTAAAATTCAAAGTAATATGATTAGCTGCAAGAAATAAGAATCATTTGTATTGCTTTTGAAGTAAACATCTAAAAGTATATTTTTTGGTCAGATTGTGCTGTTGAGTTGCTGCCTCATTGATAAGAAATTTGAACTTTTAAAATTGGATGCTGCTTCAAAAACTTAACATTATTTGTACTCTTTAGATATTCATTCTTCTAAATTGAATGAAATATCAGTCTAAAATCGTAATGGGTTTTGTTTGGGTAAAGAGTTTTTTTATCTTCAAAATTCTTGCATCTCTTTCACTGAAGTCCATTTTTTTGCAATAGAAGTTGTTTACAATTTTCTTTTAATCAAAGTAGGGCCTCATTTTCATTAAAAAAGGTCCAGATTCTCTCATGTTAATTTAAGTTTCAGAGATCTTTGTCGAATTTCAATGAAATGTGCATGTTTAAAGCTTTTTAGTTGTACAGATATATTTCTAGTCAATTTTTCAATCATGCATGTACATATAAGTAGAAAATTTCATTACAAATAATACAAATGTTGAATTTTTGTTAGACACCCTTGACTTAATCACTATAAATTAACACTAATGTAAATCGTCTCATAGATTTACAACTAGGATGTTTCCTTATCTAACTACATCAAGCGAATTTGAAAAATCACAAAATTAAATTTGCCCCTTAGTCAGTAGTCATTTTATTTGAAATTTATCTTGAGCTGTTTTAACAAAGACTAAATATCAAAATTAATATTGAACAGACAAAGTAGCTGAACCTAAGATACCGTATATTTATTCTCATTCTTCTCGAGTAAATTTAGTTAAATCAACTTATCCAGTAAATAATGTAACATAAAGTCCAATTAATGAATTGATTCAGAACAGAACAAATTATTTTTGTCGAGCCTGCAACTTTTGTTGTAGAAAGCTCGACATAGGGATAGTGATCTGGCGGCGGCGGCGGCGGCTACGGCGGCGGCTACGGCGGCGGCGTTAGCTAACTTCTTAAAAGGTTTATATTTTAGAAGGTGAAAGACCTGGAGGCTTCATACTTACTGTATATAGATGCCTCATGTTACGAAGTTTCCGTCAGTCACTTGTCCAATGTCCTTGACCTCATTTTCATGGTTCAGTGACCACTTGAAAAAAAAGTTCAGAATTTTTGTAATGTTGAATTCTCTCTTATTATAAGTAATAGGATAACTATATTTGGTATGTGCGTACCTTGCAAGGTCCTCATGCCCGTCAGACAGTTTTCACTTGACCTCGACCTCATTTCATGGATCAGTGAACAAGGTTAAGTTTTGGTGGTCAAGTCCATATCTCAGATACTATAAGCAATAGGGCTAGTATATTTGGTGCATGGAAGGACTGGAAGGTGTACATGTCCAACTGGCAGGTGTCATCTGACCTTGACCTCATTTTCATGGTTCAGTGGTTATAGTTAAGTTTTTGTGTTTTGGTCTGTTTTTCTCATACTTTATGCAATAGGTCTACTATATTTGTTGTATGGAATGATTGTAAGGTGTACATGCCTAGCGAGCAGATGTCATCTGACCTTGACCTCATTTTCATGGTTCAGTGGTCAAAGTTAAGTTTTTAAGTTTTGGTCTTTTTATCTAGTATTATATGCCAAAGGTCAGCTATATTTGGTGTATGGAAATATATTATGATCTATATGTCAGTCCCGCAGGTTTATTTGACCATGAACTCAATTGCACGGTTCATTGCACAGTGTTTAGTTTTTGTGTTTTGGTCTATTTTTCTTAAACTATAAGTAATAGGTCAACTATATTTGTTGTATGGAAGCTTTGTTAGCTGTACATGTCTGCCTGTCATGGTTCATCTGACCTTGACCTCATTTTCATGGTTCATTGGTCTTTGTTTAGCTATCTTGGTTAATGTTAAGTTTATGTGACAGCTGTAATAAAGCTTTATACTTAGGACTATCAACATAATATCAATGATTAGTAAAGAAGGCGAGACATTTCTGTGTGTGCACTCTTGTTATAAATATATTTAAAACTAAAAAGATCCCTGCATCAACTCTTTATGCAACATATTTAGAAAACAATGTAGCTGTGATTTGATTGACCCCTAGGTAATATATTACAAATGGACTACAGAGACTAATCTTAATTTGTTTATACATGTAGTTGTCCCTTATATTTTACATATGTATTGTCCTTGATCTTATGTTTTATACTGTTCTGAATAAATAACATTATAAAGATTTTAAATCTTGGTACTCTTTCTTATGATATTGTGTTTACTTGTTAAGTTATTTATGAACATTAGAAATTATATCATAGTTGTAGCCATCATTGATGAAATTAAAACTGGTCTAATTTTTATCTAGCCTACAAAGAATATGGCACTATGTGAGACAAATGGAAGTTAAAATGTAATAGTTGAAGTTCTTTGTATATCTCCAGATTTCAGAAGGTGGAAGACGCTATTACTTAAATATCAATTTAAAACCGACTCTGTCCTAGAGGTAATATCCTAGTATCCAGTGTTGGAGATCGTGGGTTGAACTCTGTCCTAAAGGTATATCCTAGTATCCAGTGTTGGAGATCGTGGGTTGAACTCTGTCCTAAAGGTATATCCTAGTATCCAGTGTTGGAGATCGTGTGTTGAACTCTGTCCTAAAGGTATATCCTAGTATCCAGTGTTGGAGATCGTGGGTTGAACTCTGTCCTAGAGGTAATATCCTAGTATCCAGTGTTGGAGATCGTGGGTTGAACTCTGTCCTAAAGGTAATATTCTAGTATCCAGTGTTGGAGATCGTGGGTGACTGTCCTAGAGGTAATATCCTAGTATCCAGTGTTGGAGATCGTGGGTTGAACTCTGTCCTAAAGGTAATATCCTAGTATCCAGTGTTGGAGATCGTGTGTTCAACTCGGCTGGGACAAACCAAAGACTTAAAAATTTGTATTTGTAACTTCTTTGTTCTACACATACTGGGTAGCATTTATAAGTTAGAGCATAAACTATAGGGCTCACTACACATACCAGTAGCATTTATAAGTTAGAGCATAAACTATAGGGCTCACTACACATACCGATAGCATTTATAAGTTAGAGCATAAACTATAGGGCGCACTACACATACCGGTAGCATTTATAAGTTAGAGCATAAACTATAGGGCTCACTACACATACTGGTAGCATTTATAAGTTAGAGCATAAACTATAGGGCTCACTACACATACCGGTAGCATTTATAAGTTAGAGCATAAACTATAGGGCTCACTACACATACCGGGAGCATTTATAAGTTAGAGCATAAGCTATAGGGCTCACTACACATACCGGTAGCATTTATAAGTTAGAGCATAAGCTATAGGGCTCACTACACATACCGGTAGCATTTATAAGTTAGAGCATGAAATATAGGGCTCACTACACATACCGGTAGCATTTATAAGTTAGAGCATGAACTATAGGGCTCACTACACATACCGGTAGCATTTATAAGTTAGAGCATGAACTATAGGGCTCACTACACATACCGGTAGCATTTATAAGTTAGAGCATGAACTATAGGGCTCACTACACATACCGGTAGCATTTATAAGTTAGAGCATAAACTATAGGGCTCACTACACATACCGGTAGCATTTATAAGTTAGAGCATAAACTATAGGGCTTACTACACATACTTGTAGCATTTATAAGTTAGAGCATAAACTATAGGGCTCACTACACATACCGGTAGCATTTATAAGTTAGAGCATAAACTATAGGGCTCAGTTTCAGAATAATGTTTCAGAGTAGGTTGACATGTCTTCCTAAAGACTGATTTTGCGAACTAGAACTTTAAAAATCAACCTCAGTTTATGGGTCTGATACATAGCGTCTTAAAAATATCCCATTAGCATGTTGTCATCCTGGCTATAAATATAATTTGCCACAGGACTTTAAACAGCCATATTTATACATATATCTCATGTTGTATAGTCTGAAAAAAGATTTACCAAGTACTATGCAACAGCAGTGTATTGCAGCAAGATATCTTCAATTGAATATAAATTCAAATCATATAACCAATTTTAAGTTCTTAGACTAGTTATTCTGTGTCAGAAACCTATATGTGTAAAATAGTTAATTACAATCCAAATTCAGATACTTTCAAACTTGAATATATTGTCCATATTTTAAGTTAGAGCCTATGAAGTTTTCTATAATTTTGATATAATTTGTCCCCAAAGTAGTACAACACCTTGTAAAAAAATTATTGAGAAAGCACAGGTGGGATTTTTTTTTAATTTTCATTTATTGTCTAAAAGAAATGCACTACAAATTAATTGTGGTCTCGGACCATAAGGGTGCTTCTATCAACCCCCATGGTATAAGGAATAAAACATATGCAAAGAAATGCCTTAAGAATGTACTAGAGTGATTTTGAAAAAAATGAAGAATTTAAATTTGACTCTATTAGTCAAAAGAATATTAGTGAAGGGGCAAAATATTGTACTCTGCATGGTAGGAAAAAACCAAGTTGTCAGAAACATCTGACAAAAATTCATAAACCTCACCTTAGTACATCCTTAATGTAATAATTTTCATACATCAAGTCAGATTACATGTAGCTGCCTCACAGCCATGATGATGCTTATAATTAAAAATAATTAAACTAAATAAATAAAAAGACTGGTAAAGAAATAACAACACATAATGTTTCTTTTCTATTTATTCTTAATTAAATATAATTAACAGTGATCAACACTGACTGAGAGTTAAATATCAATATTCCAAACATAGTTGACAATATCCATCCATACTGTCAAACTCACAGTCTATAATCAAATAAAAAACATTGGTCTCCCATAACAAGACTTTAAAACAAATCTTCAATATAAATGTACATCCTGACAAGAGCTCATTATTAAAAAAAATCAGTGATTGAAGAAAAGCAGTTTGATACAAAAACTTCAGTGTGAAAAATAAATACAAATAATAGTTTACATTTTTTTCAAAAGTAAATGACTAGAAGAGTAGATGGGATCTGATAGCACTTGCAATATTAATGTGTCTATTTTTGCTTTAATCAATGTTTACATAATCTACCAATCATGTCTACTACGTTATCATATCAAAATTCTCTTTTGTAAACTATATCTTTTTTGCTCATTTAACAGCTAGGATTTTTGTCCATCTATGTAACAAATATTTGAGTGTTTTTTTTTTTTTGGTTTTTTTTTCTTACCACGGTATATAGAAAAATATTGTCAATCTTACACTCATATGGCAGTGTGTATCTTCTATCTAACCTACTTAAATCACTACTGGACTCACAATTCAAGATCAAATATGTAAGTTACACAACCATTTAGTCATCAATAAATAGTAACTCCTTGCAAATCTTAAAACTGAAAATAAATTTCTGTTTCACAAATAAGTAATAAATATACAGCCATTAAAACATGACTACATTTAAAGTTTAAATCAAATATTAGGAGGTCTTAAAGAATTGAAACTAGAGGCTCTAAAGAGCCTGTGTCGCTCACCTTGGTCTATGTGAATATTAAACAAAGGAAGCAGATGGATTCATGACAAAATTGTGTTTTAGTGATGGTGATGTGTTTGTACGTCTTACTTTACTGAACATTCTTGCTGCTTAGTTATCTCTATCTATAATGAACTTGGCCCAGTAGTTTCAGTGGAAAATGTTAGTAAAAATTTACAAATTTTATAAAAATTGTTAAAAATTGACTATAAAGGACAATAAATCCTTAGGGGGTCAATTGACCATTTCAGTGATGTTGACTTATTTGTAAATCTTACTTTGCTGTACATTTTTGCTGATTAAAGTTTATCTCTATCTATTATAATATTCAAGATAATAACCCAAAACAGTAAAATTTCCTTAAAATTACCAATTTAGGGGCAGCAACCCAACAACAGGTTGTCCGATTCATCTGAAAATTTCAGGGCAGATAGATTTTGACCTGATGAACAATTTTACCCATGTCAGATTTGCTCTAAATGCTTTGGTTTTTGAGTTATAAGCCAAAAACTGCATTTGACCCCTATGTTCTATTTTTAGCCATGGCGGCCATCTTGGTTGGTTGGCCGGGTAACCGAACACACTTTTTAAACTAGATACCCCACTGATGATTGTGACCAAGTTTGGTTAAATTTGGCCCAGTAGTTTCAGAGGAGAAGATTTTTGTAAAAGTTAACGACGACGGACGACGGACTACGACGGACGACGCTGGACGCCAAGTGATGAGAAAAGCTCACTTGGCCCTTTGGGCCAGGTGAGCTAAAAAATGTAAAAATGCTTTGAAAATACATGAAATATAAAGTATAGCAGCAGATCTCACAGAATGATAATGTACAGCTATAAATTGATCTCACAAATGAAAATGGAATGTTCCATTTACGTCCACAAACTCAACTTACACTAAAACACACAAACACCATAAGATACAAGTTGCCTTTTTTTAAATAACAAAGTTGTTCTGAGTAATTCAGTTAAATACCAAAATATAATTTTAATTCATAATCTTTGGTTGTCAAATTATTTTATCCAATTATCACTATCACTTTCAAAACCAGTCAATGATTTATTTTCCCTGTTCAGCTTTCCATTTCTTAAAAATTTCATCTGCTTTGGCTAAAGTTTCATCTTTCTGTAATGATAAAAACATTTATTTTAATATAAAATTAACCTTTATTAAAAATAAAATAAGATAGTTATACTGTAATTTCAAAAATTATTGCATGCATTTATTATTGTGATTTTTAAAGCATGGACAAAAATGAAAGATTCATTATTTCAGTTTCAGATATGTATCAGATATCCAAACAAGGTTTAGTTTGAATTGTCCATCTGTCCCTCCAACTACAAGATAAAATGTCATTATCATAGAACATGGCATAAGAAAGCATTTTTGTCCATTTGAATTTAAAAAATCGAGCTTTTCACATTGGCACCATTCTACATTTCACTTGCAAGATTTTTTCACTTGCGCCGATCATGTACCGGTGAATTGCAGGTGAAATTTTTTTTTTTTTTTTTTTTCATTATAAACCTCTCGCCAGTTGTCTGTCATCTGATCTGAACATGTATATAACTGGTGTCTCCTATTGTCCCCTGTTCAGCACAGGAAGGTACAAGTAGGATTTTGTGCAGGATAAGTCAATTTAAAAGATAAAAGCACTCTCTCATTACATCCACTAAAATCACAGATTAAAATCTATTTACAGCATTTCAACCACATCATTGAAATCATATCCAGATTTTACCAATATACCTTTTAGGTATACTACATATGCATGTTTTTACTCCCCAAGTTAAAATGAAATGCATATAGGAGCAAATATAGAATATGTGCTAATGAAAGAATCAAATATATAGAATCTGTGCTAATGAAAGAATCAAATAGATGCAAATGAAAGATCAATTTTTTTTTTTAATCAGCCAAAAGTCATACGCCCAAAAAGAGCACACAGTTTTTAGTATCTTGTCAGCTGTTAATTGCTTAAGAAAAAAATATGATATTAAAGCCAACAATTTTCACAAATAATCTATCAGATTTACGAATTAATTATGGAAGTTTGATATTCCTTAAACAGATGGCTTCTGACCCTCAAAATGTGAACTTTTAAAGAGAAAAATTTCAAAAACTGTCCAATAGTCTTTCTTTTACATCATACATCATTTTAGATACATAACAAAAATGTGTCCATATATATAGTACACGAATGCCCCACTCATACTATCATTTTCTATGTTCAGTGAACTAAAATTGGTGTAAAAACTCTAATTTGGCATTAAAATTAGAAAGATCATATCATAAGGCACATGTGTACTAAATTTCCAGCCAGCCCAGTAGCCAGTACTTCGGTACTGGCATGAAAATACGGATTTTTTGTGTTATTTAAATTTGCTGTTACAAAATATTAGAAATGATTATAAATTAAGGAATGTATCTCCCTCATGCAAAGCTCTGATTCCTTTCACGAATATGACTATACTTTTTGGACCTTTTGGATTATAGCTCTTCATCTTTTATATAAGCTTTGGATTTCAAATATTTTGGCCACGAGCATCACTGAAGAGACATATTTTGTCGAAATGCACATCTGGTGCAACAAAATTAGTACCGTTGATTTTATTCCAGTTGATTGGTCAAAAACTACTTTGAACTAAAACTTTAACCTGAATGGTCAAACAGACAGACAAACGGACAGACGCACAGACCAGAAACCATAATGGGCATAAAAACATTACTAAACAAATTGTCTTGAAAAAGATGCATATTTTCAATATATGGTTAAGTGTTTTTAGACTCACTTTTTTTAAGAATCTATACTGGATTTTTTTTAAATTTTACAATCAAAGGTCAACCAAACATCAAGTCATTTCTAAATTATAGACAAAGCTATGTTCTTACCTTTATAAAACAAAATCTGACAAACTTCTCTCCTAGGTTTTTATGTTCCTGGTTATAGAAAGCTGAGGGTGGTATCACAGATAATCTCTGAAAAAATAACAAGTTCATATTACTTTCAATTGACAATTGATGCATGTATAATAGGAGAGGTTTATTTAGATTCTTTTTCAATGTCATATGACTCCCTTTGTTCTTGTTATCTTTCTTAAGAATTTATGAAATTAAAACATCAGTCAATAACTGTTCCTTCTATTTTGTTTGTATATCAAATTTTCTCTTCTAAACAACAGTCTTTAAAATCATGATCTCATCAATCTGTCATCAGCAAAAATTTATTAAATGCCAAGTTAATCAAATTTAGAACAAAAGGAAATTTTCTCAAACTCAATATTGTGAATTAATTTATTTTCGTGGGTACTAATTTTCATGGATTAGGGAAAACTTACATGTTCTTGGATATTTTATTTTGTGGTTTTACCAAAGTCTGTTTAAAAGCCTACTGAAATTTAGTTATTCATTGAACATTTAAATTTGTGGTTCACCTGTAACCACGAAAATTGGTATCCAATGAATTATAATGAATCCACAGTATACAACTTGTTCTGTTTGTTTGTCTATAATACCAAATCCTTATAAACTCTCTACACATCATGAGACAGCCACTCACCTTTTCTTTACACAGCCATCGTACAAATTTAAAATCATAAGGATCCTTAGTGCCATCGTCTGGAATATCTATGTCTGCAATAAAGAAAATCAATCTTACATAGTATGTCTATACAATACCATCTTATTATTATGCAAACATAAAACTCCCTATGCAGGCAGATCTGACCTTGGACAACTTCAAATATTCTGTTGTATTTATTCCCTTACAAATTTTATCCTATTGGTTTTGGATGTATCAGATTTTTCTTTTATAAAATAAACAATTACAAGATGTGGTTTGATTGCTGTTAAAACAACTTTCCAAAAGAGCTCTGCTATTCCAGTAAAATTGTAATCATGCAGTGGCAGTGGTTGTTGAAAGCAAATCAAAACTTTAAAACAACAATCATGTGGAAGGGTTAATATACATTCAGATAGCAAATAATCATATTTCTTTTTTTTAATTACATGGGTAATTGTCAAAAACAGACATGTCTTTCAAACCCCTGCACCTTCCCATTTTTTGTTCTAAAACAGCCCTATATTTAGTAAATCTTACTTAATTTAGAAATATCAGCCATCATGAAATATCCTCCTTCAGGGATTGTGGGTATCATACCAATCTCTACCAATGATTTAGCTAGAGCATCACGTTTAGGTTTCAATTCTAGAGCCAGACTGGTCAGGTAACATTCCTCCTTGTTGTCTTGGACAGATAATTCATACTCCAGCCCTTCTGCTACTGCCTCCTACAAAAGTGTTTTATGATGAAATTTCCCATTTTGTTTTTGTTAAGTGTTGAAACTCCAGGGCCCTCGGTCATAAAACTTTACTCAGTACTCCGAGTACAAAATAAGTGCTCGAAACACAAAATCCAGTATTTTAATTGGTTGATTCTTGAGTCTGAGTACAAAAATCGTTCTCGAAAGTTTTATGACCACAAGGCCTAATGTGCCTTTTCAGATTCAACGCCAATCTGGGTTATATTCTCCTAATGTGCCATTTCAGATTCAATGCCAATCTGGGTTATATTCTCCTAATGTGCCATTTCAGATTCAATGCCAATCTGGGTTATATTCTCAAAATTGTACACCAAAACATCTCAAATCAATAAAATTCTACTAATGATGTTAAAAGGGTTTTCATTTTCAGGTACGAACAACGAATCCACCAATAGTCCTTTAGATTTTAAAATGGTAAATTAGAGCTTTCCATACTATTGAGACACTTGTCTATTCTTGAAAATCTCAAGTTGACCTATTGGCATCTTTTGTTTTTGTCTCAATGATGTACATCTCAATTATCCAAATATTTAAAATGTATTTATCATGGATATTTGATTTCATGGTTTTGCAATTTTTTTTATATAAGCATATAGAAAAAATTTAACTTGTTGAACATTCAAACTTGTGGTTTTATATATACCTATGAAATGAATGAAAATTGGTACTTGATGAATAATAAAGAATTCAAAGAATAACTAGTGACAAATTTCTCTAAATTTCAAAATTGTATTCAAATACTCATTACTGTAAAATAATACAGAAATCATTGCAATGTTTTAATTATTGCGAAAAATGCAACAGGGTTATAATCACAATAATTTAAACTCATATTTTCAAATTTTTAAATGAATGACACAGGATTTATCTCAATGTCCCAAAAATAAAAATCTCATTTTATTTAAAATGACAAAAATGCATTAATAAATGCATGCAATAATTTCTGTATTTACAGTATGAAAACTTGATGACCTACCTGTATAGGTGTTGGACAGGTGTATATACAGTTCTGATGCAAGATCTGCATGGGTTTAATGAGATGATCTGGACCAACTCCCCATCCTAACTTCCATCCTGTAGCACTAAATGTTTTACCAGCACTTCCCAATGTTATGGTTCTCTCCCACATACCAGGCAAAGAAGCTGAAAATAGAAATAGCACCACTTATTCACAGCCCCTTTGCTTTTTATACTAAATTCTGCAACTTTGAGCGTTCATAGTTATTTTGTGACTTTTGTCTCAAGTTCAAATAAAATGATAGTCATTTCAAGTCAAAACTATACTTTCTCCTGAGTCCTGACTAGTGCTGAAAAAAAATCAAAATATGATAATATGTATTTTTGTTGTTGGAAATTTATCATTTTTTATTTTGTATATCAATTAGAATTTATTAGGAATTTTTTCAGGCTGCAGGTTTCTTATACTTTAGTGAGTCCTGTGTATAAATTTGTACGGCTGCAGTTTTGACCAAACTATTACTGTTCATGGCTAAATATGACAAAACTTAGGTATTTGTATCAAAGAAAATCTAGATCTTTAGTTGGAAATATTTGTAATTATTTAAAATCTGCCTGGCAGATTAGGTCACATCCAATTACTTGATTATTTGTCTAATGTTATATTTTATAATATGGTTCTCTGCTGTTTGTGTGTCACAATGTAAATATATGTGTGTTGCTATAGCATGTAACTACTGCTTTGCAAATAAAGATTCATACAATCATTTAATTTTATTTACATTTTTAAACTTGATGCTTGTTAAATCAATCAGAATGTGATCCTAATTGATTTTCAGTAAGAGTGTGATAATCAGAATGTTCAATTTTTTTATTTCTTTTTTATTTAATTTTTTTTAATTTTTAAATTTTCATTATTCATAACTTCCAATTTACAACATAATTTACACAAATATAATAGCAATATATAATATGTAAATCTATTGATATTATCTAATCAATTCATCTTATTAAGGAAGCATTTTTTTTTAAATATAAATATATGAGGTAATAGTTTTTTCTAAATTTGTTTGTAAATTTATTTCATGTTCTACGTTTTGAAATCACTGTGAAATTAATTTTTTGTTTTGCCAAACTTTCCTACTTTTAAGAAGTTAAATTGTTCAAATTGAATTTATACTGCTGATTAATTAATATTCATTATATAACAATTTTTCTATGATTTCATGGGTATAAGTAAACCACCAGGGCCTAATCTAGGATTTTTGAGAGGGAGAAGTGACTTCTCCTTCCATGAGAGAGTTGGGAGAAGTGGTCAATTTCTTGGAGAAGTAAAATTCCATTACCGCTCCATTGAATAGTGTTTTCGTGAACATCTTTAAAGGGAAATTGTTTTATTTGTGCAATAAAAATTATTGTATGATTTGAAAATTCTTAATAAAAAGGTTTATTCATTCAACCTTATGTGCTGTCAACTTGAAATTCAGATTGTTGCTTGCCTAGTGATATATTCATGCATTAATCTCATGTGCATTTGCTTCAATTTTTCGTTATAAAGTCCAGAAAAATATGACTCCCAGTTTATGTGATGACTTTCTAATGACTGGTCAATTTAATGTTAATCATCACATGTCATAATTTTGTAAAATATTGACTGTCCAGGACATCATGGTAGCTGTAAGTTGAGAATCATGTGAAAGATTGTAAACCTATATATATAAAATGAAAATGTTAATCAATCACTTTTTAATTAATCGATAAAGAGCTAATTTGTATCATCTTGTTATAAAGATATCTCCTTCATATTAACAAATTGTCGTGAAAAACCCACTGTTAATCACAAGCTGGCCACGTGTTTTACATTTTCAATCAACTAATCCATTAGATGTCTTTCTACCTTTTATATTTCAATTTTTAATCAAAGAAAAAAAACCATCTTCAGATCATTCCCACCCTTTACCTATCGAATAGTAAAATTGATCGCCTCGTGATAAATGAAAAGAAAACAAATCAGCTGAGTTATTACGCAACATCCTCAGATGAAAATCATTGTAAATAACTCAAACAGACGCTCTATTTCTCGTTTCAATAAATTTGAATGTTAAATCCAAAGATGTTCAAAGTTGCCATTGTATTTATTTCATTTAAACGTTGACAGTATAAGTCCTTGGTCGTTTTGAAAATTTCGATTTACCTTGTCATCCGCCATTTTTGTTTACCTGTGAGACTTGTAAAATTCAAGTTATCTCCCATTTACCGATTTTGATAGCGAATTGACTTCGCCATGAAATCGGTCAGCCGTCGAGTTTTAGCGATTTTCAAAATTCTTTGGCGATTTAAATCATCATTTCACCGGTAAGATTGTGGCCGGACCACAAATCTACATGTTAAACAGGTTACAAATTATCTATAGTCTTGTATGCAGACTTTATGAAAACCACAAAATCATATATTCAAAAGAATACAAATTTTTTCTAACGCCAAACGAAAATAAATGAATTAAAATAAGTACTATTTTCTTACCTATTTTGATGTGCTTATTGTCATCGTAAATCATCCATTCGTAAACTTCATCAGATATACATATACAATCATACTTCTTACATAGACCGGCTATCATTTCCAACTCTTCTTTCTTAAATACCTATAATTTAACGAAATATGGGGTATACAACAGCAATCAAAAATGAAAAAAGAAAAAAAAACAAATTAAAAACTATAGCCACCTCAGGAAGGTAGACAATGCATATTAAAATATATGATTTAAATATTCTGCAATTTCAACAATCTCACTTAAGATATCTTGTCCAATTAAGACTTGTTTAGGAAGGACCTTTTAGAATCTGTATACCCCAATACCCAGACTTTACATTGTAACCGAACTTTCCTACTGGAATATTGGCAGATATAAACATTATAACTTTTCTGATAAATTCTAAAACTTTTCATGCAAAAGTATATCTTGTAAAGCAATGGACATAAGGATACCTATATATTCCTGACTCTGTACTATAATTTACCTTTCCTACTGGATTATTAGGATTATTGATCATTATAGCTTTGGTTTTGGCACTAAACTTGCTTTCCAATTCTACAGGATCTAACTTCCAATCATCACTGGATAGTACACCTTCTTTCTTTATCTTAAATAATTAGATTTAATTTATGTTAATAGATCATGCAAATATATATGTGATAATAATCTACATTCAAGCAAATACTGTTGAAACATTGTTGAAATTCTCTACAAATCAGTGTTCTCCCCAGAAATTTTGGATAGCATCACATTTCGCGTAAAAAAAATAACTGTATTTTTTTTATAATGTCATTTGTCGCGTCGCGTTGATGCTCTATTTCCTTTATATGTTTTAGTTTATATTGTTCAATTCATAACTGAGAATACAATTAAACTATAACAACAAAAACAGTTGTTTCAGTTTATGTTTTCTTTATTCATTTATAGTTACAGAATTATTTTTTTCCTCTTGTGCCAAATAAAAATAAATATGTGCTTGCAGTTACCCAACAATAAGTCAAATGAATGAATGGTTCATTATAGGGCAACCTGTATATATACAAAACTAAATATCTATTACAAAAATTAACTATTTTTTTATATTATATTAAGTAAAGATAAAGTAGCAAAAGTAGCAAAAAAAATATCAATTTAAAAACTTTTTTTATCATGTTTATGAAATTCATTGTTTCATGGCACTCAATTAATTAGTCCCAGTTGTTTCTTATCTTTACATCAAAATGATACGTATTCTTAACAAAGTTATCTAACAAATAGTCTATTAATGCGTAGTTTTCTCTAATGGTTATTTTTCTGTCTACTGTCCGTCTGTTGTCATTATCGTGAAAATGTGGATTTTTGTCATATCTGGTCCGTTTCCGAAACGTAGTTTACACAAAAATGTGCAATGGCGGTTTAGAAAAATTTACGAAAATGAGTCCGAGAATAAACATTGTTTGACAAGAGATTGTGAATGAATAAGACGCGTTTAATGCATTAAATGAATTAAACATAAACGTAAGCCAATTATGATCACTTTTTAAAGAAGTATAAAACTTATTTTAGCTCAAAACCAAAATTCTCGCTCTCGTATTACCGGGAGAGAACAGTATTTTTTGGAGAGTTGCACAAATAAACGACCTTTTAAAAAATAAAAATCGTTTTAATCTTTGAAATTTCGTAATACAAAACATAGATTTCGAATTGTTTTTGTGATTGCATTTTTCCATGTCGAAATTGGTGATTGCAGACACGTGTTATTAGTCATGTCACAAGTGAAGTGTCAGCTTGGGATATTCGCATCCAAACAGTTATCACCCTGAGGGCAATTAACACCTGGCTATTTAATCTCTTAATTGCCTTTAGTGTCAGACTTAAAGGGATTACAATTATAAAGGTGATATAATTTTTATGATCATAATCGATAATATCTGAAAGTTCAAAATTGAGGACAGTCAAGTAAAATAGTATCTTCAAAATAATTATAGCGTCGCGGGAATAATTATAGCGTCGCGGGAATCATTATAGCATCACGGTAAAAACGGCCTGGGGAGAACACTGCAAATACCAAACCTTACCAATAGGTTACTATAAATTAAAAAAATAATGCGATAATTCATACTCACATTTTGAATTTTTTTATATGAATTAAACAGGACTTCAAAGTCTAAAATGACAAAATTGCAATAACAGATGCACGCAATGATTTCGAAATTTAAAAAAGAATGAGCAATTCAATAATTAAAAGGTCTTGTTCATCTTACACTTCATACTTCTGACTTGTTGTGTGTGCAATGTTTAATACTTACAGTAATGTTTTACATTGTGATAAAGTCAATAATCAGAACATCTCTATTATTCAACAATTATTTAAATGACTAAAGTAAAGAAATATTTCAACTAATCAAAATATACTACTTTCCCCAAAAAATTGGGGAACCACTTGTTCTTCTTTATTCATGCCTTTTTTCTCAAGAAATAAATGCATACCACATTTTAACTTAAAATTGATGTGCCTTTTCTCAACTTGCCCTCATGCCTAACACAATAATCTTTTTACCAACCCTAAGGTACATGATGTTTACTTACTGGACGGATTGGCACATATTTTGGAGTGGCGCCAGCAACTTTGACCATAGGTTCATAACAATCAAAGTAGGGCTCTACAATAACAACCTGAAAACAAACAAACAAACAATATGAAATAAGAATGATTATTTTTTTTACTGCTTGACAATATGAGTACAAGGTTTGTACATAAATCAAAGTTTGGTTATTTGTTAAGTGAACCATCAGTTTTTTATAAGCTATGGTAAAAATATAATTAAAAGAATATGTGTTCATAGAACACCATGTGTTGATTGCACCCTCTTACTTCCATTTACAGTAGACGTAGTAGTAGGCGTACCCGCGTTAACGTGCACTCCAAAACCCATTGTATCATGGGGGAGTGTTATGCCGATTAACGTCTGAGGGCTGTATCCTAGGTGTTGGGTGATTGACCTTCATTTCACTGCCTCGTGGCTTTGGTCCTGATAACGCTTCCTATCATTTATAATACTACGTCCGAGACTCGGGCTGCCAAGCTGACCAATCTGGCCCTGAAAGCAGCCGTTGTGAAGTAAAAGAAAAACATCAAAATAGTCAACAAAAGATAAAAAAAAATCACCAAAACCAAGATGGCGGCCTACATATGGCGTCCTCACCTATTCCTGACCCTACGCATCAAAATATGATAAAGCTCACCAAACGCCTTCCAGCACCGAGCCGACCCTGCGAGGGCTGAAAAGCCAGTCAAGGTCGTTAAACACTTCCATACATAGAAATGGACCAAGCTGATTGTGCAAGTGCTATTTAGCCAGTCAAGATCCTTAAAAACTTCCATTTGTGAAATGGAACGGCTATTGAGCAAAGGCTGAATAACCAGTCACTAATTGAGGGTGAAATACTTTACATAAAGAACAATGTAGAAATGTCTATAATATCACTAACCAAAGGAGAGGAGGTAGCATCACATAAATTAATCAAAAGCTTTTCAAAGTGCAATGAAATAATTATTAATAGAATTTTATAAACTACACATGTTTTGGAAACTTATATTTAAATTATAAAAAAAATGTCCCCTAATTACTGAAATTCAACTCGAAAAAGTTTGTACGCGTTATGACCTGAGATTTCATATTTCAATGCAGGTCATGACCTGCATTTTCATCGTCACAGGTTGACAGGTATGGTGCCTGTCCCAAGTCAGGAGCCTGTAATTCAGTGGTTTTCATTTGTTGCTGTGTTACATATTTTGTTTTTCATACATCTTTTTATACTTAAATTATGCACTAATTTTTCTCATTTGAATTGTTTAACACTTGTCATTTTGGGCCTTTCATAGCTGACTATTGGGCGTGGACTTTGATCATTGTTGAAGGTCGCACAGTGACCTATAGTTGTTAATTTCTGTGTCATTTGTTCTCTTGTTGAGAGATGTCTCATTGGCAATTAATTACACCACATCTTCTTTTTTTATGAACTTAAGAGGTAAATAATTTTATAAGTCCCTTCCTGAGTGTCTGCCCAGAAAAATTGACCTCAACTACCGATCCTCTTTCTTCAATAAAATGTCTCCTCCTTACAATATATAATCTCTCCACTGATCATTTGCACTCCCCCTCCCTTCTCAACCTCAACTGATCCTTACCTCATCACCAGGGTTTACCAACCCTTGGACAGCACAAAACAAAACACCATAGGCTCCAACAGAAACTGTTATATTATTCATTGGGTCCAAAGTTTGGCCTGTTAAAGGGCTATACAATTTGGCAAGAACATTCACCAATCTTGGATGTCCCTGCAAAAGAAAAAAAACAACAAATATTTTCAATTTTCCTACATATCTTTTCATCCATATATGTAAAAACACATTATCAGATCTGAAAAATTACTTATAAAAAAGCATTAAATTATTGATAATTCAAGATCTATGTGATACTATTTCAACAGGGAGGAATACTAACTATTGTCTTGGTAAAGTTTGAAACTAATGAGATACTATAACTTAATCAGATTTCTGCAATCCCTTGTACTACTGGTAAGGCCTTTAATGAATTCCATTTTTTTTGGGGGGAGAGGGGTTATCAGTCTGAAAATTTCTCTTGACAACTGTCACAATATGGCGGCTTTTTGATCTGGTTCAATTCCCTAACTGGACAAAAAGCTTCATATTGTGACTTACAGCTGATATTTTACAATATCCAGTACTCTGACAACCTGATAATCGGTACTTATCAATGTACTTACATAACTACGAGTGTACTGACTGAGGAGAGCATTCTCTGAACCATCAACAGCATGAACCATCTTGTCAATCACATGTTGTGGGGGTTTGAAATCAGGAAATCCCTAAAATATAAATATCAATAATACACACGTGCACATCCCATTTATCACTATTTAACTTAGGAATGTATTCATGTCAGGTTTAGAAGCATTTGTCAGATGTTCGGACTCTATATCACATCTTTGAATTATATATTATGAAGTCTTTTTTTCTGACTACAGTAGGACTTTTTTTCTTTCTCTGAATTATTCCCAGAACACAATACAAGTGTACCTGTCCCAAATCTGGAGTTTGTTGTTCAGTGGTTGTCTTGTTTCATGATTATCATATTTCTATGGAAAAAAAACAATGATTTTTATTATACTTCATGTTAAAATGACATATTTTGATTGGCTATTATGAGGGTGTTAATTTACTCTATCACATGGCTGAGGAGGTGACATTTTTTTTTTAAGTCACCCTCTAGGTCGGACCAATCAAAATCGATACTTTAAAGGACAATGAATTGAATTTACATCAAGTAATTAAAAACAATGCTTTGTTAAGTTCTATGTTTTGGCGCAGATTTTATTATTTGACTATCAAAATAAAAAAATACAACATCTTTCCTCACTTTTGTTGTTTTTTTCCAATACCCATAATGTTGTTATGTACATGACATCATAGAAAATACTTTTTAAATAAAATTAGTCTGTAAAAGACAACAAGAGTGCACACGCTGAAATGTCTCGCCTTCTTTACTAATCATTGATATTATGTTGATAGACCTAAATATAAAGCTTTATTACAACTGTCACATAAACTCAACATTAACCAAAGAAAACGAAACATTGATCAATGAACCATGAAAATGAGGTCAAGGTCAGATGAACCATGCCAGGCAGACATGTACAGCTAACAATTCTTTAATACAACAAATAAAGTTGACTTATTGCTTATAAATCAAGAAAAACAGACCAAAACACAAACACTTAACACTTAGCAATGGACCGTGAAAATGAGGTCAAGGTCAGATGACACCTGTCAGCTAGACATGTACACCTTACAATCATTCCATACACCAAATATAGTAGACCTAATGCATAAAGTATTAGAAAAATAGACCAAAACTCAAAAACTTAACTTTGACCACTGAACCATGAAAATGAGGTCAAGGTCAGATGACACCTGTCAGCTAGACATGTACACCTTACAATCATTCCATACACCAAATATAGTAGACCTATTGCATATAGTATAAGACAAGAGTGCACACGCTGAAATGTCTCGCCTTCTTTACTAATCATTGATATTATGTTGATAGTCCTAAGTATAAAGCTTTATTAAAAACTGTCACATAAACTTAACATTAACCAAGAAAACTAAACAAAGACCAATGAACCATGAAAATGAGGTCAAGGTCAGATGAACCATGCCAGGCAGACATGTACAGCTAACAATGCTTCCATACAACAAATATAGTTGACCTATTACTTATAGTTTAAGAAAAATAGACCAAAACACAAAAACTTAACACTGAGCAATGAACCGTGAAAATGAGGTCAAGGTCAAATAAAACCTGCGCGAGATCATAAAATATTTCCATACACCAAATATAGTTGACCTATGGCATATAGTATTAGATAAAAAGACCAAAACTCAAAAACTTAACTTTGACCACTCAACCATGAAAATGAGGTCAAGGTCAGATGAAATCTGCCCGCTAGACATGTACACCTTACAATCATTCCATACAACAAATATAGTAGATCTATTGCATAAAGTATGAGAAAAACAGACCAAAACACAAAAACTTAACTATAACCACTGAACCATGAAAATGAGGTCAAGGTCAGATGACACCTGCCAGTTGGACATGTACACCTTACAGTCCTTCCATACATCGAATATACTAGACCTATTGCTTATAGTATCTGAGATATGGACTTGACCACCAAAACTTAACCTTGTTCACTGATACATGAAATGAGGTCGAGGTCAAGTGAAAACTGTCTGACGGGCATGAGGACCTTGCAAGGTACCCACATACCAAATATAATTATCCTATTACTTATAATAAGAGAGAATTCAACATTACAAAAAATCTGAACTTTTTTTTCAAGTGGTCACTGAACCATGAAAATGAGGTCAAGGACATTTGACATGTGACTGACGGAAACCTCGTAACATGAGGCATCTATATACAAAGTATGAAGCATCCAGGTCTTCCACCTTCTAAAATATAAAGCTTTTAAAAAGTTAGCTAACGCCGCCGCCGCCGCCGCCGGATCACTATCCCTATGTCGAGCTTTCTGCAACAAAAGTTGCAGGCTCGACAAAAAACAGACCAAAACACAAAAACTTAACTATAACCACTGAACCATGAAAATGAGGTCAAGGTCAGATGACACCTGCCAGTTGGACATGTACACCTTACAGTCCTTCCATACACCGAATATACTAGACCTATTGCTTATAGTATCTGAGATATGGACTTGACCACCAAAACTTAACCTTGTTCACTGATCCATGAAATGAGGTCGAGGTCAAGTGAAAACTGTCTGACGGGCATGAGGACCTTGTAAGGTACGCACATACCAAATATAGTTATCCAATTACTTATAATAAGAGAGAATTTTTTTTTTTCAAGTAGTCACTGAACCATGAAAATGAGGTCAAGGACATTGGACATGTGACTGACGGAATGTTCGTAACATGAGGCATCTATATACAAAGTATGAAGCATCCAGGTCTTCTACCTTCTAAAATATAAAGCCTTCAAGAAGTTAGCTAACGCCGCCGCCGCCGGATCACTATCCCTTTGTTGAGCTTTCTGCAACAAAAGTTGCAGGCTCGACAATAATGATAGGACATTCAGTATAATAAATTAGATAACACATAGCTGAGAGGGTGATAGAGCAGATTGGTTCCCCTCATAAAAAGCATTGTCAACCTTGGCTTAGCCGCGGTTGACAATGTTTTCTTGGGGTAACAATCTGCTCTATCACCCTCTCAGCTATGTGTTATTTATATAATGTTACTCTGAAACATTCAATTTTACTCATTGACAAGAGTTATCTTACCTGTCCTAAGTTCAATGCTTTATAATCGACAGCAAGCTTTCCAAACTCTACCCTGTAAAACATAAAATTCAGTAATGCATAACTGTACTGCAATAATATATGAAAAGTCAAAGGTCTAAGAGCTCTTTTTAGTCTAAAACTGTAATTCTTAACAAACTGTTGCTTGAAATTGTCATTCCATAATTTCTTTTTTCTCAAATTTGACACTAATGTAGACCAAATTCCAACTTTTTCAAATATCCATATAAAGTTTCTTTACTCAATTTTATTTATTTTTTTTTTTTTTGGGGGGGGGGGGGGGGGATTGATCTCTTGGTCAAATACTAATGTTGTTAAACTTGGTTTTTGATGAATCCCTTCCCTGGATAAGTTAGACATTAGAGACATTACTTTTAAATTTCCCTGTATTTAGGATCATCTATTCTGACATTTAAATGTCCCTGCATTTAGGATCATCTATTCTGACATTTAAATTTCCCTGTATTTAGGATCATCTATTCTGACATTTAAATTTCCCTGTATTTAGGATCATCTATTCTGACATTTCTTTTAGAAGTGAATAAAATAATATTGAAATCTTTTCTAACAGACTGTTCCTGTGCCGTCGGATATTGGTGGTTTTTGGTTGATGTTTAATCCAACTTTCAGCAACCTTGGCTAAATTATTTAACAAGTTTTTGCCATTGGGAGAAGCTAGAATACCCAGAGAGTACAATTGACCTTTGACAGGAAAACTCAAATCTCATGCAATGAGTTGTCATACTAGTAATCACTGTAGATGATGAATGACCATTCATCCACTGAGGCCCTTAAAATATTTATGTTTAGATATTACTTGCAAGGAGGAAAACTTTATGACAGGCATTTCCCATTGTATCACTTTGCATGGTCATTGAAAAAAACACATATTACAATATTTTATCTTACCAGACATTTTTCTCTGTTCCTTTCAATCTGTCAGCTCCCCTCAGTTTAGACATTTTTGAATATTTTCTCTAAAAAGACAAAAAGTTAAAAACAATTTAATGTATTTGTTGTCTAAAAATAATTCATTATGACATGTATCAAGCATTTTGTTATATATATAACAACTTTCTACCTTTACCTCTGACACAGATAATTTATACTTTTGTCATTTAAACATGCAAATTTAAACCATGTTCATCATAAGCATGATAAGTTAAATGTGAAAGTGAAAACAAACAGCAAACAATTTTAAGAAGACCATGTCTCAAAAAGTAGATCAAATTGTAAAAAGAGTAATATATCTCTCTCAAACATGCTTTGATTTCTGATGGATATTATATCTTTTGATTACTGAGCATGTTACTGTAATTAATTTATAACCTAATACAGAATACAAGATAAATGGTACTGTACTACGATAATCTGGATGGTACTTACAGAAAAGAGCAAAATAAAGGGCAAATAAACGTTAAGAATAAAGTAAGAAAAAATTGCAAAAAAATAAAGAATAGTCTAGATAATAATGAGGTGCTGAAATGTAAAGAATAGAGAATAACGGGGTGCTAAAAGCTAACAATTAAATATAGACAAATTCTACTAAAAGTCAAAGATTAACGGAACAGAATTGAATGACTCCCTCCTCACAATCCAGACCCTTTATACTTTTGTCCACAAGCCTTAGACCACTAAAATGTAATATCTACAGGAATATAATAAACAGGTATATATATTATATAATTGAAAAAACATAAAATAAATGAATAAAAAAAATATGCTAAAATTTTCTATAAAAAGCTTTTCAAGTATGCAATTATCATACTCAATGCATTTTAACCATATTTGTGAAATAATTGATTTTTAAAAATATACATTTTCAAATGGACTTTAAAAGGCAGAAACAAAATTTAAAAAATAAATTAAACCATTTAAACTAAATACAATAATGATCCTTTATTTCCTGCTCATTATTCCTTTTAGATAATTATTTTACACCTCTTGACTTTCTACATTGTTGATGATATAGAAATGCATGACATCACATTTACTTTACATTAGGCTAATTATCTCCCCTTAAGCTGGATATTGTCACTAGATATCATTTATCTCAAGTACATTAAAAACACCACAGTGACCATTTTAGCAGAAGGGGAAGGGGTGGTGTGGATTATTTTGGTAAAGACTATTAAGTCCCCCCCCCTTTTCTGTCTTCCCACTGTTGGACACACCCCTACATCTTGTATTTCATTTCATCTAAAATTCCAGCTGTAATAAATCTTCCACATTTTCAAAATATTTTTTTTTAAGATGTCTGTCACCTTCATATTATGCCTCACCACTATTGTGCTATTTCCTGGTGATCAGTTTTTATTGGTGGAGGAAGAAGGAGTTTACTGAGAGAACCGCGACATTCTATAAGAAAACTGACAATTCTAGACCATTAAGATTGTAATCAGAGTGCACCAGAGCCCCATGCCAGATTTGAACTCACAACCTCAGTGTTAACTTGCAACCACTGGGCAACCTAGGCCCTCTCCATGGTAATGTAATTAACTACCAGTTATAAAATACTCTGGTCTTCCTCTTTTATTACTTTCAGACTGCACAAAGAAAACATATTGGCACAGAAATCCCCCTCCCTCTTAGTGTAATTGCTAATTCATTCACCCAGAGGGATTCAAATGACCTTTAATATATCTTCCTTTCACTAAATTTGATGTTTCATCTTATTTTGAACTATCTTATTTTTTGTCAAAAAAATTGAGCTTTACAAAAATTGTACCAAATAAATGGTAAACTTTAATTACATACTAATGCCAAAAGACAAAAATAGTCCAATACCAGTATTTATAACAGAAAATAAGGATGTATATGTACTAACATATGTATGTATGTCCTTGAGTGGAATTAACAAGCATCCTTTTACATTTTGCTATGTAAGCATGACAAAGTATGTTGATGTTTACCCCTAAGCCTTTATTCATATTACATATACAACTAAATAATTCACTAACATTGCATCATTAGGTAGTATGAAAACAGCCAGAGCCTCAATACCCCCACTAATGAATGGCCTGAGATAATGATATAAATCCCTATGGCATTTCAACTGGCTTTATTTACATACCAGTAAATTACTATATCAAACATGATAAAACAAGTTACAACAAAAATCAATGAAAACTAACATGATTTATTAGAGAAAATATGGTAATCAATAACTTTACTATCATGTTTACTAGAGCATGACTTAGGTTACAAAGGTCATTCACACAAACAAAGGACAAAGAAATACTTCCCACCCAAACCAAAAGCTCTAAGCCATTTATTCAGCCTTGAAACTAAACACATCTTTCTCCATAAACAAATGGAAATGTGATTTGCATAACATTTCTAAAATTTTCCATTGGTGAAATAATTTAATAGTTTAGTTACAATATGATAATCAATTTTCCATTTCATTAGGCATTTAAATGTAATTAATAAGGATTAGGTCAATGGGTTCATTATAAAAAAAAATTATACTGATAAAATCATTTATCATTATCAGGCGTTACAATAATTTTCAGATTGTGGACACATATTCATATTTCACCCTCCCCTCAAAAGAAAGAATTCATAAAATTTCAAAACGAAATAACCTTTAAGAACTGAGTTCTACACCTGGCTAAAATATTTAATAATTGTTATATCATACTGCTTCCATAATATTAAGTTTTCTTCTCTTTCTTATTAATGTCTAACCTAAACCCAACTTAAAATATTTAAAGTCCATGTGTTAAAATCTTTTGTTTAGCAGAAAACGTAACACATTGACTGCATGCTATACAATCTGGTTGCTACCATAACAATTTATGTACCCCCCCCCTTTTTTTTACACTAATCTAATAAAATCTTACTCTAACAAATAATAATAAATTAGTCAAGAGGAACAGAAAACAACACATGTTTGTTAGTAATAATAATAAGAAATCCAAACCAAACATAAATATATAGAAGTAGGTACAGTTGTTTTCTTTAAGTTCCTTTTTATGTAAAACATATACTGTAACATTTTATTTTCATTGCACGTTTTAAAGGTTTTGGTTGACCCCTTGTAAGCTTCTCCCCTTTTTTGGCGCTGCACTTAGGATCAAAAACATAAATTTCAAATAATTCAAACTAATCCGCTTTAAAATAAGCAAATAAACAAAAAAAATGGTTGTGACACTGTTTTATCCTCCGGTAAATTATCATGATTATAGCTATAACAATAAGATGTTGATTTTTTTAATCCATTATAATAAAATTGAGAATGGAAATGGGGAATGTATCAAAGAGACAACAACCCGACCATAGAAAAAACAACAGCAAAAGGTCACCAACAGGTCTTCAATGTAACGAGAAATTCCCGCACCCGGAGGCGTCCTTCAGCTGGCCCCTAAACAAATATATACTAGTTCAGTGATAATGAACGCCATACTAATTTCCCAATTGTACAGAAGAAACTAAAATTAAAATAATACAAGACTAACAAAGACCAGAGGCTCCTGACACTTATTTCCTGGAAGGATAATATCAAAGGCATAATGCAATATTTAAATCTAAACTCATTAATTTTAAAAGCTTGTTTTGCATTAAAATTTTGTTATCTAATAAATATTTGTGTAATATATATTACAAACAACAAGTATAATTACTTTTGTAATTACATTTAAGTAAGTGTGAAAGATGAAAAGGAATGAAGCCCAAGTCGTGAAAGATTGGTTGAAGTGACTTAATTCTCATTGGATAAATAAGGGAGAGGTAACTCAGGGTTACTTAAAAAACATACCAACATTTTTGTTCAAATAATTTACTATTTTTTCAAGAAAAATGTATACACAGAACACTTAAAAAAGTTGTCAGTTGGAAAGATACACAATACAAATCCCCTGGTTCCAAGTTGAAATGTGACTTTATAAAACTATCATCTAGGAGCCAAAATAATATGCACAATTATTAAGATTTTTGAAAATACTTAAATATGTATCTTAAGTAGCTTCACATAAAGTTTCAAGTTGTTATGCTGTTACATGTAAGAGTAACTTGGAAAATAAGACAGAAACTATGAATCCAAATTCTAAGTGATGGACAAAAATTGAGCTCTGGACTTATACAAAAATATGAGCAAATAAATGACTAGAACAGTAGTTTTTGATTTCAACAGAGTTTTCTTAATACATGTACTACTATTTAATTTAAGTATCACAACATATAGGAAATTTCATATAAATTTAGCTAATTTTTTTTGCATCTGACAAGGTAAATTTTAAAATAAAACTCTTAAGCTTAATCTGTTATTCAGACCCGAAAATAAACTACCACTTAGAAAAAACACTGAACTACATAAAAAAAAAACATTTTTTTTTTATTTTATTCGTTAAACTTTTGGGTGTGGCAGTTTTAAATGTATACACATGACAAATGGTACTTAAAGTAAACAAAAGCACTCAAATTAGCCAAGTCTCAAACAGATTATAAAGCAAAAAAACACTATGCATGCATGCTACGACTTACATTGCTGCTTATTATTGGGAGAACAGTTTTATGGCTTGTTGACTGTATTACATATGTAGCAAATGCTATACCGACACTTTTTACTGGATTCAATACTTGCATAGCTTCACTTGAAAAAAGAATGTTAAATATTTATGAACCTCACCATTGGGTCAAAACTTCTCAAATACTTTATTCCATTTGAGATGATGATAATAGAAAGAAGAAAGAATTTTCTAATTTTCTTTAATCAGTAATCTCTAATAATTTATTGGCTCATCAAATGTATTTCTAATGTCATCAATTCATCCTTTCAACATTAAAGTGACAAAGTCCATAATCAAGATAATGTAAGTTCAGAAATTATTGAGATTTTTGCAGATTTGGAAAAAAATGTGAGATTCATTTTTGTGGCTTCAGGAAAAGTTGCAAACAAAAATTTTCAGATATCAAAATGCCAGGTTTTTTTTATTGCAATTCATTCTTTGTGCTTAAGGATGTACACCTCTGAGGAGCCAAAAATTTCTAGAATTAAACTTTTTTTCTTAACCTGATTTTTTGGTTTATAAGACTGTAACAAAATAATTGGTGAAGAAAAAATCATATGGTGGTGCACTTCTTTTTTTGCTACGGCCCTTTGAAAATGCCCAATTTTGATGATTTTCCCATTTTTCATCGATTTTTACCTATTTTTTGGCTATTATCATGAAAAAAATCAGAGTTCCACAATTAAACTTTTTCTCATACTTTCTATAAAGATGAAGTGGACCAATCTGAATAAATTTTACTTACAAAAACTATAGGTAGGTGTTAATATAAGAAAGTTTTATCATATTTTGACGCTTTTTTGTGTAAAATTTACCATGCTGTCAATTTTGTATTTTTGTGATTTTTCTCAGTTTTAAGAACAAAATGCGTATTATTTCAACTTTTTTGTTACAAATGAATGAAAAAAGACATATCTAAGAAATTTGAAAAGACCAAAATGATATGGGATGTACATGATTCTTGTAAAATCATTTTTTGTATCCCTCACCCATTTTCTCAAAATTTTGGCTAAAAATACTGACTTGATTGGTCTTAAAATTTGAAAACTGGATTACGCAAAAACCATTCATTGTAAATACACAATTTTTTCACAGATTTATGTTCGCTTGTAATATTTTTAAAATTCATTGATATTTTCCACTTCTATCACATGTTTTGGAAATAATTCAAGAACGAGATTTCAACGAGACTGAACGAGACTGAAAAGTCAGAAGAATACATCCTTAATTAGCTTTTATTAAAACCTCGCAATAATTTCTGAATTTACAGTAATTTTTTTAAATGATTCTTTTTTTAAATAACAGCTGCATCTAGCTCTAAGTACATTAAGCTTTGGAAACAAACTCTCATGAATCTGTAGCAGAACAAAGGCTTTATCACATTGAAACAACGAAATAGTTCCTTGTTTTATATTTTTACGAAGATTTTGTATTTTGCCACCTTTCCTTATATATCTGACACTCTATAAAGCATGACAAGATTGAAGAATAAGGAATTTGTATTTGCCTGATATACAAGTTATGACAAGTGAAAAACTGTTATAACCAACCTCAAGTAACAGTAATGTCAGTCATTCCATAGGTCACCTGAGCCAAAAATAAAATTATAATTGGTTGATGTTGCCTTCCTACCCACCTTAAAAGCAGCCTTCCCGAAAAAACATTTATGACAAATCGTTTCAGTTTTTAGTTATATAAAGTTGTTTTCGTGCTCTTACACCTTTTTCTGGTTTCAAACATGAAACTTATCTTGTTCACCTAAAAAATTAAATCCCTGCCTACCCAATCAAACCTTCAAGGTAATATCAGACAAAGAAGTTGTTGGTAAATGTCCAGTAAAAAAAAATGTCTGGTCAAAATTTTTCTTCTACATACCTGTCGTATAAGAAGAAACATTCAAAAATTTGTTTATATCTTCCATGAATTCATTGGTCTTGATGGGGGTTTACAGAATAGAGAACAAGGGTTTCGATCTACTCAAAAATAGGCCAAAAAAATAAAAGATATAGAAAAATAGACTAAACAAATACAGAATACAGGTGCTCAAATAAAAAAAATTAGCAAAAAGCATAAGGAGTTGAGAAAAATTACCAAAATAAATAAAGAATACACAATTTATACATGTATTGTAAATAAAATTCAGAAGATTTTTGTGCTGAGTCAAATGTGAAATCACAATATTCTGTTCAAGAACAAATAGATGTAAAAATAAATTGGCTCAAAAAAAGCAATTGTTTAATCAATTAGCTGTTGGTGCAGCATGCTGTACTTTGCATACAATAAGTTTTAACAAAGCACCATTTATATTAGGCATTAATGTGCATGTATACTAGTTTATATTGTGTCCACCATGTCCACCAGGCTTAACATTTGAACTGGAAGAAAACAGTTTTAAATAGTTTTTTGTCAGTAAAAAAAACATGTCATTTGATTCTCTGATTTACAGTGGTCTCATCTGTAATCACACCACATCTTCTTATTATATATGATAAGTTCTAAGTGACACAAAATTTTCGACTGAATTTTTGTCCACCATTTGAATTGAATAGTGCGAACAAAAATAGTCTGCAAAATGTATGAAACTAACCTGAGAAGAAGATCAATTTCAAAGCTAGGCTAGCTATTACATGTTCCATGGGTATCAATTTTTGGGGATTGAAAAAAAAATAATAATTATCATCAATTCATGATTTTGTGGTTTTGGCAATTCTGCATGCAAACTTATAGATATTAAACCCTACTCCTTAAATAAATGATGTTTGAAAAGTTCTTGCAAAATCATTTTAAACATTAATGACTTTATATTTGCAGAGATACAAAGCTACAACAGAATGTCAGGTACATGTAGCTTGGTAACTTCATATTGTACATGTGTAAGCAATGTTTGAACATATAGTTACATTTTCTTCAAAGGACATACTTGCAAAGTGAGAAATTGAGGTGATAAAAAGGGAAATAAATAGGACCACCAAAATTCAAAAATTCAAAAATTGAACCATTTTTTGCAATTATTATAAAAGTGTTTTAGTTGCATTTATATTAAAATGTATAAATTAGTGTTTTTATTGTATTCTACAAACAAATTGATTTATTTAATATCATTAAATATTTGGAATGGCAGGTAGCACTTTAATATTGAAAAGAAATTAAGGATACATTAAAGGAGTCCAAAATCAGTGATTTCCTATCATACCATTTCGCCTGTACCATTAAGATTTTATGAAAGGTTCAGATAAGCATAAAATGACTATGTTTCTAGGAAATCTTGGTAAGTTTATTTGATATTTTTGCGCTTCACCATGAATTAGGAATTAATTGGTGGCAAACTCATTTACAGAATTTCTAGATTTGAGTGAGATAACTGAAAATAACTCTTATCATTGCTTATTAATGCATCTATGACGCCTCCGGGTGCGGGAATTTCTCGCTACATTGAAGACCTGTTGGTGACCCTCTGCTGTTGTTTTTTTATTTGGGCGGGTTGTTGTCTCTTTGACACATTCCCCATTTCCATTCTCAATTTTATCTAGATCAAGGTTATTAATTTCTAGATATTATTTCAGTAAACATGGTATAAAAGTTTAAAGAAAAATTAAATAAAAGGTGGCTTTAAATCTCTAACAATCTTTCTTCAGAAAGATCAAAGATTTATACATTTTGTTGAACACTTATAAATATGTCAGACTAGTCACTTCCTTAAGAGTATTATATAAAATATGCAACTCCATAAAATTTAATACTGAACTCGGAGGATAATTCAAAATGGAAAGTCCCTAAATCAAACGGCAAAATCAAATGAAAACATAAAACACTTCAAATAAATGGACAACTGTCATATTCCCGACTTGGTAAAAACATTTTCAAATAGCACACAAAAAGGTAAGGCTTTGTATCTGCAAAAATTTCTAGTCGTCAATGACTACTCAAGTTGTAGCTTAATAAAAATTCATGCCAAAATTGGGTCTCAACATGCTCAAAGTTCCTCCAAATATTATCTGAAGTCCAGACAAAAAAAAATTGTTTCACTGCCTTTAGCTGTTTAGCTTTATAACATCGTAGGAAGGCGTCTCTGAAAATAATTAAAATAGCCTTTCCAGGCATCATAGTTATTTTGAGTATTGTACGACCTACTCTAAATAACTGTCAATCTAATTAAAAACCGATCTCTCATCGATCCCGTTTTCTGATATCCTGATCTCTCATCGCTCCCGTTTTCTGATATGTCGCTTGGGAGATCTAACGAAACCCGCTTTGAGGTCACATGTGAGTGAACTGTATGTTATGAATTTATAATGATATGCAAATGAGTTGACGACCTATTAATAAGCCAATCAAAAAAGTTTATGGATTATTTGGACTGACGATTTCTTCGTAACTAAAATGAGTTACATCTCTTCACCTCACGAAAACTTTCAAGATCATTGAAGACTCATTTTCATTAGTCGAAAAAGACACACCGACGAGGTCGCTCACATGTGACCTCAAAGCAGGTTTCGTTAGATCTCCCACGCGACATATCAGAAAACGGGAGCGATGAGAGATCGGTTTTTAATTAGATTGAATAACTGTAGTCTTGAAAGACTATTTCAATATTTTGCTGTGATACTAGGAAGATGTTACAACAAAAAGAAAAAAAAATAACAGATATCTGATAATTGCAGTTTATTATAAAAGGATACATTAAAGGCACTTGTTTCTATCCATAAGAAGGTCGACTATTCCTATACATTTTAAATAGAAGCTTCTATTTATATGGATAGTCTACCTTCGTATGGATAGAAACAAGTGCCTGTGGGATACAGTAGACTTTTATAGTCGCCGTCACATATAGAGACCACTTATTTTAATGTTAAATTATCATGATTATAAACTGAGACTACTATAACACTGTGTTATAGTAGTCTCAGATACACCTTTTCGCTATTTGTCCCCCATTACTGGATATCACACAGGTTCCCGTAAAATTTTGACGTCATAAAACAAAAATTTTATATCTGACGCCACAATGGAAAAGTGATTGTTGTATGCGTCAAAAGTTCAAGTGGCCGGGTCAGCCGGGATCAGCGGTATCAGGTACGTTCGCGCCCAATACACTTTCGCATCCTACACGTTCGCACTCCACAGGTTCGCGCCTAATTTGAATTCAAATTCCAGTTTAATAATTGAAAAATGATGATTGTTGTTTTAAAATGCTTTGGTGTAAATACTGAATGTATTTAGCTTGGTATGAGCAAAACATTGATTTTAAATGAAAAACACAAAAGATAATTGTTTTTAACAGCTTGATCTGAAACAATGAAACAATGAAATATAGCAGTACACTATTATAACCAAACATGATAAAATTATTTAACACAGGATTATAATTTTTTTAACAATGCACTATCCAAAACATGATAAAGATTTATTCAACACAAAAAAAAATGCTGTCTCACTTTATTTTGCCTGAGACAACGACAACAAATATACTTATAAGATCATATTTGCCAAAATCTGATTACAAAGTTATTAAACACAAAACCAATTAAAATTGGCGCGAACATGTAGGGTGCGAACGGACTGTTGGTGCGAACATGTATGGTGCGAAAGTGAAAGGGGGCGAACATGAGTGGGTGCGAACGTGAATGGGCGCAAACGGACCCGGATTCGTGATTAGCGATAAGGTGTATTATAAATGAGTGTTATATAAAGTGGTCTGAGGGCGACTGTGGTATGGTAGTGTTACCTTGGTGAGATAATGGATGTTAATTAATGACATTAAAGTGGTCCAACTGGAAGTGTTTAACGACCTTGACTGGATATGAATCCCTCGCACGGTTCGATTAAAGTGGTCCATTCTACATTATCATGACGCCGGTGTAAAAAGGGGAGTACACAAGGTGGTGCCCAAGTAACTATCTTGCGAGGTAAATAAGCAATGACATGTCTATTTCTCAGTAAAAGAATGAATAATGAATATAATGCAATACATTTCAATGGGAGATTTCATTAAAACATTAAAAATGAGATGGAACATTATTATCACGTTCAACTTACCACGATGGACTTTGTCAAGGGAGAGAACAACGTCTGGTTCGACTGAATATGGATAAACTCGGCCCAGATACAACTCGGACCAAATACCAACTAACCATATATGTCAGAAATTCATGTAACATCAAATGACATCGATCTTTTTTATATAAATCTTGATCCTTCTAAAGCCAAAGGTCCAGATGAAATACCTGCACGCATTCTACTGTAAACACTTTGCATCTTCTTCTTCTTCTTCAGGAAGTCCACCCTATCTGCAGGGTCGCATTTAAAAAAATTGTCTATTTGTAAAATTGCGTTATTCAAAATTCTATGTACTAGTTAAAATTTAAAAATAATAGTAACAGAGTTAGAATAGGATAAAACTAAAAATGATCCGCTGAGTTTACACCACATATCACTTTCATGATTTTTGATAAATCTTTTTTTTTAAGGAGATGTATCATCAGACTGCGGACAGGCAAAAGGTATTCCTATTTTTAAGAAAGGCGAAAAATACCTAGCCAGTAATTACAGGCCTGTCTCCCTAACTTGTATATATGCTGCAAACAATTTATAGAACACATGCATTGTTGTTACGAAGAAACATCCCAAAACCATCTGGACACACATAACATATTATTGGACTGTACATTGGCGGATCCAGAACTTTCCATAAAGGGTGGGGGGCTCGAATCATGCTTCAGTGATTCCCTATATAATCAACCAAAATTTTCGTTACGGCACCACACTTATGGGGGAAATACCTAGAATTTGGTATCAGCCTTCCTTAACAATAGAATGCAAAAGGTTGTCATTGATGAGGAGGTATCTAGTCAAATATACCTGTGGTAAGAGGGCTTAGTCTTGGGGCCTCTTCTTTTCCTGGTATTTATAAATTATCTTCCTGCAATAAACAGTAACATCAAAACACACCGTGTGTTCGCAGATCACGGACTGTCTCTTATATAGAACAAAATAATAAATTAGCCAGATTATATCATCCTACAAAATCAATAAGACTGCCTAGCCAAATGGGGGAAAACTTGGGGTATGCAATAAATTCCGTCTATAAAAAACCAAACTCCCTAACTGTTACAAAATAACAGTCACCTTACAAACATAACTATTTACTATGCCACATTTTAGAATCCATCAACACAGCAAAATATCGCGGTATCATCTTATCCAACAACATGTCATGGGATACACAAATCAAAAACATCACCACAAACATGGCTAAAGCAAACAAGCTCTTATAGTCTTTTTAAGAAGAAACTTACAAAAAAATCAGGAAGAAAAAAACAGTTTGGCTATGTCTATGGTACGATCAACCCTTGATGACTGCTCTTCAGTTTGGTCCCCTAACACCCATAAAACAAAAAATATTAATATTGAAAAAGATCACTTTATATATCTTTATTCTCACAAACCAAATTACAAAGGTATTGAGATAATTATACATATTTCAATACAATTACATAAATAAATAATGTACGAAAGTAGATAGAGGCATTCACAATTGTTCACCCAGAAAAGTTCAATTTGTTATTGATCTCCAAATGCAATATATTGTTTTCTACAGTTATCAAAAGCTGAACAATTAAAAATGTAATGGTATTCATCACCCATGACATCTGAATTACACAATACACATTTTCTGCATGTTTTCTCTTTGTATGTTTTGCCATCTTCCAGTTTCTATTGGAAATTTCATGTTAAAAGTTCGAAATTTAAGAAATAAGGATATCTGCCTGTCATCACAGAAGGGCAGCACGCAACGTCGTGCACCAACAGGTAGTGTTACTCCCATGATGGACTGTCTTGAATGGAATTCACTTGAATTTAAAAAGCGATTATTTTTTTGGCAAAAGGTGACCACTCGTTTGCAGATTAACGAATAATGGACAAATAGTGTAGAATACAGGTACGGAATATGGAAAGACAAAAATGTGCAAAAAAAAAAAAGAATATACAGAATAATGGGATAAATTTTAAAGAATAAAGATTTTTTTTTTTAAAAGAATATAGTAATAAGGACCCTGCCAACCAGACCCTTAATGTTCCCTATTTTAACTGGTTCTTATTTCAAGTTAGAAACGGCTAAATTTGTTCTATCCGTGACTCACATTTAAAAGTTAGAAAATATATATAAACGCTCTGAATATAAATCTGAATAAAATGATATGTTATACATCAGTATATTATGATATATATGTGCTCCATTATTAAAAAAATAGTTTCAAATGAATGGAAGACACAGAACTTACACCAACAAAACTGCGATGCTGTAACAATGGAATACCGTTCATAACTGAGGTTCATAAATTCCTTTTTCGTTCATTTTATTTATTGGGGGGATACTCGAAATTGACTTATTTTTCACTTCATGCAGTCAAAGTTTCAGTTTAATACATCGTTGGGCATTTATAATTAGGCTATTCTAAGACTTAGTTCCGAAATAAAACATAGAAGTACATACAAGACTGTGGTGCTGTAGATTTGAGTAAAGATGAAAGACCTTTTCTAATTCCGACGGCTCAAATTTGAAATACATTCAGGGGACATTTATCCTATTCATGATACAAGAAAACACGTAATAAGTCATGGAAAGCAGAGATACATTTATATTCATTGTTTTCAGTGGCGGATCCAGAACTTTTCCTAAGGGGGGATGTCACGGAATAAAAGTTCCTTCATAATATAAGTTCCAAAAGGAAGAAATATTCTGGAATATTATTTCCACAGGAATAAATATAACAGTATATGTTCCTAACGGAATAAATGGTATAGAAAAAATGGAAAACAACACGTTTTATAATTTATTGCGTCCTTAGTGCTTTTCTGGATTTACCTTCATCAGGAACGCTCAAAGCCAAACATTTGAAATCCGAAGATGTATATAAGTACCGAAAATCGTTGAAGAGCTTTATGTCAAAAAAACCTAAAATAAATAGCCAAATTCATCTAAAGCCAACTTTGCCTGAGGGAGTTGAAACCTTAGTTTCATAATAATTTCAAAATTTATAAACAGACAATTTTAGTAAGGGTCCTACTAAAATGCGCCCGGGAGCGCCCGGGTGAAGAAAAAGCGCCCGGGGAAAAGAAAAAGCGCCCGGGGGAGAAAATATAGCGCCCGGGGAAAAGAAAAGGCGCCCGGGGAAAATATAAAAAATATTTTATTGGCACGAGACAATTTTGTGTCGATGAAATACGTTATGAACATGTTTTGTTTTTTTTTAATTTTAGACAAGTATTTTGCAAATTCAGATAATAGACATTTGTAATAAAGCACAAAACAAGTATGAATGTTTCAGTTTTAACAATAACATATGAATACTGTTTCGAGAGACAGACAATACTGGATCACAGTTTATGCGGAAGATTTATAAAATGTAAAACATCAAAAGACATGTTTTTCAAAAACGATATCAAAATGAAAAATGTAAAAAACAACTTAAATTTCACTGAAAAATATTATATACATAATAAATCAGCAAATAAAGCAGTACTATACATGTACCGTAGTTAAAACAAGGGGACAAAGAGCAGGAGTTTGCTTTAAATTTAAAACTTAGCATTAAAACCCTGATAAGCAAATCCATTGAAACAGTTTAAGTTTTATACTCATGAAGTATATATATAAAAAGATATAATAAATCTGTATCAGTATCTGCATAAAAAAAGTGTTCACCATGCATGCAGTTGCGAAAATATAACACCTCGGGCACTGATTATTTTTAAATAACAAAATATACGTTTTAATCGAGGACAATATCGTTCATGATTCTTGTAAATACTCTTTATTTATATTTATTTACTTACTTATATACCATTTTGAAATCAAAATGTAAAAGTGCAACAACACAGTGAGTCACTTTAGATGTAGCATCGTACATATCCCAATTTATATTAAGGAAAAAACAAGCAATGATTTTTTTTTCAGGAAAAAAAATATTGTTATAAAATATTATTATATTATAATTTTCTTCTCCGGGCGCTAATTTTCCTTCTCCGGGCGCTTTTTCTTTTCCACGGGCGCTTTTTCTTTTCCACGGGCGCTTTTTCTATTCCCGGGCGCTCTCGGGCGCTCCCGGGCGCTTTTTAGTAGGACCGTTTAGTAAAGTTTGTTAAATCATGTCAGTACCGAAGCACTGACTAGTGAGCTGATGATACCCTCGGGGACTGATAGTCCACCAGCAGAGGTATCGACCCAGTGATGTAAAAAATGGAAAACAACACGTTTTATAATTTATTGCGTCCGAAGCGCTTTTCTGGATTTACCTTCATCAGGAACGCTCAAAGCCAAACATTTGAAATCCGAAGATGTATAGGCCCTAAGTACCGAAAATTTGTTCCAACAGGAATAGGTATTATGACACTATTTATAACAAAGTTTCCAGTGGAACTTCTGTTAGGCGGAACAAATATACGTTGACAGGGAGACTCCTGTCCAGTCATGCTTCAGTGATTCGCTATATTATCAACCTTTTCCCATGAAAGGGGGCCCGCCCCCTCCTGGATCCGCCTATGGTTTTACTTGACTGAAAAAAATAGTTTCCCCATTCACGTGGCCCCATTATGATCCATTATGGTGTTTTTTTCTTCTGATTCAGTATTGAAAAAATGTATTTTCGGTTTATCATATATGAGGCCTTTCGGTCATTTTGTTGATAATGATATTTTGGTCTATCGGAATATCCACCGTTTGATATTAAACAATAAGTATATGACAACTTTTTTATTAGTCCTTTTAATATGTTATTTATATTGTTCTAAAACTGCTGATTAACTTACGGATGTCGACAATAAGATATAACAACGGCAATATACTCCGTATATGATGTCTATTCGTTTTTACAGCCTAAAATATTAAGAAAAGACTATTGATATTTAATATATTATCCATTCATGCATTCTCTATAATAAATATTTTTTACGCAACATATTTTCAAATTTACAACAACATCTTCAAAAGTTGGATACATTTTACATGAATAAGTTAAGAACGCGGACGTCCGAGAAAACACAGGGCACTTGACAAGTTGGTTGATCACAAGTTGGTTATACCACCTCGCCTCGCTTCGACTCAGTCAAATATTCAGATAGTTTTTTTGATATATTTACGGTAACCAAATGGTAAATAACCGCATTCTATTTTTGGTTTTGGTGACCCGATTCAGCCAATCAAACGCTGTGTCAAAGGGCGCGTCGGTCAAAATGACGTATACAAATTTTCAACGAAAGGTTTGATTGGGTAGAAATAAATTTGGCAATGTAACATACTTTTTGATTGGATCAATTTTCAAAGCCCGCTCTTAGGTGTTGATTTCTTTTTTTCAACCGTTAGCGTCTGTACAGTTATCAAGTTTGAAGTAATTTGGTAAGTGGTAAATTAGAAATGCAAAATAACTGCATCTTTGCACCCAATTGTCGCAAAGAATTTTTCTAACAGGATATGAAATCATAATTTTGTTGCACTTCGTTACTTGTGTGTAGCTTTCACTTTCATTTTACCCAATCACCTCCTTTTATTCTGTTATGTTTTGATCAGGACGTCAATATTTTTGTCCGCCATTGAACAATCAGCTTGTGTAAATTCAGTATTTTATGTTGCAGGAAAGGTTTGTTTATTTCAACAACAACAAAAAAACATGCATGATTCGGATTTTTTTTTCAAAAAAAGACTAAATTAAAATGCTGTTTTATTTGTTTTGTCAGATACTGTATAAGTATTTCTGATCAGGCATTAAAATTTGCAGACAATTTTGGGAGAGATTATTCTGCAACTTCGTCCACCATTTAAATGATTATAAACAACAAAGTTTGATTCTGATGGTTTTGTTTTTGTTGCCTTATCCATCACTTTTAATATAAAAAAAAAAAAATAGTTATGAATATGATTTTGAATGCAGAAAATGATACATACATGTATTACATGTAAACATATAGGATGCAGTCCTGTAACTTCGCCACCTAAGGCTTTGATCTTGTATATTTATTCTTTTTAATATAAATCTAAAAATGTGCATGCTGCATGCTTGAGACAGTATTTCATAGTGAAGTATTGTCATGAACAGAATTTCATAGTGAAATATTGTCCAGATGGAGGTGACAAAATTTCATGGACAAGAACACTATTTCATCATGAAATACTGTCAGTGACAGTGGACAATATTTTATGTTACATATGGAGGACCCATTTATCATATACTAACAAAACTAAAACAGTAGGAAATGATGTTTAAGTAATTGACCACTAAGAAAGGAAAACGAAATATAAAAAAATCAAATCAATAAAAAAGACAATATGACCAAAAAATTGGTAAAAAAGAAGAATTAACCAAAATGTAAAAAACAATTTCTGAAGATCAGAAAATAAAGAAAAGTTAAAATATGATTATAAAAAAAGATAAGAATGTAAATAGAATGGTTAATAGTATTCTTAGCTGCGGAACCGTAGCTACGGTTCCGCAGCTATAGTATTCTCATAACAAAATTGCCATCATTCAGTATTCTGAAATGCAGCTAGGTAAGGCCAACATCATCCTTGTCAATTGGTTTAATGTCTGTGCAGTAAATCTAGTGAGTTAAATATATAACCCAAAATTTTGTTTTTATTCTTTAGAATCGAAAAAATATCACCAAAAAAACAGAAAGCTTGTGTCAAATTTTCATAAATATATTTCTTAAAAGATACAGGATTTTTAAGATTTTTTAAAATTTTGTTAATTTGGCTTTCCAAAAGTTTTAAAATTGAATTATCTCCCTTTGAATTTGGCATGACGTATGCAAATGGTTTTCTTTAAAGTTAAAATGATATAACAGGCGAAAAAATTTGGTAGAGACAGGTAAGAAAAGGGCGGAATTACTGTACACAACTACTTGAATTTTACTAGACCAAATGATAATGATGTCTCAAAAGGATATAATAAGTTTTTTCTTTTACGCCTTCCATCGTCACATGTAGGCGTTAAAGCAAAAATTTTAGATAGCCTTCCTAGACGTCAATTATTTGGACTAGAATTTTACATGTTACAACATTCAGAAAAGCAGTCAATATTCTTAATCATTTGAAACATTTCATTTTATATATCATTCCTTTGTACAGGTATATTAATAGTAAAACAACTATTAGATTGCACATGTTTATTTGCAAAATGCATACTTGGTAAAATTCATGAATTCCAAATTAAACAGTCATATTTGTCATCACATAATCTGAACATAAATGAATACACTTAACTTTTGATTAATTTTATGTTACAGTTATCGCTCATAATGGCAGCTACAAAAGGACGAGGAAGACCTAAGAAGGCCGCAGCTGGTGGTGATAGTGCAGGTAGGTTATTAATCATAAGCTTTTCAGTTTAAATTGATAAGTCGTATTTGTTGAGAGTGAGAATTAAAGGTTGAAAACTTTAAACACAAAACTTTATCAAGCTGAATTTCAAGAGCAGCCTAATCTCGCATCATAATTAGGAAAATATAAAAAATGTACAAAAAATAGTTGCTTCTCCAAATAAAAAACGTTTCCCTTGCAAATTTTATATTTGGTTTTAAATTTGTATATTGCAAAAATATAATGCAGCAACCATTTGATTTTCGGGGGGGGGGGGGGGCTATGGATTTTTTTTCTGGACAATCTATTGTTTTGGCGAGAAGTCAAAAACAATTTTTTTCTTTCAATTTTATTTAGCATTACATTTAGTGGCAGCTGAGGGTGAAACTAACAATTTTTTTTTCTTGGGATCAGAAACAATTTTTTTTTTCTCCCAAAACTGGAAACAAACTTTTTTCAAAAAAAAAACCATAGGCCCCCCCCCCCCCCCCCCCCCCCCCGAAAATCAAATGGTTGCTGCCTAAGATGAGAAAGTTTCCCATTTGAAGTAAATTGATAAAAGGAAGATATACAGTACAAGTCTTTGTTCAATAAGAAATATGAACAAAACAATAAAAACAGATACAAATATTGAAGTAAATTGTAAATAAATGCAATTATATTGATTATTTTAGTTGTAAGCTTGTATTTTAATTAATGATACCTGTCTATTTTTAGCCAAGGCAAAAGCTCCAAAGAAATCTCCCAAGAAAGGAGCAAAGAAGGCAGTAAAGCGAGCAGGAGCAAAAAAGACTGCAAAGAAAGCAGCAAAGGGAAAGAAGAAATAAAAGATCTCGTCTCATTGTAGTCACCATCATATAGACATGAATGTTGTTTGGCGGATCATGTAGATAGTGTTTTGTGTAGATATTTATATTTTTACCTCACAGAAGAAACTTTTAATATACTTAAAAATTTTTAGATGAAATTGACAACCAACTTTTTAGAGACTTTGTTAGAGGATCAGATGTTCATTACACATATTTTCTGTGGTTTTATTCATACTACATTTTAATACTCATTTTGAGATGAATGTTAAGTCTTGTATTGGAAATATGTAAAATAAATGTACACAAATGTACTTACTATTTAATGTTTTTCTCACTATTTATATAAATACGAAAAATGTTGTTCCAGGGATTATTTATGAAGTTTGTGTCCGCAGAAGCATATTAAGACTCAATTATATTTTTGGAAGGTTGCAAAAGATTGAAACTCATTACCCACCCACAAACAAAATGTTCTAGTAGCCTTACAAAAGTGAGCATCAGGCCAAAGAAAGTGTTATGTCCCTTTACAAATGGAAAAATTTGCATTCTCTATCTTGTTATGTATTTGACAAAAACTATAGGTTTGCACTCTCTCTGTCTTTCTCCATCTCATTTCTGTCATGGAAATCAGTTTTTCACACTTTTTTCTTCATGCTTGAAGATGTTGATTTAATATTTGGGATATTGTTTTATCATGACAATTTACAGTTGACGTTAGAATTTTGATCCAATCTGATGGTTTTTTGCAGAGTTATGGTCCCTTGGCTTAGAAAATATGTGCTTAAATATATAGTGATTTGAAAATAGGTATATAGTTTCATCATGACAAGTTACAGATTGAGTTCAATTTTTCGATCCTTTGTCCTTGGACTTGGAAAATTCACTTTAATAGATAGTTATATCATGACAAGTTACAGATCAAGTTCGAATTTTGTTCAGGTCCTATGATTTTGTGCAGAGTTATGGTCCTTGGACTTGGAAATTCACTTAGATAATATTTTCACTTTTGTCATGCTTGTAAAAATGACTTGAAATTTGTTATATAGTTGACACAATGACAAGTTATTTATCGAGTTAGAATTTTGTTTCAATACAAATAATTTTTAACTGGAAGCCAAGCAGACTATGTATTGCCATTCAATACTCGCAGAATGCTTGTTCACAATTCACAATGCTTTATTACTTTTAAAAGCACAGATTAAGTTTAAATTTTGGGGTGACTTTTACCATTCTACAGTTATGTCCCTTTCAAATAGAAAATTGTTTAAATTTTCGTTTCAGTTCTCCAATTTTAGGTGTCTTAACCAAATGTTATATGATATTTACATAATTGTAACCACAGAAATCTTATCAAGATTGAAGTTGGTAGCACCACATTTACTGTTCTTGGAAGTTAGTAATGTACTAAATTTCTAATGTCCTATTATAAAGTTGTATGCAAATGGAGGCATCATCTGTGTCTTGTGAGCACATCTCCTTTTATTAGTCCCCTACCGACAAAGGCGAAGAGGACTGTAAGTTTGCACTCTTGTCTGTATGCCAATTCATCAGTCAGTTTCAGTTTTGTTACAGTCTAATGACTTTGTGTGCAGAGTTATGGTACTTTGACTTAGAATATTCTCTAAAATAATCAGTTTTCCAAACTTTGAAGATATTGATTTTATATTAGGTAAATGGCTTTATCAGACCAAGTTCAATTTCTGTTCCCATGAGTTGGTCTAGTGACTCAAACTGTTTAGGAATTGGGGGGAAAAAAAAGTTTCCTGTTAATGGACAGTTTAAAAGCAGTGTAAGGGAGGTAATTCAAACTCATTTTAAACGGATAGTAGCTACGATTTTCATTAAAATTACTTTTTTATTCTATATGCCGGATTTTGTACAAAAAGTAAAATAATTATGATTAAAACAATTACTGGTTACGTTCCATTAAGCATTTAGAAGCTTTTTATACGACCGCAAAATTTGAAAAAATTTTCGTCGTATATTGCTATCACGTTGGCGTCGTCGTCGTCGTCAGAATACTTTTAGTTTTCGCACTCTAACTTTAGTAAAAGTGAATGGAAATCTATGAAATTTTAACACTTTGAAGGTTTATGACCACAAAAGGAAGGTTGGTATTGATTTTGGGAGTTTTGGTCCCAACATTTTAGGAATTAGGGGCCAAAAAGGGCCCAAATAAGCATTTTCTTGGTTTTCGCACTATAACTTTAAGTTAATAGAAATCTATGAAATTTTGACACAAGGTTTATGACCACAAAAGAACGGTTGGGATTGATTTTGGGAGTTTTGGTTTCAACAGTTTAGGAATTAGGGGCCAAAAAAGGGCCCAAATAAGCATTATTCTTGGTTTTCGCACAATAACTTTAGTTTAAGTAAATAGAAATCAATGAAATTTAAACACAATGTTAATGACTACAAAAGGAAGGTTGGTATTGATTTTGGGAGTTTAGGTCCCAACAGTTTAGGAATTAGGGGCCAAAAAGGGACCCAAATAAGCATTTTTCTTGGTTTTCGCACCATAAGGTTAGTATAAGTAAATAGAAATCTATGAAATTTAAACACAAGGTTTATGACCATAAAAGGAAGGTTGGTATTGATTTTGGGAGTTTTGGTCCCAACAGAATAAGGGGCCCAAAGGGTCCAAAATTAAACTTTGTTTGATTTCATCAAAATTGAATAATTGGGGTTCTTTTATATGCCGAATCTAACTGTCATGACTGTGTATGTAGATTCTTAACTTTTGGTCCCGTTTTCAAATTGGTCTACATTAAGGTCCAAAGGGTCCAAAATTAAACTTAGTTTGATTTTGACAAAAAATGAGTCAGTTAGGTTCTTTGATATGCTGAATCTAAAAATGTACTTAGATTCTTGATTATTGGCCCAGTTTTCAAGTTGGTCCAAATCGGGGTCCAAAATTAAACTTTGTTTGATTTCATCAAAAATGGGGTTCTTTGATATACCAAATCTAACTGTGTATGTAGATTCTTCATTTTTGGTCCTGTTTTCAAATTGGTCTACACTAAAGTCCAAAGGGTCCAAAATTAAACTTAGTCTGATTTTAACAAAAATTGAAATCTTGGGGTTCTTTGATATGCTGAATCCAAAAATATACTTAGATTCTTTATTATGGGCCCAGTTTTCAAGTTGGTCCAAATCAGGATCTAAAATTATTATATTAAGTATTGTGCAATAGCAAGTCTTTTCAATTGCACAGTATTGCGCAATGGCAAGAAATATCTAATTGCACAATATTGTGAAATAGCAATTTTTTTTTTAATTAGAGTTATCTTTCTTTGTCCAGAATAGTAAGCAAGAAATATCTAATTGCAAAATATTGTGCAATAGCAAGATTTTTTTTTAATTGGAGTTATCTTTCTTTGTCCAGAATCAACTTAAATCTTTGTTATATACAATATACAATGTATATTCACTTTTTACTACCAACTGATAAATTAAAATAATCTTTACCATTCAGTGATAACAAGCAGTTTTTTACATCTTAATATTTTATGATGTATTTAAATGAGTAGTTATTGTTGCAAACTCCATTAGAAATTTTAATTGAGATTAGTTTTGGAATAAGGGAAAGGGGGATGTGATTAAAAAAATTGGGTTCAATTTTTCTCATTTGAAATTTCATAAATAAAAAAGAAAATTTCTTCAAACATTTTTTTGAGAGGATTAATATTCAACAGCATAGTGAATTGCTTTAAGAGAAAACAAAAATTTTAAGTTCATTAGAACACATTCATTCTGTGTCAGAAACCTATGCTGTGTCAACTATTTAATCACAATCCAAATTTAGAGCTGAATCCAGCTTGAATGTTGTGTCCATACTTGCCCCAACCGTTCAGGGTTCAACCTCTGCGGTCGTATAAAGCTACGCCCTGCGGAGAATCTGGTTAACGTTTAACACCTACATTTATTTATTATCTATAGATAATAATTCGATGTTAAGCCCAACCCTTATTCATATGACCTTTACTATTTACATAATTTGATAATTGGCGTCAAATATGTACGTTTAATAAAGAGTAATTATCAAATATGTAAGAAAACAAAAAGCACGTGTTCGTATCTATATATATCTTGGTTAGCTCACTCTCTATGTCGGCAAAGTTCGGGAAGTAAACCCGATGCATAATTAATGAGGTGAATGGGCACACAACACGATATGAATTATCAATTATTAACTCTTCTGTAGTTTATTAAAATATTTTAGCGATCTTATTGCTTATATTTAGTACATATCTTTGATTTTAGAAGCTTTAAAACTTGTTCATAATTTTGTCAAAATCGTAGCTACTATCCCTTTAAGTACAATGTTGTTTATGTTTGATTTACCTCCCTTACACGGCTTTTAAATAAAATTATGTATAGAGAAATTTTGTATTGTCTTGAGGTGATTAGCTGTCAATTTATTTTTTAGAAGTTCCTATTAAAGGAATATAAATTTTAGCCATGATTATGGTTTATTGCCGATTGTCCCACTTTCTGAAATTTTAGAGTTATGATTGTCCCACATTATTTTATGAAGTAAAGAGTTCTTAGATAAACAAGGTGAATGATGTTTGTTTTGCTTAACACGCAAGAATTAATTATTGCAAATTTAATATTAATTTTGTATAAGTATAAAATAAAGTTTTTTTAATTCATAGGATTAATGCACATTTGAATAGTAAATATATAAGATCAATGATTTATGAAATATATCTACAATGTTACGTCCGTTATTTATTAAACAAATTTCAATACTGTAATTTAAATTAATTTTTTCTGTAAAGTTTTAGAATAAATATAGAAATATTGCAAGCGATTTAAAGACAAAAGTTTTAAACTAATCTAAATTCTAAACTCTTCATAATTTGTTGATGGAGAGATGTTTTCACTTTCTTGGGAAGTCAGAGGACATAAATGCAACATTCTCTGCACTATTGAAGACAGCTTACACTCAACGTCAGATTCGCTTGAACCCAACAACTTTCTTCATTGCTAACGAAGCTGCTGTCTATAATTTTGCCATATCTGCCTACACAAGAATCACTTTTAACGGTGGTTTTTCCAATATTCCCATTGTATTTGCAGTCAACAGGTCTCTTCACAAACTATGATTATATATATAACTGCCATGCTGACTTCCTCCAAAAATAAGAAGATGTGGTATGATAGTTAATGAAACAACTCTCCCAAATGACACAGAAGTTTACAATTATAGGTTGCTGTACGACCCTCAACAATGTACAAAGCCCATACCGCATAGCTATAAAGAGGCTAAAAAAATCAATTGAAACGAGAAAACTTAAAGCATAATTTATGTACAAAATAATGTACGAAAAACAAATATGTTACACAGCTACAAACAGCAACCACTGAATAACAGGCTCCTGACTTGGGAAAGACACATACAGAATGTTGTGGGGTTAAACATGTTAGCGGGAGCCCAACCCTCCCCTAACATGGGACAGTGGTATAACAGTACAACATCAGAACGAACTATAAAAATCAGTTGAAAAGCGAATGGATCATGAAAATTTACCAGAAAATCCAATACCACAAAAGAAAGATTGATGAATTTTGGGGTTAATGGTACCAACAGTTTTGGAATTGAAGACCAAAACAAGCATTTTAGTAGTTTCTGGACAATAACTTGTGTGTAAGTGTATGAATCTCTCTGAAATTGTACCACAAGGTTCCGTATCACAAAATTAAGGCTAGGATTGTGTTTGGGGGTAATTGCCCCAAAACATGCACGAATTAGGGTCAAACAACAAGCATTTTTCTTGTTTCCAGAAAATACCTTGTGTTTTAAGTGCATGGACCTTAAAAAAGTAACTACATTTGTATGAGGTTCGATACCACAAAAGGAGGGCAGGGATTGAAATTGCCCCTCCCGCACATACTCGATTTATTTTTGCGGTAATTGCCCCCTCATGTTCAGAAAAAAGTGGCCAAAATTAAGAATTTTCCTACCGATTACAAGACTTATGTTAAAATTTTAGGGAACTCTGAAAAGAAAATAATCTTCAAATTTTTAGGGGCCGAAAGGGTCTAAATTTTTTTATAGAACTCTCTGAAATTTGAATATTTTTCCTGAAAAGAAAATAACCTTCAAAATTAAACCAAAAAAAAGGGGTCAAAAATTTTATACGACCACAAACAATTTTTGGGGTGTTATATTGTTATCACGTTGTCATCGTCATCGTTGAGGGTTTCTCGACTGACTCTCCATTTGAATGTCGACCATAATGCTTTTTTTTTTATAATTCTTTCAAAAATCCGCCAAATTATTAATTGTTATCCCTAACATGTTTGAACAAAAAATCTGCTAGAATAAAAAAAAAAAGTTTGACCATCATAACCCAAACAGAAAAATAAATGAACAAACTGCTTTTAAATCGTGATTCTGCGATTTGTTAGTACCATTTGCTTGCGATTCATTAAACAAATCAGACTTTTCCAAATTCCCTAAAACTGATTTCTTTGTGATTTCTTTCTATTGTATGATTTGTAAGCAATTTGTTTCTGTTTTTGTGTGATTTCTTTATGATTTGTTTACTTAGAATATCGTATGGAATGATTTGAAAGAAATTTGTTAGCTAGAATGGTGTGATTTCGGTATGATTTGTTTCCTTTGATGATTTGATACAATGAATAAAATGTAAATGCATTCAAATTTTCTTTGTTTAAACATCTCTCTGACTTCCGGTTGAGGTCAAATTTCAAGGGGTGGGGGGGGGGGGGGGGGGGCAATATGTTAACAACACCTCGATTTTGGAAAAAAAAACAGTTAACAAAAAATGCAAAAATGCTGATAACAGTTAACAAAATTAAACAGGGTTGAAAACAGTTAACAGCTTAAATTGATCTCAGATAACAGTGAACAACACCTTCAGTTGAAAAGGGCCATAACAGGTTAACACAAAAAGTTATTGCTCCCCCCTTTCAAATACTGTTCTATATTAACTGAACAAAGAAGGTTGCAAGATGAAGAGTTTTATTGAGTCTATGAAAGATGACGGTGGTAAGGAAAGCCTCGGTCACACCTTACCGGATAGCTCGAACGGACGCCTAACGGATAACTTTTTTTCAATCCGTTCATGTATGTAAAACTTTTGAACGGACGTCCAACGGATAAAATGTCCGTTGAACGTCCGTTAGGCGTCTGTTTTGTACGGTACTCGTCCGTTTCGTTTCCGTTTTGTATCCGTTACGTGTCCGCTATACATCCGTTGGAGGTCTGGAAGAAAAATTCACAAACGGACTTCTACCGGACGTTTAACGGATAAAACGGATGTTGAACGAATGAGAAACGGACTTCTACCGGACGGATAAAACGGATGATGAACGGATCTGAGAAGGATAAATGCAATTGAAAATTTTGGGTCAGAAATGCCAATTATTGGTATGTCAGATTTCTTAAGGTTTTGTTAATTCTTATTATTTATAATTAATTTTAGAGTAAGGGCACGTCTTCACAATCAAGCAGCTCTTATTCAGGCCAGACACTGCCCTTTGGTGGCATTTTGAAGAACAAACCAAAACCAGTCACACAGAAACATTTTGAATATTTATGCGATTTACATGTTTTATTATTGTCGCCTTTAATTTTTCCGTATATCTTGTTCATCCGTTTTATCCCGCCTGAAACCTACACAAAGGGAACATTTCGTCCCTCATCGCAACCAAATATAGTATTCCTTTTTTACAATTAGAGGAGTAGCTATTAAAGGTAAAATGAAGACAATTGCGCTTCAAAGTTTGGGGTTTTTAGGGGCAGAACATATTTTTGATCTGGGTAAATGATTTAATCTGTGAATTGATGATTGATGCTAATTTATTTACGATTTGCTTGTGAATATATGAATTACTTCTGATTTGTTAAAGATTTGATAACAATTTGTTTATAATTTCTTCATAATTTGAAAACAATTTGTTTATGATTTGCTTGAGGTAGGAATAATATGATTTACTTCTGATTTGTTAAAGATTTGATAACAATTTCTTTACGATTTGAAATCAATTTCTTTGTGTGCTTTGCTTGAAGTAGGAAAGCAATTACTTCTGATTTGTTACATCCGATTCCATTGAGTGTGTAGATAGAGGTAATATCTTTGGTTAGCTTGCTTGCTAGCTGAACCGTGAAGTCATTATTAGGTTAGGTAAACTACCCTCCTTGAAGAGTAGACCAGTCCGACAAATAACCAATATATCTGTCTATAGGACTAGGCTACTTCGAAAGAAGGGTAGTATACCTTGCCTAATAATGACTTCACGGTTCAGCTAGCAAGCAAGCTAACCAAAGATATTACCTCTATCTACACACTCAATGGAATCGGCTGTAATGATTTCAAAACATTTTCTTGACAATTTGTTTATGATTTGCTTATGAATTGTGAGCAATTTGTTCGTGATTTGTTATATGGTTATTGTGATTTGTAATCTCATTTACATGTGAAATTTTATCACTTTCAAATCACAAAGAAATCATACGATTTGTTTATCATTGTTACCATGACTGATTTGTTCCTCATTTGTTTTTTTTTGGGGGGGGGGGGGGGGGGGGGTTCCATACAGCAAAAGGAAGGTTGGATTGATTTTGAAGATCATGACCCAACCCGTCCGGGAATAAAGGCATAAAAACAAGGAGTATTTTGAGTATAAGTAAATTGAACCACAATTAAGTATCCATACCAAAAAAGGAAGATTGGAATTGTTATGGCCTTAACCGTTAATAAGGAATTAAGCGATCAACAGCAATACTTTTTAATATCAAATAGGAAGATGTGGTATAATTCATTGACAATGAAGCAACTCTCCACGAGAGATCAAATGACGTAGAAATTAGCAATTATTATAGGTCACCATACGACCCTCAGCAATGAGCAAAACCAATACCGCATAGTCAGCTATTGTAAAACACCCCGAAATAACTAATGTAAAACAATTCAAACGAGTATACTAACGGCCTGATTTATGTGTTAAAAATAAATAAAATACAAACATAAAAAAAACGAATCTACAACCACTGAATATTACAGGCTCCTGACTAGGGACATACACATACAAAATGTGTCGGGGTTATCCATGTTAGCGGGTGTCCAACCCTCCCTTAACCTTGGACAGTGGTGTAACACACAGGCGCTTGGGTATATGATACAGATTTATTTTTGGATTTTTTTTATGCTGATTAAAATATTCAATTTTCTATATTTATAATACATATCTATCACTTCTGTGCATGTCTCACCTAGTTTCGAGTGATTTAAACGACCAAGAGAAAATACCCAATTTTACTATCCATAGAAATGGATAGTAAAATTGGGTATTTTCTCCTCACCTAGTTTCGAGTGATTTAAACGACCCAGAGAAAATACCCAATTTTACTATCCATAGATCGTTTAAATCACTCGAAACTAGGTAATGGATAGTAAAATTGGGTATTTTCTCTGGGTCGTTTAAATCACTCGAAACTAGGTGGATAGTAAAATTGGGTATTTTCTCTGGGTCGTTTAAATCACTCGAAACTAGGTGAGACATGCACAGAAGTGATAGATATGTATTATAAATATAGAAACTCAAAGAAAAATACAACATCTTTAAAAACACAGATTTTGAGGATGTTTACAGCCTTTGGACCAACATAAAAGGCTTGATTTTAGATGCCATCAACCAACATGTAACAACCAGGAACACTTTCATCTTTTTCAAGAACAAAACATTCCCATCCATGGATGAACTCAGAGCTTAGACGACTCAGTAACAAAAAGCAGAGGGCTTATACCCTTGCCAAAAGCAGTGGGAAAACACGAGACAAAAAGAAATACAAATTTCTGAAAGCACAACTACAGAAGGAGGCTAGACAAGCACACAGTAACTACATGGAAGATATAGTAAGCAACGACTTGGAGAAAAACCCTAAAAGATTCTGGTCATGTGTGAAGAGCCGGAAACACGATGCATCCCAGATTGTGACCTTGAAGTCAAAAGATGGCTTCCTACATACATGACATAGGGACACAGATACTAAGGCATCTATACTGAACCAGCAATGCCAGTCAGTGTACACCAAAGAAGATACCGGTACGTTACCTGACCTAGTAGGCACAAGTCCATATCCAACCATGGACAATATCGTCATCCATGAAAGAGGTGTCTACAAACTCTTAAAGGGACTCCGACCATTCAAAGCAACAGGCCCTGATGAAGTTCCAACAAACATTCTCAAACAGGCAGCTGAATCACTAGCTCCTTATCTTACCCGGATGTTCCAGCTTTCCCTGGACGAGGGTAAGATACCAGATGAATGGCGCAAGGCAAACATCGTGCCAATCTTCAAGAAAGGAGAGAAACACCAACCCTCAAATTACAGGCCTGTGTCATTGACATCCATAGCATGCAAACTACTAGAGCATATTACTCATAGCACAGTAATGGATCACTTTAATGGATCACTTTGATCGACACAACATTCTATGCGACGAGCAACATGGATTCAGAAGTCGACGCTCATGTGAGACCCAGTTAGTTGTAACACTAAACCAGATTGCCAAAAACATGGACCAGGGGCACCAGACTGACATCATTTTACTGGATTTTTCAAAAGCCTTTGACAAGGTACCACACGAACGCTTGCTTTGGAAACTGGCATACTACGGAGTGAAAGGATCAACATTGAACTGGATAAAGGACTTTCTAAGCAGTAGAACCCAGTCAGTTGTGCTAGAAGGACATACATCAACTCCTTTAGATGTAATATCAGGAGTTCCACAAGGGACAGTCTTGGGTCCTCTACTATTCCTGACACATATCAATGACATGCCAGATTGTACATCTTCAGATGTAAGGTTGTTTGCGCACGATAGCCTGGTGTACAGGAAAATTAGAAATCCTGATGATGCTGCAACTCTACAGAGAGACCTCACTGCTCTGGAAGAGTGGGAACACAAGTGGCAGATGTGTTTCCATCCAGAAAAGTGCACAGTCATGAGGATATCTTACAAGCGCACCCTGCACACAACATACACCTTGCATGGACACCAACTAGAAGTTGTTGATAGCGGAAAGTACCTTGGAGTTACCATTAGTCAAGACCTACAATGGAATAAGCACATTAATAACACCACAGGAAAAGCAACCAGGACCCTCGGTTTTCTCCGCAGAAACCTGGGCCGATGCAAACCATCTGTAAAAAACACAGCCTATTGTGCACTCATCAGACCATCGATTGAGTACGCTGCCACAGTGTGGGACCCCCATCAAACCACCTTGATCAAAGACATCGACCGGGTACAGCGTAAAGCAGAACGATTTGTTTACAACCAGTACACAGACACCTCCCCAGGATGCGTCACTGGACTATTAGACCAACTCCAGTGGGATCCACTACAGTATAGACGAATTAAACAACGACTCGTCCTATGCTACACGATACAAAACCAACTAGTGGAGATACAACCAGCTATCTACTACACATCTGGGGACAACAGAACAAGGGGTGGCCACAGACTTAGACAGATAAGAGCTACTAAGGAAGTATACAACAACTCCTTCTTCCCACGCTCTATAAGAGACTGGAACCTTCTGCCAGACACAGTAGCAGCTGCACCAACACTCGAGGAGTTCAGGGCCAGATTATCCAGTGTGCCCTGGACCCAGATGCAGCCCAACTAGACATCAGCCTGCCAAATTGTACAGTGTATATAGTTTTAATTATCTTGTTAATATTTACTTTTAATCAATGGAGAAGCCTCCTGTTTTACCGAGCGGAGTTAGTAAATCACTCAAATATGAGGTCAACTCCTTAACGGAAGAAGAAGAAGAAGAAAATTGAATAGTTTAATCAGCAAAAAAAAAAAATCAAAAATAAAATCTGTATCATAAACCCAATCGCCTAAGGTGTAACAGTGTACTGAATTATATATCATGCACAAATTACAAAAATTAGTTGAAAGTGGCTTAGAATATGTTGTTTTGCTTATTTTTTTTGACAAATTCCAAAAGGGTTTAATTCAAAAATTTCAAAGTATGCTGAATCGAATATATTTATTTAGGACTCGTTAAGGCCTCGTTTCAAAGTTAATTAGGGCCATATTTAGTGCAAAAGGTCGAATAAATATTAAACTTTGTTTGGTTTCAACTGAGACTACTATAACACATAGTAGTCTCAGATTTCAACAACAATTTTTTTTCTTTCTGTACTTTGATATGCTGAATCAGGAACATATATATAAACAGTTAGATTATGTTCCCAGGCTGAATCAAAGAAGCGGAATCAAACACTGCATTTCTATTTAGATTTTTTTACCGGTTTTTAAATTTGTTGACAGAGCCCAAACTATATAGTCCTATAATTCGTATTAAATCTACCCCTTTTAAAAGTTAATTTTATACTTTGAAAAATTCGCCTTTTAAATTCCCTTCCCAGTTTGATTCACAAACTATAATATGAAAGTCTTTATCACAACTGCGTTTAAAATTACCTGTTTTGCAAAGGAGTAAAGAAACATGTCAAACTAAAATTTCCCCGCGATTTTTTTTGGAAAATGCCACCAAGAAGATCTTCAAGAGCAAATCCTTCCAAAGAAAATACCACTGAACAGAAATCGAAATGCAACGGAATTACCGAAAAAGAACCAGACCAGTGGGTCATGTTAATCAACAGTACAACCCTTCAGACTAACCAGGATCCAGAGGAAAATCCCAAATTTTACCAGTTAAAACATCCGAAGACCGAAAAGGGGGCATTGTTCTTGTTTTCTGGAAATGACACAGACGTTTATGAGTTACAGAGTTTTAATCAACAATTTAGATCATGGATAATTGACAATGAAATCCTTAAAGATGGAAAAATTCTGTTTACAACTCCCATCGATCCACTGTTTTTGGTTTTGCCGTACCTGCAGAAAGAGGAGAAATCTGGCAAATTCATGACATTAGATCAAATAGTTGCTGATGACAGTTTTCCAGAATGTAGGAGACTTTGCAACACAAGTGGGATGTCACTGTTAAAGGTATATCAATGTAATATAAACCACTATCCAGTGCATGAAGTATCTACAAGTTTATTGGGCTATTCCAGAAATAGTCTGTCCCCCTCCCTATGGAAAACATTGGAATTCCAGATTTTTTTTCCTTTATTTTTTATAAAATTCCAAACAAATTTTCCATCTGGACAAAAAAAATCCAAACTTTTTGTCTATTGGTGCACAAGAAATTCCATGTATTTTCAAAAGAGGCGAATAATTTCCATATAATTTTTACTGCTAGTCATTAAAATTTTCCAGAACAGAAATATTTTGTGACCCACAATTTCCCAAAATAATTCCTTTTTTTTCATTAAATTTGTTTAAGAAAGTTTGACCTGGAGTTTATAATCAGAATTGGATGCTCGAAGGGTGCAAAAAAGGAATACATGTAGTTCTTATATTATAAAAAGGATACTTCATGTACTTTGCATGTTTCTATATTTATTTATATAAATAGTGTATAAGGGTGAAAACAATGTTGCACGATCTATTGGAAGATTAAAGTCGCACCCATTCCGAATACCTTATTCTTGACCAATGGTAGCACTTGAACTCTTCAATTTGGAGGTAAAAAAAAAATGTAAAAACACGGTAGCGTCTAGATTCTACACACTTGGTAAAGCCTCAAACAAAAGTAAACGTCAACATTCATGCATTTGTGCATAAAACATACACAGGAACTTCTATTAGTTGATTAAAAACATTCAAGTTGTCACTAAAAATAGTCGTATGTTTAGGGATGTAAAGACTTGTTGCACAATAAACAAGTGGCAATTGTTTACAAACACCCCCCGTATGAAATTGTAAGGCGTATTACGCCTGGAAATAAGGCGTAAACCAGGCGTAAGTGGTATTTACGTGTCTAGATCCAGGCGTAAGGGAGAAGGAAACGTTAATTTGTAGTCCTTACGGGCGTAGAAAAAAGCAGTAAACCTGGCGTAAATTGAAATAAGCAAGGCGTAAGTTTTCTTACGGGCGTAAAACTGTTGGTATGGCGTAAATATAGATTCCTACACTGCAACAAGTGTATTACGATATTTCTCCACTCGAGACAGTTAAATTTTATTATTTAAAGCGCGAGGCTTGCCGAGCTCTTTAAATAACTAAAATTTAACTGTCGAGAGTGGAGAAATATCGTAATACACGAGTTATAGTGTCGGAATCTGTTTCTCTAATGATTTTTATCCTTCTTTTTCAAAGATTTTCAGAAACTTGTGTTCTTTATATGCGACGTCACCAGGCATGGTCGCCTTTTTTCATGACGTCACAATAGGAGAATTCTGAAGAAAACAAAACATTTAGACGTCATAATCAAATTTCGACTAATCATTTGCCGAGAACAGATTTTTCACTAGTGAGGAGAAATATTTTTCTCACACCGGTCAGGAAATGTGAAAATAGCGCAAAAATTAGAGAAATAGAAATACACATAATCCTTTGTTTAAAGGATCATGGGATTTTTTTTCAAAATTTGGCTCTTTGGTTTTAGTTTGCAAGAGTTAGACACATGGCAGCTTCATATTTTCAGGGATAATTAGCTTGTTTTGTGCTTTTTGGAAGAATCTTAAATTGGATATACTGAATCAAATAAATTAATGAAAATTGTGAAATAAAAGGAAAGTAGTAATACATGGTAAATAATAATAATGTGAGTATAACTAAGTTATTAAGTATTATGTTCTATCAGAAATTTTGAAATCCCAAAACCTTTATCCTTGGATAATAACATTAAAATCTTTTACTTGAAGTTAAATTGCAGTATTATCATTTATATTTTAGTTCAAAAGACAATAATTTTCAAAAACAACTTAGTTAAAATGCTAATTTTATTGAGATAAAATAATTGTCAATATTCTATTAAAACTTAAACTTATTTGAGCAAGTGTCTGCTTAAAATGTATTTATTTCTATATTAGCTTCTTCAATGGTTGATATTTCAAGTTTTTTGTCAAACAATAAGAAAAAAAGCAACAGTACAGAAGTTTGTATCAAATACACAAAAGTACACAGCTAGGTTAATACACTGAACTAAAATAAGTGTAGTATTATGTAAGGATATTACGCCTGGTTTATTTATTGACCAGGCATACTCATTTGCATATTACGCCTATTTTTTTGTAAACCAGGCGTACTCATTTAAATATTACGCCTAATTTTACGCCTGGTTGACGCCTGGTTTCCGTGTCATATACGGGCGTCACAGTTCGTACAGGCTTCTACATTTACTCATGATCATGTTATAGACACTTTTGATTGGATGCAGCGAGTTTCAACTGCAACCAATGAAAATCCTTATCCTGTGTCTCCGAAATTTTATCTCAATCCACCAAGGGTGGAGAGAGCGGGAGTGGATCGTAACCTTTGGCTAGCGAAGATGATGGTGATATTAACAGTGAAGAATATCTCTGCTTGAGTTGTCAGAGTAGAGATTGCAAAGAAATATTTCTTCAATGTCCACCTCTCTTGGTATACAGGAAACAGTCACACTTCCAGGACATGGTAAAAAATAAAGCCAAATCTTTTTTTAAGCACACATGCTTTTTTTTTTAAAAGTTAGTACAATATTGTGTTGGAGATTGGGGTGTTGTAGAGGGGAAACAAATAAAATTGCTTTTATTTTACACTTGTATGCAAATTTGTCCGCCATAACATGAAATCACACAAGTTCCCATTAACTTTGACATTACAATTAAAAATTGATTGTTGCTTGACGTCAGGTTATTATTCTGAGCAGATCTAAGGTCATTCAGAGACAAGGTTCAGCTAAACACTTAAAGTAAGGCAGCAACCATTTGATTTTCTGGGGGGGGGCTATGGTTTTTTTTGGAAAAAAAAGTTTGTTTCCAGTTTTTGGAGAAAAAAATAATTTGTTTTTGATTCTGAGAAAAAAAAATTGTTTGTTTCACCCTCAGCTGCCACTATATGTAATGCTAAAATTGAAAGAAAAAAATTGTTTTTGACTTGTCGCAAGGCGGAAAAAAAATTTGTCCAGAAAAAAAACCCATAGCCCCCCCCCCAGAAAATCAAATGGTTGTTGCCTAAATATGTTTATTATACATGTACATGTATCTTTCATTTTGTATTTCAGGAAATATCTGATGTCAAGGGAGATGATTCATTCAAAGCTTACAGATTCAATAAAGAGAAGACACTGTCTTGGCTGAAAGAAAAAGCAAATAGACTAGCAGACAAAATGACAGAGAAAGATATTTGTGTCAGCGGTTCATCTCACAGTGTCAACTTTATTAAAAGTAAAAAATCTTCTGTAACATCTCGAGAAGACTTTGTAAGATTTGCCCATGGTGTTGTTTCCGATTTCATCTCTGAAGACCTAAGTATTGCTTTAAGAGACTATATGGGAATACCTGTAATTATCCCTAAAAAAGAGATTGAAAATGAAGAGCCACCGGCCAAAAAACAGAAAACAGGGAGTTCAGCACCAACAGATGATTACAGCAAAGAACAGTCCAAGCCTAAGGCTCAAACAGAAAAAAAAGTATCCACAGCACAGAAAAAATTGAGTCAGGTTGATAAATCTGGCATGAAGAGTTTATCAAGTTTTTTCTCCCCAAAACCGAAGAAATAATTTCAAACTTTATACATAATCATCACTGGTGCTATATAAAGTCTGTAAATACAAACATGTTATTTATTTACTCGACCTATAATCCACTACATCTTGTACATTTTGCAACCCTTAAGAATATCCTTGATCCGAAACAGTTGAAAACTTTTCATTCGATTTTAGTTTGATGACAGAATAGGAGAAGGTATTAAAAGAGTTTAATTTCACTTCAAATTACACAGCTAAAAAAATTTGCACAGTCCTAGAAAAACAATTTTACTTGAATTAAAGATTGGTCATAGTCATGCAGCTAAAAAAAGGCCCCAAAATGACAATGTAAATCAATTCATTCTAGAAAACTAAGGCCTTATTCATGTACAAAACAATGAACGAAACGCAAATATGAAACACAGCAACAAACAACAACCAGTCCACTGAAAGGCACATGCATACAGAATGTTATGGGTTAAACATGTTAGCAGGATCCCAATCCTTCCCCTAACATGGGACAGTGTTGTAACAGTGCAATAATAGAACTAAAATGTAACTATTAAAATCACTATTTTACTATCCCGTTTTTTTATACGACTGCAAAACAGTTTTTGCTTTGTATAATGCTATTATTTCGTCATCTGCACATTTAGTTTCCTATAACTTTAATTTAACGGAATGGATCTCTATAAATTTTTAACAGAAGGTTCAATACCACTAAAGGAAGGTTTGGCTTGACTTTGTGGGTTATGGTCCCAACATTTTAGGAATTTGTAACTTCCAGACAATAACTTGTGTTAAAGTGTATGAATCTCTAAAATTATACCACAAGTTTCCATACCACAAAGGGATGGTAAGGATTAACTTGGGGGGGGGGGGGGCTGTTATTGCTCAAACCATTTAGGAATTAGGGGCAAAAAAAAGGAAAAAGACAATTTAAAAGCAGTGTAAGTTAGGTAATCCAAATACATTATAGTGCATTGATCATAAAATTTCCAGTAATTTATCGATGTAATATATGCTCAGATATTTAAGGCACACAATGATGATGCACTTGTTAAGAAAATTACATAACTTTTGCAAGGTGCAGGAATCTAATATCTATTCTAAAAATATAAATGAAGTCATTGTTTTAGCTATCTTTAAAAATTGGAGTTATCTTCTTTTGTCTAGAATTGCTGTTTAATCAACTACAATCAATGCAATATTTAATTTCACTTCCCCCTGATAAATTGAAGCAATTCCCCAGTGCTTACAAACACTTTGATTATTTTCATTTATTGTCTAAAAGAAATGCACTACAAAATAACTGTTCTTAGGCCTAATTATTGGGCAATGACAAATGTCAAAGGTTAAACCTAATTACTTTTCACGTGAAGTCAACATGTCAATCAAATAGTGGCCTTTCTATGACAAAACGTCTATTTTAAGAAAATGAACTCATGGATAGGATTTTTAGGATTTGATTTGATGCTGTGATTCTTGCATCAAAGTTTAAAGACTAGAGGGATGTATGTGTTATTGAAGTGCATCCTGCCCTCCATTCTTTTTAGGCAAACACATTCTTGAGGGGATAGATACATAATCTTGTAAGATCATTAGCTGTATGTCATGCTGTCTGCTTTTAAACCCAATAGGATGTGCGATTTTAGAAGATGTAAAAGAAATTAAAACAATTTTGGAAAGCCTGTGACTTCTGTCGCACCAATGCTTGATATAGGATAGTGATCCAGTGGCAACAGTGATGTTAGCTTACTTATAAGCTTAACATTTTGGAAAGTAGAAGACCAGTTTATACTTTGCATATATGAGGGTTTGGATGGGGTTAAATGATTAAAGAATAATGCCCTTAAAAAATGAAGATTAGAGAATAACGGGCAAATAAAATGAAGATTAGAGAAAAAAGGGGTGATAATTAAATGTTTACAGAATAACAGACCCCCCCCCCCCCCCCCCCCCTCAATCCAGACCCTCATATATAATTTTAATAGATGCCTTATGTTATGAAGGTTCTGGCTGTCATGTGTCATATACATGGTTAAGCGACTACTTGAAAAAAGTATTCTTAATTTCGCTCTTATTATGAGTAATAGGATAAATATATTTGGTATGTGCGTACCTTGCAAGGTCCTCATTTACTGAATCGGTGAACAAGGTTACGTTTTCGTGGTCAATTCCATTTCTCAATTACTATAAGCAATAGGTCCTATATTTTTCGTTTATTGAATAATTGTAAGGTGTACCACAGGGACTCGGTTAGCAGATTAAAATTTTGTTAATCAATGTTTTTTATATTTTTTTTTAGTATTTCCTGTCTATTTGTATTACCTTATTAACGTATTTGACGTTGCCATCAGGCCCGTAGCCAGGAATTTATAAAGGGGGGTTCGTTTGACCCATGAACTCGACTTTAACAGTCACAATTTGAACAAAACGTTGACTTTAACAGTGCTTATTTGATTTCAAGGGGGGTTCGTCCGAACCCGACGACCCCCCCCCCCTGGCTACGGGTATGGCCATCGATATTTCTTTGTTTTCTAGCAATGTGCACTTTACTATCCGTATCTGTATACTGAAAAAACCTAGGTTAAACCTAGGTTTTTTCAGTATACAGATACGGGGTTAAACCTAGGTTTTTTCAGTATACAGATACGGATAGTAAAGTGCACATTGCTAGAAAACAAAGAAATATCGATGGCATCGTCAAATACGTTAATAAAGTAATACAAATAGACAGGAAATACTAAAAACAATATAAAAAAAACTTTGATTAACAAAATTTTAATCTGCTAACCGAGTCCCTGTGAGGTGTACATGTCCACTGTCAGATTTCATGTGACCTTTACATGGTTCTTGGTTCAGTGGTTAAAGTAAAATTTTGTGTTTTGGTCTGTTTTTCGAATACTGTACTATATGCAAAAGGTCAACTATATTTGTTGTTTAAAAAAATACTAGAACATACCCGTGATATCGCGGGTCCGTGACTAAATTAAAATGGTTGCTTATATAGGGAATCACTGAAGCGTGACTGGAGCGGCCCCCCCTTTTTTTAGGCAGTCGGTGGGCCCCCACTTATGAAAATTTCTAGATCCGCCAGTGGTCATCTGATAAAGTCTTGCCGATAATAAGATACACAGTTTTCTCTGCTTTCAAATCTTTCTGTTCGAACCCGTCGAACTGGAACTTATCAATTATTGGTAATATTAATTATTTGGAAAATAAAAGGTCCTGGAATGGAGTATTTTTTAATCAACAGCATTGCCCTATATTAGTTATAAATACAGTTGAATTCTTTGATTCGCTGTTTTACGTCATGCCCGCTAACAAATTGAAAACTGTACCTATACGCCTTATTTTTAGTCTTTTAGGTTAAAGTTTTTTCTTTCTAATTTTAATGCCAAATTCAGGGGCGGATGCAGGAATTTTCGAAAGGGGGGGTGCTAACCCAGGGCAAAGGGGGGGTGCAGGGGGTGCAAAACATATGTCCCGATACAAATGCATTGATCGGCAAAAATAAAGGGGGGTGCGCACCCCCGGAACCCCCCCCCCCCCTGGATCCGCCACTGAAATTAGAGATTTTACCCCATAACACGGTCCACTAAACATAGTGAATGATAGTGCCGATGTGACATCCGTATACTACGGACACATTCTTTTTTCCACATGTTTAACTTATTTCAATATATATGCAACTGGTATGACTCCTTAGATAGTAAATATTTCAGAAAAAAAGTAGACAGAATACAGAGAGTCTCTGTATATTATAGTAGTATAATCGTAGTTTACAGGTGGATAAACGCGAAAACATAATTGTCTCTAAGGAGGTATAATAGTTGTGGTTCTTGCGATCTAAAAACCATTATATAGAGAACGCTCTGATTGGCTTATTTATTTTTCATTTTTGTAATCTATCATACGATTGGTTGTTCTTGTGCATGTATAAAACCGGAAGTCTTATCTATGACTAAAAGTCAGTCTGATAACGGACACAATATCCGGACACAAAAGTAGACAGAATACAGAGAGTCTATATATTATAGTAGTATAATCGTAGTTTACAGGTGGATAAACGCGAAAACATAATTGTCTCTAAGGAGGTATAACTAGTTGTGGTTCTTGCGATCTAAAAACCATTATATAGAGAACGCTCTGATTGGCTTATTTATTTTTCATTTTTGTTATCTATCATACGATTGGTTGTTCTTGTGCATGTATAAAACCGGAAGTCTTATCTATGACTAAAAGTCAGTCTGATAACGGACACAATATCCGGACACCTATTTTGTCGCTTTTTCTCCCAAAATAACTCAATATGAATAATCATAAGAATGGATGACAAATGCGACTATGCATGATACCTAAAGAACACAGAGGCATGATGATTAATTTATTGTGGAAGGAAGAGAAGCGACACACAAAATGAGGTCTTCTCGTTTAATAGTATAGATAGATAATAGATTATTTTTTTTTCAAATACTTCCAGAACTTAACTTATACTAGACTCTCATTTAAATAAGTATGACATATAACTCTTTCGAATCCCGCAATCACAGTAATAACTAAGTTCGGGTACATGCATGCTTTGTTCATCAAATGTGAATCAAACCTGAAAATTCGGTGTTAAAAATATTATTGTAACTCGCAACTCGACTTTCCTAACTCGCAACTCGACTTTCCTAATTCGCAACTCGACTTTCTTAACTCGCAACTCGACTTTCTTTACTCGCAACTTGCAACTCGACGATAAGAAACCCTCGTTTCAATTGACCTTGATCTAATTTTTATGGTTCATTGCTCAATTTTAAGTTTTTGTTTGTGTTCAAATTATCTTATACTATAAGCAATAGGTCAGCTATATTTGGCGTATGAAATGATTGTAAGGTGTGTATGTTGATCTGGCAATTTATAAATTTATCTTCTGACCATGGCCTCATTAGAAGGTTATATTGGTTCATTGGTCAATCTTTTAAGATCTTTTAAGTTTGTTTCTTATAAATTCTGTCCAATAGGTCAACTATCTGTCTGTCGGGGTTTATAACCTTAAAGCAATGGCTAGTAAAGAAGGCAAGACATTTCAGCGTGTGTTCTATTGTTTAAACTTATTGTGAACGTATTCTGCCTTTCCAAAACCATGAAAATAATCTATTAATAGATGAGCTGTTGATTGCGTAGAGTTCAAAGCTCGCTCAATTCACAAAGATATACATTTTGTATCTTTAAAAGGTGGAGTAAATGAAACGGCTGAAAATCCAGTGACATTTTTTTTTTAATAAATAAACTAGAAAACTAAAGACGGATCAACACGAAAACCTACTGAAAACTGGGGGTTAGCTCACGTGACCCAGACTTGTTATAAGATGATGCTCTTCGTGTGCCACCTGTGATCACCTGTGTGTTTTGCTCTTGTAAATACCAATTATGTGATACGTACATAAAAATAGGTCTGTGCAATTGCCAATGAGACAACTCTCCACAAGAGACCAAATGACACAGAAATGAACAATTATAGGTATAACCATGCGGCCTTTAACAATGAGCAAAGCCCATACCGAATAGTCAGCTATAAAAGGCCCCGAAATGGCAAATGTATTTAACAATTCAGTCAAACGAGAAAACTAACGGCCTAATTAATGTACAAAAATTGAACGAAAAACAAATATGTAACACGTCAACAAATGTGCCGCTATAGACCATCAGATACTTCAGTCTTGTGGTTTCATAGACTGATTAAACATATATATCTTCATTTTTTGATTGGCCGACTCTCAGGCCTGGCTTCACTGTTTTCGTATGCCATACATAGACCTATAATAGAAAAAGAACTGAAATTGTATGTACGTTAGCTAATGTAAGTAAGACATTAGAACAGTGACATTTAAAACTAAACTGTTCGTCTTTTGAATACTTATATTTCTGTCAACAACGTCTTGGTCAAGTTGATCTGTTATACATATTATAAGGGAACGATCATTTAACTTCAAGAGGGGGATGTGTATAATTGTTTCCAAAAACAAAATTGTGATCCTCAATTTGACGAGAGAAAAAAACATTGTGGTCAAGCAGAGGACAAAAAAAAATTCTTAAGGACGCCTCCGGGTGCGGGAATTTCTCGCTACATTGAAGACCTGTTGGTGACCTTCTGCTGTTGTTTTTTATTTGGTCGGGTTGTTGTCTCTTTGACACATTCCCCATTTCCATTCTCAATTTTATTAATGCAGATTTTCCATTAACCTTTGTTAAAGTCTTAAATTTTGAAAAAATAATTTGCTTGATAGTGTTGAAAAACTAAACAAGAGGCTGAATCTCATCTCCATTTTTTTTGCTAAATTCATTCATCAATAATTATTTTTAATTTTCAATATATATTATTGAGTGGCTTTAAAATGCTATTTACATGTTCTTTTCTTTAAACAAAAATGCATTTTACCCCTATGTTCCATTTTGGCCATAGTGGCTATATTTCTTGACGAACAAGGTAATAAAATACAAAATTATACTAGATACTCTAATTAAGCCCAAGTTTGACCCTCAACAATGAGTAAAACCCATAACGCATAGCCAGCTACAAAAGGACCCGAAATAGCAAGTGTAAAACAATTCAAACGACAAATTTAACGGCCTGATACAGGTACAAAATAATGAACCGAAAAAAATAGGATATACTGATAAAACGACAACCTCTGAATTACAGGCTCCTGACTTGGGAAGACACATAAACTATGTGGTGGGGTTAAAAAGCTTGAAGGCGCCAACCCTTCTACACTGGGACAGTGGTGTAACAGTACAATATAAGAACAAACTTTAAAAATCAATTGAAAAGCCGAGTTCAACTCATCAGATGCATGGATACAAAGAAAATATACATATTTGGACATTCTTTGTCCTCCTCCAATTTCCCTTATAAAAATATAATAATACATTGGCATTTTTATACGACCGCAAAATTTGAAAAAATTTTCGTCGTATATTGCTATCACGTTGGCGTCGTCGTCGTCGTCGTCGTCGTCGTCCGAATACTTTTAGTTTTCGCACTCTAACTTTAGTAAAAGTGAATGGAAATCTTTGAAATTTTAACACAAGGTTTATGACCACAAAAGGAAGGTTGGTATTGATTTTGGGAGTTTTGGTCCCAACATTTTAGGAATTAGGGGCCAAAAAGGGCCCAAATAAGCATTTTCTTGGTTTTCGCACTATAACTTTAGTTTAAGTGAATAGAAATCTATGAAATTTTGACACAAGGTTTATGACCACAAAAGGAAGGTTGGGATTGATTTTGGGGGTTTTGGTTCCAACAGTTTAGGAATTAAGGGCCAAAAAAGGGCCCAAATAAGCATTATTCTTGGTTTTCGCACAATAACTTTAGTATAAGTAAATAGAAATCTATGAAATTTTAGCACAAGGTTTATGACCACAAAAGGAAGGTTGGGATTGATTTTTGGAGTTGAGGTCACAACAGGTTATGAATTAGGGGCCAAAAAGGGGCCCAAATAAGCATTATTTTTGGTTTTTGCACCATAACTTTAGTATAAGTAAATAGAAATCTATGAATTTAAACACAAGGTTTATGACCATAAAAGGAAGGTTGGGTTTGATTTTGGGAGTTTTGGTCCTAACAGTTTAGGAATAAGGGGCCCAAAGGGTCCAAAATTGAACTTTGTGTGATTTCATCAAAAATTGAATAATTGGGGTTCTTTGATATGCCGAATCTAACTATGTATGTAGATTCTTAATTTTTGGTCCCGTTTTCAAATTGGTCTACATTAAGGTCCAAAGGGTCCAAAATTAAACTTAGTTTGATTTTAACAAAAATTGAATCCTTGGGGTTCTTTGATATGCTGAATTTAAAAATGTACTTAGATTTTTAATTATTGGCCTAGTTTTCAAGTTGGTCCAAATGGGGGTCCAAAATTAAACTTTGTTTGATTTCATCAAAAATTGAATAAATGGGTTCTTTGATATGCCAAATCTAACTGTGTATGTAGATTCTTAATTTTTGGTCCAGTTTTCAAATTGGTCTACATTAAGGTCCAAAGGGTCCAAAATTAAACTTAGTTTGATTTTAACAAAAATTAAATTCTTGGGCTTATTTGATATGCTTTATCTAAATATGTACTTTGATTTTTGATTATGGGCCCAGTTTTCAAGTTGGTCCAAATCAGGATTCCATATCAAGTATTTTGCAATAGCAATTAATTTTCAATTGCACAGTATTGCACAATATCAAGAAATATCTAATTGCACAATATTGTGCAATAGCAAGTAATTTTCAATTGGAGTTATCTTTCTTTGTATAGAATAGTAGTTGATAATATATGTTGGAAATTTGCCAGACATGACTATGATGTCATTTTCTATTTTTATTTGCCAATAACTTTATGTAAATAACTTCATTGGAAATTTGCCAATATAAAATGTTGCTGATGAAGCTTTTTTTCCTTATCTTATCTAAAATGTTTTTAGATAATGTATGTTGGAAATTTGCCAGACATGACTATGATGTCATTTTCTATTTTTATTTGCCAATAACTTTATGTAAATAACTTCATTGGAAATTTGCCAATATAAAATGTTGCTGATGAAGTTTTTTTTATTGTTTTATACAATAAACAATGTATATTCACTTTTACTACCAACCAATCTTTACCATTCAGTGATAACAAGCACTTTATTTTACATTTTAATATTTTATGATGTATTTAAAAGAGTAGTTATTGTTGCAAACTCCATTAGAAATTTGAATTGATATCAGTTTTGGAAAAGGGGAAACGGGGATGTGAAAAAAGGGGGGGGGTTAAATTTTTCTCATTTCAGATTTCATAAATAAAAAGAAAATTTCTTCAAACATTTTTTTGAGAGGATTAATATTCAACAGCATAGTGAATTGCTCAAAGGCAAAAAAAAACTTTTAAGTTCATTAGACCACATTCATTCTGTGTCAGAAACCTATGCTGTGTCAACTATTTAATTTTAGATTTAAATAAGAAGAAATCTTTAATTGATTTGTAAAATCTTGACATTTGTTTTGTGTAAAAAAAACCCATGTAATGTCAAAAATTTGATCACAATCCAAATTCAGAGCTGTATCACGCTTGAATGTTTTGTCCATACTTGCCCCAACTGTTCAGGGTTCGACCTCTGCGGTCGTATAAAGCTGCGCCCTGCGGAGCACCTGGTATAATTTATTCACGTTTACCGATATATACAAATAAGAGCTAAACTGTTAAAAAAATCCCGCCATTTTTCTCTCTCGATTTCTATATATACCAACCTTTGTACAGTTGTCTGCCTTTGGTTCAATATCTTCCCTTGTACAACATTGTTCTAGAAAATGAGTTTCTGCCATACAACACGTTTTAGCTGGTACTATAGTCTCAAATCTCATTGGATAATAATCCCATAAAACATTGGTATTGATAGCAAAACCAGCCATGTCTACAGCAAACACTCGATGGTTTGACCACCACGCACTGAAGTTCGTCACCTACACATACAGAAAAAAAAAACGTAAAGTAAATAAAGCTAATGGTAACCGAATAACCACATCTATATTATTAACGGGAAGCTAAATTCAAAAAATTATGATAAAAGGGATGATTTTTTTATTTCCTATCGTTAATTATCCATTTTTAGATGGTGACGTTCCCTTGTCACCATCTTATGGTGTTTATATATCTCAACTTGTACGATTCGCTCGTGTATGTAACAACGTATTGGATTTTAGCGTGAGAAATTTATGTATTACTGAAAAATTATTCCACTAGGGTTTTCGATATCACAAACTAGTCAAAACATTTACTTAATTTTATCATCGGTATAAGGAAATCATTCGTAAATATAACTCAACATGCAGACATCTTATACGTGCAGGTATTTCACATCCAATCTTTTATGGTAATATTCTTTACAAAGCACAAAAATGTCAGTATTCATCTCAAAAGTCTTTAAAATGTAACGATAAAATTAACATATTATTTATCATTTAATCCCGGGTTGAGAATGTTTATGAATAATTCTTCTTTCTTCCTCCGGAGAAAATCATTTTGACGATTGACCATATACAATGGAAATATTTTAAATCGTCCATTAGAACAACGATGGAAATGGTTGTTAGCCCTGATGAGTGTTAAATCTTCATGGTTAGTTTGCTGTCTGTAAAGTCATTCTAGTCCGCAGTTCATTTTTTGTCTCTCCAACATAGAATTCCTCACATTTTGAAAATATGAGAAAAAATATGACGTTTGTACATTTACAAAACACATTTTGTTAAATTGTAAAATGCTTTCCATTCTTGAAATAAATTGAACTTTCTTCTATTAAATCTGGACAAGCCATACAACGTTTATCGGTACATTTTTTACAATAGGTATAGTTTCGTTAAAGGAAGGACGTATATTATATGTTAGTTATACGTCCTTGCTTAAAGTCAAATTTTGAAGATATTAAATATCGTTTCAGACTTTTCGACTGTACTTTGAGTAAAAATTTAAATACATTTGTGTATAAGTGTCTTTAGAGAAGATATCTGTGACAATTTCATTGTTTTCCGTTATAGTTACTAAAATATCCGGCAAAACGGCATTTTCCTGACATTTCTGTTAATAGTGAAACAAATATGTTGATTGAAAGAGTTTAAATCAGAATGAAAATCTGAGACAGATATATATATCCGAATTCCAAATTATAAAACAATCGTCAAGAAATCGTTTCCAGTTTTGACGTATGTAAATGGCAAATTCATTTCCGTATTTATGACTCATTTTTTTGTATAATAATTGTTCCAAGTATCTAAGTACCAAAATGGCATATGAATGTGCTTGGGGATATTAAGTGTACGTCCAGTGGCATATATATAACATGCATGTCGGAACAGGAAATTTGGCATACAATACAGAACCATGTTCACATTATTATACATTATACCCAACAATTGTGATGATGACGAATTCCTTCCTTAAAGTTTGTTCGAGAACAATCTTATTGAAATATAAATCTGTGATTTTACTATGTCCATAACTTCGATGAACCAAAGCAAGTTAAATATCGTCCTGTGTGTACATTTTTGTTAAATCAATATTTTTTGTATGTTTCAAACTGTCCTTCACTTTTGACAACGAGTAATTACATTTTCCAAAATTTACCCTTGGAAAAAATGTGTAAACAGATTTTTATTTTATCAAATCTTTTTTTTTTATTTAGATTTTTATCAATAATATTCTTTACACCAGAAATGTTATTTATAAACAAGCGTATGAGTTTTAGTAATGACTAGTATATCACTATCGGACACGCAAGACAGAGATGTATATTATGGTAAACGGAAAAAAAGTCACGGGAAAAAAGTCACAAAATACCTAGGAAAAAAGTCGCAGGAAAAAAGTCACAAGAAAATAAGTCACAGGAAAAAAAAGTCACAATTTAATTTTATGTTTGGGTAAATCTGAATACACTTGAATAGGATCAATTATCTTTAAGTGGTAAATTCAAATGCCTTTTTAACAAGCAGGGAAAGCTTATTGTTTCGTTTTATTCATGAATGAGCCCAGCTTGTATTTCATTGCCATAGCTTCCAAAAGAGGAAGTGAAAGGTCTTCAAAAAGTGAAATGTGCCACAAGAAGCCACTAATTAATAACAAGTCCCTATCAATAACGGTTGTAAATACTAAACTATTATTAATGGCAATGAGTTGTTTGTTTAACACTAAATTGAAGTATTTTTATCTTCAAAAATCAAAATAACATGTGATCAAGCCATATACTGAATTTCTAACTTTGACTGAAATTAAAGGGAATTGTTGCTGTTTTAAAAATACAACTCGCATCTCCTTCTTACGGGATAAAATACACCTAATCGCTATTTATTCCATTCCGGATAAGTTCTAAGATTACACAACTTTTTCATCCAGTTGAAGTTATCTGGGACCCTGTTTAAACAATGCACCATGCATGATACTTTTTAATGAGACCTGTTTAAACTACCGTAAATACTTCAAATAAAATATTTTTTTACTTTAATTTTAATTTCGAAAAAAGTGGATCATACTTTATCAAAGTTTCTTGATGATCACTTTTTCTCCCTCAGCTCACTACTGATGACCTCCATTTTTCGCGGCCGGTGACCCAAAACAGGAAGTTGTATAAATGACTGTTTTTCCCGGAATGGACTAAATAGCGATAAGGTGTATACAAAAAATAATTACAGCAAAACATGTATCTGAAATACACCAGCATGTACAGGTTTCATTTAAATGCTTCGCCGCGATATAGCCTTTTTGTGCTAATGCGGCGTAAAGCAACCAACAATCAATCATTTAAATGCTTATTGATTTATATCTAAATTTCCAAAGGTCCGAATTTATTTAAATAAGTTTATTACATAAAAGAATTATGAACAAATTAGATTTTCGAAAACAATTTTCACGGAACACTTATTTATGATCATTTATGACTTTGAACTTTGACTTTTTAACCAATTCCTTCATAAACAGTTTTAAAACGACAGAACATGGTTATTCAAAAATTAATAACATGTTCCGTATCAAGTTAGTTAGTCGGATAAAACAACCGTATGATATCATTGACAAGATATCGATACACAATTACGACTACATTAGGTTACTGTCGTTTTGGTCCTTTGTGGTTTATAGGCATATCGTGGTTTCTAATCGGAGGAGATGTCAAAATGGCGGCACGCAGATAATTGATACTCTAAATTTAAAATCGATGGTGATCTCTTAACTAGCAGAATAAAACTTTAATATCTATGAATTTGAGCATTTTTATACAGAATGGACATAATATCAATTTTTTATTTTTTTGCGGAGTTTCCCTGCACAATGTCTATAAAATGGCTTAAATCCTGTGTAACGCTGTTGGGTCCGCCCACAATAGGTCCAAATTTTGAATCATTTGGTCTTAAAAGTTCGATCATATGTATTCACTGTTTTGTTCTGATACCGCATTTGAAATTTCCTCACTTTTGTGAATTTTTGGTAAACCATAGAAATAGCTTTCTGAAAATTTAGAATTTTATATATATTTATGGCGCCATGACTTTCTTTCAATATATACGCTAACATATATAACTGTAAACCAAGTAATTTCCTCGTAACGCGAACATAAATCGACGCGAATTTGTAAAACTTGGATTTTTCCTTATTAAACTACATACAAAAAATTTGATATTAGCTAAATTAAGATTTGCGCGAAGTGGTCTAGTAAGGGCTAAACGCGAAATAAAGTATTCGCGGAAATAAGTTGGTTTACAGTATATGAGCGTCTGTATTTGGTGATTGGGGGTTTTCAGTTGTGTTTTTCTTGAATTTCTCTATATATATATATAGGCCATGTTTCTTTTTTTTATTGGCCAAGTATTCTCCATTCTTTGTTTTAGCACCTAATTATTTTGTAATCTTTATTTTTTCACCCTTTCCCCCCTCCCCCTCGCCCATCATTCCCTATTTTAAATGTAAAAACTATTTAGACCCTCATGTATAAGAAAAATTGAAAGCGTTCGTGCAACCAAGTGCTGGACGTTGGTAATTTGTGATTATTCAGCGAATTGATAGGACATTAGCTGGGTGAAATCGGACGTTTTATTTTCATGGTTTAATCAAAGTTTAACTATCTCAACGAAAAGAAATCAACCAATGCCCATTTCAGTGATAAAAAAATATCCATTTCTTACCTAAATGTATTTATAATATAAGACAATGATAAATGATATATTTTATTATCAAAACAGCACAATTAATTAAATGCAGCGCTATAAATCTAAAAAGCTTGCACATATAACCCACGACCTCATTTTAAACCATGTTATTTCATATCGGTTAAGAATAAGATTTTCTTATTGGATAAAAAGGGGTCACATGACATTCATTAATCTTCAGTAATAAATTCCATCGGTCATTAACAGAACAAAACGGACCAGAAAACCGGTCGTTAATGAACTTTTACGTGATATGGACCGGTGGGGCGTGGTTTACGTCTGATAATGACCGTTGGGGCGTGGTTCCCGTTTGATAATGACTGTTGGGGCGTGGTTTCTCTGTTAATGACCGGTGGGGCGTGGTTTCTCTGTTTAGAAAGATGTACCTATTATAAAACATGGTCCTGTTTTTAATATTACATTTAAGTTGTTGAATTTTTTATTATATTTTTTCGTTAATTGTAAAATTAAAGAGAACTTAATTAAGAATTTATATACTGAAAAGTTGCACTAAAATGAATGGCAGTATTACTACGACTGGTCTTCACTCTTTGCTATAGAAATCGTACAACTACTCGAGTTCGCTTTAGGCGTTTTGAATTTATGAGAATTTTCCAAAACATGGTTTCTCAATGAAATAAACATAATAGTTCATGAAAAACTGGTCATTATCGTGATACATGGACTGCCCGTAGGACAGTGGTATTGACTGCGACAGCGATAATGACCTCGCCTTCGGCTCAGTCATTATCACTATGACGTTACGCACGTTATTGCGTCAATACTGTGTATTCAACAAGTCCACACTAATAAACAGCTTTTCTATAAAATCATAACAGTTAAGATATATAAAACTTATATCCATAGACTAGACAGGTAAATACTATTTCGAAAAAAAGTGCAAATTGTTTTATCATACTTTACTATAGTCTAAAATAAGGACAACATATTGACAAAACGTCAAAAATATGCGTGTCAGACGTAACAGACTATACGCATAATAACTTTAGCAGGGGTGTTTGTGTTCTTCAAAACAGTGTTATATCCACGAAAATTCAAATGAATGATATGCTTTATATATAAAGTATTACAATATTACTGAATATGCGTTCCTGTAACGATCAACGCTATTTTTTGGTAAAAACAAAAAGTGGTCATTATGGTCAGATTTTGGAAAATGTTAAGTTATCAAAATTTAAAGGTTTTAAAATATAAGATTATATGATATTTCGTTTGTGAAAATTATGGTAACAAATGTACATACACAGACCATATCATAATCGAATTTTTGCAGCACTCACACTTCATATAAAAATGCAACGGCATCTGGCAAATGTCTTGCAAGATGTCCAATGTCGGATTTTGCCGCTTTTTACAAATAAATTGGCATTTGCGACGCTATTCATTGAAAAATTAGATTAGTTGCATGCTACATAGTGCTTTTCCGTAATTATGCTTTAACTTTGCAAAACAGCTACATAGTTTTTAATAATTTGCGTAGTCAAAACGACTGCGTTTTCAGAGAAATGAAATGTCTTGCAAGTTTGTCCACTGGACGATTTTCATACGTTTCCAACGTTAATTGTCTATTCGGGGTACGCTATTTATGGTGGATCGCCGTCTGTATATTTCCTGAGACAGAATTTTCTTGATGGTCAGATACTATCAATAGGACCACAAAGTATCCGATGACTGGGGTTGTTCGTTTAGATGAGGTTCTTAAGTTGTGAAAAAGTTAGTATCACGAGAGGATAAAAAAATCCTCTTTTTCAAATTTTCAAATTTGGGAAGCGTAAAACTTCGATTTTTTTTAAAATTTCTCTGCAATAAGATTTATATGTATAGAACTTGAAAGTAAAAATGAAATTGGGCCTAAAGCGGGCCATTGGCTATATACACCTCTCCACATCATACAAAGCTTGTAAATAATGTATATGAGATGAATTATAAATAACCTTTTATTTCTGACAATCGTTTCATTTTTTAATCTAATTGTACCGTTATTAGTAAATTGAATTTTATAAGCAAGACCCGTTTAACTTGTAATTCCCGACAAACTTTTTATAGTAAAGAAAAATATATATCTTCCTCCTTTTCGGATCTAAATGGGGAAACATTGCACATTATTAAGTTTTATGTCAATTGGTCTCTGGTAGAGAGTTGTCTCATTGGCACTCATCATACCGTATATATCTTCTCATTTCATATAGATTTATGCATTACCCAAATACGATATATTTTGTTGTTTGTTGCTTACGTTACTTTCAGTGGGAAATATTTCATGCATATTCAGTACAACTAATCATTAAGAAGTATCCATATTGATATGCAAAACAAAAATTACAAGCAAAATAAAAAAAACTTATCCCAAATAATCATTAATCGCCGTAAAACGTAAGAAATTGACGTTACCATTTGAGACGCAATATCGTGCTTAACGTCTATCTTAGTCAATACCACTGTCCTGTGGGCAGTCTATATATCACGATAATGACCAGTATTTCAAGAACTATTATATAAATAAACGTCTATGAACTCAACTAATACACGTGTTCTGGCCAGCACTTATATCACATGCATGAGCAGTCTCTTCGTATATTACTCTGGAATATTGGTCATTAAACGCAAAAAGTATTCGTTTATTCCATACGTAATTGGAGACAGGACATTTTGTTTTAGCCCTCCCATTTTATCTAAGGTCCGTATTTTTTTTTTAAGTTTCTATCATTTTCGTGTTTTCCTGTGACATTTTAACATATTTATACTATACTAATAACATGTATTTACTATCTACTATTAGTAAGAAGTCCTTGATCACTATCCATAGTGGTACTGAATGATAATAACTCTATATTTTGTCTGGATTTATTTTACCTTTTATCAATTTATGATCTATTTAAACTTTGATGATCAGATAACAGTTCATCAAGCGTGACCCCTTTCCTTCGTAAGTTTTTTTTTAATTTTGATTTCAAACCCTTAACAAAACCAACACAAGTTTCGCTTCTTGAACAAGAACTAAGTATTTAACACCCCCTCCCATTTTACATGTGAATCAATGAATGCAATATAGGTAAAATGTTAACTCGAGTTTTTCGATTACATGTACTGCCTCCATTTGCTGAAACTATGATTATAATTATTTTAGTATTACCTTTCCATCTTTGACGATAGGTTTCTCCAACCTCATTGCCCCAGAGAATCCAACGGGCCACATGGAAAGTTTTTTAGTGTACCTCATCTGTAAATGAATAAAATATCGTTTTCATTCATAAAGATTCATGAAATATTTGCCGCTGGATGTAGAGCAAAAATTAATTTATCAACTATTCATTTGTTCCTGTTACAAAATTAAAATTTTACATTGAGGAATTCAGTAAACTATTAAATATTTTTATCTAATTTTATTTATTGAATTTTAATTTAAATGGCCACTTAAACTAAAACTCAAGTACACCATGGGTTAACACAGTGTAGTCGCAGTCGGAGTTAGATGAAAGCGAAAAGACAGACGGATCCATATCTGTAACTAAGCACATTAGTTTACTTATAGTATAAATTAATTCTACTTGCAAGATTGATATTTTTAACGGAACATTAGCGCCTGACGTTTTTGCAACTCCAGATCATTTACATAATAACAAACCTCTTCAAACAAACGTAGATCGTAAGTATTATCATCATCTGCAAAATAGACAACTGCGGGTTCTCCAAAACGATGATTCTTATTTATCCATTCGAGTGCTGAATTTTTCTGGTCATTTCCCTTTGAAGCATTCGATGTCTCTCTGGTGGCTTGTGCTATATACGTAAAGGATATATTAGAAGTATGTAAAAGATCGTGAACGTTGTGGTTGGTAAAAGTCCAATCCTCCACCACGATCCAATGTAGGCGTCTAACATTTCGTAGAGTGTTTGCAAATCGTGTTAAATCTGCCATTTGTGTTAGTCTATAGTACGTTGGCGTTACGGTGTAGATTAGGGGAATGACTTTAGGTTTTATACGGGATTTGGTGACTGCGGTCGGATGATTTGATGCCTCTGGTAGTTCTTTTAAACCTTTTAGTTGCCTTGAGATACTCTTTACGTAAATACGCTGTTTTACCCTCAGACCTGGATAAGGAAAAAGGAATATTATATAAAAATAATTTTAGTTGGTTCTGGGTTTACACATAAACTACTTTATGTGTAATAAAGAAAACTGATGATATAAAAATTAGCTGATGTGGTACAAATTCCAAAATGAGACAGATATCCACTAGAGTTAAAATGAATGTACTAGTAGTTAGCAATTATCGACCCCCGTACGCAATCAACAATGAGGAAATCTCATACCTTATTGTCAGCTATATAATTCGCTGTATAATAGTCACATCGTATTGGCCATTCACTCAACGAAATGTTTTAATGCACCAAACGAGTCAATGGTTCAATTCTCTAAAAGGGGGATGGATCTTCCGATGAAAATTTGTCGGAGATCCTATTTCACAAGTTTTTTCTGTGATATCTTATCTTTTTTTTTGAAAGGCTAATTAAATAAGTAACAATTATTATTTAAATAAATTCACTTGCAAGGGCTCGTTAGACTGTCGTACAAAGTGAGAGGTTTAGCGCTATAAAACCAGGTTTAATCCACCATTTTCTACATTTGAAAATGCCTGTACCAAGTCAGGAATATGACAGTTCTTGTCCATTCGTTTTTGATGTGTTTTGTCATTTGATTTTGCCAAGGTCACGGCCGACACTCGGCTAACCGAGAGTTTGGTCGGTTAATCTATATTGAGTATGCGGCTATATCGGCGGTTGGTCTGTTAATCGGGTTGGCTAAAGTCTGTTAATCAGGTGTTATCGAGAAAATCATTGAAAGTTCAGCATGTTTCACTGTATAACTTTTTAAATATATGTTTATCATAAAAAATATTCATGTCTAACAAAACAATTCAATGTACTGAATCCAGTGGTGTAATTATTATTTTTCTAGCTTCAATGTACGATCTATAAAATGAAAAGTCGGGTTACTCATCAATAAATTTATACACATTTTACACACACAAACTGTACACAAAATGACACGTTGGTTGAATTTACGTGCATGCAATATTTTAAACATCGAAAAAAGACAAGCATTATGTTTGTTATCCATACTGAAATCATTGTGTGAAAAATCTTCACGAAAATCTGTATTTTGGTGACATACATCAATCTTTAATTAAAACCTGGTCTGTTAATGGGTCGGATGTATATAACCCGGTCTGTTAATTGGTCTGTTAAGAGTTATGAATGGCAATAAAAGTATAATTTTATTGCTATATGGGGTGTTATCGGATCAAATGGGTAGGCTCAAGACGAGCGGCTAAAATATACGGAAACAACACATGAGCAATGAAACATAAAATATACGGAAACAACACATGAACCAGGGACGGATCCAGGGGGGGGGGGGGTTCCGGGGGTTGGAACCCCCTTTTTTTGCCGATCAATGCATTTGAATGGGAGCATATAGTTGGAACCCCCCTTTTTACTCTGGGTTGGGAACCCCCCATTTTTAAAATGGCTGGATCCGCCACTGTGAACAATGAACAATTTAAACAATGAAAATAGAAAATTGATAAAAACGGTTTCAAAAAGTGTAATATTAAAGTAATGTTAATTTCATCCAAGAATGGTCGCATATGTCATGTGGATTCTGTTTAATTGTCATGCATGACACCAACTTGCCATCTACATTGGTAACCAGTATATAAATCAGAGATAAACGTCGTAATGTAACTAAACATCAGTAAGTAAAATATATTGGGATGCTAAAATATAAAGAATAGAGAAAGAATAATGAGTAAGATAAATAAAAGGTAAAAGGAAAAAACGTCACGGAAGAAACGTGACATAACAATTCAAAGAATACAGAAATAAACAACACCCCCAATCCGAACCCTCGTGGTATACACGATAATCTGGATGGAGTAGCAGCATATAGAATAATAGATAAGGACAGTAGAGAGTGATGCATTGCTAAAAAAGAGAGAAAAAATAATAATTGTTTAAGAATACACACATAAAACACCCCTGGGTGTTGAAACAGTAACGGATTGCGATGTACTCATATTGGTGACAAATGCTAGAAGTTTACATGCGGACAACTGCCGTTCTCCTCTACACTTATGAAGAAAGGAACTAAACGGAATAAAATGTATTAAAACTTAAGATGACCAAATGTAGCTGCATTCGCTCCTTTCCATTTACTTCTTGAGAATGATTAACATTGCCTATATAAAATTTTAAAATCGTTTGTATGCACATTGAACGACAAATTTATGTGACGTATAAAATTTTCTGATGTCAGACACTCAAATCAATGAATGTGTTCGTAGATAGTAGATGTTTTTGTGTTCTGTTTTAAAATTGTTCCTTTTAAAATTGTTATACGATGATGACTGATGTACCCATATTTTGACTATCTTATTTATTGTGTCTGCTTATTTAACGCCATCAATGTAAATATAACGGAATTTTATGAGACTGTCATTAAAGTGAGAAGGTTAGCGCTATAAAACCAGGTTTAATCCACCATTTTCTACATTTGAAAATGCCTGTACCAAGTCAGGAATATGACAGTTCTTGTCCATTCGTTTTTTTATACGTTTTGTTATTTGATTTTGCCATGTGATTATGGACTTTCCGAATTGATTTTCCTCTAAGTTCAGTATTTTTGTGATTTTACTTTTTTTTGTAAACAACATATGATTAAGTAATAGAAATAAAGAACCAATTGGAGGATGCTTACGAATAAGGATTTTTCGTCCAGTGACAAATAACATGTGCAAATGAGAATGACAACACGTTATATGCACTGGACAGATGTACAGTTTATATTTATTTTACCGGTACCCTGTGTTGTATTAGAAAGACACTTTCAGTCGGATTTGAGAATGTGCTACTTTGAACAGACACAAAAATTGAGGCTGATTGAAAACATTAATAATAAATTCATGCATATTCCAGCGGCCAATTTATATCACGCTATATTGAAGTGATCGACACCCTTCAATAAAATGCAAAGAAAGTCAAAATAAAAATGCTCTTACTAGTAAATCACAACCGAAATGAATTGACAGACGGACATTTTTTACAAAACTTAATGAACAATTGCAATCAAGATATTTGAGGTTTGCGTTATAACGCAAATATAGGAAGAAAATTAAAAAAAAAAATGTGTGGCGCTAATTCGCTTCCGTAGGATACTGTTGCACCGTATTATCATTTTTTTTATTACTTAGGAACATCTCATTCTTAACTTTTTCTATGGGAAAATATAAAGGTAGCAAAAATAACTGTGGCTAAATAACTCTTAACTGACACAATTTCAATTGTCCAACCCATTAACAGACTTTATTCCCATAATTTTCACTAAAACGTGGTAATATTCACGTTATATTACAATTATGAAATATTCACCAATGCAAATTTATTTTTTAGACCCAAAGTACTATTTTGTGTCCTTTAAATGATATCTAAAATTGTTTGTTTCGACTTTTATTAAAAAGTTCCTATGCGTATAAGCATAAATACTACATACTTGCGCGACGCCTTTTTATTTTACTGAAAACTGCGTAGACTATGAAATGTTTTTACAAGTGGAAAATGTTCTATGATAGATATCATTTTGTCAGACACTTTTCTTTTTTTGATTTGGTTCTTATAATATGCCAAAAATCTGTATATTTGATACAGTTTAACATTAAATTGTACGTTTTACTCTTAACAGACGTATAACCAACCCGATTAACAGACCAATCTCCCATATAGCCGCATACTCAATATAGATTAACCGACCAATCTCTCGGTTAGCCGAGTGTCGGCCGTGAAGGTAGGATTTAAATCTTGTAAAAATGACGTAGGCTTATCTTTCTATCCTACTTTCATTTCGGTCAAATCACTACTATAATGGTTTACTTTTATAAATTGTAATTTGGATGGAGAGTTGACTCATTGACACTCATACCACATCTTCCTATATTTTTTCACTATAACAATATTTTTTTTCTTTGAAAGCCTTCTTACAAAAAATAAAATCACAAAAATACTGAAATCCGAGGAAAATTCAAAACGGAAAGTCCCTAACCAAATGATAAAACACATCAAACAAATTGGCGACATTTGTCATATTCCTGACTTATTACAGGCATTTTCAAACTGTAAAAAAGTGATGGATTGAACCTGGTTTAAAGAGCTGAACCTCTAACTTGTATGACATTCTTATCAAATTCCATTATATTGATAACGATGCGTGAACAAAACAGACACAATAGGCAAAAATTTCAAAAATAGGTGTATAACAGCAACACGAAACCCGCTAAAAACTGGGGTGGTGTTCTCGAAGCTATCTTAGGATTAGGACGTGTCCTAAGACCAACTTATGACTGACAAGTCTTTGTCCTAAACCGTGTTCTCGAAGCTCTCTTAACTTATGATATATCGCACTTTTCGTCCTAACTTTAGGATACCTAATTAGGTGTCTTAAGATCATCCTATCTTCATCCTAACTTAATAAAGTTTGAAATTCCTTTTTTGCTCATTTTTTACGTGTAAATAAACATGTAATGAAACGCACTATCGGTTATTAACTCGTATATAAAGAAATTGTGCATGATTTTAAACTTTGAACTTCGTGTTTCACGATACGATATCACTACAAATTTAATTCCCATTTCATAACAAATTATTTTCCAGTTTAAATTTACAATCCTTTTTTTATATAATTTTATAATTACATTTGAAATCATGCATATTAATTCTATACATATAAATTATTAAATTCATAAACAGTTTTAATAATTTGTTTCGTCATTATTAAATGTTTTATAACAAAGTTACTTAAACGATTTAAAATTTCGTACTTAGGATATGTTTAGGACATCCTAACATAAGATGCGTCTGAGATAGCTTCGAGACACAACTTAAGAGTGTCCTAAGTTGATTCTAACATAAAGGCAACAGTAGTATACCGCTGTTCAAAACTCGTAAATCAAAGGACAAAAAACAAAATTGGGGTAACAAACTAAAACTGAGGGAAACGCATTAAATATAAGAGAACAACGACACAACATTTAAATGTAACATACACAGAAACGGACTAAGCAATAGACAAAATCCGATGAGAATAACAAATATAACATCAAAACCAAATACATGAATTTGGGATAGAAAGAAACCGTGACACGTCTTATAGTAATGTGAATTCACAATTATAAGAGAAAACAAACGACACAACGGAAACACAACGTTAAAATGTTACACACACAGAAACGAACTATAATATAACAATGGCCATTTTCCTGACTTGGTACAGGACATTTTTAAAGATAAAAATGGTGGGTTGAACCTGGTTTGTGGCATGCCAAACCTCGCACTTTAATGGCAATGTTAAGAATATTATTGAAATGACAACATAATATTACAATACAAATAAATAGGAGAACGTATTAGACAAAGAAACACATGATTAATAGATAACAAAAGGCATCAGGTTTAAAATTCAATACGCCAAAAAACGCGCCTCGTCCACACAAGACTCAACAGTGACGCCCAGATATAAAAGATTGAAAGTGAAAAAAGTATAAAGTTGTACAGCACTTCAAGTCCATCCTAAAATTAGTCTTATCTATGACGTAGGACGAATCTTACGATACTTTCGAGAACTCCACCCCTGGGGATGATTTCAGATGATCCGGAAGGGTAAGCAGATCCTGCTCCACGTGTGGGTCCCATCGTGTGGCTCATTATGTTACAAAGCCTGTAAATAGTCTAAATCGTTATGTCACATTCGTGAAAAAGGAATGGGACTGTAGTTACGACCTAATGAACATATCCGATATCATCTGTATAACGGATATTCCATATTGGTCAACCAACTCATGATGGCTTCCGTAAAATTTAAGAAGTGGTGATTTAAACTTCATCATTTGGAACTCTTGGTTTAAAATTGAAAAAAGGTCACAAATTTCTCCTTGCTTTATATTTAACACTTCTCTCAACAAGCCAAAATTGTAATGATTTACAATAAAGAGAAACTACCATTCTCCACACACATGGCCAAGAAAACACTGATATATAATTTCTTATTCAGATGAATTAATAATTAGAATAAAAATGTTCTAAGGTTCACGTATTAACTTTTTTAAGCAACTTTTTCTATTATTAACAAGTGAATGTACAACTAAGAGTAGTCGGGACCACTCTTACAAAAAATAGCTAGTGCAGCTATTGCGAATTGTTCTTGGTACATCCCTAAGTTGCTAAGTTTGTTTTTAGGAACACTTAGTAACTGACCAAAATTTAAGAATGATTTTGTGTTACCGGAATTAGTAAGATCGCTTTAAGGTAGGCGTAAGAATCGTTCTTAAATCATGCACTTTTTCAAAACATTAAGGGCTGTCAATCATTCTAAAATAGGTCTGAGGTTGGGTCTTGTTACATTCTTAAATCTTAAGACGCCCTTTCGACATTCGTAAGACATAAGAATGCTTCTTGTTACCGGCCCCAGGCACGTGGCGTTGCTAACGAAATTGACATGAAATTGACAACTTCGTCATTCAAATCACAGGCACTTGTCTCAGAATTTTTTTTTCCTATATACCTTAATATAACACAAGGTACTTAACTAAATTTTTTGAAAAATGACCCCCAGTCCCGAATTCCCGTTATTTTTCTATTTCTCGGTTGTCAAACCTATTTAAACTTAATATGCCGTAAATCTAAATTGATTTATCTACACAATGGTATATGACACGACTATCATTGTTGTCGGGATCATTAGTAGCAGGTCTCAGAAGTCGGTCAACGGGACTTTTTTTGCATTCGTCTGAAACTTTGGCAACACCCAGTCCGCATGTAATTTTATACTGGTTTCTCATTGGTCAATCGTCTGGCTAAAAATAAATGTGGGAAATTTTGGTCAATTTATAACTCTACATTAGTGTCGTTGTGTACACGTGTGTTTCATAACAAAATGAATGTCAAACAGCTTATAGCATTGAATGAGGTAAAAAATGGTCATAACCTTTTGCTTCTGGGGCAAAAAAGTGGAACGGGGAAGAGCCATTTGGTCTGTACTATAGAACAAGAACTAAAAAAGGGGGGGAAACGGTAGCAGTCACAGGAACAACGGGAGTGCATGGCTTCCTTGAATATAGGTGGGATTACTGTCCATTCCTGCTCCGGTATAGCAGATGGTCATTTTTCAAATGACGAACTATTACAAAAATTGACTATTGATGAATATTTTCGAAAATACAAGGGGTTCTGCAAGTTTAGGATTTTAAAAATGTCAATTTACCAGTGAGACAAGTGCCTGTGATTCAAATGTAGGTAAAATAGCGATAAATAGATTATCATTGGTCATCTCAACTCGATTGCCTTTCTCGCTTTCGCCGTCCCGGCTCAAGCGAGAAAATCAATCTCGTTGAGATGATCAACGATAATCTATAAGTATGCAATAAAGCGGCTTTTGCTGCTTTACATTATTTAATGCTAAAGTCAAACTAAAAGTGCAGTATGATACAGACCATGGCTATCAATCTCGTATCAGTCATGGGCGACCTTACCACCTCTCAGCCACTGGTCACTCTCAGGTATATATTATTGCAATGTAGCTTTCAGTATTAAGAGAAATAATGTACAGCATCAACAGCCGCTTCATAACAGGTACATTATTCTTTTGGTTAGAGGCTTCCCGACCGAAGATTTTTAGTTGAAAATTGATAAAATCTTTTTAAATTGTCGGACCGCATCAAGCTTTTTGTTTAGAGGATTCCCGCCCGATTATTTTTGATTGGCTACTCCTAGTAATAATCTTTCGGCCTTGCTTTTTGGTTTAGAGGATTCCCTACCGATTTCAAAAAAGCGGATTTTGTGTTGAAATAATCTTTCGGCCTAGTGTAAAAAAGCGGGTTTTGTGTAATAGTAATCTGTCGGCTTTGTGAAAAAAAAATTCGTAAGGGTTCCACGGAACCCGGTGTCTCGCCTACTTTTTCTGTTAATCGCAGACTCAACAAAAATGAGGAAAAACATCAATAAAAATTTCCCTCACGATACTGTCTTTTGATTGAAAGAAGCTTCCAAGTTTGGTAAAAAAATCCAGGATAGTTTATGAATCTAATAAATGTTTTATAAACTTTAACTGCAGACTGTATGTAATGTTAACTGGAAGAAAAACTAAGTCCATTTATAAGTAAAATACGGAAAAAGTGATTTTTTTTTACAAAATTTACTTCTGAATAATATCTTATGATCAGAAATAAGCTTTTGTCTAAGTTTGGTAGAAATCCAGGATAGTTTAAGAACATTATAAAAATTTAAAAAACTTAAACCACAGAGTGAATGTTTTGTTTCTGGCAAAAAAACTAAGTCCATTTATAAGTAAAATACGGAAAAGTGGAAATTTATTTTCACAACATTTTCTTCTTGATACTATCTTATGATCATAAACAAGCTTCTGTCCTAGTTTGGTACATATCAAGGATAGTTTATGAAAGTTATTAAAATTTTAAAAACTTTAACCACAGAGTGAATGTAATGTTTCCTCGCAGAAAAACTAAGTCCATTTATAAGTAAAATACGGAAAAAATGGAATTTTATTTTTACAAAATTTACTTCTGGATACTTTCTTATGATCATAAACAAGCTTCTGTCCAAGTTTGGTAGAAGTTCAGTATAGTTTAAGAAAGTTATTAAAATTTCAAAAACTTTAACCACAGAGCGATATTTGTGGACGCCGCCGACGACGACGGAATGTAGGATCGCTTAGTCTCGCTTTTTCGACTAAAGTCGAAGGCTCGACAAAAACCCAATCTGCGGCCGCCGCAAAAAGAATTGGGAAATATGAATCTGCGGGTTGGAATAACAATAATTTGCGGGCGGGAATGATAATAATCTGCGGGCGGGATTGATAAAAATCTTCGGGAGTGATGATTTGAAGTGCGAGGAATAATTATTTTTAATGCATTTCTAATGGGAAAAAAATAAAAATAATCGGGGGTTCACTGCGGCTTTCCATACATTTGTTCAATACTAATAATTTACTTACCATTACAATTTCAAAAAAACTGTTCATATGAATTTTTTAATAACTAATGCAAAATAATAACTAATGCAAAATACAATCTAATGAAACTATAGATTTCTGATTTCGTTATACTACATATGAGCTATATTATAATTAGATCATGTGTGTAAAATAAGCTTCCCTATAATATGCATATTTATACCTATTCCTTTTTGAGAGTCCATATATAACAATACTATCAGTACTGTAGATAAAATCAGTATGCAAAGCACGTTAAATTTAGTACCATCCTTTACACACAATCTTCCCATTTCGTTCTTTAAATGTGTTTCTATCTTCATGTTTTTTTTGCCAAAGTGTATATCCAATAAATCCCGATAATATCTCAGACTACAGAAAATTTCAATTTCGGCGTTTAAAATGTTTATTCTTCTTCTACTATGTTTAAATGGTTAAATAACAAAGGGTCTGAATGGGAGGTCTTTCATTTTTGTATTCTTTTATTTGTTTGGCTATTTTTCTCTTCGTTATATTGTCTGCTTATTATTCTTTATATTTTGGCTCCCTATTTTCTCAACATATGAATTTAATTTAAAGGTCTATTTTTCTCTCTTCTTAATATTTTTTGTCCATTATTCTCTATCAAAGTCCGTAAATCCCTATCCACACCCTCATTACACGGTTTAATTGATTTTTGTACCTAAGTAAGCATGTTATTTAAATAAAAATCAACCTTAGCTACCATTGACGCAACGACGCACTTGCGTGCACAAACGAAATGGACCCAAAAAAAATCATAATTAAAAAATAAAAAGAGTACGATTAACTTTCACTATAATAAATACATAGGTGTTTCAATTTGTCAGAAAGGTTTCCGTGTTTTCTATCAGTTCAGTTTTGTTGTGCGTACTCGGTATATATATACTATTTTAGACGTCTTGTGAATTCGGAAGAATGTTTTCTTCCCCAGATACTTCTTCCAAACAATCTGAAAAGTTTGAATAGGGACCATCAAATTTGCATATTTCGCACCTACGATCCGATCTTCAACCAGAAGATCAGTTTCTTCTCGAAATTAAAAGGTGGGTTGCGAGATGGGATATTTATCCATCTAAGAAACCAGACTGGCATATTAACTCTGTGCAACATTGGAGATGACGCCGAAAGAACTTTACCCAAATATATTCTATATTCTGCAAATACTTTTCACCCTGCCCCCTCAACCGCTACTGCTGAACGCTCTTTTAGCGCTCTAAACGCGAAAAAAACGTATCTGGTATCGACAAGACTTTCTTTACTTGCACTGCTGCACGTTCATTCTGATTTTGACATTGACACTAAAGAAGTTTCATCAATGCTAGGCAAAGGACAATTTTACTCGCCTAAATGACCTCGGTTGTTAACTTCAATCGTACATACGGTCTTACATGTATACGAACGTCACATTCATATATCACAAAATTATTGAATTGCTTTGTTTTCGTATGTTAACATATATGTCATGAGATGATCCAGTTCTCTAGGCCTTTCTTTCTCTGAAGCATAATAAATTGTCGAGCATTGCAAAGTTTTTAGATTTTTTAGTCAGTTTAAGGTCTTTGATTTGATATATAGCTTAACACTCAACTTTGCATACTTCACTTCAAAATTAACCATCTTTTCGAAAAGAGATTCTTTTTCTGCAAAAAAGGGTCTAAATTTTTTTTCGCCTCGCTACGCTCGGCAACTACTGAGTGCAGATCAATATAAGTTTAGCTACGTCCTATTCATTGTTTGATCATAACTTCGTATCTTATCGTCCTGTAAAATAATAAAATAATAAATATACACGTTATTAAAATAAATTATCGTTGATCATCTCAACGAGATTGATTTTCTCGCTTGAGCTTGTACGGCGAAAGTGAGAAAAGCAATCGAGTTGAGATAACCAATGATAATCTGTTAATCGCTATTTTACCTATGAAGACGTTGTTAATTTCCTTGACAACGGCACGTGTTCCCCTTAGTTTCTAGCGATAATTTTCATTTCACTCGACTCCGTTTTCATCACTCGACTCCGCTGAGAAAGGAAATTATCAGTCAGCAAGATCAAAAGAAAATTTCGTAAAAATAGCGATAATATTAAATATTTAAAACAACTTCTATTTCAGTGCTAATATTATAAACCGACTTATATTTGATGTATAAAAGTCAGTGGTGGATCCAGAAATATTCATATGGGGAGGGGGGCACTGAATGCCTTAGAGGGGGCTGTTAGCGTTCCAGTCATGTCCTCGGTTGAGGAGAGTAATAAGCAGTCGAATTGACTAGTATTGTTAGTTTCGTACCAAAGGTCGGGAGTTCTCCGACACTTCGGCTTCCTTTACCACTAAAAGCTGACAACCATGAAAGTGGTGTTAAACACAAACCAAATCAATCAATTCAACCATATATAAAAATAACCACTGGAACATAGAAATGAGGTCAAGGTCAGATGACACCTGCCAGTTAGACATGTACACATTACAATATTTCCATACACCAAATATAGTAGACTTATTGCATACAGTATTAGAAAAACAGACCAAACACAAAAACTTAAATATAACAACTGAACCATATAAATGAGGTCAAGGTTTAGATGACACCTTCCAGTTTGACATGCACACCTTACAAGCATTCTATAAACTAAATATATTAGACCTATTGCTTATAGTATCTGAGAAAGGGATTTGACAACGAAATCTTAACCTTGCTCACTGATCCATGAAATGAGGTCGAGGTCATGTGAAAACTGTATGACGGACATGAGGACCTCGCAAGGTACCCACATACCAAACATAGTTATCCTACTACTCATATTAAGAGAGAAATTAAGGATACTTAAAATTTTAACTTTTTTTCATGTAATCACTGAACCATTAAAATGAGATCAAGGACAATGGGCATATGACAGAAAGACACTTCGTTACATGTATAAGGCATCTATACAAAATTAAAAAAAAACAGGTTTTCTTTATTCTGAAATATGAAGCTTTTAGCTAACGCTGCCACCGGATCACTCACCCTATATCGAGTTTTCTGCGACAGAAACGATGACCCAAGGATTTTTAAAAGATTTTTTAAAATGGCTTATTTAACTATACATATTATAAAATAATGAAAAGAAAATCAAGGGTTAGCAGACTAGATTCGGATTGGCACTACAGTGGTAAAATAGGAGGATTTGAGTATCTGACTAAAATTGATAAAGAAAAGTAGCGAACATTCTTTAAAACTACTCTAATTTTCGATATTGACGAATTGAAAACAACAAATACAAATAGTAAAGCCTCGGTCACACCTTACCGGAAAGCACGAACGGACGCCTAACGGATGAAAATAAAAGTTGTCCGTTGACAAAATTGTTATCCGTTGGGAGTCCGTTGATGTACTGATCGAATAAAACGGACGTGTAACGGATGCATAACGGACTCACACCGGATATGTAACGTACGAGAAACGGATACGTACCGGACAGAACGGATGTCGAACGTACATCCAACGGACGAGTACCGCATAAAACGGACACATAACGGATGCGTACCGGATATAACGGACGAACAAGATATACGGAAAAATCAAAGGCGACAATAATAATACATGTAAATCGCATAAATATTCAAAATGTTTCTGTGTAACTGGTTTTGGTTTGTTCTTCAAAATTCCGCCAAAGGGCAGTGTCTGGCCTGAATAAAAACTGCTTGATTGTGTTGACGTGCCTATACTCAAAGATCGATTATTAAGAAATCTGACATACTAATATTTGGTATTTCTGACGCGAAATTTTCAATTGGCATTTATCCGTTTCAGATCCGTTCATCATCCGTTTTATCCGTTATACGTCCGGTAGAAGTCCGTTTCTCATCCGTTCAACATCCGTTTTATCAGTTAAACGTCCGGTAGAAGTCCGTTGGTGAATTTATCTTCGACACGTAACGGATACAAAACGGAAACGAAACGGACGAGTACCGTACAAAACGGACGCCTAACGGACGTTCAACGGACATTTTATCCGTTGGACGTCCGTTCAAAGTTTTGAACATGCTCAAAATTTTCCACCGGACAGAACGGACGTCGACGGATAAAACGTACGCTTAACGGACATTCAACGGATATGGACGGACGTATAACGGATAAGAACGGACGTTTAACGGACATGAACGGATTGAAAAAAAATTATCCGTTAGGCGTCCGTTCGAGCTATCCGGTAAGGTGTGACCGAGGCTAAAACAATGTATTCTTAATTCTATTGTCCCACCATGTAACACAAAACCCGACAATGTACGTTGATTTATTCCTTATTTATATTTCAGATAATTTCCGTTTATTATCTAAACATGTTATGAATCAAAAACATTCCGCCTAAAGGAGGATTACAGTTCTTAATGATTTTAAATTAAATCATAGTAGACCTATTATACTTACCATTCAATTCATTTGAAAAGATTACCACTAGGCTGCTTGCTCACCTTATTTAAAGGTACAAAGGTACACATCATGCAGTACATCATATCAAGGCGCTACATGTCTACACATAACGATGTTAGCTTAAACAGTTATGTTCAGTAGTTCTGTCAACGTATATTTGTTCCGCCTAACAGAAGTTTCAATGGAAACTTTGTTATAAACATTGTCATAATATTATATATTCCCGTTGGAACAAATATTATATACCATTTATTCTGTTAGGAACATATACTGTAATATTCGTTCCTGTGGAAATAATATTCGGTAATATTTTTTTCCTTTTGGAACTAATATTATGAAGGAACTTCTATTCCGTGACAGTTCAAACTATGGATATGTGTAGCTTCTAAACAACATGCATAGCACGGAACAAATATTATAGAAAGGTTATAACCTAGTTCGAGATTACTCTGACGTCCAACGGCTGTTTTGCCAGACAAGCTGGGCCGAGGGTAATCTCGGACTAGTTATAACCAAGCCATAATTTTCATTTCATTTCCGAAATGTTCTTGCCCCACCCCTTTTCCCTCAAAATATCAAATATTCGTGCCCTTAGTATGATAACTTTTTTATGAAACGAACGCGGTTTGTTTGGCACACAAGTTTTTGTTACATCGTACATATATGTATGTTTTGAGACATGTCAGCAATTATCTGTATTCTAGGTTTCTTAAAAAAACTGTCTGCTTAAATAGACGAATTCAAAATATTCGTGTAAGCGAATTTCGGAGTGATAAGTTTTTTATATATAGATTGCGAATTCGGCGGCCTGCAAAAGTTATCCCAATAAACCAATAGCTGCAGCACGTTATCTTCCGTATAACAGAAGCTGCAAACATTATCTGCCTTTAACCAGTAGCTGCAGCAAGCTACATGTATCTCCCGTATACAAATAGATGGATAAATATATTTCACATCTAATCGTAGGTTAAAATCGTCAGTCTAGTATACCAATAGTTACAACAAGACTTGATGTTTACTTCTACATACCAGTAGCTGTAGCATGTTATCTTCCGTTGACTATTAGCTGCAGCAAGTTATCTTCCGTAGACCAGTAGCTACAGTAAGTTATCATTCGTACACCAGTAGCTACAGCAAGTTATCTTCTATAGACCAGTAGCTGCAGCAAGTTATTTTCCGTAGACCAGTAGCTACAGTAAGTTATCATCCGTAGACCAGTAGCTACAGCAAGTTATCTTCCGTAGACCAGTAGCTGCAACAAGTTATCTTCCGTAGACCAGTAGCTACAGCAAGTTTATTTTTGTAGACCAGTAGCTACTGTAAGTTATCTTCCGTACACCAGTAGCTGTAGCAAGTTATCTTCCGTAGACCATTAGCTGCAGCAAGTTATCTTCCGTAGACCAGTAGCTACAGCATGTTATCTTCAGTAGACCAGTAGCTGCAGCAAGTTATCTTCCGTAGACCAGTAGCTACAGCAAGTTATCTTCCGTAGACCAGTAGCTGCAGCAAGTTATCTTCCGCAGACCAGTAGCTACAGCAAATTTATTTTCGTAGACCTGTAGCTACAGTAAGTTATCATCCGTAGACCAATAGCTACAGCAAGTTATCTTCCGTAGACCAGTAGCTACAGCAAGTTATCTTCCGTAGACCAGTAGCTACAGCAAGTTATCTTCCGTAGACCAGTAGCTGCAACAAGTTATCTTCCGTAGACCAGTAGCTACAGCAAGTTTATTTTTGTAGACCAGTAGCTACTGTAAGTTATCTTCCGTACACCAGTAGCTGTAGCAAGTTATCTTCCGTAGACCATTAGCTGCAGCAAGTTATCTTCCGTAGACCAGTAGCTACAGTTAGTTTATTTTCGTAGACCAGTAGCTACAGTAAGTTATCATCCGTAGACCAGTAGCTACAGCAAGTTATCTTCCGTAGACCAGTAGCTGCAGCAAGTTATCTTCCGCAGACCAGTAGCTACAGCAAATTTATTTTCGTAGACCTGTAGCTACAATAAGTTATCATCCGTAGACCAATAGCTACAGCAAGTTATCTTCCGTAGACCAGTAGCTACAGCAAGTTATCTTCAGTAGACTAGTAGCTGCAGCAAGTTATCTTCCGTAGACCATAAGCTGCAGAATTCCGTAGACCAGTAGCTACAGCAAGTTTATTTTCGTAGACCAGTAGCTACAGCAAGTTATCTTCCGTAGACCAGTAGCTACAGCAAGTTATCTTCCGTAGACCAGTAGCTACAGCAAGTTATCTTCAGTAGACCAGTAGCTGCAGCAAGTTATCTTCCGTAGACCAGAAGCTGCAGCATGTTATCTTCCGTAGACCAGTAGTTACAACAAGTTATCTTCCGTAGACCAGTAGCTACAGCAAGTTATCTTCCGTAGACCAGTAGCTACAGCAAGTTATCTTCCGTAGACCAGTAGCTACAGCAAGTTATCTTCAGTAGACCAGTAGCTGCAGCAAGTTATCTTTCGTAGACCAGAAGCTGCAGCATGTTATCTTCCGTAGACCAGTAGCTACAGCAAGTTATCTTCCGTAGACCAGTAGCTACAGCAAGTTATCTTCAGTAGACCAGTAGCTGCAGCAAGTTATCTTTCGTAGACCAGAAGCTGCAGCATGTTATCTTTCGTAGACAACTGTCTGCTAAAATAGACGAATGTACATTTAAAGTATTCGTGTAAGCACATTTCTGAGTGATAAGATTTTAATATATAAATTGCAAATTCAGCCTGCAAAAGTTATCTCAATAAAACCAATAGCTACAACAAGTTTACTTCTGCATACCAGTAGCTGTAGCAAGTTATCTTCCGTAGACCTTTAGCTGCAGCAAGTTATCTTCCGTAGACCAGTAGCTACAACACGTCATCGTCCATAGACCAGTAGCTGCAGCAAGTTATCTGTCGTAGACCAGTAGCTACAGCAAGTTATCTTCCGTAGACCAGTAGCTACAGCCAGTTATCTTTCGTAGATCAGTAGCTGCACCAAGCTATCTTCCGTAGACCAGTAACTATAGCAAATTATCTTCCGTAGACCAGTAGCTACAGCAAGTTATCTTCTGTAGACCAGTACCTGCAGCAAGTTATCTTTCGTAGACCAGTATTTGCAGCAATTTATCTTTCGTAGACAAGTAGCTGCAGCAAGTTATCTTCCGTCGACCAGTGGTTGCAGCAAGTTATCTTCCGTATACCAGTAGCTACAGCATGTTATCTTCAGTAGACCAGTAGCTGCAGCAAGTTATCTTCCGTATACCAGTAGCTTCAGCAAGTTATATATCGTGTTCCAGAGCTGCATATATTTCTTTTCGTTTGAATTCAGGAATTTCCGATATGTTAGATAAAAAGTTGTATGTTCAAAACTGGAAGTTCAGAAATGACTTGTTGGTGTTTTGGATTTACCGGTAGATATATGGGTTATACATGCACACGAACTCCATTGGTCAATTTGGTGGTTTTAAAGTGTGGCGTTTCTTTATACTAGATAACAAAATTGTTGAGATATCATTTGTGTTTTCTCACACTTTGTTATCAATAAAATGGAATTCTATGCGACTGTCATGCAAGTCAGAGAGTTACGCAAGCTTTAAAACCAGACCTTTTTTTACACAAGAAAATGTCTGTACCAAGTCAGAAAAATGACATTTGTTGTCCATTCGTTTGATGTGTTTGGGCTTTTGATTTTGACATTTGATAAAGGACTTTCCATTTAAATTTTTCTTGGGAGTTTTTATTATTTAATTTTTTTACCACGGACCAAGCTTGTCTGAAAAAATGGCCGTTGGACGTCAGAGTAATCTTAAGACTACATATAGAGTTATATTCAGTCTTTGTAAGAGTAGAGTAACCATATATGGTGTATATTTAGATCAATTTGAGCCAAAAACTAATTGTCCATTATTTTGCATTAACAATGGAGGATGAACGCGCTCTAAGAATACCTTTTAAATTTATTTAGAAAACCAGGAGCTATTTATAATAGAATTTATAATAGAATTGACTTCTGAATGGTCGTGTTTCACTACAAGGCTTTAAATCTTAATTGAACATTGACATATAGAAAGATGAAACATGTGCAACTCAAGATATACCTGGTTTCTTTTTAGTTAAGTTATTGGAAAGCTGGGAGAATTCTAAATTAGGTTGATTATATAGCGGTTTTTAATTGGTGGCATGACACTTTAAGCACGCAACACAACCTACTTTCAATTCTGAAATAATTCTACCTTTTATCTTTTATTAAAGGGAAACACCCGTTGACCGGTCACACTCTTTTGAACACGAGGTTAGTAAATAGTACTGTATTATATTCCAGTCCGTTCTAGTTTGTGTACATATAAATCTTTAGTTGTGTCGTGACTTTTTATTAAGAAAAATAAATATATAAATATTTATTTTTACAGAATAAGACTTTTTACATTGTTTGCAAAGAAAAACAAGTTAGTTTAATAGTTACGTCATAGATTCGTTTAAATAGAACGATTAAATCAAAGTTTCTAGAAATAAGTATCAATGGTCACGATTAAAATTATACATTTTCAGTGAAGTGAGACACAAAGATTACGTGGTTAATTTAAATGGAACGTTTCTTCCATTGAAATAGGACGTTATTCAACCATTTTATAGGAATTTGATTAAGGCCGATCTGAAAGATGGTGCAGTTCAATATAAACAGTAACATATGGAACGTTCTTTGTTTGTTGCTTTTGTTTGCGATACTGTCAGTCTTATTAACAGTAGAATCACCCAAAGGTAGGTGAATTTGATCGTTGTATATTAGTAATTTGGGACAACACTCCCCCCGAAAAAAAAAGATATACATGTTTGATGGCAAATGAGACAAAGAAAATTATGTAAACCACTACAGACCATCGAACGTTCTTCCACAATAAGCAAAACTCTTGTATTATTTTTTAATTTTAGTTTCTTGTGTACAATTTGAAGTTTATTATAGCGTTCATTACCCCTGAACTAGTATATATATTTGTTTAGGGGCCAACAGAAGGACACCTCCGGGTGCGGGAATTTCTCGCTGCATTGAAGACCTGTTGGTGACCTTCTGCTATTGTCTGTTCTATGAGCGGGTTGTTGTCTCTTTGACACATTCCCCATTTCCATTCTCAATTTTATCATAGGTATTGTCGATTAAATGTAAAACAATTCAAAAGAGAAATAAAACCCGGCCTAAATGGATCGAAACATTTGTCAGAAAGTTTGTATGAAGTTGAATTTGTGGTCAAAATTCAATGCCTTAATTGCTCATTTTATACTGAAATTTGATATCAGATCATATGTAGCAGTTACTTGTTGATTGCATCTATTTTTTTTTTATTGTTATATGAAACCGTGAAAGCATACATGGTTGAATAGATAGTGATTCGCCTTTCATTGGACAATCACTGAAAAATATATACGATTGTCTAGCTCCTCTTAAGGATTATACAAGAATTCACAAGGATTTGGAGTAATTTTTCTTTCATTTTTTCTCATAGGAAAAACACCGTCTCGCATTTTTAAGATATACAAGTCTTTCATTGTATTTCATGTCAAAATCATTTAACGTAAATGTGTTTACGAAAATATTATTTTCTATATATGTACTTGATAATTTGAGTCAAATCGGTGAACATATTAAAATTGACAGCGAAAACCCCTGATGTATCTTATGCCGGGTTTATGAGAATAAAGATTATTATTATGTAATATTTCAGACCAGATGGATAAGTGAAAATTTAGAAGATAATTCGAAGATTTTGTATATTATATAAAAAAAAAGATCATTCGGTTAAAACAACTTTATTCAAACACCACATTCTAATAACACATGTATGTCCTTAAGCTATCTGTCTGGGCTTTTAATTTTCCCATTATAATAGTATTTTTCAGTGAACCACTTGAGTGCACATCTCGCCATTCCATTTATTCTTATCTTGTTTGTTGTTGACATATTTAATGTTTTTCTTTTACAGATTTAAATACAAAGAAAACAATACATTCGAAAATGATTTCACGACAACTTAAAACATTTGCAGAAATACCAAACCCAACACAGCAGGTATTGGAAAACAATAAACCACGTATAAAACAAAAAGAAATTCCACTTATTTACGCCATTACTCCAACTTACTATAGATTAACACAAATGGCGGACCTAACACGGATGGCAAACACTTTACGGCAAGTCAGACGGCTCCACTGGATAGTTGTTGAGGATTGGACATCTACTAACCATCATCTCCACGAGTTTTTAGTCTACACGAATATGTCCTTTACATATATATCTCAAGCAACAAAGGAATCTACAAATGCTTCAAAAGGAAATGATCAGAAAAATGCCGCCATTCAATGGATAACCCGAAATCACCGATGGGGAGAACAGGCTGTTGTGTATTTTGCAGATGATGACAATGCTTATGATCTACGTTTATTTGAAGAGGTTTGTAATGAAACTAGGTGAAAGATAATCAGATCTTTCCGTTGTGCTTGTGCTTCGGAAAGTTTGTCGCTAGGAAGTCTACTTATTCTGACAACCTTACGATGAAATAATACACAAAAAAATCCAATCCCTTTTTTATATTATGTAAAGAATGAGGTATGCTAGGTTGAAAACAGTGCAAAAAAGGTAAATATTCTCTAGAACCCTTCAAGTAGCATTTCCTTTCTTAAAATGGTAGGTCAAACCATGGAAGTATTATATAATATAATACTTCCATGGTCAAACCCAGTGAATTGAATATTTGGTGTTATGTTCCTTCTTAGTGATCATTATCAAGTTTTATGTAATGATATGTACAAATAGATGCTGCGTTTCACAATATTTTAATGTTTTAGCGAATGAGCTTAGAGACCAAGTTCAAATCCATATTGTGTCGAGGAACTGATATTTTGTAAGGAAAATCTTTTAACTATTTGTGTTGGTCACAAGATAGAACCAATGAGACAAGGGGTTCTCAATTAATCATATACATATATTTGCATAATAGGCAGGTTGGTGGTCGGTTACAAGGCAATGTTTCTGTCTTTATTTTCCTAATTCAGTCCGACTCCCCACCCTTCGTTCGTTCGATCGCCGTTGCAGTGCCTGTTCTTATTGGATTGATTGTTTACAGTCAGTAATTTATTCTCCCACGAACAAACATGATATATTTGCCACGTGATGTTTATCGCACAGCAACCCATCAATCTTTGACAAACACTTAAAATGAATTAATAGATACAATTACAGGTTCACAAATAACAAATGATGACAAAATAAATTAAATTTTAACAGTGAACTTTTAGTTTGTTTAACCTATTAACACGTGTTTTTGCATTGTAATTTTTCTAATGTGTAAAAAAGAGAGGATCTAGACTAAGGGTATAAAACCCCTTATCTAATGTAAGTTTATGGGTTGCCTTCGGTTTTGTTTGGTCATTACTCGATTACACAGCAGTCTTAGTATGTAAGAAGGGTTTAGAGATTAGAGGATAATGGACAAATTCTACAGGAATATGGCCCCAAAAATAAAGAATTAAAGATGAAAACGTTGTTTTTTTTAAAATCCTGAAATGAAGGAACCCATCCCCCTGGAGACCTCACGAAACAACAACTATATATTATTGTTAAATACACACTTTTAGTTTAATCTCATTCTGAATTTATTTTTATTTAAACGGATTTATTTTAGTGTCTGTAGGCCAAACTTTGTAAAAATGTGATAATTGCTTTTTTTGAAGTTGGCGACTGTGGAAGAACTATTTAATTGCCTAAGGAGGATTAAGTCCTAACTTGTGACTGTTGAAATCAATTATCGATCAACGTTTTTATTAAAAAATAAACATTTATTTGAAATAAACAATTATATAGTTAAGAACAAGAGTGCACACACTGAAATGTCTCGCCTTCTTTACTAATCATTGATATTATGTTGATACTCCTAAATATACAGCTTTATTACGACTGTCACATAAACTTAACATGAACCATGAAAATGAGGTCAAGGTCAGTTGAACCATATGCCAGGCAGACATGTACAATTAACAATGCTTCCATACACCAAATATAGTTGACCTATTGCTTACAGTTTAAGAAAATAGACCAAAAAACAAACTTAACACTGAGCAATTAACCGTGAAAACCAGGTCAAGGTCAAATAAAACCTGCACGACTGACATATAGATCATAAAATATTTCCATACACCAAATATAGTTGACCTATGACATATAGTATTAGATAAAAAGACCAAAACTCAAAAACTTAACCACTGAACCATGAAAATGAGGTCAAGGTCAGATGACATCTGCCCGCTAGATATGTACACCTTACAATCATTCCATACAACAAATATAGTAAACCTATTGCATAAAGTATGAGAAAAACAGACCAAAACACAAAACCTTAACTATAACCACTGAACCATGAAAATGAGGTCAAGGTCAGATGACATCTGCCCGCTTGACATGTACACCTTACAATCATTCCATACAACGAATATAGTAAACCTATTGCATAAAGTATGAGAAAAACAGACCAAAACATAAAAACTTAACTATAACCACTGAACCATGAAAATGAGGTCAAGGTCAGATGACACCTGCCAGTTGGACATGTACACATTACAATATTTCCATACACCAAATATAGTAGACTTATTGCATACAGTATTAGAAAAACAGACCAAACACAAAAACTTAAATATAACCACTGAACCATATAAATGAGGTCAAGGTTTAGATGACACCTTCCAGTTTGACATGCACACCTTACAGTCCTTCCATACACCGAATATACTAGACCTATTGCTTATAGTATCTGAGATATGGACTTGACCACCAAAAACTTAACCTTGTTCACTGATCCATGAAATGAGGTCGAGGTCAAGTGAAAACTGTCTGATGGGCATGAGGGCCTTGCAAGGTACGCACATACTAAATATAGTTATCCTATTACTTACAGTAAGAGAGAATTTAACATTACAAAAAATCTGAACTTTTTTTTCAAGTGGTCACTGAACCATGAAAATAAGGTCAAGGACAATGAACATGTGACTGACGGAAACTTCGTAACATGAGGCATCTATATACAAAATATGAAGCATCCAGGTCTTCCACCTTCTAAAATAATATATAGCTTTTAAGAAGTGAGCTAACACCGCCGCCGCCGCCGTAGCCGCCGCCGCCGCCGCCGGATCACTATCCCTATGTCGAGCTTTCTGCAACAAAAGTTGCAGGCTCGACAATAAAAGTAATATGTGTATATATAAGCACTTTTGGATTTAAATTTCTTAAAAAGATCCAATAGCACAGGCACTTATCTCAGAAAAAAGTTTCCTATATATATATACCTTAATATACACACTATATTATAGTGTTATTTACTGGCTGTTTCTGTATTGGCACTGGTATAGATTCAAGGTTTGCTGTATTGGCCTCGAGACCCGTAGGGTCGAGGGCCAATACAGCTGACCGAGAATCTATACCAGTGCCAATACAGAAACAGCCAGTTCATAACACTTTTATTAAATGATTATAAGAGAATTAAAAACCGGAAGTGAACGTCCCGTATTAGCCCATGGGCCAATACAGCTTTTTCCCCGCTTTTTTCCGTATTGGCCCTCGTTTTTTCCGTTTCAAAACTTTAAGACATTACAAAACATTGCACATCATTTAACCTGTTTATTTTATGACTTTAATTTAAAAAATATTATACAAATGTTTTATGCATAACGATACTTCCAGAGTTAAGTAATGGCGTAATAAAATTGAAAACCGGAAGTGAACGTCCTGTATTAGCCCTAGGGCTAATACGGCTTTTTTCCCGCTTTTTTCTGTATTGGCCCTGTTTTATCCGTATTGGCCCTGTTCGAAGAGCAATATTAAATCTTGATTTATATCGACAGTGAAACGTTTTTAGTATTGCACATGCTGATTTATCCGTATTAGGGCTTATTTCCTCATATCATTTAATAATAAGGTATTATGTTTTTTTTAGTGCCCGTGTTCAATACGTCATTTTGTTTACGGGTTATACGTGAATGACGCCACGGTTCAATAACAAAATAGAACAATCGATAGACGGCTAGGGATCAGCATTTTTTTCTACCACAATACTGAATGGTTTTTTCCTACACTGCCAATTATTAAAACACAAGTTGAGTCTGGGAAAACATGAATTTTAATTGGTCGATATGTTTTGCTTTAAAAAAGCTTTCAGTTACTGCGTTCGAATAGAGAATGGTAACGGAGACTGTGTCAAAGGTACAACAACCCGACCAAAATGGTTATGGGAAGGTCGAGCGCTCATAAGCATATTTAATTCCACTACATTGCGTAAGTGCCTACCCCACGTCGGGAGATTAATTTATCAAGTCCCTTTTCTCTCGATTGTGACATTACTGGAAGCGACTTTGCTCTCATTGTTGCAGGCCATACGGTTGTTAATTTCTGTTTCATTTGGTCTCTTGTGGAGAGTTGTCTCGTTGGCACATCTTTTTTTTTTATAAATAATGTCACCAAAATTTTTATTTGCCACAAGCAACTTGACCGGTAACACTATAGTAGAATCAGCTCCGTTTACCCTTTCAGAGCACCTGCAATCAACAGCTGTTTATTTCTTATTGTGCTGTCTAGTAGTATGCGCAGTGTTTGGTAGACTGTTATTTAATTTTTCTGGTCTCTATGGTATTGTTTGTGGTTTTTCGGTTAATGATCCACGATCGTCCTCTTTGTATCGAAAAGACAATTTTTTTTATTTAATAAAGTTCTAAAATATTAAGAGAAAAATATTTGGGTACGCAACCTCCATTCTTTTTTTCATGTCAGAAGGTACTTAAAGGAATGTACACCAAAATGACCATATTAATAAATAATAAACGAAAACGCAGATACTGAAAGTATGAATAAAAACTTAATCTGCTGATTTAGAAATCCTGCCTTTATATTCTGCAATATCAGCTGCTTTACTTCAGAGAAGATTTCGTAAAAAAAACATTTGAAAAGTTCATGTAAACAAATAGAATTTCGATGCTGAATTGAGACACTCTGATGAAAAACTCAGATAATCACAACTCGCGTGCTCGTAATTATATAAAGATAACGAAATGAGTATAGCTTAATTAGATAAGATTAACCTGAGAAAGATAGTTCAAGTCTAAAAGTTTACGCAGTACTATAAGATAGAATGTTTTTAAAGTAAGTTTTTGTTTGTTTTCTTTTTGTAGATGAGATATACCCAAAAGGTTTCTATGTGGCCTGTAGGACTTACAGGTGGGAATAAAGCAGAGACACCTGTTGTTGAAGATGGAAAGGTAAACTACCTAAATCAAATATACGTTCCATTCCGAAACCTTACACAGTATACTTCACAAACAAGGAGATGAAATGTTCTTTATTTAAGGACAAGAAAACAAAAAGATGAAATGTGTAAAATAATCACTTTCTAGATTTGATGATTTAATAGGTCACTATAATCAAGTTAAAAACGTTTAAATGTGTGAAAAGATGACAGAAAAACCAACAGGACAATTCAATCCCAAATTTACCAATATATATCAGTAATTTGTTCCAGAGGGAATAGTATGATGCTCGATACAATGTCCTGTACTCGCACACCCATGGTTTTAACGGTATGATTCATTTTGTTTAGGTGACAGGCTTTATTGGATGGGCAACAAAATATCGTGTGTTTGCTGTAGATATGGCAGGATTCGCTGTCAATGTCAATGTTTTATGGGATTATCATCCAATGCTATTTGAAACACAAATGCCAGCATACACATGTTGTACAGCAGAAACCAAGTTTTTGGAACAGTGTTGTACTATTGAAGATATAGAACCAAGGGCGGATAACTGTACAAAGGTTTGATTTTTAATTCCTACCATTTACTTATTTCGTTTGCAGATTTCCGTTTGGCCGTTTCAGAATCTAAAGGCATATGGGTATTTCATTGTTCGTACCTTAGCAAACTAACAACAATCCAAGAAAGCCATTGATGGTTAAGAAACGAAACAGTTGAAAAGCGTTATGGTAAATAAAAGAACCTAATATAATATTATAGCCAAATCCATCCAAGGTCAACTTTGCCTGATGGAGTTAAGTCCTTAGTTTCTTAACAATTTCGTAACATATGAACGGACAATTTAAGAAAAGTTTGTTAAAAATCAAGTCATTACAGAACTGGACAGCTGAACTGATGATAGTTCCACCCGGGAGACTATGAATGATAGTATACCAGCAGAGGAAAAGAGGAAATTAAGACTCAAATCATTTGGGACACGCACTTATCCGTTTCAATCAGAAAGAATGTGCACATTCAAAACCTTAACAACTGTATACATGTAAAAACTGTATACTTGTAAAAACTGTATACATGTAAAAACTGTATACTGTATACATGTAAAAACTGTATACTGTATACATGTAAAAACTGTATACTGTATACATGTAAAAACTTTATACTGTATACATGTAAAAATTGTATACACGTAAAAACTGTATACATGTAAAAACTGTATACTGTATACTGTATACATGTAAAAACTGTATACTGTATACTGTATACATGTAAAACTGTATACATGTAAAAATTGTATACTGTATACATGTAAAAATTGTATACTGTATACATGTAAAAACTGTATACTGTATACATGTAAAAATACTGTATACATGTAAAAACTGTATACATGTAAAAGCTGTATACTGTATACATGTAAAAACTGTATACTGTATACATGTAAAAACTGTACACATGTAAAAACTGTATACATGTAAAAGCTGTATACATGTAAAAACTGTATACTGTATACATGTAAAAGCTGTATACATGTAAAAACCAGTGTATACATGTAAAAGCTGTATACATGTAAAAAATGTATACATGTAAAAGCTGTATACATGTAAAAACCAGTGTATACATGTAAAAACTGTATACATGTAAAAACTGTATACATGTAAAAACTGTATACATGTAAAAACTGTATACATGTAAAAACTGTATACATGTTTAGAAGATAACACTGAATAAAGAGGTAGAAGATACCAAGTTGATATTCAAACTCAAAAGTCGAACAGAAACTAAAAAACAGTAAAAAAACAAATGAAAAAATAACCAAAACTAAAGAAAGAGCAACACATACCAACAAAAAGTCAGATTGATATCAGGTGCTCATCACGGGTTGATTGTACCTGATCAACATGTAATTATAGATTATCGTTGATCATCTCAACGAGATTGATTTTCTCGCTTGAGCCGGGACTATAATTATCGTTGATCATCTCAACGAGATTGATTTTCTCGCTTGAGCCGGGACGGCGAAAGCGAGAAAGGCAATCGAGTTGAGATGACAAATGATAATCTGTTTATCGCTATTTTACCTATGACAACGTTGTCAATTTTTATGTCAACTTCGTTAGCAAGGCCACATGCCTGCTTAGTTTCTAGCGATAATTTTCCATCTCAAGCGAGTAGCATATGAAAAATTATCACAAAAAAAGATCAAAGGAAAAATGCACAAAATAGCGATAACACGTTTTATTTGAATTATTTATATCAAAAGTTAAAAAATATGTATATTACATTTCCATAACATGTCTTCTACTTCAGGTCTACGTATGGCACACAAAAACAGGGAAACCAAAGTATGTAAAGAATGACGCAAGATTAGACCACATTTATGTGTAATGAATTCCAGTGCAAAACGTGAAGTTATGCATATCTGTTGCAACGAGTTCATATGATGAAACGGGATACAATAGTTTATAAGAAAAGATGGGCCAGTTCGAGTAGATTGATAATTCTCTCAATTTTTACCTCAAGGACTTTTGTTCAGTTTGCGAATACATCGAGTGCACTCATCGGCAAAGTATATACCCATCAATGACATGTACAAAAAGCATGTTTAATCTTATAATAAAGTAAAGTTAGACACTGCCAAAGATAAGATGTCTATATTATACTACTAAGGACTAGCAGTTGTAAGCATACTGTGTTAGAAATAAAAATATAAAACAGTTCTGTGCTTCATGTTTTTAGTGGATAGTTTGACTTTTTTTTAATTTTAAAACTCAGAAAAAGCAACTATTTATCGATGTTTAATACAACCAAACTCGTGCGTGCATGATACCGTTCAGATCCATTACATGATTGAGAACTAATAATGGTATGGCATCGATTTACAAACTTTATGTTTTGGTTACAGTACCAAATGAACTCTTAGATACAAATAGTACAATAGCAGTAAGAGGATGCACATTTGATTTTAAGGGATGGGAGAGAGATACGAAAGATTTTGGAAGTTTATTTAATTTTGTTGATCTTGTGAAACTGAAATAAATAATCTTTGCAAAAAGACAAAAAGCGAAAATGAAAATTCGGAGAATGGAAACGGAAAATGTGTCAGATACAACAACCCGACAAAATAGCAGAAAACAGCTGAAGGCCACCAACGTGTCTTAAACGCAGCGTGAAAATCACAAAATGGGAGAAGAGTTACACCAACACATTAGAGCTCTTATAAGAAGATACATGGTATTCTAAATCATGCCTAATTAAAATTTTACTAGGAATAAAAAGAATAATCTAAAATATTTAATGATATTTAATTTTCATAGAAACATGTCTTGGACGCGATTCCATTCTCCTTTATGGGGTAAAGGTTTCACATGTAAAAGTTTACATAAAACTTGGTAAACATCAACAGCTCTCATTGGACCAACTTTGTCATTCTTTTTTATATCTAAAAAATAAAGGAAAAACGTTTAAAAAATTTCTTGTATCATTTATAACTTTACACTGATTATATATTGTTCTTTCTAGTCCTATTTTTTTTTTTATTGTTATCCATGCCAAATCATATTGAACGAGTTAAAGTTTGGTCTATCTGAAATATTAAAAAGGAATCTTAGTAGAGTCTCACTAGATGTATTAAACATCCGTTTTCCCACTCTTTGCAATAAACCCAGTTTTCCCCTCTGTACGACATACCCAGTTTCTCACTCTGCACGATAAATCCAGTTTCTCACTCTGTATGAAAAACCCAGTTTCTCACTGCGCGGTAAATCCCCTTTCTCACTCTGCACAATAAATATAGTTTCTCACTCTGCACGATAAATCCAATTTCCAACTCAGTATGATAAGTCTGGTATCCCACTCCAGGAAAAAGTCCGGTTTCTTACTTCAGGATTAGTCTAGTTCCCACTTTACATGATTAGAACCCTTCGAAACAACAAGAAAGATTGCGCCTTGTTGGTGTAGCACGTTCTGGAAGATATACACAAGGAATTTTTGGACATTATTTCCATGGGTTTTAATTTCCCACAAAAAAAACCCACACTGGAATGAAGAAGGAAAATACACTAAGACTTGTGCATTTCATATACTGGAAGTACTACATACCGGAATAAAAATACAATGACATATCAAGCCCATACCAAACATGAAATAGATTGACACTCGAAAGAATTGCTACAATGATTTTGAACGTACTAAGGGTCTGTAAAATTTCGGAGACGAGCCTGTCTCCAATCCGACCGGACTTATAAAGTCCTGGCTACGTATTTATAATCCCAACCTGACAATTAGACGCCCGCCTTCTCGTCATAGCTCTTGGTATTGGACGGAAAAATTCGAGACAACCAGATTGTCAACATCTGGATACCAACAGTTGGTATTTCAGCTTTTCACAGAATTAAAAGACCGGTTGCATCATTAGGCTTCTCCTATTATCAATGCATCATCCAGATTGTGCAAATTGCGCTTTCGATCCAGAGCGCTTCAACTACCCAATGCATTAAATTGTTCACTTACCTGGTCCTGTTGCTAGGAAGATCCCGCGCATATCTTTATCGACATTATCAAATCCATGCCATCCTTTACTTGTGACCGATGGATACTCCGGCTGCAAATATAAATAAGTTTAATTGATGTAAATTAATTGTGGTGTTTTAAAAGTAGCTACCATTAATTTTTTAGAGAAGAGTGAAAAATAAAAATGCAGGACAGAGTTTACAACTAAAAATATTTTTCATCCTAGTCCACCCATAAAATAAAATGGTATCTTTCTAACTTACAAATAAGAAACTTCATAGACACATCTATGGTGTCCTGTAAGGCATCAACCATTTTTGTTTTAATTATTGCTTGTTGCTTGCTTGACGCCAAATACCAATTATTTCATTCTATGCCTCACCCTGACCAGAACAAATTAACAGTCAATACAAATGGTAGCGGGTTCTGAAACATAAGTCGACCGTCTGGGGAAAGCGACAGAAATTTTGCAATGCAACAAGCAGCCTATGAATCACTCTGACAGTTATTTCAACGAGTAGTCGTAAGCGGCCAGAGAGAACAACAGTACGTAAAGTCTCCATTGCGACTGCATGGCCGTGGTCCGGTATTTATACATCTCGAAAAGCCGAAAAGTTTATAATTTCTCTCCAGATTGTTAAGGGGATTCGGGATTTTCTGCAGCCTGCGTCAAAGATGCATCCGTTTACACACAAACAAAAATTTCTCAGTTCAATGTGAAATTTTAATAAATATATTATCATTTTGTTAAAATAGTTTCAAGGGTGCATGCGACATTTTTTTACCTTAAGCTTTTAGAATAAAATGTCCTCATGTAGAGTACAAGTTTGGTAGTCCCCTTCTATTCATTAATTTAAATTACCGTTAGAATAAACCATCCACTTTCCGCAACAACTGTAATTGGTGGTACAAGCTTATGATGTTTATAGCACCATCGATCAGGCAGCTCATCTTTCTTGTATATAGCGATATGATCATAGTTCAGTTTCTTCAAATCAGAATATACCTAGAATAGTTGTAAAGTAAAACGTAAAGTAAAACGTATCAAATATCTTAAAATGTCATTTAGTAAAAAAAATGTTGGTAACAAATTATAAATAAAACTTACAAGCAAAAAATAAATCGGATCACTGCCAGAAAAGTAGAAGAAACATGTCATAACATTGTCAGAAATCAAACAATTATAGATAATTTAATATTTCATTGAAAACGGCGCGTGCGCCCTTAGTTTCTAGCGATAATGAAAAAATACAAGTTTATAGGCCGTTCGTTTTCTCATTAAATAATCAATTGTTTAATTTTTCTAGTCGGGCCTTTTATACCCGACTATCATTATGGGTTTTTCTTAGGGTTGAAGTACATATAATTTACAGTTGCCTATCATATCCACTTTATTTGCACTGTGGTGGACGGTGGTTTCATTGGCAATCATACCAAGTTTTCTTATTTTTATATAAAATGTAATTTTATGAAGATATTTTGAAAAAAAAGTTTTGTTTTTAAATTTTCATAATGAAATCGTTATACCGATTAAATTGTGTTTTTTTTTTTTTCTCACAGAAAGCTCTTGTTTTAATGCCTGTCATCTAACCTTTTCCAGTTTGTGATCATGGGGCCAAATATTACACATGTGCCCCCTGTCGGTAAATATTTTCACATCAGTTGTATTTAGTATATGAGATATGTCAACAGTTCGTTCGGGTGATATATCTTTCATTCCATGGTCAGAAAATATGACTATATTGACTTTATCTCGTAAAGACTGTTGTTCTAGTTGATCCAGTAGAGAGTCTATAGACGTCGCGTACGGTGTTGGTGATAATACGGGTTTTGCTTTCCAGTTCGCCTTTATTGCATTTGTTAGAAGTTTCGGAATTGATAACTATATAAATGTATATATCAAAATGTGCGTAATTAAAAGTAGAAATGGAATATGCCTTAAAATCAATACTTTTATTAATTTTGTTACTCGAATGATCCTCAATAACACTGATTTTGAGCGTGTAGACAAGTAACACCGCGACATATGATCAGCGTTGCTTTGAAGTTATTCTTGTCAATTTTTAAACTTATTAAAAAAAAGTTGTACTCCTAGCAAGAGTAGTCTTTGGTGTTAATGGTGTATGTTTTATTTATGACGTCATCGTTAACTGGACGCGTCTGACCAGGACGAAAAGTTCACTTTGTTTTGTGGTCAAGCCGAAAATTGAAAAAAAATATGGATAGGGGTGAAGTTAAGAGTGATTTTTAAAGGTAATTTAAATAGATTATTCCGAAAATGATATATCTTTTTATTCCGTATATAATAAGGAAAAAAGAATAAAAAGTTGTGTTACAACATTTCAAAAGATCGTGGCAATTTTAATGATTTTTTGAAATTTGTATTTCTGTCACAAAACCCAAATCTTGCATATTTTTTGGAGCTCTTCAAAATTCAAACGAATGCTGCAGATCCAAACCACAATTTACATATCCAACCTTCCTGTGTCAAAATTATACAATAAATATACAACTTTTTATGTCTTCAATTAGTAAGTATTGTTTAAATTATGTCCTAAATTGTTCATTTTATTAAATCCGTTGAAATGTCACACTCGCAGTTTTCTGACGTTTTGGCGTATTTGTAAAGTGTCTTATGAAAAGTAATAGGCAGTTGCTGTCTTTTCTACGATATGAAATTTTATTCAAACGTGAAAACTTTTATTTTAAGTGTATGAAAAAAAATTGTGTCGAAGTTTTAAGAGAAAATATTGAAAAAAAAAATAAACGCGATCTTTTTGTTTTTGTCTAGTCAAAATGTCACAAAACGCCGTTTTTTACATTTTTGTTACAAGTATGATAAGTCGTATTATACAGTTTTGGAGGAGGGGGAATTTGAAATTATAATAGCACAAAAAATACTATAAAACATTAAAATCTACTGTTCAGG